>BSBK01004755.1:70000-775000 GCA_027943335.1 Chamaecyparis obtusa | reverse complement strand
AGCATATACTGGCACTCGGTCAACACTAACATCACTCGGCTTAAACTAGATTTCTTCACGTTTTCTCGATAAAGCCTATGTTTCCAGTCTTTCTTCTTCACTTGGTGTTAAAGATAAAAAAACACATTATCTTGTCCATGTGCCATCTAATCAAGTACCCATTGAAGTATTACATAACTCAACCTTTCCTTAGGTCCTCTTGATATCTCCTCTGTTTAAATCCTCTTCATCAATCAAAAGATATGGTACTCTCCTAGATAGAAACTATGTTACCAGTTAAGGTTTGACAGCAATGACAATATAAAAATTGTTTCAATTGTAGTTTCTAACAATCTCCCTCTTTGGCATAGATGGAAAAACCACATGAACATCACATGATTCACCATACAATCCAAAATCTCTATGCAACAAATCTTCATTAATATCGTTAGCTTCATTCTGATTCACATCCAACACATCCAAGTATCAGCTCCCTCTTGGATAAATTTAGCTTTGTCTATTCACCGAATCTATTTATTATTCCCATGTTGTATATCTCCTAATGAATCTCTCCCTCAAGTTTATTGAATTTCTTCACGCTGTATCTTTCTCTCTAAATCTCTTCCTCTTTGAAAACAATTCCAAATAAACTTGTATATCTGTCACTTACATCTTTACCATGTAGATGTTTTCATGTTAGTTATGTATGCTATATAGTCCATTTGTCATCTTACTTATGACTGATTATCATATTTTCTTTACTTCACACAACTCTAGGAAACTCGTAAAGTGTGACCTCTTCTGCATCAATTTGTTAGATAATCTGATTAGCACATTTGATGCAGTGCTCCTATATTTTTCTAGGTAGCCTCAGTTAGGGGACTCACCCCTACTTTACCTCTAAGGTATGCATGAGCATATTTAGGTAATTCTTTTGTGAATATATCTGATAATTGTTCATTTGTATTCACATATTCCAATCTCACTTCTTTGTGTTGAACCAACTCTCTCAAGTAATGATACTTGATAGAAATATGATTAGTCCTAGTGTGCATAATAGGATTCTTTGATATGTTAATATCACTTGTGTTATCATAGAAAATAACAACCGGCTCAGTGATTTCCTCCTTCATGCCTTTTAACAATTGCTTGATCCACACTAAATTTGAACAATTCACTGCTGTTGCTACATACTCAGCTACTGATGTAGATTGGGAAATGTAGTTCTATTTCTTTCTTGTCCAAGAGACTAATCTCTTTCCTCGAAAGAATGCACCACCACTTGTACTCTTTCTATCATCAACATTTTTAGCCCAATCTGCATCAGTGTAAACTTTCAGTTCAAACTTATCATTCTTCTTGTAATACAATCCATAGTCCTTTGTTCCTTTTAGATATCTCAATATCATTTTCATTGCCATCATGTGACTCTCTTTAGGATTTGTAGGAAAATCTTAAGAATAATCCCAACTGCTAGGGAAATATTTGGTCTGCTATGGACAACATATTGTAGCTTTTCAATCATGGATCTATAAAGGGTTCAATTCACTTCAACTATATTATCAGTTTTAGATAAATTTTGTCTAGTAGCCATAGGTGTACTTACTGGTCTGGAATCTTCCATACCAAAATTTTTTAGTATCTCCTTAACATATTTAGATTGATTAATATAGACACCTTTCTTCATTTGATAGACTTGCAAACCAACAAAGAATTTGATCTCACCAAACATAGACATTTCAAATTTAGTTTGCATCTCCTTTGAAATTTTTATGACATAGAGAATCTTGTCCTCCAAATATGATATCATCAACAAATATTTCTTCTAACAAAATCCCTTTACCTTTTTCAGTCTTCATATACAAATTATTATTTTCATTTGTCCTTACAAATCCAATTTTTATCAGATAGTTATACAGTCTTTCATACCATGCTCTAGGGGCTTGCTCCAATCCATGTAATGCCTTGTGTAGCTTGTAAACCATATTCTTCTTGCTTGGGTCACAAAATCCTTTTGGTTGTCCAATGTATACTTCTTCCAATATCCCATTTAGAAATGCATATTTGACATCCATTTGATATACTTTGAATCCTTTATAAGCTGCATATGCAAGTAGAGTCCTCACTCCTTCCAATCTTGCAATTGGGGCAACTGTCTCCCCATAGTGAATGCCTTCTTTTTGTGCATACCCCTTGCATACCAATCTGGCTTTGTTTCTAATGACTTCTCCATGTTCATTGAGCTGATTTTTTAATACCCTTTTTCTTCCAATTACATTCTTGTCTTCTGGTCTCGGCACTAGAGTCCATGTTTTGTTCTTTTATATCTACTCTATTTCTTCATTCATGGCTTGTATCCAGTCTTCATTCTCTAAAGAGTCTTTCACTATTTGAGGCTCAAGCGGACATAGTAAGCATGTATGATCTTTCAACTTACTTCTTGTCATGACTCCAAATTCCTTATCTCCAATGATTTGTTCAGACTTATGATGTCTTCTCAGATACTGTTCCAATGTAGGTTCAGATTTCCTTTCTCCTTGGTCTTGATATTCAAGTTCATCTTGTAAATTCTCTACCTCTTCTTCTGATTTCTCAACAACATCTTCCTGATGCTCGACAACATCCTCCTGATGCCCATGAATATCTTTCTATTTCTTAGAAGACTCATGGAGTTCCTTGACATCTAGTTTAGGTGCACTAATAGCCTCTCCTTCTTCCATGTATGCAAAAGATCTATAATCTTCAGGCTCTTTCTTGCACTCAAATTTATTCTTTTCTGCATATTCATCAACTTTAACATTTTCACTTTCCACAATTTTGTTAGTGTTAGAATTCAAACACTTGTAAGCTTTTCTCTTAGTGGAATATCCTATGAATATGCCTTCATCACTTTTAGCATCAAGTTTTCCATTTCTATTGTCTTTCAGTATATAACATTTACTCCCAAAGACTTTAAAATACTTTACATTAGGTGCATATCCATGCCATAACTCAAAAGGTGTAGCATTTGTAACTTTCTTGATTTGTACTTAGTTCAAGGTATACACAGCTATACTTACAATCTCTCTCTAGTATTTTTGTGCAACATTCTTTTCAATCATCAGTGTTTTGGCACAATCCATAATTGATCTATTTCTTCTTTATACTATACCATTATGTGGCAGTGTCCTAGGTGCAGACATCTATCTTTTTATTCCTCTATCATTGTAGAACATATTAAACTCATTTGATATAAACTCTCCTCCTCTGTCAGATCTCAAATATTTCAAGCTTTTACCAGTTTTTTTTTTAACTTTTGCCAAATACCACTTAAACAACTGAAATGCATTGGATTTCTCTTTTAAAAATATTACAGTCATCATTCTAGAATAGTCATCAAAAAATAGAATGAAATACATATCACCTAAATAAATTTGTACAACCATAGGTCCACAAAGGTCAGTATAAACCAATTCCAAAATATTGTCAGAATTATATGTCTTGCTCTTAAAACTAGACTTTGTCATTTTTCCCAATTGACACTGTTTACACATCACATTATTAGGTTTCTTCAATCTTGGAAAACTTCTCACTTTCTTTAGCTTACTGATATTTTCCAAATTGTCAAAGTTCACATGACACAACCTCTTATGCCATAACCATACATCATTAAATTATGCAAACAAACATGTTTCTTCATATAGGTCTAGATAGAACAAGTTACCTCTTATCTGTTCTATATTTCCAATTAGTTCACTAGTGGCATCAAATGTTTTGGCTTTCCTGTGATAAAATTCAACTCAGTAACCAGTACTGTTCAGCTATGCAACACTCAAAAAATTATAGTTAAGACCTTCAACCCAATAAGCGTTATCACATCTGATCTTATCAATCAATCTTATTGAACATTTTTGTTTCACAGGACATGGTGCATCATTACCAAACTTAACACTTCTACCTTTGTAATGATTAAGGATTTAAAACTTACTTTTATCACCAGTCATGTGATGTGAACAAACACTATCAATAATCCATTTATCACCTTTACTCACATATGAAATAAGTGCAGTTTTATCATCTTCATCAGAATCATCTTTCATAGCAACATAAACAACATCTATATCACATTCATTAGATGCACTAGTTTCACTGTCATTTTCTTCTTCAACAATATAGAAAGATTTCTTACCTTTGTCTTTGTAGTCTTTGTACCTTTGGTGATCTCTATCATTTCTCTTGTCTTTATACTTGCTTTCCCTTTTCTCATCTTTGTCAGTCTTGTCAGGGCATCTTTCTACAATATGGCTAGCTTTGTTGCATGAAAAATAGATAACAGGAAGTTTACGTTTATATTTCCCTTTTCTTCTCTGCAGCCTTCTACTCATAAATGCCTCAAGATCATCTAGGTCATTATCAAAAGTGTCACTATTACTATTGTTGTTGTCACTACTCTCACATATTTCTTTTCCCTTCTTAGGCTTATGAAGAACCATTTGAGACTTGAATGCAGATTCAATATTATGAATAGTGAAATTATCATAACTAGACAACTCAAAAGCAGTAAGCTTGCCAACAAGACTTTCCAAAGTTAGGACATTATCAGGGTTACATCTTGATTCTTGTATTGTAGAAACTTTGGTAGCATAGATAGTAAGAAAGGTTCTCAAAACTTTACTAATAAGAGTCTCATCATCAATGTTTCCATTGGCTCCCCTAATAGCGTTTACTAGCTCCTTAATTCTACCACAATACTGAGCAATATTTTCACCTTCTTTCATTTTCATTTCATCAAACTTACCTCTCAAGCTTTCAAATTTGGCTCTTAGTACATTTGTGTCCCCACCATAGATAGCTACTAAAGTGTCCCACATTTTCTTTCCATTAGTACAGTCCTTGATGTCCTCAAATTTAGGATAGCTTAGTGTAGAAACAATCTCCAACATTTCCTAATTGTGTTCTTGTTTTTCTTTCATCTCCATGGTAGTCAAAGGTACAATAGGTATTACATAATCATTTTCCACATAGTATTTCACAAAATCACCAATACCACCTAGATGCATTTTCATCAAATTCTGCCATCAAGGGAAGTTCTCCTTGTTCAACTTCAGTACCTCTTTTTTGTACATCTTGATCATTAGCTTCAAGTACCTTTAAAATTTTTCTCTACAAGAACCAACAGCTCTGATACCAATTGTTAGAATGATTTTAGAATAACTAAGAAGGGGGGGTGAAACAGTTATCCTTAGGTCTAGATGTACCAATTCAACTTCGTATCTCTTCAACAATCTTAGATCTAATTAGTTGTCAACTTGGTCTTTATAGCATAAACCAACAACATAAAACTTGCAATCCACTGTCCTAAAGTAATTAACTTGAAAAATATAACACTTTCAACATCATTCACATCAAATAACATTCACACAAGTATAACACCAGGATTTATAGTGGAAACCCAATTTGGGAAAAACCACTTGTAACATGCTACTGATTTTCACTCTTTTGAAGTGAGATTTGTGAGAAGCCAACTTGGTTAAAGGTTTACAATACATAGTGTTAGGTGTGACCTGGTTACAGGATTTAATCACCCTATTAAGAGTGGCCTTATTAGAGGTCTTAATAACATTCCATCAGAATGTCACCTTGATTAAAGGATTTATACAATGACTGTTAGGTCGACCTAGATTAAAGGATTTAGACTAATACAATGGTTAGAAAGTAATCGTAGGTTCTGATCTAAAAATATACAACTCACTTTGCAAATACAGATTCACTTCTCTCATATGCTAATTTACTGACTGACCTTCATTTCCATCTCCATCTTTGAACTTCTTAGAATTCTCTTCAAGCAATCACCACAACTCTATTAAGCTCTTCACAGCTTCTCCTTCATCCTTCTGCTTAGAATCATCAATCAATAACATCAACCTCTTCTCTATACTGTAACCTCACAATTAGGTTATCCTTGTACCTCCTTGATCAGGTAGATTAATCTTTTTCCACTTAATCTCTTTCATAGATCTTAGGTTTAGGTTAGATTCATCGAATCCTTCCATGATTATGTTCTCCTTCTTTTCCTTCTAGATACATCTTCAAACTTCTCTTTGAAATCATAAGAAAATAATTTACTATGCATTAAATGCTTCATACCATTCATTAATAATGTCAACACATTTTACATATCACAAGAATTCAACTATGTCGGCTAGGATTCTCAATTCTTTCTCAAAATGTAAATTATTGACACTTGGTCAATACTGTGTTCATCTCCTTAGTCATTAATGTGTATCTCGGTCATCGCTAACACTTTCCTTCTCAACAAACACTATCTTTGCTCAGTAATTATATGTCACTCAAAAATTACTGATGTTCAGTCTACACTAGTTACTCGGCATATACTGGTTCTCGGTTGACACTAACATCACTCAGCTTAAACTAGATTTCTTCACTTTTGATCAGTAAAGCATACATTTCCAATTTTTCTTCTTCACTTGGTGTTAAAGATAAGCTACACATTATCTTGTCAATGTGCCAACCAATCAAGTACCCATTGAAGTATCACATAACTCAACCTTTCCTAAGGTCCTCTTGTTATCTCCTCTTTTTAAATCCTCTTCATCAATGAAAAGATATGGTACTCTCCAAGATAGCAACTGTCTTACCAGTTAAGGTTTGACATCAATGACAATATAAGAATTGTTTCAATTTTCATTTCCAACACAAACACACACACACACACACACATATGTATGTATGTATGTATGCCCCCTCCCCCCCACACACAATTCTTTTCTCCTCCATGGAATTTCAATAATGATGAATTCACATAATGGGCTATTACTGGGAAATTGTTTTAAAAATTCAATTGATACAATCCCTAAGGTTGTCTACCATAATTTTTTTTTCAAACCGTAGTTGAATTAAAATGAAACTTAATTATGAAATTCATACGAAACACAAAATCTCATAAACTTAATTCCAGAATTTCAAACATGATAGGAAAAAAAATAGAAATATCACCCAGATCTAATAGGCATAGAGAAAATAATCTTTCTGAAATACAAGAATTAAATCTATGAGGGTTTTGAAACCCTCCCTCAAACCACCAATTGAAGAAATATTACAAAGACCAGAAAAATGTTGAAAAACCCCAAGCTTTTAAAAAATCCTTCAATTCAATCCTTCCTCCAAAACCTGCAAACTTGTGTGTGGAATAATGGCCAAATTCCTCCTCATAAAGGAAAAATCTCTGAAATTCCAACTCCACCATGCAAATATGGAACTCAACTTAACTCAGCAACTTTGTTTTTATCACACTCTCTTTTTGCCTGATTTATTCCATTTTCTCATTAATAACTCCAAGTGCTTTTTTGTAATTTTTGTTTATATTAGTTCACTCAACTAATAACATTTACTTTATTTTTTAAATTTATTTAAATTGAATTTGTAACTAAATGCATATTAATTTTAACTAAATGAATATTATTTTATTACACTTTATTATTTTATTCAATTTTTCTCAAGTTTGAATTTAATAAATTTTTAAATCTTTAATTCCACCATTTAAATTTTAATTAATTATTGTATTTAATTAGTTATCCTTAATTAAATACCTTCACATTAATTTTCTATATTTAATAAGATTTAATTATTTAAATCACATAATTAATCTTAATAAATTATTTAATTATTTCACAATAATCACACCAACTAGGGAAAGACCAACTAAACTTAATAAAATAATAATCTTGCTCAAGGGAAAATTTTATGGACTCACGTCACCTTGACAAATTGAGAAGGGTAAAAAATATAAAAAATTTGTCAACTATTTCAAGACAATAAAATGGCTTAGGTTGGGATTCAGATCTAAATATTATCTCTCCTCTCTTACCATTGAGACTTGTGTAGGGCACACACATCCTAACAATTCAAGGAAGTCAATGCCTGATACCTGCAAACCTACATAAAAGACAAGCATGTACATACATACATATATACATACATACATACATACATACATACATACATATACACACACACATACATACACAGACACACAGACACATAGACACACAGACAGATAGATACACACACACACACACACACAACAAGCAATGACAGGGATCAGTACATCACATGGATACCACAAGAAAGGAACTACGGCTCCGTTCCTCAATCATATCAAATGTGTCAAATCAAAAGGTTAAACATACATGATTGCCATACACATCCAAATTTGGGGTAAGTAAAATCATAAATATAAACAACATTTTAAACATATAAATAATCATCATCAAAGTAACTAACATCATCTAATTGCAACATATGATATCTCATAACTATCAAATCACTATGTAATGTCATACATCCATAACCACATAATAAAGTTGAAATAATAAACACACACATAAAAGTGGCCTAAAAGAGTTTGGCAATATAAAAGTGAAAAGTAAACTATGGGTGGGCACTACATCCGCCTCCCCTAAAATTAGGCTTACTCCTAGAAGCCTACAAACAAATAGGGATATGAATCTTGTAATCTCCCTATGTTCTCCCAAGTCACTGACGACTCATCAATAGGGTCCCATTGGAACCTTACCTGCTTGATGGTGCAATCCTTGAGGGTCAACTTTCATTACTAAAGTTCATGTGAATGGGTTCCAAAGCTAGCTACCTGTCCTCTACTTACAAATCATTCCAGTCAAGAACATGTGAAACATCTGGTATATACTATCTAAGAACATAAACTTGGAAAACATCATGAAGATGAGATAAATTGGGTGACATAGAAAGACGGTAAGAAACTAGTCCTATCCTCTCAAGAATCTCAAATGGGCTAACAAAATGAGGTGCCAACTTTGAACCCTTTCCATAACATCGCATGAAACTCTTCCATTGATGCACTCTCAAAAATACCTTAGCACCAACTATAAACCTCCTATCCACTCTATGAGCATCTATATTTTTTTTGCCTATCCTAAGCTGTGGTCGCATGCTCATAGATGCAGTCTGCTTGTTGTTCCATGTCTCAAAGCATCTCTGAACCCAATAGAATATGATCCTCTAGCCAAAGGTGTACAAAAAGGACAACTAGACAAATCCTGGAAAGGTGACATACCAATTGAACTATGATAACTATTGTTGTAGGAAAAATCAACCAAACACAAATAGTCCTCCCAGTGAGTCTACCTATCCATGAAATATATCCTCAAAATATCCTCAAGCACTTGATTAACCATCTCAATTTAACCATCAGTCTCAGGGTGACATGCCGAACTAAAATTCAGTTGTGCTCCAAGATCATGTTGCAAGGAAGTCTAAAATGCAGAAGTGAATACTGGATCCCTATTGGATATAATCATTTGGGGAATACCATGTAACCTCACAATATGCTACACAAAGACTATAGCTACTGAGGTTGCTATATAGGATTCTCTCATAGGAGAAAAGTGTGCCACTTTGGTCAATTGGTCAATTGTAACCATGATGGTATCATGTTTGTGGGGAGTCATAGGAAAGCCTACAATGAAATCCATCGAGATGATTTCCTATTTCCATGATGTAATGATATTAGGCTGTAAAAGTCTCGCTGGATGCTGGTGGTCTTCCTTAACTCTTTGATACTGTAGACATCTTGCCACAAAATCTGTAATGCCATGTTTTATACCAGACAAGTAATATAGCTGTTGAAGCTCCACATGCACCTTCTTGACACCTAGATGTGTTGAGTAAGGTGCATGATGAGCCTCAGATAAAATATTTGGTACAAAGAACATCTGATGGAGGTACATATATCTAGCTCATATATCATAAAATACTATTTGACTCTTAAACATAACCTGAAAACCTTCCTTTCTCCCTGACTCAATCTCAGCTCTTACTTCCTTGTACCAAGCATCTTTAGGAAGTACCTAGAGTATATGATTCCACAAATCTACACCAAGAGTCAAAGTTGAAATATCATGCCTCATGTGACTTAAGGCATCAACTGCGCTATTTTCCTTACTCTAGATGTACTTGAACTCAAAGTCATACTCACAAAGAAACTCCATCCATCATCTCTATCTAGCATTCAGATTAGGTTGAGTAAATATATACTATAAGCTGTGCTGATCACTATGAATGTCAAATCAATGTTCCAATATAAAATGTCTGCATCAGACTAATGCATGAACTACTTCTGCTAACTCAAGAGCATGTGTAGGATTGTTCAATTCTTGCTCCTTGATTCTGCGAGATTCATGAGCAACCACATGTCTTTCCTTCATAAGGACCGCTCCCAGACCTTCCAAAGAAGAATAAATAAACACCATGAAATTACCTGTTGGGTCAGGTATTGCTAGGATAGGTGCATTGGTTAGATACTTCTTGAGGTTTTGAAAAGCCTCTTCACACTTCTCTATCCAAACATACTTCTTCCCTTTACTTTGGAGAGAAGTAATTTGATATGTAACCTTAGAGAAGTCTTTAACAAACTTGTGATAGTATCCTTCCAAGCACATGAAAATATGAACTTCAGATACATAGGTGGGGGTTGGCCAATCTTCTATAGCCTGAACCTTGGAAAAGTCCACTAAAATACCCTCACCTAAGATTATGTGCCCCAAGTACTAAACTTTAGACTTAAAGAAGTTGCACTTTGCTACATTGACATGCAACTGATTGTCATAAAGATACTACAAAACTAGTCATAGATGTTCTTGATACTTCTCTATGGATTTAGAATATATCAATATATCAACTAAGATGATGAGAACAAAATGATCAAGGTAAGAATGAAATAGTCCATTCATCATGCACTTGAAAAAACATGGAGCATTTGTTAAACCAAAAGGAACTACTGTGAAATCATAATATCCATAGCGAGTGCGAAATGCAATTTTGTTAATATCTACATTCTGAATGTGTAATTGATGGCATCCTAAGTTGAGATAAATATTGGAGAATACCTTGGCCCATTTTATCCAATCAAAGAGATCATAAATCCTTGGAAAAGGGTACCTATTCTGGATCATTACCTTTTTCAACTATCTATAGTTGATGAACAAGTGTAAAGATCCATCTTTCTTCTTAATGAAGAGTACATGTTCTCCCTATGGTGAAACACGTGACTGAATACTACCCTTTACCAAAAGATTCTCTAATTGGAGCTTAAGATCACTCAGCTCCTATGTGGTCATCAGGTATAGAGCTCTAGATATAGGTTGTTCTCTTGGAACAAGATCAATAAAAAAATCTACGTCACGCTTTGGTGGCATACCCAAAATATCACTAGGAAAGACATCAGTGAATTTCTAAAGTATATAGGATGATCAAGAGTCTTTTCCTCTATTTCTACTTCATCCAGCTCATTCATAGTTATAGAAAATACTTGACATCCCTTTCACATGATTTTCTTGAGTTGCATAGCCTAAATCATACAAAGAGATATAGGACATTGAATTCCCACTATCTCAAAATCCTTGTCAACATCATCCTTGCATTTGATTATCTTTTGTCTATAATCAATGCTAGCAACATGAGAACCTAACCAATACATCCAAAGGACAATATCCTATGATCCCAAAGGAATCACATGAAGGTCAACTAAGGTGATGAATTTAACCAGGTTCAACTCACATTTATGCACTAGATATTTTTTTGATATCCTTGCCCAAAGGCTAACTCTAGTTGCCAACTAATGTCTTTCTTTACTGCCACTAACCCACACTTCTCTAATAAAAAAAGAGATATAAAATAATATCTAGATCATGAATCAAATAAAATATAAAGAGAAATACCTCTAGTAACACCAAAAGTTTCTACCACATTACCCTGATGCTCTTCTGGATGATGATCCACTACCACAAATACTCTATGAGATCTGTCAACATCCCCTATAGTAGGCTCGAAAGTTACAGGTCTCTATCATGAAAACTATGATGCAAGCTAAAGGAAATTTACTATAATGTGACTACACTATCCATATGAGAAGAAACCATTGCCTCTACTCTGAACTCTCCTAGTGGAAGGTGCACTAGATTGTTGATAAATCCCTTTGCTAGCAATTGAATGTATTCTCTATGCAAGTTTACTGGATTGATTGTGCCTATTACATGGAATGTTACAAAAAATATTATATTGAGGACCATCATTCTATGCTAGAGGGTTTGTCTCCTTCTTCTACTAAATACAAAAGTAGGGAGGAGGTTTCTTGAAGTCCCCTACACCTTGGGTCTGATTCCCTCTATAGCCTAAAGGTGTAGGTACACTAGAATGAACTCCCACCTCTTCACCATGCCATAGATCCAAGTTTTTTTGCACCCAAGTTTCCTTAATAAATACTTCTCTGAGGGTCTTAGGTTTGAGAACCTTAACTCCTCTGATGATGTGACCATTAAGCCCCCTGCTGAAGTTCTACAATATAAGTGGTGACTTACCACTAAATCCTACATAGGGCTTGAGCTCAAAGAAATGACACTTGTAATCCTGGACAATCATAGATAATTACCATAGATTGTGGAACTCATTTGCATGCTACTACTGCCACTGATAAGATAAGAAACATTCCTAAAAATATTTAATAAAAATATCCCAAGTGACAGTCTCCATGGTAAGTCCTAGTTTTTTCTCTTCAACTTTCAGCCAATAAGCTGCAAAACCTTTGAGGTGCATAGCGATACATCTTTCCCTAACATTAGTATCAAACTACTGAATGGAAAAATATCGCTCTAATGAAATGATCCAAGTTTCTACCTCAAAACCAGTTCCAAGACTATGAAAAGGAGGAAGTCGTGATCTCATAAGGTTTCTCATCTAATTGGCCTCTATGGCTCCTTGTCTGAGGGTAGTGTCCCTTCCTCTTGGAAAGCTAGATCTCTATCTCTCCTCATTATCAGAATGGTGTGATGCTTCCTATTCAGCCTTGTCTTGTATGAGAAAATGTTCTAAAATAGTTTGGAGAATCTACATAGTATTGAGTTCTCTTGAATCACCATGATGTTCACCACCATCCTCTTTCCTTCTCTTCTCAACTTTCTAACTCACAAGAGGGCTAGGAATTCTTCTCCTTCCAAATCCTCTCCTATGACCTCCACTTCATCCTCTAGCAATAGATCTACTTTCAATGACCATATTTCCTACAACATTCAACAAGAAGGATGAAATAAATAAGAGGTGAAGAAATCATAAAACAACAGTTTGAAATACCAGAGTTTTATATGTTTAAGTTTTGTTTTGTGCTTTAACTACTAGACACCTAATGTGCATACCAAATTTCTAGAGTTCCTAGTGTAGAAACATGGGCTCTGATACTAAGTGTAATGCCCCACCAGGGAACCGAAGAGATATTAACCTAAAACATGTTACTAAGTTTACAAAATAATTTTTTTCTTTAAAGTTTACAAACAGTATTGACTAACAAAGCAGAAGTAAAAAAGAAATTTTGTATATATACATAAACATAATCTTAATTATAGATTACAAATCTCAAGGGTTCCTTAATGTAGAATTATGTAAATATAATTTAATCTATGAAGTACAATAATCATCTATATCTTGTACATAGTACATCATAAATACATCTGAACAATAAAGTATACATGATCACCCACATCCACTGCACAAGTCGTAAGGTATGCAAATATAACTGAGTACAAAGTAAACAAAGAAATAATAGGAATAAGTTTCCAAGAAAGATAGGATAAGAAGCAACCACAACAAGGATCATCCAACACTGGAACAGGAATGTCAAAGTCTCAAATGGTAAAATAATCACTATCTCCCAACCCCATGGAAACTTGTGGTTCCACTCCCACCATGCTAAGGAGATAACATAATACCACACTCAAATAAAAATACCAAAATGAATCATAAGGTAAAACTAAGAAAGGGTCCTAGAAGTTACTATCTTAATGTACAGCTCAATGAGTGAAAGTACACATACTATCCAGAGGCAACCAACACACGTAGAAAACCTAAGATGAAATTAGGAAAGTGTCATCACACAACTCAACTCCCTTGGGATGATCTCACTAGACTTTGACTCCCAAGTGTGATCATATAAAAAACTTGAAATCCTCTCATGTAGACAAGGATAATCGATCATGCCATAACTCACCGCCACTACTAGATGAGATAGAATCTTCTCCCACTCCCATTCTTAGCCTATACTAGCACTCAAGGCATGGGTGAGGAATCCATTATCTTATTAATTTATTTTAAAACCCCATTTAATTATATTATCACTTATATAAGTAACCTACTAAGGATACCCAGGTAGCCACTTTAGGGCTTCGACACCTCCAAAGAAAGCAACTTTCCCTTTAACACCTAGATAACCTACAAAAGTTCATACATCTCAAAACATTACTCATAGGTCATGATGAATCATGATATCAAAATATGGCTCCAAAATATAAAAGGAACATACATAAATAACTTCCATCATAATAAAATCAAACTTCCATAAGGTTGGGTTACAACACAATTGAATTCCACAAAAGTATGCAAGGCAAACATAGATACACATTAATCCTAAACCTACTTCTGGTAACAATCCTAAAAGGATGACATAAAAAGATTCCCTCCTAACCAATAAACATAGAAGGAAAAACATGCATAAGAATTTAATTAATAATAATATAATTTGTAAAGTACCATTACACAAATTAATTTATTAAATAATCACTAAGAAAACTATAATTACATTAAATTGAATTAAATTCCAATACTAAGTAAATCAATTTATAATGTTAATTAAAAATAAATTAATTCCTAATGTAATAATTACTAAAATAATATAATTTCATAAAAATTCTCATTTTAGAAAGTAAAACTAATTCCATTAATTACTAATCAATTAAATCTATTAATTAATAATTAAATCATTGCTTTACATTTTTATTTATCACAAATAATCAAATAACATGGAGTAAAATTACAAAGTACTCTAATAAAGAAATAAATAAATACGCACATGCATGCATATATTTATATTTCCAATATCTACTATGGTTATATTATTTATTGATTTACTTATGATTAATTTTTTTTAATTATATTTCATTTATTTTTATTTATTATTATTATTATGTTATAATATATATATATATATATATATATATATATATATATATATATATATATATATATATATATATATATATATATATATATATATATATATATATATATATATATTTAAAAAAGCCACATATAAAATTTTATATAAAACAAAACCAAGCTCATGCCAAGGTACCGATTGACAGTCATGCTACCGCCGGTAGCCCATGCTGCCATGACATCTTTTAGCTTCTCGGTGGGCCTGGGGGTGAAACCCTGCCTCCACTCATTTAAAAAAAATTATTATTTTATTTATTTATTTAAATCTGAAATCTTCTAATTGTAACATCTGATATATATAATTTTTAATTTTAAAAAATAATAATAATAATACACACACACACACACACACACGATTCTTTTCTTGGTGCAGGAGCACCTAAGACCTAGGCTTGAAAGTCCTACTTCCATTTTGTCTTGTACCGGTCCTAGCCAAACTAGGGGTTAATAAAGAGTTCCAAGAGGTCGTAGGTGTGATAGGTGAGTAGTGGTTTGAGTTAGCTTAGGGTTGTGTTAGCTAGATTAAGTCAATAGACTAACATGTCCTTAGGACCTAGCTTGGTCCTAAAAGTTGGAAAAAGGGGACAAGAGTGAAAACATGAACTAAATGTTTGATTTTGGTCTAAAATGACCCAAAGTGGCTTTAGATAGGTTTTAATAGCTTTGTATGAGTCTTTGAGTGGGTTGAGTGAACAAATGAACAACTTTGTAAAAGTTGGTAAAAAGTTGTCATGACAACTTTTTCAATTTTGCAAAGTTGCATGAAAATTTTTGTCCTAAAAGGACCGACCAAGGTTTTAGGTCATTATGGGTCCTAAACACCCAAGAAATCATGGCTAGAGCATATATAAGCCCTAAAAGGCCCAAATCTTGAGGTTAGGATCATTTTCAATTTTTGGTTTTAAGAATCATAGCACTATTACATGCTTTTGTGGACATAGTCTAAGGTTTTCATGCAACACTAGCATCTAATCTAATTAATTTTTCTTGGGAAGAAGGATTAAATCCACATTTAGTGTTTAATTTTTATTGTGTACCATTTTGTGTGTTTTGTAGGTGTTTTGGTAGCTTTAGTTTATTTCTTTTGTCTTATCCAATTCACTGGCCTATGTATAGTTTGGTGTAGAAATGTGGCTCCCCCATGAAACCCCATAGTGTGTTCATCACATCTAGTTGGGGCATGGAAGAGGAGCCTATTGAAAGTTTATATATCTCTTATGGAGGTCTCACAACAAGCATGACCAATTTTAAGACCTTGCCCTAGGCGAGCACTGTCATTTCCTGGCTAGGGACAACGAGGTGCGATAGTTGTTTTGCTTGTAGGAGTGAATCAAAAGACACACTCCAAGACTTTGGAGACCAAGAAGAGGATTAGAAAGTACTCTGATGGAGATCACAAGGCTTGATCAATCCATTAAGAACTCCAAAGCTTACTTTGTGCAGTGGGTTCCTAGAAGCCACTAAAACCCTTGTAAAACCCTCCTCATTATGTTAGGGAATTGTACAGAGGCTCGAGACCCCAAGACCCAAAAAATCCATGAGATTATCCCATATGTACCAAGAATACAAAACTTTTTTGGAAGGACCTTTGGTAATTTTTTTTAGAAAGTCCTAAAAACCCAGACTAGGAGGCCTAATTGGGGGCTCTAGGGCTACAAGGCTCAATCTAAGATTTTGAGGAGATCGGTAAGGAAGAATGGTAGATATCTTGTCAAAAAGTGAAAAAAGCATAAGAGTTGAATACCTCCACACCCCTAAAAGAATCATAAACTTTATAAGGAGGTAAAGAGCATTTGGAAGGAGTATTGGTTATGAAGGAACACAAACCTTTAATCAGTGATAGATCACCTAGGAGTTGAAGTGTGAATTATTGAAGTAGAGGAACTTGAGGGAGTCCTTAGAGAAAAAGCTATTAGGAGGTTGGAGAGTTAGGAGTCTTATTGATCCTAACCCAAGTCTACTAAGCACCTAGAGTGATCCTATCAGATTGTTATCAAAGCTTAACAAGGTTTGGACTAAAGTATATGTCAGAATCAGTGGGTGATTTAACCATGGTAATCAATGTTGGGTTAGCTAGAGGAGTGATAGAGAAAAGGGAGGAGAATAGGTTACTATGGGAAGACATGATACCTCTTAGAGAAAAGCTAGGAGAGGTGGAACAAAAGGTTGAATTGATGAGTGAGAAGCTAAAAGAAGATGAAGGAAAGGGTAAAGAGGTGGCAGAGAGAGATAAGATCCCTGAATCAGACCATGTATTAGTTCAAGAACTTTTATTGAAGGTAATCAAAGCTATGAGTGGAAAATCATTAGAAGGAATACCACTTTTTAGTGGAAAGATGGAAGCCAAGTTGGTTATGGAGTGGATTGAGGGTATGGAAAATCACTTTGAACGTGAGAGCATTAGTGAAGCTCAGAGATTCATGGTAGAAAAATCAAGGATGTGAGGGGATGCCCTCACTTGGTGTAAGTTTGCACAGGATGAAAGGGTGAAAGAAGGAAAGAACCCCATAACCAATTGGAAAGGTATGGTGGAAAAGGTTAGGGAAGCATACCTACTAGATGAATATGAAGTGCAGTTGCATAAAAAGAGGAAAAATTGGAGACAAAAGGATTTAGAAGTTAGCATCTACATAGAGGAATTCCAAAAATTGTGCCTTAGATCACATGTGCTAGAAGAAGAGATCCTAAAGGTGGCTAGATACCTAAATGGCCTGAGATGGAACATCCAAGAAGAAATAATCCTATTAATCCCCAAAGAAGTATATCAATGCTATCAGTTGGATCTTAAGGTAGAAGAGAATCTTAAAAAGAGACATGACTCAAGTAGCTGAGGTAGAGGTAGGGGTAAAGAAAATAGGGGACATAGATGTATCTATGGAGGAAGAACCTAAGATCCAAAAACTCAAAGTGAGACCAAAATCATTCAGAAGAAAAGAGAAATCTCTAGCAGCAGAGTAGGATACAATAACATAGGTAGAGGATAAAATAATAACTTTAGAGGAAGGTTAGGTGGCCAAGGAAGAGGATCCTACTTATCCTCCATAAAATGCTACAATTTCCTCCAATATGGACCTCCAACATATCTGTTCCATGAGAAAGGATCTAATTCACAAGGTGGAGAGAAGAGAGTGAACTATCTTCAAGTAGAAAGCCTGTAGAAGTATCCATCGATTTAGAAGTAGGGGATAACCTCATGATAAGGAGGAAATTGATTAAAGAACCAATCAAGGAGGAGTCTAGTCAAAGGAGGTATTTAATTAGGATAAAATACAAAATATTGGGCAAAGCGTGCACAATTATCATAGACTCTGGGTCCACAGACAACATAGTCTCCAATAAAGTAGTCAACAAACTAAATCTTCTAAGGATTCCACACAAAATCCCTATAGAGTCACATGGTTGAATAAGGGTTAGCATGTTTTGGTAAATGAGAAAGCTTGGGTAGACTTCACTATTGGAAGGTACAAGAATAGAATGTTGTGTGATGTTTTACCTATGGATGCTTGCTATCTCTTACTAGGGAGACCATGAAAATTGGATAGGAAAGTTATCCATGATGGAGCCAAGAACTCCTATTCATTCAAGAAAGATAGAGTTACCTTTAGAATTAAGTCCATTCTAGAAGAGGGAGAAGTGAAACCAATTTCTCCTAATGTGCTTTTGGTATGAAAGAAAGAGTTCCTCAACACCTTGGAAGAAGGTGAAGGAGTGGGGTATGCTTTGGTGTTGAAGCCCGAAGAGGAGAAAGAAGTCAAGAAGATTGAAGTGCCCAAAGAAGTTCAAGGGTTTTTATAAAAATAAAAGGATGTAGTGAGTGATGGAAAGCCAGCCCCCCTCCCCCCTAAAAGAGCCATTAGCCATCAAATTGACTTTATTCCAGGAGCCTCCCTACCTAACAAGGCTGCATATAAAATGACCCCTCAACAAAATAAGGAAATAGCCAAACAAATCCAAGAGCTACTTGATGAAGGCCTCATAAGGAAAAGAATCAGCCCTTTTGTTGTCCCTACAGTCCTAGCACCAAAGAAAGGAGGAACTTGGAGGTTGTGTACTAACTCTAGGGCCATTAATGTGATTACCATAAGGTATAGGTTCCCTATGCCTAGGATTGAAGACTTGATGGATTGCGTAGGAGGATAAAAATACTTTAAAAAGGTTGACTTTAAAATTTTATACCACCAAATAAGGATTAGGGAGAGAGATGAGTGGAAAAACACTTTCAAGACCACAAAAGGCCTATATGAATGACTAGTTATGCCCTTCAGGTTATCCAATGCCCCTAGCATCTTCACGAGGTTGATAAATTAAGTATTGAAGGACTTCATAGGAAAGTGGGTGGTGGTGTACTTAGGTTAAATCCTCATCTTTAGAAAGTCCAAGGAGGATCACTTGGTGCATCTACAAGATTTGTTAAAAAATATGCATGAAGAGAAGTGTACCATCAATCTTGACAAGTTTTAGTTCATGAAACAAGAATTTGTATACCTAGGCGTTGTGATCTCACAAGGTAACTTGAAAATAGACATTAGCAAGGTAGAAGTAATATTAAATTGGCCTACCCAAAAATATGCTACAGAAGTGAGGAGCTTCCATGGATTGGCTCAGTTTTATAGGAAGTTTATCAGACACTTCAGTGAGATTTGTGCACCAGTTCTACACACTATCAAATGAGGTATGAAAGATAAATTCCAATGGAATGAGAAAGTTGATAAAAGTTTTGAAACCTTGTAGAGAAGGATAGAAACTCAACCAATCTTGGTGTTACCTAGCTTTGAGAAGTTCTTCACTATTGAGTGTGATGCTAGCAACATTGCTATAGGAGTGGTCCTAAGACATGAGAATAAACTAATGGCCTTTCATAGTGAAAAGTTGAGTGAAGCCAAAAAAAGGGACTCCTCATATGATTTGGAGCTATATGATTTTGTTCAATCCCTAAGGAAGTGGAGTCATTACCTCCTTCCTAAAGAGTTTGTGGTGTATATTGACAACCATGCTTTAAGATTTCTCAACTCACAACATAAATTAAGCCACAAGCACATGAAGTGGGTTGAGTATATTCAGACCTATACATTCACAATAAAGCACAAGAAAGGAAAACAAAATAAGGTATTAGATGCCTTAAGCCAGAGACTCTTGTCAATCCAAGAAATTCAATTGAGAAGCATTGGCATAGAAAGCTTCAAAGACTTGTATCCAGAGGATGAAGACTTCTTAGTAGCTTATAAGGTATGCAAGGAATTTCAAAATCATTTCCATAATGAATATGTTAATTACATTATACAAGAAGGTCTTTTGTTTAGAGGAGGGAAACCATGTGTGCCTAGGCTCCATGAAGGAGAACCTCATTCAAGAAAAGCATAATGGATCTTTGAGTGGACATTTTGGAGTTCATAAGACCTTGGAGTTGGCTCAATGATTTTATTATTGTCCTAGGATGAATTAGGACACAATAAGGTATGTGGAGACTTGCATAGTTTTCCAAAAAGCCAAAGGTACTTCATCTAATGTAGGCTTTCATAAACCCCTTCCAATCCCCAATAGACCTTTGGAATGTCTCACTATGGAATTTCTTGTAGGGTTTCCCAAGACTAAGTAGGGATTTGACAACATATATGTTAGAAATAAGGAATACTGAGCGGGGGGGGCGGGGGTGAATCAGTATTCTACAAACTTTTACTTTTTCCCAATTATGGATATAACATATTAACTTGATACATGCATAACATAGTAAACTAAAGAATATGCATAATAGTAAAGAAAATGAACTCATAACATATTATTTGTTCTCGAGGAAACCTTGGCCAAGGGAAAACCCCAGTGGGGATGGTACCCACAAAGATCCACTAATAAAAAGTATCCTGTTAAGGATGTTGACCCTATTAGGAGCCTACTACATGCATATAGTGTCCCAGTCCTGATTAAGGGACTTTAGGCCTTTTTAGAAGCCTCAACCCTACTAAGAGTTGGTAGTACAAAATATGATTACTAGATGAGCCCACTGCCCAAACATGTAATGTACAATGATTACTGATTACAAAATATGGAAAGGTACATAACCTTATACTACTTTCTTGCTTTCACAATTTTGCATCAATATCTCTTCGCTATATGTTCGCTATATCATCTATATCATTACAATTGCTTGCGTACTTTCGCATTTACAAATGTCTCATATTTATACAAGTTATTAAGGCTAATAACTCTTACAGACAGCTTAACAAAAGCATTATACAAAATACATATTTACCCAAGGGTTAACATCTAGGATGTCATCCCTTTATATTGTTAAGACATTATTTTGGTAAACAAAATAATCCCTTAACTCTTTACCAATTATGTCTTCATATACTGTCTTGTCAGCTTAACACTATTTGTGGTAAAAATGTCATAACTTCTTACGTACATGTAGTACTAACTTGCACTCTCAAGTGAGTCTTCTATAGTCATCATAGTATCTATGTTCAAGTGCGCAAGCACTGAACTTACTCTAATCGTCATCACTGATCAAAACTATCTTCGGGTACACTAGAAAAACACTGTCTCATACTTAGACAATTTTGCTTTGTGCTCAAACATACTTGCTCTCTATCATGTGAGATCTTCATGTAGATCATATGTTTCCATAATGACAAAATCTAAGTATCTAACTTAGGCAAACTACCAACAATCTCCCCCTTTGTCATTGGTGGCAACATATGAGAAAAATGGCTAAGTCATAACACTTCAAAAAAACACAAAATTATGGCCATAACAAAAATATATATCTGCTATCTTTGTAACTCCATATATCTTAGCTATATCCTATACTCCCCCTAAGAATATACATTCTTATCCTATATAACAATTTTCTACTAAATATCTCTCCCCCTTTGACAACAATGACAAAAAGGGTGCCAAAACTATGCTAAAAAAAAGTGTATACCTTGATTCAATATTGTAGAGCTGGTAGGCTTGCAACACAATCTGAAAAATTTATCTTTATGCTTTCTATCTCCTTCTCCCATGCCTTCTTAATGGTGTCTGCAATAGTGAGTAGTGCACACAATCCATAAAATGCAATTTCACATGCTTGAAGGTTTGCAACACTAAACTTCTGAAAAGATGTCTTTGATGAAAGACATTCTTCCAATTTTTCTTCAACAATGCTTAACTTAATGGAATTATGCTCTCTTAGAAGAGAAAATATTTTCAGTTTCTTGTCCTTGTCATCAAATAGAATCCTTATTTCATCATTAATCCTACTGATTTTCTTCTCAATGTCCAATATCTTCACATTGGGGCTGGCTAGAAGATTTACCTCTATCTGAATCTCTGCTTATTTGTCTTTAATCTTCTGAATTTCTTCTGATACAAGATTCTTTGATTTTGTACACGAAATGTACAAATTTTTACCTCTGTCTAAGTTCCTTCTTAAGTCTTTTATACAGATATCAAGACTGTTGATGTCATTCTTGATATTCTGGCTTATGTCTAGAAGTAATTTGGCCTCGTAGGTTGCTTGAGCCTTTACTTTAGCTATGTTAAATAAGTTAGTAAACTCATCATCAAATACATTCATAATTTTCTTATCTCTTTCAAGAGGGTCTACCTCTATTATCTATGTAGTCACAATGCTTTGTAACTTCTCTGATAGTTCCTTCAGTGATCCTTCAAGGCTTTTCACCTACTTATTCTTCCCAATTATCTTGTTCAGAGATGTGATCAATTCCATCTGATCATCATCATCAACTTCTTTTCCAAGACTTTCAAATATAGATCCAAACTATGATTTCTTTGCAGTCTCAAGTGTAAGACTGATTTCTACTTGACTAGGAGCTTCTTCTTGCTTCTCTGATTCCTTTTCTTCTTCAATCCTCAAATCTCTCTTCTCTTCTTCTCTGGCACTGTCCTGCTCTTCAAAAGCTGAATTGTCAACAATGTTTTCAAGATTCTTGAAAGGATTATCATCACTATCTAAAGTAATCTTCATTCCTTCCACATGCATTAAATCATCTTCAAAGTTTATAGCTGGTGGAGAGGGGATTCTTTGATGTTTAGCTTCTTTATCTTGCTTTGTTTGTCCTGCTACACTAGAGTGTCTTTCAAGACTAGCTGTCATTACTTTGACTATGGCTTGCTCTATTTCTCTATTGATCTCTTCATAATTTCCTCCCATAATCTGAATGGTTCTTTTCTTTATTCTGAGATTGGTGTTCAGTTCTTTCATGATCTCCTTAAAATGTTCTTCATCTTTAACATCACATAATTTTCTTACAAGATTTTCTCTGATCATATTATCTTCTTCTGTTTCTCTTTTCTTTGTGTTTACTAATTTCTCATATAAGGCATCAGGTATCTTGCCCTGAATTGTGTCAAACTTCTTATTATATTGTATCATGTGTTTCACAATAGCATTTTCAAGATTCAATCTATCTGAATAGTCATAAAATGTCATAATACTTGTTCATCTTAGGGAAATCTCCATCTTGTATGATTTGTTCATTCACTTTTTCAATCTTAGGTTTCCATGTTTTCTTTTTCACTGGGGTATCTTCATCATCTTTTATTTCTGCTATCTTCCTTTGAACTGGTGGTACTAATGTTTTCTACCTTTTTCCAAGTCCAGTAGCAATTTCTTTTATTCTTTAACCAAATGTAGATGAGGATGATCTTGTGGATTTCCTAACTTCTTGATCTTTCTCAACTTCCTCCACTTCTACCTTAATCTAAATGTCTTCTAGCTATTCTACAACTGATGAAAGGGGTGGAACAAACAAAATCTCCTTTTTTCCTATATCTCTGATGGCTGCTGCTATCTTCTTAGCAATTACAAATTATTGTTTAGTCATCCCTGTGTCCTTCAGAATCTTCTTTATTGTACTATCTACTCTCTTCTTAGATTGTTTCTCTTCTAAGATAGACTTTGGGGAGTTGACATTCTCCTCAAAAGTCCCAAATCTATTACTGTGAATATCCAACTTTCCCTTAAGCAATATGCTCACATACTCTTCTATTTCAACTTTAGAAATTTCATAGCCAAGAGGGTCTATGAATTCTACTCTAGGTTCTACTGCTTCAATGAATGTAAAGTTAGTATCAACCATAAAACATATGTCATTCTTATATTTCTCAGCTAAGGACTTTGGAATCCTTAATATGTTTTTCATTAAATTTTGAATTGTTTTGATTACCAATACTGCACTTTCATTGACCTTCTCAATAAGATGTCTCCTAAATACTATGTTTATCCTTTTCATTAAGGTCTTTCCATCATTCCAATCATCACCAATTGTAAATGGAAATCTTCTTAACAAATGAAAAAACATATAAGTGATCAATGATGAAAATCTAAACTAGGAATTCTTGGTCTTCTTTATCTTCTCCAAGTTCTCAAACAACTGAATTCTCAAAATTTCACACATGTTAACTTGAACTTTGTCAACACACATTAAGTAGGCTACATGTATCATTCCTGCTACCATGTCATCTTCTCTAGAGTTAGCACAAAACTTAGTTCTAAGGATTTTGCACAAATATCTAACATCATCCTATTGTATCTTGCTAATCACTATGCCTCTACGATTGTAAGATGATTTTGTGTTGTCTAATACTATTTTTATCATGTTCTTCTCATTCAATGGAATGAATCTAGTTTTAGATAAACTAGTTACTTTATGAATCAGATCAGCTGTGATATCTATCACTCTGTCATCTAACCAAAAATTTCCATTGTGAATTCTACTCAGGATTATCTTAGTGCATTCTTCATTATCAAACTCATACTATAAGGAATACTTTATAATCTCATTATCTTTCAAGTGATCAAACCCTACTTTCAATGACATAGCTTGGTTGTAAAGCTTTTCATATTATTGGGTAAAATCACTATCACTGAGGGTTTCAAGCTTGCATCCCAAATAACTTCTAACATTCTCTAAGTGTAGAACTTCGTCTAGTACGGATGATAAAGCTAATTTAGGGTCTTCCTCTAAGGGTTCTATTGGTTCCCTTTTTATCTTAGGTCTATTCTTATCTCTTACATTATGAATTAATGAAACATCCATGACTATTGCAAATTATTTAACCGATATATAGATCTCCTTAGTAAAATTCCCCGATTCTACTATTTAGGGCTTGTGTAGATTCGTCACGAAAATGCTTCACCAAATCCTTGCAAACTGATTTTCAATCACTTCTCTTTGATCTCCTTAGCACTTGTATTCATCTTAATGATTAAATAACATTGATCATAACCTTTTAACCTTTCAATCTACCAAAATTTGACATTGCATTCAATTCCTTTGCCGCTTCTTTCCAAAAAGTTGTTTCTACTTACTTGCAAAACTTAAAAATTCTTGCGATCTTTCATATCACAATATTATCTTATGTGCTCTTAACCATAGAATCAATACATCATATACTACTTGGCATTAACTGTGTAAGACTCAATTCATCCTATACTAACTTATATGCTATCCTAAGTTCCTATTCTACTACATTTTTCATGAATTAAGTACTTTGAGATGGGTTAGGTAGAGATTCACTCTTACCATTAGATACTTCACCTTTCTGATTACCTTTACTACTGAATATATCTCCTTGATCCATGACTTTAGAAAACTTCACTTCTTTTGAATTACTATAGCATCCTCTTTGACTTTTACTTGCATTTTCATTTCTCCTTCCATGACTTCTAGGGTTAGGGTTAGGATGAGAAACCCTATTATTCATTCTAAAAAACCTTGATGTATGTCCAAACATGTTACATATCTGACAAACTATTCCATTGTTTCCATATCTTGGTTTTGACTGGTTGGTTTGTGATCTGCAATTTCTGGCAATGTGTCCAGCTTTGTTGCATCTATAACATACTACTCCATTTCTTCTATTCATATCTTTAGTAGGTCTCTTATCTGCATGGTTAGTATTTCTAAACATTCTACTACTATTATTGTTCTCAACAAATTTAGGTTTTCTACATTTAATAGCTCTATGTCCAAAACTATGACAATTATAACAATAACCATTAAGAGGTTTAAATTTCTTACCAGTACAAT
This sequence comes from Chamaecyparis obtusa, assembly GCA_027943335.1. Taxonomy (NCBI): domain Eukaryota; kingdom Viridiplantae; phylum Streptophyta; class Pinopsida; order Cupressales; family Cupressaceae; genus Chamaecyparis; species Chamaecyparis obtusa. Next base: position 748,907 of record BSBK01004755.1, on the reverse strand, counting down.
CTTTCTTCATATGACCAAAAGTATTACAAGTAAAGCATCTACCTTTAAATTCTCTTTGCGTACCTTTAGGTGACTCTTCTTGTTTAGGTGGTTCATCTTGTTTAGGTGTATCTTTAGATTTGTCAACTTCATCATACTTATTTTCTTCTATGCTTTCAGAAACTTTCAGATCTAGTTCCTTGCTTTCTTTACTCTCTTTAGAAGAGTTAAATCCATGACCAATTTGATCATAAAATGGCTTTTGATAAGATAATTGTTCATCAATATTCTCACTTATTGAATATAGTCTCTCAAGTTGTTGCTTAGACTGAGTCAGTTCACCTTTCACAATTGTATTGTACTTCTCAAGTTCAAAACACTATAATTTGGTTTTCTCAAGTTTAGATGTCACTACACAAAGTTTAGATTTCAGATCTTTCTCAGATTTAAGATTTTCATTCTCAAATTTCAGATTTGCTTCATTCTTGCTATTTCCATCTTTCAAATTCAACTTTAGATGTACCAACTTCAGTTCATGTTTAAGGATCGCATTTTCTTTTTCCAGGTTGTCATCACAATCTTCAATTTGAATTATAGATTCCTTTTCTGATTTCAGATCTTCCAACTTGTTTTTCAATTTCTTAATGAGGTTCTTTGCATCATCATATTTTCCTTTCAAAGTGTCTCTTTCTTCATTAAGAATATCAATCTATTCAAGAGCTTCATCAAGATTCTTCTGTAGCTGATCCATATCCATAGAGATCTTACTCAAGCTACTAGGCTTTCCTTGAATGATTCTTTTCCGAGTAACTAAGCTCTGATACCAATTGTTAGAAATAGGGAGTACTGAGAGGGGGGGTGAATCAATATTCTACAAACTCTTACTTTTTCCCAATTATGGATATGATAGATTAACTTGATACATGCATAACATAGTAAACTAAAGAATATGCATAATAATTAAGAAAATGAACTTATAACACATTATTTTTTCTTGAGGAAACCTTGGCCAAGGGAAAACCATGGTGGGGATGGTACCAACAAAGATCCACTAATCAAAAGTATCCTGTTAAGGATGTTGACCCTGTTAGGAGCCTATTACATGCATATAGTGTCTCAGTCCTGATTAAGGGACTTTAGGCCTTGTTAGAAGCCTCAACCTTGCTAAGAGTTGGTAGTACAAAATATGATTACTAGATGAGCCCACTGCCCAAACAAGTAATGTACAATGATTACTAATTACAAAATATGGCAAGGTACATAACCTTATACTGCTTGCTTGCTTTCACAATTTCACATCAATATCTCTTCACTATATGTTTGCTATATCATCTATATCATTACAATTGCTCGCTTACTTTTGCATTTACAAATGCCTTATATTTATACAAGTTATTAAGGCTAATAACTCTTACAGTTGGCTTAAAAAAAGTATTATACAAAATACATATTTACCCAATGGTTAACATGTAGGATGTTGTCCCTTTATATTATTAAGACATTATTTTAGTAAACAAAATAATCCCTTAACTCTTTACCAATTCTATCTTCATATACTATCATGTTGGGTTAACACTGTCTGTGGTAAAACTATCATAACTTCTTCTGTACATGCCATAATCACTTGCACTTTCAAGTGACTCTTCTATAGTCATCATAGTATCTATTGTCAAGTGCGCAAGCACTGAACTTACTCCAATCATCATCGTTGATCAAAAATGTCTTTGGGTACACTGGAAAAACACTGTCTCATACTTAGACAATTTTTCTTTGCGCTCAGACATACTTTCTCTCTATCATGTGCATTCTTCATGTAAATCATATGTTTCCATAATGACAACGTCTAAGTATCTAACTCAGCCAAATTTCCAACAATATATGCGATTGTGGATAGGTTTGGCAAGATGGTTCACTTTGTGCCATGCAAGACTAATCATAATGCTTGCCACATAGCTAATTTTTTTTATAGAGAAGTAGTCTGGAACCATAGATTTCCATTAAGTATAGTATCTGACAGGGACTCAAAATTTATGAGTCATTTTTGGAAAATTTTTTGGCAAAAGCTTGGAACCAACTTGTCTTTTGGATCTACATACCACCCCCAAATAGATGGCTAGCCTGAGGTAGTTAATAGGAGCTTGGGAAACCTCCTAAGATGCCTAACTAAGGAGTATGGTCAGACATGGGACCAAGTTATAGCACAAGAATAGTATGATTAAAATGATACCATTAATAGGACTACTAACAAGAGTCCATTTGAGATAGTCTATGGGATACACCCAAGAGGCATCCATGAACTCAGGGAACTTGGAGATACAAAGAAAAGGAGTGGATATGCAAAGGAATTTTCTCAGTCCATGAAATAAGTCAATGATAGAGTTAGACAAGCTCTCAAGGATAGTACCACTAAGAAAAAGAGCAAGGTGGATGAGAGGAAAAGAGAACTAAATTTCAAGGTGGGAGATCTTGTCATGGTACACATGAACAAAGCCAAGTTCTAGAAGGAGATCCCACATAAGCTTCAGATGAGAAGGATTGGCCCTTGGGCCTTCCTAGCCAAATATGGACCCAATGCCTACAAGGTAGACTTTCTAATAGACTAAGGAATATCACTAGTACTTAACATTGAAGATCTAGTGCCTTATAAATGACCAATCCCTATTGGAGATAGTGAACATGCTGGAGTTGCAGAGGACCTAGAAAATATGAAATTACCAATCACTCCAAGTTTCCAAGATGATAAAGTCTTGAGTTCCTGGGTCACTAAAAAGACTAGACATAGAACCTACTTGGAATAACTTGTTAAGTGGCAAGGTAAAGATGATGGTGAGACTACATGGGTCTTCGAGACAAATTTACTGAGGTTAGGCATTGATCATGACTCAGTCCCCACTAATGGGACCTGATTACTTTTGTTTAGGGGAGAATACTGCATGAGCACCTAAGACTTAGGCTTGAAAGTCCTTTTGGAAAGTTGACTATAATATTGTATATGACTATAATTAAGTGTTGTAATTATGGAAATAAATTCACATGGAATTTTGTAGTCAGCGAACTTACTCATAAGATCAGAAAATGGCTAAGTATGGAAGACTGGACAGTCAGACGAGCACTAGATGAATAGAGCATTAGCACACGTGTGTATGACCAAGTTATGGTATGTGCCATTGAAGATAAGCTTCTGGGTATGTAATAATTCTAAGTCTAAGAGTGCATGATCATATGAGTTAGTATGAAGAAGTTACAGCTAGATGAAGTGACACAGACATTGAGTGATAGAACATAATAGAGCATGGAGCCGACTATTGGTATTTTGGTTAGCATGTATAATATTATTTTGTAAAGGATATGAACCTATTTTATTTAGGTTATATAAATATTAATATCATTGTATGTAAACATACTTGAGCCACTTCATTTGGAAGCATTGTATGTAATAGGTTGAAGGCAGACCTAGTGAATAGTTTTCTATGTGCATATAAATAAGATATGTGCCTTTGTATTTGAGAATGGGATGAGATATAGAGTCGATAGTAGTAGAGAAGAAGTATGCAAAGAGTAGTTAGAATTCTATAGAGATTTACAAGAGGTTAAAGAATCAACACACAAAAGGAACTGATCAGACAAGTAGTGTCAAAGCAATAGTTCACCATTGGTAGATATAGTGTGTATCTAATATCCAGGAGGTTGTAGCCTTCTCATTGAGCGGTCATTTCTGGAAGTGAGCCACCACCCCTAATAGGGTTATTGTAAGAGACTCCTAATAGGGTCTGACCCTTGACCAGGTCATTGTACTTATTACATTGTAAAGATCAACTCCTAACAGGGTTGTAAGATCTTCTAACATGGATCATAATACACTAGTGCAGTTCTTAGTGGGTGTCAATTCCCACTGGGTTATTTACCTATTTGGGTTTCCCTGTAGTCATATCTAGTGTTATGTGTTTACTTTACTTGCATTTTTATTCAATTAAGTACTAAAGCAATTGAGTTAAGGTTCAAGATATCAGAAAAAGTAATAATATATATAACACTAATTCACCCCCCCCTCTCAATGTTCCCATTCCTAACAATTGGTATCAAAGCTTTGGTCCTCTAAAGACAAGTTTAACCACTTGAGGAGATCATGGTTTTAGAAGAAATGGAACATCTGAAGAAGAATCTTGAAGTAGCTCTTGAAGACCTTGACAGATCTGAAAAGGAAATTGAAGAACTAAAACTAAAGGTTGGTGGCTCTCAAGTATTCATCAAGAAACTAAGAAAAGATTTGAAGGATTGTTCAAACAATGATTTAGGGAAAATGGTCAAAAAGCTAAATGAGGAAAACATATCTATGAAGGATCAGATTGAAGAATTGGATGAAAAGCTATTTAACAATCAAGAAGTCTATGAAGAACAAGTCAAAGAAAACAAGAAGTTGGATGAAGAAGTGAGGCAAGAAAACATGCAAATCTTGGAGTTAGAGAAGATCAAGAAGTAGATGGAATCTCAATTGACTGAAGCAAAGAATCACATTGAAAAATTGCACACAAGCAAGGATCTAATAGAATCATAGTTGTATGCACAGAAGATTAAAGGAGATACCTCTGGTATTGGATTCAATGAAGCAAAAAATCAAATCAATGATATGTGAAGAAGAATAAAACAACCAAAAGAATCTACAGAAGCCTAGAAGAATGAAGATCATACTGAAGCTAAAGCACAACCATCTAAACATGAGTTAAAGCTAGAAAAAAAAACTTTTTATGCCTATAAAAAGCATGGACACATAGCAAGAGATTGTAAAGAGGTAAGAACTTTCAATGGTCACTATTATTCATGAAATAAGTTTGGTCATAGAGCTATGAATTATAGATCAAATCAAAGAAATCAGAATAAAAAAAGTTAGAGAAATCATCCTCAGCAAAATGTTAGAAGTTCTCAGAACATTAAATGTCAGATATGTAATTATAATGGTCACACAACTAGACAGTGAAAAATGGTAACTCACATCAATGCATCGAGGAATATAAGGCCTTTAGTTATTTGTCACTCTTGTAACAAGGTTGGACATATCTCAAAATTTTGTAGATCAAAAGTGCAAAGACAAGAAATACCTAATAAGTCTCAAGGATTGATTATGGATGAATCTGGAGAAGTCAAGTTTGTGAAAGCTATAGAAGATGCGAGCATGATTTGGAAGGAAGAAAAGATAGATAATGTTGGTGAAATAGTTGAGGATGTATCCACAATGGATGCACCTCCTATCTATGGTTAAATGACCATCATGGTCATAGGGGGAGCTAGATTAGCTCTAGACCCCTGCGCGTCTGGTATACTCACCCTCAGAGTATGCACCTTTGGTTTTACTTGTTTGGAGACTAGTAGATTTAGTATGGAAGAGTGCACTGCTTGATTGATAGCAAAAAGGAAGATTGGAATTCTCTATGGGATTCTGTGTTTACACGGAAAGCATTAATGGTGGAAAGTTGTTTTTATAGTCACCAAAAATCCTTTATCCACACATTTACATTAGAATTAGAGCCTTTGGAGAGTACATGAGTTCAAACAGTTGAGTTGTGAAGAAATGCAGTTGGATTATCAGTGAAAGGAAGTTAAGTTTGTTGCAAAGCCCTAGTTTAGACGCAACAGTTCAAAAACCCTTGGAAATCTATTCGAAGCATTTAATCAAGTAAGTTATGGCTATACTAGTTGTTTTCAATGTTGCTAAAAGTAAGAGGTACATATTTAAAAGGCATCCATTCAAGTCTACCCTAGATGATTTGGAAGGAGCATTCTCTAGGACTCCTATGGGAGTTATGCACGTAGATGACATACACGCATATATTTATTGCAAGAAGGAACCTATTGGAATAGATAGAATCAGGTTGCACATAGAAACCATGATGAATCTAGAAAAAATATTCACTGATGAGTTCACTCACTTGGAAGACAACCCTATTATTGCATATGCCACAACATATGAGTTTTATGAATCCGAATGGATAAATATATTATTAAGAAGAATTCATGATGACCTACTTTGGATAGGAGAAGTTCCAGTTCAAATAACTACTAATCTCATTCATGAGATGACTGGATTATCTAAGACTGACACCATCCTTCCCATTGGCAAGGATGTCAAGAAACTAGTAGAGCAAGCTTGTAAGTCTCATAGTGATAAGAGTGGCATGACCATTGAGACAATTGAGGAGAAAGACATCAAGCTCATGTCTATGATACTTGGATATAGGTTCCAACATGCAAATAGGGTAAATAGTGTGTCCATAGCTACTATTCTACCATCCATAAGGATTGTAAAAGAAAATGGAAACTTCAACTTGTGTGAGATCTTGTGTGCACATTTGTTGGATAAAATTAGAGCCATTAAGCATGATATGACCAAAGTATTTAGATTTGGATCATTGATCATTTACATGTATTTCCATATTGTTGGTAAAGTGTCAGATCTTTATCTAGATAAGACTGTTACTACAATGCCTCAAATTTCATTTAAGACATCATATGAGAGTTCTTTGAAAGATTTCATGGAATTAGAAATCAAAAAATTCAAAATAAATATGTAGAGGAGGTATAGGATATCTGAGAGCATAGTTGAAAAGTACAAGGACAACATTTATTTCATGGTAGAGATAGACATAACTTGTATGGAAGTTGTAGAGCCTAGGTCTAAGTGGATCCATCCACTTGGTTATGAAGTAGAGGAACAAGTTTTGGAAGCATATGCACAAGTTCTACTATCAACGAGCAAGGATCCTACTAAGCCAAGATGGGGAACCTATGAAGAAAAGACTATACAGCTTGATTTAGTCCTAAACAGTGTTGCAACCTAGAGGAAAGCATCTAAAATCACCTCTAAGATACTAAAGATTCATGGTGTTACTCAAGCTGACCTAGATAATGCAAGGGAAGCCAAGATTGCAATGCAAGTTGAGAGCACACCCTCCTCTAAAGTAAAAATAGAGAATATTGATGACCATAAGGAGAAGAGAGTAAAAATTGAGAAAATAGATGATACCAAGGAAAAGAAGAGTAAGCAAGATGATATCACTCCTGTGCCCATAGATACAATTGACTTGGAGTCCACTAAAGAATCTCCTGATCCAAGTAAGATGCCTAAGAGGAAGAAGTAGACTATCACAAGCCATCCATCAGCTAGATCCACACGAAGTCAAGGTAGAAATATTCAACCACCTCCTGAGGTAGGATTCCTACCAAATCTAGAAGTGTTGAGAACAAGAGTGGTAGATGAAGGAAGGATTGATCAAATAGCCAATTTTTATGATAGATATCATGAGATAGAAAAATATAAGATCCATAACATGATACTCAGACATATGATTAATTTCAAGAAGATAGTCTTGGAACTTAAGACAATGATTCCTGACCAAGTATGCAACATACTTGATTCCTTTAAGAGACAAGCAATAGAAGAAGACTTCAGAATAAGGGAAAAGACCTTAGAGGATAATCTTCTAGTATGTTCAGTTGATGAGAAAACACTGTTGTTGGAATTGGTGAAGCCTCACCTTAGAACCAAGCTAAGAACCTTGCAAGTCATGAAGAAGGATTATGAGATAGTTGTAAAGGAGACTGAAAAAGCATTTGAGAAAGTTTTTTTTGAACAACCCATGCATCCATCTTCCATGCATGCAACCAAAGTTCCTATTGAGAAAGTAAAAGTAGTCAAGGTCCCTAATGTACCTATAACAGGTTCAGAGGATTCAATGCCCACAGTGACAATGTCTATTGATGCAATGAAGTTTTCACCCATGCCTGGAATAAAAGATGATACAATTATGATTGATGATGTGGAAATATCAATGGCGGCCATAGATAAGGACTTGGATAAGTTTGTGGAAGCCTTTGTAAGTACAAAAGAGGCTAAAATACTATGCAGTGATAATTCACCTAAGCAGCAAGAAGATGTGTAGATTCAGGATCTAACAAGACATGAAGAAGAAGAGAAGGAAAAAGAAAAGGAGAAAGAGGAGAAAAATGAACCTACATATGAGCCCTATATTGAAAAACCAATGATTGTAAAGACTAGGGTAATGGATACCCCTAAGCCCTCAATGAAATTATTGTCAAGTCTAACCACTGACACAACAAGCTTAGATTTATGGGGAGAAGAAAACCTGATTAAGATCAGTGTGATAGCAATAGAGAAGGCCAAGGAGAAACAGGTTATGATGAATCCATTGTTTGTTGAATCAGTCAACATCCTAAATAGACTACTGCCTCCAAACAAGAAAGTGTCTAATGTATACTCAGTGGATGATGTGAGCTCCATCCTATCAAGTTTTAAAAAAAATTTCTCCAATCTTGAAGAATCAACATCTAAAGTTGTAGAAGAGAAATATCTTAAGAAGAGGCTAAGTGAATTGATAGGTAATTTTACACTTGATCTTAGCTCTTTGAAAGTTGGTCAAGCATTGCTGAAAGGTTTTGCAGCTAATGGAAGAAAGATAATAACAGATTGTATGAATAAAGATAAGCTTACTATAGACCTTTCCAAGAAGATCCAAGAAGCTAAAACTATGATGACAACTGTGAGTAAATTAGTGCTCAATCCCTCACAAGATGTAAATATGTGCAATAATGTCTATTAGGGATAGTTAGAAAAAATAGAGAAAATAGAAAAAGAAATGGCTAATATAAGGGCAAGGCAAACTCAGCTAAGAAATGCTCTTGCACCCTCATTGGATGTGCTAAATTAGATCATGAAGGAGATAGATGCCACTATTGTGACATATGACCAGGGCCCATGTACAGATTTAGAAAAGGTGGAGAAGTTAAGTTATGATTTGTGTGCCCATCTTCAGACTGTAGATACACTGAAACCATTTTGGTAGCAAGAGATCCAGAACTTGAAAATTGCATATCCAGATGTACTCACTTTGTAAGTACTTGTAGATACATTTTTTAACACCTTTGTCATTAATGTCAAAGGGGGAGTAGAATATATAGTATAAGGGAGAATATGAAGCAGTATATATGATGTAAAATGAGTAAAGTATATAGTATAAGGGAGATATAAGATAGAGGTGTTGAAATTAGGAGAGATAGGTACTGAGAGGGGAGGGGTGAATTAGTGCCTTCAAAAACTTTACTTGTAGACCATTCTGATATATAACTGTAAACAGTGATAACCAACCAAAACAGCTTGAATCTAATTGCATGTATTGATCATTCATTTAACTTATGAAAGTAAATAACATGAAATCAATATGAAAATCACATGACACAAGTATTTTGGTAATGCAGAAACCCTTGTTAGAAGGTAAAAACTACGGTGGGGATGACACCCACAAATTATTCACTACTGCAGATAGAAAAGGTTTGCCTGTTAGGGCTACAAGTTTTGATCACTTCTGGTGATCTCACCTTGTTAGGAGTGACATGTTAGATCAGCTAGGTCTACCTAGTTATAGGATTTTAACAACACTAATGAAGTGTGCATTCAGTTAAGAGATTTACATAAGACTGTTAAGTCTACTCTATTAAGAGATTTTATCCAAAACTCTATTACAATTGTCAGAAAGCAATAGGTAATTATCTGCTATTTGACAACTCACTTGTCTGCTACAGATCTATAAGATCTAATAAAATATCACCTTACTTTTGATGAATCTCTGCTCTGAACTGCTCGGTAGCCTTTTCTGATTCTCGTTAATATGAATTCCTCTATACTTAGTTCTTCTTTGTTAACTGATAGACTTGAAGTTAGGCAATTGCTTCAAGTGCTCCGTGATTCATATATCAGCTCACACCAAAAATGATGCAAACACACAAATATATAGTGTTCTATTTTTGCCGCTTTAACAAAATTAGGTTACACAACATAGTCATAACCCTAAGATCTACGGTGTACAATAATGACCTAGATCAACTATTACAAAGGATATACATTGCATTTAATGAATATCATTACATCAAATGTTCCTAGATCTTGGTAAAATGTTTTATGAACCGTTGTAACTATATGCATAGAAGTATGTGCCATTTCAAATTAGTATGCCATTTTCTGTGATCCTCAGTAAATGCTGTATAAACTACTCAGTGTATATTGTGACGCTTGGTGTTTACTATCTATCTATGTCGGTGTCTACTGGTGCTCGACAAACCATCTACTGCTCGGTATACTACTTTATCGATGATCTGTCTTGCTTCTAGATACCGATTAGCTCAATGTAAGTGATTGACTAATTATCTTTACAAACCTTTGATACTAGTGACAACCTTAAATGCTTATTAGAGATAACAATCTCCCCCTTTGGCATTAGTATAAATTTTTTTGAATGTATATAGACAAAATTTTCTATATAACCTATATCTCTGCCATATACATATACACATCAAAAAAATTTCTAAGTACTAAGTACTCCCCCTCGGTGCATGCTCCCAGTAATATGTAGTATATGTAGCAACTATGTACATATTTGGCATAAAAATTTATACAATGCTTTCCCCCTTTTTGATAGTAATGCCAAATACAAAATTTTAAGAAGTATACTCACATCTTGTCCAAAATATGCTGATGGGTTTTCTTCACTAACTCCAAGAGGTTTTCCCATTCCTCTTTCAAGTTGGTGAGAGCAATATGCTCAAGACTGACTTGTGCATGCATGTCAAAGATGTTATCTAACATCGTAATTTCTAGTGTTGCAATGAGTTTTTCAGCTTTGACAATGTGTGCCTCAAAAAATTTCAGGTATAGTAGGAATTCTTTCTATAACTCAGTAACCTGATTTGTTATGTGCTCTTCTTGTTTCTTCAAATTTTCTATTAACCGTCGGAGTTCCTGAATTCAGTGAATGTGCTTAGAGAAAGTAGTAGGCTTAGTTATAGCTACATTTGTACTACTGTGGTCCCACAACCATGCTCCCCTTTTGGCCCTTATGGCCTCAGGGCCCCCCCTTCTACTTTCTGCTTGTCTTGTTTTTTGTCATCTTTAGGGGTTTGGGTCATTAGTTTTTTTAGTTTTTGGCCTTTTTAGCCTTGTCGGCCTTTCGCACTTCTGGAGGGCTGAAAGGTGGGAAAGGCCCCAGTGGAGTGAGTTGGTTCTGACTAACATTTTTGGACTTTTCGGTGGTCCTCACCCCCGAAAGTCTAACTCTCATGGGAGTCAGCCTTTTGGGTTTGTCAGCCTCTCGGAGGTCTGAGACCCCCAAAAAGGCTGAAAGGTTGATTCACGGGGCACTTATGTCAGCAACCCCATGAAGTCAATAAAAGGTACAAGATTTTTTTCAAACCCTCACTTTGAGCTTTAACTCCTTCGTCGTCTACCTGCTATTTTTTTTCACCACTCATTTCCTTCTCATCGTTTGGCTCCTGCCTTCTTGCTACTCATCGTCAGGTTCTTCATCTCTGGGGTAGGTGGTCTTCTCCCCTCTTTTGGGTTTTAGTTTAGTGTCCTTTTGTTTTTGGGTTTCTTGTTTCATCCTAGGTCTAGGGTTTTGCATTTTTAGCCTTTTTAGCTTGGGTCTTGCGTCTAGGTTGCTTTGTGTCAAATTTTTTTTGCCCTGGGGGTTGTCAAGGTAGTCACCTCACATCTCTAGGTGAGTTTGTGGTCAAACTCATGGTTAGACTCACTTTTTGAGTCTAACTGTAAACCCTAGTTTCGGACCTTCAGGGTCCAAAACCTTCAGAGCGCTCATCCGATGACCAAAAAACTCCAAGTGCTCTCTTTGTTGGTGTTTCAATGTTTGCACACACCAAAACATTTTCTACATGTGAAACATTGAAATTAACACCAATCTTTTGTTTTCAATGTTATCAGACTTGTCGTACTTTTTGGCTTTGTGTACTCTGAAAGTCATTATCCTCAGCTGCCAGTTTTCTCTTCGGCTTTCACACTCTTTTAGCCTTTGCACCCTTTTCAGCCATGTTGGACTGTTCATCTTTGTCAGACCTTGCATCTTTTCATAGGTTTGATGAATCTGAAAGGCTGAAAAGGTCAAAAATCTCTTATGTGGCTTTGTGGGCATGATTTCAGCAGTTAATTATGTTTTCTTAGTTTTTTCTCTCACTATGCTACTGATTTAGGTCTTATACTCTTTTGCAGATATGGCCAAGAAGATACTAGCATCCCCGGTAATGAAGTATCAATTTAAAGTATACCATCCACCATCCAAAGTGATTGACTTACATGCAGGAATAATCGACACAGACATCAAGAATGTGAGTTGGAATGAGTATCTCAACAAGTGTGCTCAGCTAGTGGGCCATTTAGAGGATCGTACCTCATTGGTCCACTATTCCTTGGTGAATGTAGCAGTGCAACTAGTCTCCATCCAGTTAGCGGAGTTGGTTAACACACTGGCTAGTAACTATGTGCCAAATGAGTGCATGGTCAGAAATAGCATTGGGGAAGTAGTCTTGGATTTGAGGCCTGACAACATCAAAGATGTTTTCCATCTACCAAAGGGAGTAGACAAGTTCTTCAATTTTAATATAAACAAAGGGATGGAATTTTACAACAAAGACACGTAGAGGGCTCACAACATTGTTAATAATGAGTACCTAATGTAGCCATTATCCAAGAATAGACTGGATAGAATTGATATGAGGAGAGGGTACATAAAAGAGGATATCTAGGCCACCATAACAATGATAAGTAGGGTGTATGGCCTACCGAAGTCCCATCAATTGGAGCCTTGGATGATCTTCCTTATCGATAAGATAAAAGAAAGGTAAGCGAGGTTCGATTGGGCCTCCATCCTAAGTGACCAAATAGACAAGAAACTAATCTGGGTGAAGATAGATCCCCACTTCTACATGACATCCTATTTCATGTACTTACTAGCCTCCAGGGTAGTGTACCCAGGTTTGACCAAAGTTGGAAACATCAGGGAACAAAACACATGGCCTTTCACTTTGTATCCTCAATTGGTGTGGAAGGACTTCTTCACTCATAATAGTCCAGAGTTCAGGATAGTTAATGATGCCTTTGTTTTCACAATCATCTACTCCATTGAGGGTGACTATGCTAAAAGGTTATCAATAGAAGCAATAGCTAAGGTAAAGGCCATTGGGGCATTTTACATATAGTTTCAAACTTTCACATACATTCGGGTCACTGGAAGCACCTTGGCACTCAAGAAGCTCCCAAGGTACCCTTCTGATAGGGTAGTTCTACTAGAGATAGCAAGGTAGTTGTCTGATGCTCATGAGCATATTAAGCATAAGAAGAAAAATTGCTTGAACCTTCCTATTTCAATTGGTCCTCATTGTGTACCTGACATGAAAGTCTAAAAATCATTGATTGGAGAATGGGATGAATTCCCACTGGAAACCTATAGTCTGGTGAGGCCACATTTTGATCCCATTGGTACCTATAGCCACATAATGGGAAGACACTACATTCATGAGCTGCATGTTGAAGATCATTGGGCTAATTGTGTAGATGATTATGAGGTGAGAGTCCATGACTATTGCCAGATGAGTTTGGAGATAGCACAAGGTGCCCTTTCCCTGAGAATTCTCTAGAAGGTGATAGATGACGACTCAGATAAGATTTTGGATTCCATTTATAACATGGATGAGATATACAATTAGACCATTTTGAATGTAGAGGTTGATTGGGATGCGAATGACAGCATGGATTTTAGGGCATGGCATGTAATCAAATTGACAAAAGCTTGGATTTCTCCTCCATTTTCGATGCAACCTCTCCCAATGAAGCAACTTCTTGAGAAACCATCTCATGAAAAGAAGGGAGAGAAGATATTCAAACCATAGTTGAAAGAGGCTACCCCTCTTAAGCCAGGAACTATGTATCGACACGAGCATCCCACAGCATATGGTCCAGTTACACACTCCAAGAAGGTGAAAACTAGGATGATTGGGAGTATTGCACCACCAAAAGCACCTACCTCTAGTGACCAAGATTATCCAAGCCTGGAAAAGAAAACAAATTTCAAAATAATAGGACCTAAGCCGACCGGAGTAATCAAGGGCCATGTCTACAAAAGAAAGGCAGGCTCAACCCCCACATAGATGGATACTATGGTAGAAGAAGATGAGGATGTATTGGATGATGTTCCCCTCAGTAGGAGGACTCAGTTAGCAGCATTCTTGAAGAAAAGGAGGATAATGGAGGATGATCTTAAGGATGGTGAAGGGGCTACTCAAGTAGAGCCAATAAATTTGGATGCCCTCGGCGATGATGAATTCAACATCTCAGATTTTGTAGGGTTGCATGGGTTCAAGGAGTTTGAGCAACAAGCTCCTGTATAGTTCACTAGTCTTTTTAGCAGCCTAGTAGAGGACCTACAATAGGGACCTCAAGGACAAAAGGATGTCAAGATGACCAAAGATCAAGGAGGAGCTACCAAACCTAAAAAGGATGCATAAGTTGGGATCACCATGGAGGAAGCAATAAGTTCATAGGCTCCATTGGATACATCTATTCCACCTCCCCCTCTACCTTGTCCTTCCACACTTCCTACCATCCCACTTCAAGAGCCTCCCACAACTCCACTTTCCACTCCCGTGCAAAATGCTCCATTTTCTCAGCAACCCTCTTCATCCCATGTTCCTTTCCCAACTCTAGCTCCACTAGCCCATTCAACCACTCCCCTCATGTCTCCAACACCTCTCCCACTCAATATTCCTCCCCAATTTCATGTTGAGTAAGTACCTTAGAGCTCACAAGAGCTTGAGAAAGAAGTTGAAGTCACTAGTGGGGAGAAAATGGAGGAAATTCATATTGGAACCGAGGAGCCAGATGACAAGGGAGAGTCATAGGTAGAAGAAGAACCACACATTGAAGAAGATAAGCCACAAATGGATACTGAAGAGCAGATGGTAGATGAGTAGCAAACTACTGATGAGGGAGAACCTGAACAAGATACTGGGAATGAGCAAGAAACACAAGAAGAGGAAGCTCGAGAAGAGATAAGGACAAAATGCTTGGTAACCTCTACTGCATTGGTTGCTTCCTATGAGCCATTGAATGCATTCTCTAATCCCACATGGTTTACCAAAGAAGTGCAACTAAGGGTTAGGGTATACATAGATGATGAAGTTGACATAACCACACTAGGGCACGCTTTCCACCAGATAGCACCAGTTCCCCAAGAAAGGAGAATGTCCTATGTAACACAAGACCCGACAGGGAGGTGGCAAGCACAAGTGGTTGTTCCTATGATGGATTTTAGCACAAAGGAGATCACTCCAGAGGATTATGTGCTAGAGGAGGTAGACTTTGGGGAACCAACTAGGGAAGGTAGAAAAACCTTGGCTACTCTAGGTTTGAAGCATGCTTTGGGCTTCACAAATAAGGATGAAGAAAGGATAAAAGCTCTAGAGGAGTAGAATGAGGCTATGAAGAAGTTCATTTTGAGGAAAGTGGGTCCAATTGACCCTAATGACCTCGAAGCTTCATTACATGCAATTTTTGAAAAAAGGGGGAATGTAGTTATAGATGTTCCACATTCTTTTGTGCAGGCTTGTGCTGATTGGAAGCTAGATTTCAAGCAGTTTGCTAGCTTATCTCTCAGAAGAATTTTGAGGTTCTTCTAGAATATTTTGGTGGGGATAACCTCTTTAGTGGAGATCATGAGTGAAGAGAACGGTGTAGAAGAGACCATCCTCAGCTAGAAAAAGGTGTTGAATGAATTAACAATGATAAGGAAGCAACATTTCCAGGTTCTAATGAAGATTTATGAAGGAGAGGAATTGGATAGTTTTGAGGAATGGATCCAAGAGATAACTGTGACATTGGCCATATTTGAGAAGGTTCTCAAGAGATTGGACAAGAGGAGGGACAATATCACACTCTATGCAAATGAGCTGCAGGGGTTTTTTGAGGGGTTGGACTTGGATTTGTTTGATGAAGATGATGATAAGACCATGTATTCAGTGAATGACATTTTCAATCAATATCTAGACATATTATGAGGGGTAAAATCTAAGGAAGACCTCCAACAGATGTTCTATCAGAAGGAAGAGATTCAGAAAATGCTAAGTCAAGAGGAAGAAATAAAGGATTTTGCAAAAGAGCTGATGGATTTTAGAGATAGACAGAAGGAGATACTCTGAGGGATCAAAATTCCAAACTTTAATGAGGTGCTAGAGATAGTAGATAGGTTCAAGAAGGCACACCCAAAAGTGCCTCCCAGCTAGTAGACCTCCAGTCCAAGATCTGCCAGTTTTGAGAAGTAGAAAGTTTAGTTTTTACACTTAGCCATTTTTAAAGAGTAGGATTTTTGGCCATTTCAGCCATAAGGACTTTTCAGCCACCATCAAGTTTGAAAAGGCCAAAAAGTCTAGAATAGTAAAGATAAAGGACTTAGCACTTTGTCAATTTTGGGTTTTGAATTTTTTGGACCAAGTGTTGGGTTTTGGGCATTTTTTGGCATGTCTGGGAGTTGACTTTAATTTTCTCAAAGATCACTTTTCAGTCATCTAGGCTTCTTTCTTTGGGTCATTTGTGCATGATTGTGGGATCTCTTTTAGTCAAGACCATGTGGGAGAGCTGGGGCCAATGATCAAGGGTGTAAACATGAAGATCATCGAGTGCATGCACCAGTTCCAACTCCATTTTTGAGATGTCTGATGCTTGATTTGTTCAAATCTTTGTAATGCATGAAGTTTAATTCTGTGCTAGGGTAGTTTAGCTCAGCTTTAGCAGTAGTTTCTTTAATGCAATCTCTAGTGTAGATTTCTTTTCAAGTTTTAGTTGCAGCAAAACCCTAGCTGCAAAAATAAGAGCAGGGCTCTATAAATTTTAATAAAATGATGTAATCAAGGTCAATTTGATCAATAATACAATACATACAATTGGTTCTTCATTCATGGTGTGACTTTTCTACTATCTATGAAAAATTTGTGAATGTGTGATTTGCTCATTCTTTATTTCAAAGAGCCAATTGATTGTTTGATGATTTCAAGTCTGAAATCCTTTAATTTGGTGTTTGTTGGTATCATATTACTCTGTTGTGATGACTCTCTAAGAAGATATTTCTTTGGTGCTTAAAGATTATCTTGTCTCACATGTGCGCACATCTGGAGTGGCTTCGTGATCTGATGAGTTTTGACTTATCATACATCTGCATTTGTTTCAATTTCATTGATGATTGCATCTATTTAGCTGAAGATTGTGACATGATTCGATCTCTGTTGTGTGGGTTTCTTCATCTTCTTGGTCATTTAATTCACATGGTGGTGTGATTGCTAGCATATGTCTATTAGGTTTCTTTCAACATTTCCTTTCAAATTTTTCATTACCTTACATTTTTCTAACCCTCTTTGCAAGTTTGTTTCAGTAGGATAATTTAAATTAGCATTGCTTTCATTTCTTAAATCTAAAAATTGGATCAAAAAAATATATTGTGGAATCCTAAAGTCTGTTTTGCAGTTTCCCTTAAGAGAAGAACCAGCAAAGGCCTCCTTGTTAAAAAATTCACATTTGTCTTCCGTTGAGCTATCTGAGTTGTCGAGACCCAGCCAGAAGGAACCTTGAGATTGACTCCATAAATCTTCCAAGAGGGGAAGTTGCTCACGCAAATTCCTAGCCATTGTCTTCATGTAAAAATGATGCTCAACAGAAGTGGCACTAGAAGGAGGGCCCTCAAAAGGGACACCCTGGAATATTGGATTGTTCTCCCCCAAGAGACTTCAACGAGTCCTTAGATCTTCACTTGACAAAGGGGAGTTCCTTGAACTTACAGAGTTTCACAGACCTCACAGCAAAGTAAAGCATGGAAAGGATACTTCAGAGCATTCAGATCTTCCTCCAATTCCAACCATTGCTGCCCCACCTGCTGCTCTGCCACCATTGGCCCCAATGACATTTTTTGCAAATGCCCATAGTTCACCACTAGACTTGCAAGGAAAGCTCCATTAGTTGCCCAAAAATCCTGAGAAATTTTGTCGATGTTTCATCTATGGAGAATCTAGGACAGCAAAAGAACATGTCTGCGCTTTCAAAGAATTGTGCAATCAGAAAGAGATTGCTCATCAAGATGTCATGTGCCACCTCTTCCCTTACACACTGGGGGAGTTCGCATACAACTGGCACCTGAATTTACCATAGGGATCCATTACTACCTGGCAAGATTTTGAAAAAAAGTTCCTAAATCAGTTTAAACTATATGTGGATCCGACAACTCTCCATCATCAGTTCATCTCAGTGAGAAAAGGCCTCAATGAATCTATCGTTATGTTCAATCATCATTCCCACAAGATGTACCAGAAGCTTGAGGCTCCATACATGGTACTAGTTGGTACCACCATACAAGTATACCTACGTGCCTTGGACCCGCTTACATCTATATTTTTGAAAAGGTTGCCCCTAGGAGATATTGACACTTTGGAGAAAGTGTGCAATGAAGCTATCTTGTTCACTCAATAAATGGACCCGCAAGTAGGGGGGAGCTATGGCCTTTCCCCCATAGTAGGGAACGCTGTTGTGGTTGGTCCATTCATAGAAAAGAACCAACATCCAATGTAACCAACCCCAAGGATCAATCTAGTACCAACTCCATATGTTGTTGCCCCACCCTTGGCCATCACATACCTAGGATATGACATGCACAGGGCTACCTTGTGCAAACAAAAGGTTGCTGTCCCAAACAAACTACATCAGGCCTTAGTAAATGAATTAGATGCCTTGATGAAGATGCTGTCCCAATTAACCTGAGAGATCACATGAATGAAGCTCAACCCAACTCCAAATCAAGGAAACTCTCCATGACCCACTGCTGTCCCTAATACTTACTCTCAAAATTAGAATCATGGTTATGGCAATTACAACAACAACAACAACAATAGTGGAGGAGGTTATGGGAATGGCTCTCAAGACAAATAGTTTGGACAACAAAGGACAAATAGGATTTGGAATACATGTCCAAACAATGCTAGTATCCCCATAGATAACACCAATTTCTTCAGTTCATTAGAAGCCAGCTACACCCAAGGTCCCAACATGCATCAACCAGATTATGAGTATAGGGGGGAGTTGGAAAATCAAACTCAAAATCTTGAGAGTTCCCAGGCCCATTTCACTTCCATGGTATTTGAGTCATACGAACCAAATTCAGATGGAACTCTAGACAATAACACTTTAGAGGAAGATTTTATTTTCCCATTTAACCAAGAAAGACAACCAGAGTATTCCAAAGTCTAGGCCTTCTAGAACAGCAATAGAAATACACATAACTTGAGAAGTAGGAGGGAACCCCTGATAGATTTCAGATGCTTCTGCAAGTACAAGAAGTTTACTTGGTAGTGATGTAAATAGACATTTAGTGTCTAGTACTTCATCTTCATTAGGTGCAATATTTACATCTTCATCAACTTTTTCATGAGGATCACCATTTGTGATGTCCTCAATGAGTACATCGTCATTGATTTTCTTCTCTAGTTGAATTTGAACTTTATTCGGTGCATCCTGTGAAACACTTATTTCTTCCTTTTGATTGGTGATATCAATTACCTCGGTAACTGATATATCGGTGTTCTTTGATTTCTTTGCTATTCCCTCATCAATACAAATATCTTTACCTTTGGAATTTTGTCTCTTCTTAGACAAGTTTAAAAATGCTTTTTGATCAACTTTTTCTTCAGCCTTAAAAATTGATGTTCACATAGAATCAGTTGTGGTATCTATATCTGCTACATTTTCATCCATTATCATCAAGGCTCTCTTCTTGATCATAAATTTTTCTTGGTATTTGGTCAAGTATTCACTAATTTCTCCAAAGCTTAGATGTGGTGCTCCCTGAACTAGAGATCGTTCTCTCTTTCTTTTCTTGGTGTCTAGTGCAATAGCCCATTTCTTAGTAATATTATCATCCAACTTCTTTGGTAATGCATAGGCAAGTTCCATTGGAACTTCCTTGAATTTGATCATCATTTGGATGATAGCCTCTTCTATCTTGGTTTGATCTTGTTTTGACATCTTGTCAAATCTATCTAGTAAGGGATCGGTAATATCACTGTGCTCAATTATTTCTTCAATGATTTCATCTATTGTTTTTGCCTTGTTACTAACCACCTTGAATTGATTGATGTTATCTTCAGTCTCTGTCTCCTTAAGATCTTCTTTACTTTTGATCATTTTTCTCCTTTTCTTAGGTGCCTCAGCTATAGCCTTTTTCTTTCTCTTAATATATTTCCTTGTCACTGTAGCTGCCCTTAGTTTAGTTACTTTCTCTACTTCTTTCTTCTCGGGTGATGAAGCTGCAGTGGATGATCTTGTTTTCATGCCTTCTTGTACTGGTGACTACTTCTTCATAGGAATTTCAGGTGGAGGAACTGGTGTGGGATCTTCTTCTTCATCAGACTTGATCTCCTCACTATCATATGGTTTGTCAGCCAACTGTAACTGACCTTCCGTTGCCTATTCAACTAGTGTCTCCTCAGGTGCATCAGACACATCTCCATATCTAGCAGTAATATTTTCCTTCATCTTCTTTACCTTTCTAGATATTTTACTGATCTCTATATTTATTGAAATTCTAGATTTTACCTCTTCATATACTTCAAACCTAGTGGTAATGGGATCTTTCAGTAATGAAAGCAGTGCATTGATAGATTTCAATGCGAAATCATGGTTCATTTCATAACCCATTGGTGCCAACCATTTTATTCTACGTTCAACTGCTTTTATCAAAGAATAATCTATGTTGACTACAAAACATATATCATTCTCAAATCTTTGAACTAATTCACTCAGAATTTTTCTTCTTTTATGTATTTTAGTCTGAAACTCTTTGAAGTATGCATCAAAATCTATGTTCAGCTTATCTCCTAACTTATTCATCATTTCATTGATCTATTTTGTTATCGGTATATCTGGTTTCCAATTTACTTTACCAATGCTAGGTACATACTTCTGTAGATAGAAAAATATGCAAACAAGTATTGATCCAAACTTACATGTATTAGACTTCTTTTTCCTTATTGTCTTCATATTTTCTTGAAGTTGATGAGATAGTACCTCGGCAAGATCAACCTAGTGACCTTCTACCACAATTTTGTGCATCATGTCTACTACGTTGCAAGGTACACTATTGAGTTTGCTTGATTGAAATAACTTGTACCCAATCACATGTGTTGCAAACTTAACGCTGGGTCTTTGATTGTCAAAATATTCAGTGCTCGACCATCCCATTATGCTCCAGTGTTCTTCTCAACATCCGGTCATGATGAACTATGAAAGGATTTGACCTTGTCAGTTGTAGGGAGCCCAGTAACCCTATTGATCATTTTCTTGTTGCCCTCAATCAGTTTATCCAACCAAAATTTGTCATTGTGATACCTGCTTAAAATGATTTTGATCCAACCTGTCTTAATTCATTGCAGAAAGTGTGTGAAACACAATAACCCTGATTCCTCAATCTTCTTGTGATCTGATTTCAATTTACCATCGGTGCCATAGATTTGTTGATATGCTGTAATAGTTTCAAAATCTCCAACTTCTCCAATTTTGCAATGAATGTATGATCTTACATCTTTTGTTAACAAAACCCTATCTAGTATGCACAAAAAAGTGTCCATTGTATCTATTTGTGCTGTGACCTTGGGATGTGGCTTAAACTTAGGTTCATCAAAATTTTCCCTAATGATCAGATTAACTTCCTTCTCAATACTTTGTGATTTTCTTGCAGATGATGTCAATGCCATAAATCAATTCTAGGGTTTCAACAAGCAATAGGATAAAAGGTGTTTGATAGAAAATGACCTTACTCAAAATTATCGAAGAGTGATGTCGGTTCAATCTAAAGTAGCTTTGAATCCTTCTAAAAATCTTCTAGCTTGAACTCTTCTTTGTAAAATCTCTGCTCTTCGAAATCGCAATGTAACAATAAACTCTGTTCTTGTGTATTTATAGACTTTTCGATATTCCTGCTCAAACTTTCATGCAATAAATGCTTGACCTAACTTTCGGTATGAAACAACTGTTAGCCCGGTGACAACTAATAGTTTTGTCTGCTCGGTTAACATAGGATTTCTTCATTGGTTGATACATGCTTTTTGGTTAACCTTAAGTAGTGATTACTAATAGGTAACCAACTCTCAGTCTCTCTTTTACTGACTATATAACATTGTTAGCTCATAACATATAAACCATAGTGCATGTTTATTCATGCTGATTTGGTATTAGTACATCATGTCTAAGGAATTGTATGTAAAATGTGATCATTAGAAATTTCAGTCCCATACATGCCTTTTCACCTTAAGTGGAGGTACCGATGTCACCCAATCCAGTGGACGAGGTTTCATCGATAGTATTACTTGACTTAGCAATCTCATTAGATGCCTTCTTCCACATAGTGTTCCTTAACTTCATGATATCTATGATAGTATATCCACTCTCAAAAATATGTTTTTCATCTGGTGCTTGGTCTCTACGGTTCTTTCTTAAATTACCAACCCTATGATAGTGCATACATGCCATTCCAGTGCTTGTCCAACTTCTTGATTGTCCAATCCAACTCTTTCTATAACAATTTTCTGTAATGTGTCCATATCTACCACAAGTAGTACAATTAGCCCATGTATTATAATCCCAAACATAAGAGCTACCTTGTCTCTTTGGTTTATAGGGCTTTTGCTGTGTTTGCTGCTTAGGAGTCCATACTTGCTTCATCCTAGCCTTACACTCTCATGCAATGTGTCCATGTTTATTACAAGTATATCATATTTTCACCACAATGGTATTGTTAGCAATATCATTTTGTTTATCTCTACACTCATATGTTGGTTGTCCAAACTTACCATGGTAATAGCAATATCCATTAAACCTAGGATTGAGAGGAGGTTTACCTTGTGCTTTGCTTCTACACACATTAGATGTATGTCCTAGTTTTCCATAGTTATAACATGTCAACACTTTAGTTTTCTAATTTGGATTGTTGTTGACTTGTTTAGCTTGTTGTGATGATTCTCCTTCACCAGTGTAGCCTATTCATGCTCTACTCCCAAATCTTCTTTGATTAGTCAAAAAGTCATCAATTTTCTTAGAACTATCCTCAGCAAGTTTCTTCATTTCATTTTGCTGTTGTTGATTTTTCACTTCATTTCTTAGCTTCTCATTCTCTTCTCTGAGTCTTGCAACATCTTCTAGTCTTCTTGACAATTCTGCATTCACTCAGTTTACCTCTTGATTCAAAGTCATCATTTGATTAGTTACTTGGAAATGTCAGTTAGTGAGTCTCTGTATCTCACTCTCTTTAGCTTGAAGTTGTTTAGTCATTTGTCTTTGGTCATCAATTGCCAGATTCCTTTCTTGCTTGGCTTATCTTACATTGTTCATTGTTTCTACCATTCTCACCATCTGAGATTCTTGACCGATTTGTAGTACTTTCACTTGATCAGTTAAATGTTGATTCTTTTTAGATAAACCAATGATTATGCTTTCAGATCCATTAGAGATGCTTGCAAAACTAGATCCAATATGCTCAAACATTTCATCAATAGGTTCTTCATGGTAACCAATCTCATTTTGTAGAATAGCTAGGTTCTTCCTCTCAACCAGTAATTTCTTCAATCCTTCCTTAGCTTGTTTATACTGTTCCACAAACATCTACATTTGTATCTTCTAATTCTCAATAGTCTTATCAAGCTTGTATCTCTCCATGACTTAGATCTTTACCCTTCAGTGGTTAAACTGTTCAATAAGAGAATTATTCTCTGATACCAATTGTTGGAATTAGGAGAGATAGGTATTGAGGGGGGAGGGGTGAATTAGTGCCTTCAAAAAATTTACTTGGAAACCTTTTCGATATATAACTGTAAATAGTGATAATCGACCAAAACAAATTGAATCTAACTGCATGTATCAATCATTCATTTAACTTATGAAAGTAAATAACATGAAATCAATATGACAATCACATGACACAAGTATTTTGGTAATGCAGAAACCCTTGTTAGAAGGTAAAAACTACGGTGGGGATGACACCCATAAATTCTTCACTACTGCATATAGAAAAGGTTTGCCTATTAGGGCTATAAGTTTTGATCACTTCTGGTGATCTCATCCTATTAGGAGTGACATGTTAGATTAGCTAGGTCTACCTAGTTATAGGATTTTAACAATAGTAATGAAGTGTGCACTCGGTTGAGAGATTTACATAAGATTGTTAAGTCTACTCTGTTAAGAGATTTTATCCAAAACTCTACTACAATTTTCAGAAAGCAATAGGTAATTATCTGTTATTTGAAAACTCACTTGTCTGCTATAGATCTATAAGCTCTGATAAAATATCACTTTACTTGTGATGAATCTCTGCTCTGAACTACTTGGTAGCCTTTTTTGAATCTCCTCAATCTAAATTCCTCTGTACTCGGTTCTGCTTTTTTAAATGATAGACTTGAAGTTAGGCAATTGCTTCAAGTGCTCCATGATTCATATATCAACTCACACAACAAATGATGCAAACACACAAATATATAGTTTTCTATTTTTTTCTCTTTAACAAAATTAGGCTACACGACATAGTCATAACCCTAAGATCTATAGTGTATAATAATGACCTAGATCAACTATTACAAAAGATACACATTGCATTTAATGAATATCATTACATTAAATGTTCCTTGATCTTGGTAAAATGTTTTATGAACTGTTGTAATCATATGCATAAAAGTATGTGCCATTTCAGATTACTATGTCATTTTCTGTGATCCTCGGTAAACACTGTATAAACTGCTCGGTGTATACTATGATGCTCGGTGTTTACTGTCTATCAGTGTCGGTGTGTGCTGGTGGTTGGAAAACTGTCTGCTACTTAGTATACTACTTTACTGACAAGTTTGTCTTACTTATAGTTACTGATTAGCTCAATGTAAGTGACCGACCGATTATCTTTACAAACCTTTAATACTAGTGGTAACCTTAAATGCTCATTAGAGATAACAAGAGGATATGTTAAAATTTTTGTATAAAGATACAATTAGTAACTTCACAATATTCCTTTGCTGCCATTAATGACAAAGGGGGAGATTGTTGTCAAGTTGAATATACTATTGTTAATGACTATAATTAAGTGTTGTCATTATGGAAAAAAATTCATATGGAGTTTTTGGTGAGGGCACCTAGGTAGGGCTATTTGGTACCTACTGTCCCTTTGTGAAGTTTTGGCTTGTAGTGGCCTTAGCCAAGCCACTAGTGTAGGGAGTGGATTAATTAGTCCATCTAGTGTGTTAGTTAGTGTTTGGTCTTGTTTTGTTCTTTCCTAAGTCCTAGGTGTGTCTTTTGAGCCATTGTGAAACAAATTTGGCTAACTTTGCTAAGTTTCCAAGCATGGGACATTGTTGATAAAAGTTCTCCTAATGGCCTCTTTAATGTTTTAGAGGATGCAAATGGTATTTAGGACCCTAACTCAATCAAGGTTGAGTTCCCTAGAGGTGTAAGTAGGTGGTTTGTTTATCCACCAAAAGTTGCTATGACAACTTTGAAAGTTGTCATGACAACTTCTAAAGTTGTCATGACAATCTTTCTTTCCTAGCTTGGAATCAGCTCTAGAAGATGTATAGCTCGATACATGGGACCTAACACCTAGGTAAGAGTATTTAATCTTTGAAAACCATCATTGTGGGGAGTGGGAAGTGTGCATTATAGAGATCAAGCACTAGGACAAGTTAGACTGTGTGAATTTTTGGACAGTGAATACATTTTATGTTTTACAGAGCTTAAAAATGGATTGAATAAATAACTGTATTGGTTGCATGTGATTGTTGATGATGTATTTGGTTTCCTAGGATAGTTGTTTTGTATTTCCTTTCAGTTTCAGTGTTAGTTTTAATTTATCTTCTTCTCTGGCCTATCTCGGGTTGGTCTAGACAATGCATTGAATAATGGAGTGGTAGATCACTCTCCCACCATACAACCTATACAGGTCCTTGGGATATGTGACTAGACTCATTGTAACATATTATGTTGAAAGGAGGGGCCCTAAAAATCTCAGGAAGTAATTTTAAGGTGATGCCCTAAGAAAACTACTAGTGTTTGGTTAGGGATCACAACGCATTTGAAGAGTAGATGGAGTGATTGAAAGCACTCTTTGCTTCAATCAAACATGTGGAGAGGAGGCCAAGTATATTTCCAAGTACCTCCAATGCTAAGAAACCTCAGAGGAATGTGGAACCAATGAGAAACACTAAAACCTCACTGGTTCAGACAGTGAGTTTGAAAACCCTCAAAAATAGCCTCATTTCTAGTAGGCTTTGTACAGACAGAGTGGGGAAGGAAGACCTATAGAATATTAAAGCCCTTCCAAAAGGGTACTCAAATCCATGATTTTTTGGGTGCCTTTTTCAAGGAAGTTGGAAGTTATTTGAAGGAAGAGGTCAATTAGGCCTACTTATCCTAGTAGCCTTTTTAGGCCAGTCAGCAACCAAATCCTATTAGCGATAGGATTGATTATGAGTAAGATGGGGTCATGTGTGGTTTGGAATCATTTTTTAATATGGAACAATCCTCCTCTCCACTTGAGGATGAGAATAGAATTCATTTATATTTCATTAGGGATGGTAGGTGCTAAAAGAAAGCAATGAAAGTTCTTAGGGAACTGAACTTGTATCAAACCTTGATGTCATAGACTGAATAGGAGAAGAGGGAGTTTATAACTCTTTGGAGAGGGACTAGGATAGTACCTTAAAGGCTAGGAGATTATCCTTATTTATTCTAGGAGAGCCTAGGAAAAATTTGATCAAGGTTTGTTGTTACAATAGACTGGTATCAGAGCCAATTAAAGGTTTGGAGGACAGTGCATGTCTCTATCTACTGGTGAATCAGCAAGGGAGAATACAATGGTCACAAATGCAGAGTTAGCTAGAGAAGTAGAAGAGAAAAAAAGAGGAATAGAATCCTTGAGGATGCTATGGATGAGATGAGGATAAAACTAAAAGAAGTGGTTGATCAGAGGGCTCAAGAACTAAACAAGGGTGCTGAAACTAGTGATAAGGGAAAGAAGCATGTTGATGTAGATGACACCATAGCTGAACTAGACCCCTTAACAGTGAAGAACCATTCTTGAATGCCATTAAAGCTTTGAATGCAAAGGATTTTGAAGGACTACCACTTTTTAGTGGGAAAATGGATATTGTCACAGTCATGGAGTGGATTGAAGGAATGGAAAATCATTTTGAATGCGAGGGTGTGACAGAAGCCCAAAAGATTAAGGTTTCCAAATCTAGGTTGAGAGGAGAAGCCTTGACATGGTGGAAATATCTACAAGATGAGAGGGTCAGCATGGATAAGTTACGTATAGAAAATTGGAAAGCCATAGTGAATAAGGTAAAGGAGAATTACTTGCCAGAGGACTATGAAGTCCAACTTCATAAAAAGAGACAGGGATTGAAACAAAAGGACCTAGATGTGGCCTCTTATACATAGGAGTTTCAAAAGCTATGCCTTAGGTCCAAGATCCAAGAAGAAGAATCCATTAAGGTGGCCAGATATCTAAGTGGTCTCAAATGGAACATCTAGGAGGAGATAAGTTTGTGGACTCCTACCAATGTCCAAAAATGTCATTAGTTAGCTAGCAAAGTTGAAGAAATAAACAAAAAGAAGGGAGACTCCAATAACAGGGGTAGAGGTAGGGGTAGAGACCAAATGAGTCACAGAGGTGGTTACCAAGGTAGGAGTAATGAGCAGAGGAACTAAGGAGAATCAAAGTTGACTGAGCACAATAGTGAGATGAATCCAAGAGGTGGCCATTCTAGAGGTAGAGGCACACAAGGAGGTCCTAATAGAGGAAGGGGTACAGGTAGGAGAAATTCACACTTTGCAAGTATGAAATGTTACAACTATGGCCAATTGGGTCACCCGGCTTATAGATTCCCTGATAAACCTTCTTCATCAAACAATGGGAAAATAGGTACCTATGCCCATCAGGAAATAACAAGCATCAAAACACCTAAGGTGGACCATATTGAATCAGAAATGGGAGAAAATATGATGTTCAAGAGGGTTTTGATAAGACAGTCAATTAAGGATGAACCTAAGCATAGGAGATCCTTGTTTAGGATGAGGTGTAAAATTCTTGTCAAGGTCTGCAAGGTGTTTGTGGATTTATGTTCCACTAACAACATCATAGCAGAGGATGCTGTGAACAAGTTGAAACTAGAAAATATCCCTCATGTCAACCCATACAAGGTGATATGGCTTAACAAAGGACAAAGTGTATTGGTGAATGAATAGGTTTGGGTGGAGTTCTCTATTTCAGGGTATAAAGACAAGCTACTTTGTGATGTGCTACCCTTGGATGCATGCAATTTTCTATTAGGCAGACCTTGGCAATTTGATAGGAGTGTAGTTTATGATGGTGAAGAGAACTCCATATCCTTCAAGAAGGATAACAAAACTTTCAAGATTTAGTCCTTGTTAGAGGAGGATGAATCTCAGTCCAAGACTCCAAGCATATTAATGAGTGGTAAGGAGTTCATCAAAGCTCTCAAGGACAAGGAGAGTTATGAGTATGCCATTCTACTCAAACCCAAGGAAGAGAAAACCAAAATAGAACCATTGCCATTAGCCATTCAAGAGTTGTTAGAAAAGTATAAAGAAATAGTCAGTGATGGTACCCCAACAACTTTACCTCCTAGGAGAGTGATAAGTCATCAGATAGACTTTGCACCAGGTGCATCATTTCCCAATAAGGCATCTTACAAGCTCACTCCAAAATAAAATTTGGAAGTGGCTATACAAGTGCAAGAATTATTGGATTAGGGGCTGATTAGGAAGAGCATAAGCCCTTGTGCAGTCCCAGTTGTATCGGCATCCAAGAAAGGTGGAAAGTGGATGCTTTGTATAGATTCAAGACCCATAAATAGGATTACAATCCGGTATAGGTTCCCAATACCCATAATTGAATATTTAATGGACTATCTTGGGAGAGAAATGTACTTCATCAAATTGGACCTTAAAAGTGGATACCATCAGATTAGAATCAAGGATGGAGATGAGTGGAAGACAACCTTTAAGACCACAGATGGGCTATATGAGTGGAGAGTTATGCCATTTGGCCTCTCAAATGCACCTAGCACATTCATGAGGCTCATGAATGAAGTTCTTAAGGACTTCATAGAAGTATTTGTGGTAGTATATCTAGATGATATACTCATACTTAGTAAGACATCAGTAGAGCATTTGAAACATGTGGAGATAGTCCTAAAGAGATTGCAGGAGGAGAAGCTCTCCATAAATCTTGAAAAGTGTGACTTCTTCAAAAAGGAGCTTGTTTATTTGGGGTTTGTAGTATCCTATGGATCATTAAAAATGGATCCAAGTAAGGTGGAAGCTATCTTGAGCTGGCCTACACCAACCAAAGCAATAGAGGTGAGGAGCTTTCATGGTTTGGCTCAATTTTACAGGAAGTTTATAAGGCAATTTATTGGTATTTGTACACCAATGGTGGATACCATTAAAGCAGGTCTCAAGACCAATTTCAAATGGACTCCTACAATGGATCAAGCATTCAAAAGGATAAAGGAACAAGCAGCAACACAACCTATCCTTAGGCTGCCTAGTTTTGACAAACTATTCACTATAGAGTGTGATGCTAGTGGATTGGTAGTAGGGGGCATGTTAAGACAAGAAGGTAGACTAGTAGCCTTCTTTAGTGAGAAACTAAATGAACCTAAAAATAAATACTCTTCTTATGACTTGGAGTTGTATGCCTTAGTACAATCTTTGAGAAAATGGAGGCACTACTTGTTGCCAAAGGAGTTTGTGGTGTTTAATGACAATCAGGCCCTTAGCTACATAAACACACAAGAGAAGTTGACAAATAGACACCTAAAGTGGATGGAGTATCTTCAAGCATTCACTTTCACAATCAAACATAAGAAAGGGTAGTTAAACAAGGTAGAAGATGCACTCAGTAGAAGGCTGCTAACCATTCAAGAAGTGTGGCTAAGTAGCATTGGAATAAAGAGTTTCAAGTCCTCTATAAAGATGATGAAGATTTTGGTGAACCCTACAAGGTATGCTCTAATTTTAGAATCAGTTTTATAGTAAGTTTTCTTATTTTACCTTGCAAAGTGGCTTGTTGTTTAGGGGAAATCAATTGTGTGTCCCTAAGGTATCCATGAGGGAAAACATCATATAGGAGAAGCATAATGGCAGCTTGAGTGGTCATTTTTGGGTTAACAAAATGATAGATCTTGTCCAAAGATTCTATCATTGGCCCAAGTTGGTTAGAGATGTCACCAAGTATGTGGAGCAATGCATAGTGTGCATGAAGGAAAAAGGAGGATCTAGTAATGTAGGTTTGTACCTCTGTACTCTAAATAGTGCACTTCTCTAAGTCATTATATCCAAGGGAATCTATGGGAGGGAAACCTTGAGAAAGCGACCTAGAGCTCCCTAGGTATGGAGTGCAAGGGTATTTTAAGTTTGCTCTCAGCTAGAGCTATTAAGCCTATAACCTTGCTAGTAAACCATGCAATGAGAGATTCAATGAAGAAAAGGGAAAGAATGCCAATATCCACAAAAAATTTAAATGAGAATGCAATGCAATACTATGCTAGAATGAAGATGCAAGCTAAGCTATAAAAATAAAAAATAGAAGTATTACAAATCCTTGCTAATTAAACTATGTGAGCTAATCTATAGCATAAAGGAAACTAGATTAAGAATGCAATGATAATGAAACTAAACTATGATGCAAGAATAAAAATGAAATGATGATGCAATGTTTCAATATGAGAGATCTAAGAATACCATAGCTCCAAAATGCCAAGATTGAGAAGCTCCAAGACTCCAAGATGCTAAGATGCCAAGACTCCAAGAGGATGAATCATGCAAAAGATGGATTATTTGCAAGAGATGGAAAATATGAGTGATTAAGAATGAGGAGAGAGCCTCCTTTTAAAGGATTTTAGAAATGAACGGATGGTCAAGATTAAGAGGCAAAAAATAATTATCAAAGGTGGAAATTAAATCTTGGTTGATCCATGTGCTCAAGATTCTCAAGAGGCAAAATCAATGGACATGGTTAAGACGCAAAAAAGATATGTTGAAGAGATTAAGAGGCAAAAAGATATGTGGAAGAGATTAAGAGGGAAAAAGAGATTCCACTCACCTTGGAAAGTGTGCATTCATGTGAAGACAAAAAGTCTTTTTATTTTTATTTTTATTTTATTATTTATTTATTGTTTTTAGAAAAGTGATTTCCATTAAAAAGATTTTTTTATCTAATTAAAAGAGATTTTTAATTAAAAGGGAGCATGTTCTCTTAATTAAATAAGATTTTTTTTTTTTTCTCTTTTTATAAAATAAGAAGAGTGTTTTATTTGTGCAACTTAGGATAAGAAGAAAAGTGGGGGTTTTTTATTTAATAAAAGGGGAGGAAATTCCTTTTAAATAAATAAAAACTTAGGATAAGATGGTTAGCCCATAGAAAATAATTGAATAAATAATATAACCAGGTGATGCAGGAGCATCCTGGGTGTAAGAGCAATCTTGCATCACCAAAAAAAATAAAAAATTCTATTTTTATATTCAATAAGGGCTATTTTGTGCAGAGCTGCTATTTATGGAAAGTTACTATTTTTGGTAATTTTTGTATGTGCTCAGAATGATCTGATTTCTTTCTTGGAGGTTCATTTTGGTCATATAAGTCTGCCAATAAAGTTTCATTGCCAAATCAAGTGTATATTGGAAGATATTGAAGATTTTCGGTATTGGCAGCAGGGTACAGAAACTTTGAACTCAGTTTTAAAGGCTTTAGAGGCCATGGATGAGGTCAAAAATTTGGGTGACAAGCGCTTGTGTGGGTCAAGCCTGTAGAGCACTTTGTGGCATTTTCAAAATGGGGTTATAATAGCTGATCCGGTCAACTGGTGATGACTTATAGTTTTCAGAAGTTGGGCCACCTGAAATGGCGGAAAATAATTTTCTTCAAAATTTCTGTTCAGGTTACAAAGGTTATCTTGAGCCGACTATGATGTAATAAAATGTAAAATAAAATAATTCTAAGTTTGGTCGGCCTTATTGGCTAAAATTCTGGAACCTTCCCAGGCGGTGGAAAAATTGCCTATATAAGGAAGGCTGTATTATTGTCTTAGGCAGTTTAGAATAGTTCTGGGTAGTAGATCTGGGTATTGATTCGAGGCTTTGTCCTATAGAATATTGTAAGGGAATGCCCATGTGGCTTTGCATATTGTAATTCTGAAAGTTTTTAATTCCACATTTGTGGAGATAATAAGAAGCTAATTTTCTGTTCTTGCATATTATTGTTGTTGTTTGTCTATTTCTGTTATGTGTTTGTGGTATTAAGGGGAGCACCCTTCATCAAGTGGTATCAGATCTGGTTTTCTTGAGTGTGTAAATAGATCGCCGACTGTGAGGCAGTTTGCACCAGGGCCATGGTTAGGTTTTCAGCGCACATCACGAAAATGCCTCCACGAAGAGAACGTGGCGGAAGAGCTGGTGCTGTGACACCTGAGGTTAGAGAGCTGCAGAGACAAGTGCGAGCATTGCTAGAAGAGATTCGTAGAGGAATGAATCTTAATGTCAGAGACGAAAGCAAGGATGAAGCCGAAGAAGAATATCAAGAAGGAGAAGCCGAAATTGTGAACCGGGAGGAAGAAAGACTTTTTCGGGCCATTTCCAAGATTGGGAAAAGACCTAAGATTGAGGTTCCTACATTTTCTAGAAATCTTAACTCAGAGGAATTGACTGACTGGATCAATGAATGCGAGGAATATTTTGAGTATGAAGATGTTGAGGATCTTGATAGGGTCAAATTTGCGAAGGCCAGATTGAAAGGTCATGCGAAGATCTGGTGGCAAAAAATTCTGGTGGCAAGAAATTCAGTTGGAGCAAAATAGAAGAGGGAAAGATAAAATCACAAGATGGGATCAGATGGTGGATAAATTGAAGCGACAGTTCATTCCTATTGATTATGAGCTTGACCTACTAAAGAAAATGCAAAGTTTGAAGCAAGCAGGAAGATCTGTTCAGGAGTATACAGAGGAGTTCTATCAACTTCTCATCAGAATAGGCCATGCAGAAGCTGATAAGGAGAAAGTTGCCCAATACCTTAATGGGTTAAGGCCAAGCATTCAGGAGGAGCTAAATCTGGTTCGAATGAACAATATTGAAGAGGCATACTAATTTGCCCTAAAAGTAGAGGAAAAGTTGAACAAGAAGTTTGAGAGTAGACAAAATGGAAGAGGTCATGGTGGAAGATCTAGTGGACGGTCATATGGTGGCCAAATTGAAGATCCGAAAAAGAAGGATGAGGCCAGTAGCAGTCAGAATCAGAGAGGAAATAATTCCAATCATTTCCAGGATCAGAGTAATAAAGATCAGAGAGGAAGAGGAAGAGGACAAGGATCTCGAAGAGGAGGCTTCCGTGGAACATGTTTTCACTATGGAGAAGAAGGTCATAGGGCATTTGAATGTCCTCAGCACCAAGGCAGAACAGACAGGAGAAATGAAGGCCAGGCCAGAGTTGCACATGTAGATGAAGATGCCAGATCATCAAATTCTGAAGATGCTGAAAGAGGAGAAATGCTAATTAACAAAAGAGTCCTATTGAGTAGTGAGAATGAACCTGAACAAAGGAGGAGCCTGTTTTGCACTAGATGCAAGTGTGAGGGTAAATACTATGATGTGATTATCGATAGTGGAAGTACTGAAAATTTGGTGTCAGAAGAGATGGTGACAAAGTTGAAGCTCAAGAGATAGAAACACCCACATCCATATCGGATTGCCTGGGTACAGGATGACCACAAGGTCATGGTCAATGAACAATGCCTGGTGAAGTTAAAGATTGGCGGATAACAAGATGAGGTATTGTGTGATATCATATCTATGGATGCATGTCATATGTTATTGGGTAGACCATGGCAGTTTGACAGATGTGCTGTACATGATGGTCGTGTGAATACCTATTCCCTGACAAAGGATGGAGTGTGACATAAGCTAAAGCCATTGAAGGAGATCGAAGAAAAAGTATGAGGTAATGCAAGAATAACATTTGTTGATGGAAGAAAATTTTTAGATGGTATGAGGCATGAGCATGTGTGTTTTGCTTTAATTCTAAAAGCTAGTAAAGAGGAAGTAGAGGATGTACCTGTAGAGGTTGCAGATTTGTTGAATGAGTTTCAAGATATCATATCTGATAATGTACCTGATGGATTACCACTGGTAAGGAAGATCAATCATCAGATGGATTTGATTCCAGGAGCTAGTTTTCCAAACAAGGTAGCACACAAAATGACACTAGCAGAAAGTGAAGAGTTGAACAGACAAGTACATGAGTTGTTATAGAAGGGATTGATTCGGGAGAGCCTGAGTCCATGTGCTGTACCAGTAGTATTAGCACCAAAGAAGAATGGAGAGTGGAGGATGTGTATAGATTCCAGAGCAATAAACAAGATCACAATCAAGTACAGGTTTCTATTGCCACAAATGGATGATATTATGGACTATTTGAGTGGAGCTGTGTATTTCTCAAAGATAGATCTGAAGAGTGGATATCATCAGATTCGGATCAGAGAAGGAGATGAATGGAAGACTACCTTCAAAATAAAGGAAGGACTGTATGAGTGGTTAGTCATGCCTTTTGGGCTAACCAATGCACGGAGCACTTTCATGCGGCTCATGAACGAGGTCCTGAAAGAATTTTTGGGTAAGTTTGTCATTGTTTACCTAGATAATATTTTGATTTTTAGAAAGACATTGGAGGAACATATGATGCATATTCGTATGGTGTTTGAGAAGTTGAGAGATGAGAAATTGTTGATTAATTTGAAGAAGTGCAATTTTGTGAAGAAAGAGTTAGTGTATTTGGGATTTGTAGTTTCAGTAGAAGGTCTAAAAATGGACCTAGAGAAGGTACAGACTATCCTTGAATGGCCTACTCCAAGGAGTGCTACTAAGGTAAGATCTTTTCATGGTTTGGCTAGCTTTTACAGAAAGTTTATCAGAAATTTTAGCAGTATTTGTGGACCCTTGACTGAAACAATAAGAGGGGATAGAAAAGAGTTCAAGTGCACTAATGGGGCAAAAAAAAGTTTTCAATTGTTGAAACAAAAAGTTACAGAACAACCTATTTTAGCACTTCCAGATTTTAATAAGGTGTTTCAAGTAGATTGTGATGCTAGTGGTACTGCAATAGCAGCTATTATGAGCCAAGAAGGTAAATCTGTTGTTTATTTCTTTGAGAAGTTAAATGATGCCAAGAGGAAATATTCTATTTATGATCAGGAATTTTATGCTATAGTTCAGGCATTAAAGAAGTGGAGACATTATCTACTTCCTAAGGAGTTTGTTTTGTATACTAATCATCAAGCTTTGCAATATTTGAATAGTCAAGGAAAGTTGAATCAGAGGCATTTGAAATGGGTTAAGTTTTTGCAAAGTTATACATTTGTTTTGAAACACAGGAGTGGAAAGTCTAATAGGGTTGCGGATGCTCTTAGCAGAAGGCAACTATTGCTGATAGAGATGTAGATTGAAGTGGTTGGGTTCAAGGAACTCAAGAATTTGTATCCAGAGGATCCTAATTTTGGTGAAGCTTGGAAAGCTTGTACAGAACCTGTTACTCTAGACAGGATGAAATGGCTGGATTTTATCATCCAAGATGATATGCTATTCAGAGGGAGTCAGTTGTGCATCCCACAAAGTTCTATGAGGGATAATCTCATCAAGGAGAAGCATAGTGGAGGATTGGCTGGACATTTTGGTCGTGTAAAACCTTTGCTTTGGTTGGTGAGAATTATTATTGGCCACAATTGCAGCAAGATGTGAAGAAGTTTGTACAGAGTTGCAGAGTATGTCAGATGGTGAAAGAAGTGAAGCAGAATACAGGGTTGTATCAGCCATTGCCTATACCAGAGAAGCCTTGGGAGGATATCAGTATGGACTTTGTTCTTGGTTTACCGAGCACACAGTGGGGACATGATTCAATTTTTGTAGTAGTTGACAGATTTTTGAAGATGGCACATTTCATTCCCTGCAAGAAGACTAATGATGCTGTTCATGTAGCAGAATTGTTTTTCAGAGACGTGGTGAGACTAAATGGTTTACCAAAGACCATAGTTTCAGATTGAGATACTAAGTTTGTTGGATATTTCTGGCAGACATTGTGGAAGAAGTTGAAGACAGATTTGAAGTTCAGTTCATCACATCATCCATAGACTGATGGATAGACAGAGGTGGTGAATAGAAGTTTGGAAAATCTATTGAGATGTTTGGTTGGAGATAAGCCAATAGGATGAGATTTGATTTTACCACAGGTAGAATTTGCATACAATAATTCTGTCAATAGAAGTACTGGTAAATCACCATTCCAGATTGTATATGGAAGTAGTCCAAGAAATGCATCTGAATTGAGAAAGATAGATAGAGGAGAAATAAGTAGTGCTGAAGCTGAGGATTTTGCAGAACACTTGAAGAACATCCATGAGGAGGTGAGGAAGCATATTACCAAGATGAATGCACAGTATAAGGCTAAGGCAGATGAGAAAAGGAGGCATAAGAAATTTTAGGTTGGAGATGAAGTCATGGTTCATTTGCGGAAGGAGCGATTTCTGGTTGGTACATATAACAAGCTGAAAATGAAGAAGTTTGGACCATGTAAGATATTGAAGAAGCATAATTTGGGAAATTCATATGAGGTACAATTGCCTAGTGAGCTGAATATTTCACCAGTGTTTAACATTTTAGATTTGACAGAGTATCATGAAGGAGGTCATGAAGATGAGGTTGTAGCAGCACAGTGGAGTATTCCAGCAAGTAGTTCAAATATCAAGGAGATTGAAGACATACTGGACAGTTGTGTTGGCAGAAGCACAAAGAATAGGACATATGAAGAGTATTTGGTCAAATGGAAAGGATGACCTGTAGAAGATTCATCATGGCTAACAAAGGAGAAGGTTAACCATCTTGGTTTTCCTCTACACACCTGAGTCGTGACAGGGTCACTTCTCAAATTACCCTGGGTGTCTGATGCAGGAGCATCCTGGGTGTAAGAGCAATCTTGCATCACCCAAAAAAAAAATATTTCTATTTTTATATTCAATAAGGGCTATTTTGTGCAGAGCTGCTATTTATGGAAAGTTAATATTTTTGGTAATTTTTGTATGTCCTCAGAATGATCTGATTTCTTTCTTGGAGGTTCATTTTGGTCATATAAGTCTACCAGTAAAGTTTCATTGCCTGATCAAGTGTATATTGGAAGATATTGAAGATTTTTGGTATTGGCAGCAGGGTACAGAAACTTCAAACTCAGTTTTGAAGGCTTTAGAGGCCCTGGATGAGGTCAAAAATTTGGGTGATGGGCGATTGTCCGGGTCAAGCCTGTAGAGTGCTTCGTGGCGTTTCTGAAATGGGGTTATAATAGCTGATCGGGTCAATTGGTGGTGACTTATGGTCTTCAAAAGTTGGGCCACCTGAAATGGCAGAAAATAATTTTCTTCAAAATTTTTGTTCGGGTTTCAAAGGTTATCTTGAGCTGACTATGATGTAATAAAATGTAAAATAAAATAATTCTAAGTTTGGTCGGCCTTATTGGCTAAAATTCTGGAACCTTCCCAGGTGGTGGAAAAATTGCCTATATAAAGAAGGCTGTATTATTGTCTTAGGCAGTTCAGAATAGTTCTGGGTAGTAGATCTGGGTATTGATTCGAGGCTTTGTCCTACAGAATATTGTAAGGGAATGCCCATGTGGCTTTGCATATTGTAATTCTGAAAGTTTTTAATTCCACATTTGTGGAGATAATAAGAAGCTAATTTTCTATTCTTGCATATTATTGTTGTTGTTTCTCTATTTTTGTTATGTGTTTGTGGTATTAAGGGGAGCACCCTTCATCAGCAGGATTTGATCTAGAATAAGCAGTTTATGATTTTAGCAAAAAGGGGCTAATAGTCTAGATGACCATTTTTAGATGATTACATTTGCCCCTCTTTCACTAATGTGTGATCGATTTGGGAACACATTACGTCAAAGAATAGATTAGCCAAGAAGGAAAGCAACTAGTAGTCTGACTCCAAAGAATGAAGTGCAGAAAAATAGCAAATCCTGCATGGTGAAGAAAAATTTGAACGCAGTTGATTAA
Organism: Chamaecyparis obtusa; assembly: GCA_027943335.1. Classification (NCBI taxonomy): domain Eukaryota; kingdom Viridiplantae; phylum Streptophyta; class Pinopsida; order Cupressales; family Cupressaceae; genus Chamaecyparis; species Chamaecyparis obtusa. The sequence goes on along the minus strand of BSBK01004755.1, from coordinate 710,894 downwards.
CAAGTCCATGAAAGATGAAAAGAGAGCTCTCTCCATATGCAAAATGCAAAACTAATCTAACATGAACCTAAGAATGCAAGCTACATGAAAAGTGGTTTACTTTCAAGGTTACAAAGCCAATAGACATCTAATTATCATCATTGAGCATTATTGGTAGCGTCGCAAGATCATACAATGCACACTAGCATAACTATGTGGATATGAATATGATCTATATCAGATAGAAATGTGGGAATCCCACCTAGGCACCAAAGACATGTAAGTCAAGATGACTAGTGTAGTGAGATTACCTAAGTTTGATATGGAAAGATTATGCTAGCATCAAGACACATGAAAAGTTAGGATAGCTATAAGCATGCAATTGTGAAATAGTCAAAGATAATACCTTGCAGGTCCATAGTGTCAAGTAAGACCATCATAAATGCTCATGATAGTTAGGACCAACAAAATATACCCACAAGCAGAAAAAGTAATAAAATATGTTCTCATTCCCTCAGTCTTCTAGCTATGCATCATAAAAAATGATCATAGGGGGAGAACACTCAGCAATGAAATAAAATCAAACAAATCTCAGCAAGTCAAGTGTGTGTGTGTAGGTCATAGAGCCAAACTTTGAGTATCGCATCTACCAATGAGAAATATTGCATCATCTAGACTTTGGGTAGGACATCTGATAAGTGTTAAGAAACACTTGATGCAAGGGTAGTGTTGAAAAACACAGTTTGAACCAAGTTTCCCAAGAAGCCCTAATGCACAAGGAGACCCAAGATAAGCTTAAAACAACGTATGCCCCCTAGACTAAGACAAGTCAATTCCAGGCTAGGAGAGGCAAAGTGAAAAGTGGAGTGAATGAGCCCCGTGCAAGACTGATAGACATAGGTGCAGAGGGTCTCAAGCAACACCTATTTCTAGGTTTTCACCACTTGATAGATTTATTGCAATTTTTTTCAGGACTTTTTATAAATTTTTTGATTTTTTTCAGCATCATATATGAATTTTTTTGGAGTTTTTCAGGATCAATAAAAATATGTAAAAAGAATGCCCCAGATAGAAATGGGCATCAAGAATCTACTTTCTCTGATGTAGAGAACTGATAGGCCCCAGACCTAGATGCTGTAGCTATGACGATAGGAGGTCTCAACCAGTTTGACCAATAATAACTAGCCCTAACCAATGTCTGAGCTAGCAGAGGATGATTAGAATGTGATCCACATATGCCATCTTGGATTTCAGCTAGCACTTTTTCTGACTCTTCTATTTCTAGACACTTAAGGAGAGTTCCGTCTAGACCCTTCCTATACAAGTCACCAGAGACAAAGGCAAAGTGTAAGGGATGGCAGAAAGAATGGCATGGTGGATTGTCAGGAAGAATATGAGGTGGAAGATATGAAAATATGTTAGGATTGTAAGATTTGTGAGTGGGATAGCATAATTCATCCACCAGGAACTTGAAGTGAGATTTATGCCTTTTCATTCGTAAGATGGATGTTGAAGTAACCAAGGCATTAGCAACTTTGTTCTCAGCTTTAGGAATGGGTTGAAGTATACCATTTATGAGATCATGCTTGAAGTAGTGTACCATTTTTTTATAGAGAATCAGCTTGTCATCTTTTATTTGAGAATCATTATTTTTGAGCAGATTTTTATTTTTACTTTTCTTAGGTGCGAATACCACCACAATGTGGTTTTCTCCATCTGACCATTGCTCTTTTCTTTTGACTTGATGACTATGATACTTGATTGCTGATTCGATCTTTTTTATTGCTAGTTCATTGGTAGAAGAAGTAATAGGTGTTGATGCAAGATGAAATGAAGTGATTGGTTCAATAGAATTTATATGAGGGGTGTCATCTCTAGTAACAAGAGAAGTTGATCCTATAGGGTAAGCTCCAAAAGTAGCTAGATCTAGATTTGTCATAGAAGGACCAACATAGTCTACTAAGGCAATATGGGGAACAAACACATCAGACCCGATACGAGACTCATCAACTACATTGGGTGGGTTACGAGGGGTATGAACTACATTAACATCCATATCTGTCATGGAAGAATATTCTGGAAAAGGCTTAAGATGCCAAGAAGTAGAGATACTCATGTCATTATGTGAGAGATCACCTCTTTGTAGTAGTCATGCAATGTTGTGACGTTGTCTATCATAGTACAATGATTCTTTAGGCACATAGGTTCTAGACATAGAGGCCTCAACCATATCATCAGTAGATATACATGCTTCTCCCCAAAGAAGTGAAGTAGAAGGAAGATCATCTCCCATTTGAGCCATAGTGTGTAGTGGTGACTCATTTGTATCTATCTTTGAATTACTAAGCATGCGAGTATTTCTGGAATCTTCTCTATAGATCTACTCTTGAACAACTTGTTCTTCTTTTTCTGCTTCTAAAGGAACGGATGAAGGAACAAAAGTCTCAAAGATCACCATAGCAGAAGTGGAAGGCTTCATTTTATCAGAAGGTTTCCCATATGAACTAGGAGAAATAGGTATAGAAGCAAAGGAATCCAGTGTATATTCACCCATACCAAGGCTCATCATCTTAAGTGATTTCTCAGCAAAAACTAGAGATGTACTAGGATCAATAGTAGGTTCATTGTGAGGAACAAATTTTTCAGTAGTAGCAAGAGCATTAATAGCAATAGTATGGTCTCCAAGAATCACAACTTCAGTGCCATTGTATGGAAATTTGACGCACTGATGATAAGTGGAAGGAACAGCCTGCATGTCATGGATCCAAGGATGACCCAAAAGAATGTTATATGCAAGTGGAATGTCCAATACTTGGAAGTTAATATCTTTTGTGATAGGGCCCACTCAGACAGGCAATGTGACAAGACCTTTGGAAGATCTTTCCACTTCATCATAAGATTTTATAGTAATCTTCTTCTTAGAATCCACAACAAATTCTGACAAACCCAACTATTGTATGACATTGAAAGAAACAATATTTAACCTTGCACCATTGTCTATCAGGACTCGGCAGACTCAGGTATTGTAGACTAGAACTTCAATGTGTAAAGCTAGATTATGTGGGTGAGCAATAGATATGTCATCTTCTGCAGAAAAGTAGAGAGATAGCAGAGATGAAATGTGGTTGAACATAGCCAGAAATTGATCTAGATCAATGTCATTGGGAACACGTGTTGTACGTAGAGCTTCATCAAGAATCTCTCTATGCGAAGGGGATAACCGAAGCAACTCAAGGATAGATATTTGTGCTGGTGTCTTTTGCAAATGTTGGACAAGATCATAGCTAAGGGTGGCTGAAGGAGCCACTTGTTTGGAAAGCAAATCTTGCTTGGGATCTTGCACAATTTTAAGGACAATCTTGGCTTACCCCCTAGTAACAACATTTAGTGTCTCACTTTGGGAAGATGAACTACCATGTGTTTGTAAGACCAACTTTGTCTTACCATGATTGGCTCTATTATCATCTTGAGACCTCATCATTAGAACACTCTCAATGAGCTCTACCATGTTAATCACAGGCATATTAGAAGGATATGTGTAATTGATCTTTGCATCATGATTCTTCTTATGTGTTTGAGAGGTTTCCCCCTTATCATGCTTAGGTAGAGGATCTTTGAATGCTATGTGATCAAAATTTTTAGTTAAGCCATCAGTGGAGATTGTGCCATTCTCAATAAGATCCTAAATATCATCCTTAAGCTTAAAACAATTGTCTATCAGATGTCCCTTGTTTCTATGATAATGACAATAAGAATCCTCTCGCCACCAATCAGGCCTATTTATCAGATCCCAGTTACCAGGTTTATCAGGAAGCATAAGATATCCATTATCAACCAAAGTCTTAAGGATCACATCATAAGGTTCTGTGAACTTGGTATAGACTCACTTTCAAAATGACTTCTTAGGCTTATCTACATATTGAGGTTTAGGAGCACTATGAGCATTGGCAGCTTCTTGTTGTTTTTCTGCATAGATAGCATTGGAGAGATTGAAAGCAGGCTCTTTAGCTTTAGGAGCATCAACAACCCCATCATTAACAACATACTTGTTTTTATTCCAAGGTTTGTTCTTGTCTTTTCCATTGCCTTTAGCATCTTTATTAATAACAATATCCCCTTTTCTTATAGCTACATGCTCAATTTGATATGCACTTTCAACCATGTCATTGAAAGAAGAGAACAGTTGTTTCCTTAAATCATAATATAGCTCAGGCATAAGAGTGTTGATGAAAATGTCAATCTTTTCTCTCTCAGGTAACTAACAAGGATACCTAGAATACAATGACCTCCAATGTTGTAAGTAAGTTGCAAATGGCTCACCTTGATGTTGTCTTAGATTACCAAGATCTATCATGGTGACAGGTTGTTGGATGTTGTAAGAATAATGCTGGGTAAATCGCTGAGCCAACTCATCAAAAGTCTTAAGAGGTGGTGTCAATTTCACAAAATATTCTAAAGCTTGGCCTCTTAAGATTCGAGGGAATAATCATAGAAGAAATGTGTCTTCATGAAGAAAGTCCATACTAAGAGCATAAAAGTGATGCACATGGTCTTGGGGATCACCATTTCCATCATACTTGTCATATTTGGGAACCTCAATATCCCTAGGAAATGGGACCATGTATAGACTCCTATCAAAAGGAAGAGCACAAATTGATTCTACAAAAGAGACCTTTGGAGGCTCTCTTTCTATTGCCATTTGGGTAAGGTGTTGATTTGTCTGATGTAGTTCTTCTTGAAGGACTTCCAATTTAGTTGGTACCCTTTGTTTGACAATTTGTCTGACATCATAGCCAGGAGGAAGCTTGTATCCTCTAGAAGTCATATATTGAAAATATTGATCACCATTACACTCTGAAAGCTTATGCATCATTTGTTGGGAGACCACATCTTGTTCAAATCTCATAAGATCCTCACTAGAAATCTCATCATTAGCCTTTGCCTCATGTTGAGAGGGAGGAGGTCTAGGAGGTGAAGAAGGCATACCAAAAGTGGGTCTTGGAGGAGATCTTGGTGGCATGTTGTTTCCATTATTGTCATTAAAAAGAGGTCGATGCTCAAAGTTACTAGTCTCAGGTTGCTCATAAGACATTCCTCTAAGAGCCATGTGCCTAGCAACATCCATCCTTTGTTGATTGTATTCTTTGTCTAAGCGCACTTGGTTATCCTTACACTCAAAGTGTTCTTGCAGGTGTTGAAATTTTTCTTGTTTAGTCAAAGTGAGTGAGACACTGTTTGTGTTTTTGGGGGTCTTGAATGCAGAAAAGAGGAAACCTCCTTTGTACCACGGGGTAGCCTTAGAATCCACAGATTGGTTATAACTAGAACTGTTGTTGCTAATGGGCACTCGTGAGTGTCTAGTTGGAGAAGGTAACTATGTATAAGTGAACGGAGAGTGATTCTCTTTCTCAAATTGAGACCGAGTTGTAACCGACATGAAAAGAGATGTTGGTTGACTAATAGAATGAGACAAAGTTTCTCAAATTTGAGATAAGAAAAGATAATAAAGATCACTTGTCAAAGTAGAACAATAGAGAGATGGCTCGTCAAAAGTGCTCAAGCACTTACAGTAATCAATTGACTAAAGCCGAGAAGTGAGCAAGAAGCTCAATAAGCAAGTAGCTAGAGAGGTAACTATGATGCGACAAGTGATCAAGAGTAGCATTCGTTAAGCTCAAATCCAATAGTTTTAGCTCATTTGTTTCAGTCTAGAACAAGTCTAAGCATGTAGATAACAAGCTAGCTTCAGATAAGAACAAGAAAAAAATAGTCTACAATAGGTTAAAATGCAAGTTTAGCAGCTCTGGATTGCAACAACAACAAGACAACAAAAAGGTTCTAGGTGACACTTTCCAGGCAAGCGGGGTGAATTGTCGCATGATAATTCTCAAAACAGGACACGACACTGTTCCAGGGTTGTATGACAATATGACCAGTGAACATAAAAATCTTAGTTTTGAAGCATCAAGTAAGTATATCAATAGATTTTTATCATTGATCAAGCACATAAGACAACAATCAAGGAGTTCAAGCAAGCAATTCTCTTCAAACAATGAGCAAGGGGCAAAGCAACCTTGCACATGAACAAGAACAGTGACTTAGTATTTCTACTCCTTAAAGATTCTACTTGTGTATGTTCTTGAAAATGTTTTAGCAGGCACTTAGAACAAAAAAACATCCTATCAAGTTGTCTACATGGATATACATGGCTTTCTAAGAGGATTCATCGATATATGCAAGGTACGTGAGGCCCAAATCTGTAGATGAGAAGAATCTGAAATCACACAGCTGGGGGGAGACGATAACCCAAATCTCCTCCTTCACTTCTCAAAGGTATAAATTTCTTTGAGGCTTAGCCAAGAGTGATATCAAACTCAATTCCCAAGAGAGGTGTCTTTCAATTCACCACCCTCTATTTATACTCCACCAGAACATAGGAGTTAAGATCGTCCCTTGAGGTGGTGTGTCCCCAAGTAGGCCTTCTAGAAATAAAAAGGTAAGTAATTCACTATCAAAAGTATTTAAAGCACTAAAGGTGGAACACTTAACTCTTCAAGTAAATGTGAAGTGAGTCCAAAAGTGGAACATTTAAATCTTCAAGTGAATGTGAAGTGAGTCCACAAGGTGGAACATTTAACTCCTCACACAAAATCAAAGTGAGTCCAAAAGTGGAACATTTAACTCCTCACACAAACTCAAAGTGAGTCCACACCTTAGAAAACTAATGAGATCAAGAAAGCATAAAATGGAGAACTTTGTGGAACACTTAACGCTCTTTTCAAGTAGACCCCTCCCCTATGTATGAATGCTGACCTTGCATCCAAAGGGTGGTAATGAGGGGTGATTAGAAATAAGTGAGTCCAACACCCAATTTACTAACAAGATCAATCAAAAGTACTCCAAAGTTGCTTATCAATACTACTCACAAATGAAAAGGGTTGAACAATGGAATATTTAACTTTCCAAGAAAACATAGAGTGAGTCCACAAAGTGGTGCATTTAACTCCTTATGTAAACAAGGAATGAATCCATGCCTTTAATCACTCAATGAGATATTTGATATTGGAACCAAGAATTACTTAAGGTTTAAACACAAGAATTCACTTACAAAGACTTGTAAAAACAAATCTATGTTCTTTCATTTCCCATTAAGAGCATCAATTGAAATGTGTTCTATGTAAACACTCAAGCCAAACACATGAGAAGTTCAATTTTAATCCAAAAATCCAAATGTTGTAGAGATGGAACAAAGTACCTAAAGCAATTTTAAAAATTTTCCATGAAAGCAAGAGCACCTTCAAAACAACTTGTTAGACCAACAAGAGGTTAGGAAAACTAAGCCAAAATTAATCCAAAAAATTGACGGAAATGCAAAAATGAAAGGGCAAAGTTAAGCTACTCTGCCCCACGGTGGGCGCCAAAAATGTGTACTCTAAATAGTGCACTTCTCTAAGTCATTATATCCAAGGGAATCCATGAGAGGGAAACCTTGAGAAAGCGACCTAGAGCTCCCTAGGTATGGAGTGCAAGGGTATTTTAAGTTTTCTCTCAGCTAGAGCTATTAAGCCTATAACCTTGCTAGTAAACGAAGCAATGAGAGATTCAATGAAGAAAAGGGAAAGAATGCCAATATCCACAAGAAATCTAAATGATAATGCAATGCAATACTATGCTAGAATGAAGATGCAAGGTAAGCTATAAAAATGAAAAATAGAAGTATTACAAATCCTTGCTAATTAAACTATGTGAGCTAATCTATAGCATAAAGGAAACTAGATTAAGAATGCAATGATAATGAAACTAAACTATGATGCAAGAATAAAAATGAAATGATGATGCAATGTTTCAATATGAGAGATCTAAGAATACCATAGCTCCAAAATGCCAAGATTGAGAAGCTCCAAGACTCCAAGAGGATGAATCATGCAAAAGATGGATTATTTGCAAGAGATGGAAAAGATGAGTGATTAAGAATGAGGAGAGAGCCTCCTTTTAAAGGATTTTAGAAATGAACGGATGATCAAGATTAAGAGGAAAAAAAGAATTATCAAAGGTGGAAATTAAATCTTGGTTGATCCATGTGCTCAAGATTCTCAAGAGGCAAAATCAATGGACATGGTTAAGAGGCAAAAAAGATATGTTGAAGAGATTAAGAGGCAAAAAGATATGTGGAAGAGATTAAGAGGGAAAAAGAGATTCCACTCACCTTGGAAAGTGTGCATTCATGTGAAGACAAAAAGTCTTTTTATTTTTATTTTTATTTTATTATTTATTTATTGTTTTTAGAAAAGTGATTTCCATTAAAAAGATTTTTTTATTTAATTAAAAGAGATTTTTAATTAAAAGGGAGCATGTTCTCTTAATTAAATAAGATTTTTATTTTTATTTTTTTTCTCTTTTTATAAAATAAGAAGAGTGTTTTATTTGTGCAACTTAGGATAAGATGAAAAGTGGGGGCTTTTTATTTAATAAAAAGGGAGGGAATTCCTTTTAAATAAATAAAAACTTAGGATAAGATGGTTAGCCCATAGAAAATAATCGAATAAATGATATAACCAGGATTTGATGTAGAATAAGCAATTTATGATTTTAGCAAAAAGGGGTTAATAGTCTAGATGACCATTTTTAGGTGATTACAATACCAACCTCTACCAATGCTAAATAGGCCATGGGAGTGTATGAGTATGGATTTCACTATGGGCTTGGCAAAGACTAAGCATGGTCATGACAACATTTATGTTGTGGTAGATAGATTTAGTAAGATGGAGCATTTTATACCTTGCAGGACTACACATGATGCTAGCAACATTGCTCACTTATTCTTTAAAGAAATTGTAAGGATCCATGGACTACCCCTCAGTATTGTTTTAGATAGGGATGTTAAGTTCATGAGTCACTTTTGGAAAACATTGTGGACTATGTTGGATACCAATCTCTCATTTGGATCAGCTTACCACCCTCAGGTTGATGACCAAACTGAGGTGGTTAAAAGAGTTTTAGGAAACTTGTTGAGGTGTCTAACTAAAGAATAGGGGCAAACATGGGATGTGGTTCTTCCTCAAGAAGAATATGCATACAATGATAGTATGAATAGGACTACAGGCGAGAGTCCCTTTGAGATTGTTTATGGGATGCACCAAAGAGGTGTATGTGAACTTAGAGACCTTGGAACCATGGAATATAGGAGTTGTCATGTTGAAGACTTCACTCAAACAATGAAAGAGGTCCAGGAATAACTCAGGAAGATCCTAGACTCAAATCAAAAGTTGAAGGGAAAGATTGATGAGAAGAGAAATAATATTCAGTTTGAAGTAGGTGATAGTGTTATGGTTCACCTTAACAAGTCAAGGTTGTAGAAGGGTGTGTCTACCAAGTTGCAGATGAAAAGGATTGGTTCTTGCAAAGTCTTATCCAAGTATGGGGCTAATGCCTATAAACTAGATCTACCAAGTGGACTGAACATCTCCCCCATCTTTAATGACTTTGATTTGATCAAGTATAAAGGTCCTCTCACTGAGTTGGATAAAAATAATGAAGACATGTGTGCTGATGTAGAACATCAGGCCTTGCCTCCCAAGGAGCAGCTTGAAGCAGCCAAGGTCTTAGACTCAAGAGTCAAGAAGACTACTTGGCACAAGGAGTACATGGAACACCTCATTCAATGGAAGAACATGCCTGAATCTGAGGCTACCTTGGTGGAGGTAGAAAACTTCAAGAAGTTTTGCATCTCAGAGGATCTCCTAGTCATATGAGTGACTTAAGCTCTTTGTTTGTGGGGGAGTATGGTGAGGGTACCTAGGTAGGGCTATTTGGTACCTAGTATCCCTTTGTGAAATTTTGGCTTGTAGTGGCCTTAGCCAAGCCACTAGTGTAGGGAGTGGATTAATTAGTCCCTCTAGTGTGTTAGTTAGTGTTTGGTCTTGTTTTGTTCTTTCCTAAGTCCTAGGTGTGTCTTTTGAGCTAGGGTGAAACAAATTTGGCTAACTTTGCTAAGTTGCCAAGCATGGGACAGTGTTGATAAAAGTTTTCCTAATGGCCTCTTTAATGTTTTAGAGGATGAAAATGGTCTTTAGGATCATAAATCAATCAAGGTTGAGTTCCCTAGAGGTGTGAGCAGGTGGTTTTTTTATCCACCAAAAGTTGCTATGAGAACTTTGAAAGTTGTCATGACAACTTCTAAAGTTGTCATGACAACTTCTAAAGTTGTCATGACAATCTTTCTTTCCTAGCTTGAAATCAACTCTAGAGGATGTATAGCCTGATCCATGGGACCTAACACCTAGGTAAGAGTATTGAAGCTTTGAAAACCCTAATTGTGGGGAGTGGGAAGTGTGCAGTATGGAGATCAAGCATTGGCAAGAGTTAGACTATGTTAATTTTTGGACAGTGAATACATTTTATGTTTTACAGAGCTTAAAAATAGATTGAATAATCAACTGTATTGGTTGCATGTGATTTTTGATGATGTATTTGGATTCCCTGGATAGCTGTTTTGTATTTCCTTTTAGTTTCACTGTTAGCTTTCATTTATCTTCTTCTTTGGCCTGTCTCAGGTTGGTCTAGATAGTGCATTGAATAATAGAGTACTAGATCACTCTCCCACTATACAACCTATACATGTCCTTGGGATCTATGAATAGAATCCTTGTAACATATGATGTTGAAAGGAGTGGCCCTAAAAATCTTAGGAAGTAATTTTAAAGTGATGCCCTAGGCAAGCCACCAGTGTTTGGTTAGGGATCATGGTGCATTTGCAGAGCAAATGGAGTGATTGAAAGCACTCTTTGCTTCAATAAAACATGTGGAGAGGAGGCCAAGTGTATTTAAAAGCACCTCCAATGATGATAAAATTTAGAGGAATGTGTAACCAATGAGAAACACCAAACCCTCACTGGTTTAGACAGTGAGTTTGAAAGCCCTAAAAAATAGCCTCATTTCTATTAGGCCCTATATAGACAGAGTGGGGAAGGAAGACCTGCACAATATTAAAGCCCTTCCAAAAGGGTACTCAAATCCATGATATGTTATGTGCCTTGTTCAAGGAAGTTGGAAGTTATTTGAAGGAAGAGGTCAATTAGGACTACTTATCCTAGTAGCCTTTTTAGGCTAGTCAGCAACCAAATCCTATTAGTGATAGGACTAATTATGAGTAAGTTGGGGTTATGTGTGGTTTGGAATCATTTTTTAATATGGAAAAATCCTCCTCTCCACTTGAGGATGATAATTGACTTCATTTCTATGTCATTAGGGATGGTAGGTGCTAGAAGAAATCAAGGGAAGTTCTTAGGGAAGTGAAATTGTATCAAACCTTGATGTCATAGAATGAATAGGAGAAGAGGGAGTTTGTAACTCTTTGGAGAGGGACTAGGATAGTACCCTAAAGGCTAGGAGATTATCCTTATTGATTCTAGGAGAGCCTAGGAAAAGGTTGAGCAAGTTCTATTGTTACATCAGCTTTGGAGTCAGTGCACTTACTCATAAGATCATAAAATGGCTAATTATAGAAGACGATGGAGATTAAGAGGCAAAAGACTTAATCAACAATGGAGAAAAAAAGAAGCTTGATCCTTGTGCACAAATATCCTCCAATAAGAAAATTAGAAGCATTTACTTTATGTTGAGCATTTACTTTATGTCCATGTGAGGCAAAAGTACTTTTCTTTTATTTTTTATTTTATTTTTCTTTATAAATAAGAATTAAATGCTTTATTTGTGCAACAAGGATAAGAAGAAAAGTGGAGATTTTTTATTTAAATAAAAGGGGAGGAAATTCCTTTTAATTAAATAAAGGCTTAGGATAAAATGATTTTATTATTTAATTAAAAGAGATTTTTAATTAATTAAAAGAGAGCATGTTCTCTTAATTAAATAAGATTTTTATTTTTTATTTTCTCTTTTAAATTAAATAAAATTCAAACCTTAGGAAATATTGAATTGATTATGATTTGATCAAGGAAATTGATATATTTGCAAAATGTTGATTTTTGAAAATATTGATTCAGGGATTTGACAAATTGCAAAAATGGGGCCCAAAGTCTAGGCGACCATTTTAGGGTGCATACATTTGCCCCTCTTTGACTAATGTGTGATTGATTTGGGAACACATGTAGTCAAAGAATGAAGTTGAAATGTGAGATCGATCTGGGATCACAAAACAACTCAGATGTGAGATCGATTTGGGATCACATCCGGACAAAGCATAAACAAAAGATTCTGGACATGACGTCAATTTGGGATCATATCCAAAATAAGATATAACAATCTCAAATTTGAGCAAAAGCTCACAAAAGATGTCTGAATGAAGAGAATCAAGAGAAATCAGAGATGAGAATCCCATAGATATTTCCCCCTCGGAATCGAAATCGAAATCAGATAGAGAGGAACAACAAAATTGATAAAATATTTGATCAGATCCTAATGAATCATAATCAAAGGATGGAGCATGATAAGATAACTATCAAACAGTGAAAAGATGCCCCAGGTTGACTAGGTTTGACTGGGAAAGATATAGGATAAAGATTAAGTCAAACCTCAGAGAGAGGAAGTGAAAGGGGTGAATGAAAGACTAGAAGGTTGAAAGACATGGAAATGAAGAAATTCCACCAAAGATCAAAGAATTGTGCCTCAAAAGGTCAGTCAACGTGACTCAAATTTCAGTTTCGAGTCCGAAATGGATAGGAAATGATGTGACATGAAAGACCAAAAATGAAAGAGATGATCAAGAAGAATCAGAAAATGAGCACAGTTGACCAACTAGTCCATAGATGATAAAAAGAAGAGCTCTCTCCATATGCAAGATGCAAAAAACTAAACTATGATGAACCTAAGAATGCAAGCTACTATGAAAGTGGTTGACTTGCAAGGTCACAACGCTTATAGACATCTAATTATCATCATCGAGTGTTATTGGTAGCATCGTAAGATCATACAATGCACACTAGCATAACTATGTGGATATGAATATGATCTTTATCAGATAGAAATGTGGAAATCTCACCTAGGCATCAAAGACATGTAGGTCAAGATGACTAATGCAGTGAGATTACCTAAGTTTGATATGGCGAGATTATGCTTGTATCAAGACACATGAAAGTCAGGATAACTAGAAGCATGCACTCGCATAACAGTCAAGGATAATACCTCGTCAATCCATAGTGTCAAGTAAGACCAGCATAAATGCTCATGACAGTTAGGATCAACAAAATATACCCTTAAGCAGATAAAGAAATAAAACATGTTCTCATACCCTCAGTCTTCTAGCTATGCATCATCGAAAACTTCTCAGGGAGAGACCACTCATCAAAGAAATCTTCATAGACAGCACACAAAGAAAAATAAAGTCAACATATCTCAACAAGTTGATTTTATAAGTGCGTGTGTGTTGGTCATAGAGTCAAACTCTGGTTATCACATCTGCAAATGAGAAATATCGCATCATACTAGACTGTAGGGAAAGACATCTGATAAGTGTTAAGAAACACTCGACGCAAGGGTAGTGTTGAAAAACACTGTTTGGGGTGGTGTTGAAAAACACCTGTTGTGAAATGCCCCAAGAGACAAACACTCCTAAAGGACCTATGCTAATAGGTATGCCCCTTAGACAAAGACAAAGACCAATTCCAGACCAAGTCAAATAAGGTCAAGGCATGACGGAGAAAGGCTAAGTGTCGAGGATGCATGCTAACAAATAGGGGTGCAAAGGCCTCAAGTAGCGCCTGTTTCCAGGTTTTCACCACTTAGATTTATTGCAATTTTTTCTTTTTTTGTATTTTTGCTACCAAGGCGCCTATTTCCAGGTTTTCACCAAGGCACTTTTTTTTATTTTTTTTATTTTTTGAATATTTTGATTTTTTTGATTTTTTAATTTTTTTCAGGACTTTATATGCTTTTTAGGATTTTTTCCAGCATCATATATCAATTTTTTTTTTTGGTATCTTTTCAGGATCAATAAAATATGTACAAAGGATGCCCCCAGATAGAATAGGCATCAAACTTCCAAGCAAGATCACATCATGTAGTCCCAATGTCTAGTAAGGTGAGAGACAAGATGGATTAGCAAGCTGGTGAATGAGATGGAGGAAAGGAGAATGAAAGTGAATGGAGGGAAGAAATCCTCAAGGTCAAACTCCTCAAGAGTACCCAAGCTCAGAAAAAAATGATCATGCAAAGCACATTTGGACAAGCAATGCAAGGCTAGCATAGGATAAGCCTCAAAAGTGCACTGCAAAAGAAGGGAGGATGCAGTCCAAAAGAATACACATGTCAAGAGGCTTCATAGCATCGTGTTTACTCTTTTTTTTATTAGATCAAGACCAAAGAGGAAAAGGATAGCGAAAGGCTAGAATGAATGGAGGAAAAATGAATATGAAGGCTAAACATGAAAGGAATGAAAGCAAGATCATCGTAAGATAGCTCACAAGATAGCCAAATATTCGTGTATAGGTCAACATTGTCAAGATCAAAGAGAGAAGATGGAATGGATGAAATATGTAGAAGAACTACGCATGATGCCTAATTTCTAGGTTTTCATCATGGTACTTATCCAAGGTGCCACAAGGGAGTGGTTTTCATCAGAGGATGAATTTATTTCTCTTTACTTTTGCTACCAAGGTGCTTGTTTCCAAGTTTTCACCATGACACATTTTTAATTTTTTTCATTTTTTCTTTTTTCTATTTTTTTCTCATTTTTTTCTTTTTGAATTTTTCTATTTTTTTGAATTTTATAATTTTTTGGAAGAAAGCAAGCTTTTTAGATAATGCTCCTTGAAAGGATAAACCATGATATGCCAAAGATTCAAAATGATATGCTCAAAGATGCTAATAAGGAAAGGAAGATGATAGAGAAAAATGGAGGATAAGGATTTATATAAAGCGAGTGAGGTTGGAAGATAGGAGGAATAGGCAAATGAGAAAAAATGATAGAAGGTAGAAGGATAATGAATGAAAGGATTGTGAAAAGGTAGATGGAAAAGAAGGCAAGATCAACATCGACACACACACCTTGAAGGGTGGTGGGAAAAATGGAGGAAACGTAAACCATATTCTAGTCCAAATGTGAACCATATTCTAGTTCATTATTGCTATTTGACTCCTCAAAGAGTGGATTGGTGTACTTGTTATAATTCTCAAATGTGAATGAAGGAATATGAGAAGGAATATGATGAATGTTTAGCAGAGGTTGTGGTTTAGGCACATGGAATGAAAGATCATTTTTGGAAGAAGATGAAGTGGAAGCCTTTGGAAGCTTGAATGTCAACTTCACTTTTTGTTCAATATTAGACTCTTTCAAGAGAGAATTTGGAATCCATATAGCCTTAGGCTTTTCATTTATTTTTGATAATTTAGAGAGAATATCTTCAATAATGGATTTTGGAACCCATACTTATCTTGTAGTTTTCTTTTTAGATATCTCTTTTGACTTTATATATCCATGTCGATTAGAGGGGACATTGTGATCTTCTTTTTTTGATGGATTCTTATATTGATTCTTTTTCTTATATTGAGCATTCAAGTTACTTCCAAAAGACTGGGGACTTGTGGAAGAAGGAAAATACGACTGGTTTAGATGGGTGGATGGGTGAAAAGGATTCAAGGGTATGCATCTATGTTGATCTTGAGGAAAGATAGGAGATGGAGGGACATAAGGACCCAAAATGGATGACGAATTAGGAGAGTTAGGAGGGGAAAGTGAAGGGACATAAGGGCCCAAAATGGAAGGAAGACATGAAGCCCTTAGTATTGCTGGAGGAGGTCCAAGGATGGATGTGGAAGATGCAAAAGGATAATCAATAAGTTCATCAACATGTATATGACAACCAAGGACATCAACATCTTTAGAGTGAGCATTAGGATTTGCAATAGGATCATGAACATCTTGAATAGGAGCAACTTCTTTGATAGAATCGTTCAAAGCTTGCGAAGACTTAGGAAGAGTAGAAAGCGAAAGTGAACAAGAAGATGGAAGACTTTGATCTTGACAAGTTGCTTTGGATAGCATAAGCGTATCAACTTTCTTTTGATTTTCAATAGGCTTAACATCAGAAGTAACAACACCATTTTTAATAACCTTAATGGAAGTATCATCTTTGGAAAGCGCAAGTGTAGTAAGGTTATTTTGATTATCAATAAGCTCAATAGTGCAAGTGGTAGCTTGATCTTTCTTAGGAGAAGTCTTAAGACATGGTGGAATGAATGAGGAAGGGCATAAAGGATCAAAAGAACCATGAAACAGATGAGAGATATTATGAATAGGATTGGATGACATGGAGGGTTCTTGATCTTGATCTTTTTTTATGTTCTTTTCTTTATCATTTTTAGAGTCCTCTTGACATGAAACCACTTCTAAGGACAAGGAAGCATGTTGGGATTGTATGGAAGACTTTGGTAGAGATGGTGAAGGAATAGCTGAAGTACGCATTATAGTGCATGAAGGCTTAGGCTCTTCAGTTTTAGCATTATTGAAAGTATTTGAAGCCAAGTGAAAGTTAGCTTGAGTATCTTGAAGAGGTAGCCCTTGAGGATAACTATAGGGAACCGCATGAAAAGCATTAGAATTTTTGTTGGATGAAGAATTTGTGAAAGATTTGGAAGACTTAGCAGCTTTAGGAGATGTGAGGGTATTGGAGGAAGTAGAGGATGGAAGGGAACCATCACAAGACAAAGGTTCAACATTAATATGATCTTGCTTGAGAGCTTAATCTTTATTTTCAGCATGAGAACTTTTAGAGGAGAGATCCTTTTGACGTTTGAAATCAGCGCGGTAGATTTTCTTCTCCTTAGTAGGAATATTGTATTGTTCGCAAAAATCATCAAAGAATTCTTCAAATTCAGAATCATATGGATCCCCATCACAATCTACCCAATAGGATGACCCTTTAGTAAGCCTAAGCACATGACAAGGAGGAATCTTCGGAACATAGGTGTCATAGGTATCATCATGTTCCTCATTATGGTATGCCTTCTGAGGAGAAGGAAGATTCTTGGGAGAAGTAGAAGAATAATGAGATCGTGAAGAAGAGGAAATGAAGACTTCATGGAAGAAGAAGATTTGGATAATGAAGAATGCGAATAATGTTTAGAAGAGTCATGATAAGATTTGGAAGATGAAGAATTCGAATGGGGTTTAAAAGAATCATGATAAGACTTAGAAGATGAAGAATGAGAAGATTTAGATGATGAAAGATGTTTGGAAGAAGAAGATCGTGATATGATCATGTTTATGATTCTAGCAAAGGCATTTGATTTAATCATCTTTTCTTTTATTTTTGCTATAAGTTTGTCACCCATGAGATATTTGGAAGGACCATTGGAGGAATAAAGATACTCTTCAAATTGAGCAATGAGTTCAAGATCATCTATTCTCAAGAGAGGTTCCTTAACAAGATAGTTGAAATTCATGGTTCTAGAAGAGGAGGAATCGAGCATAGAAGAAATGAATAGAAGAGATGAATAGAAGAATGTAGACTAGATAGTAAGAGGAAAAGAATCAAGAAGAAGAGGAAGAATTTCCCATGGGAATAGAAGACTTCAGAAGAACATGGGAAATAGAGAAGAAAGAAGAAGACTAAGAGTCAACTTGTGTAATTGATACCATAACGTTCATTGAGATGTTGAGCAACATGATAGCACCTAGGATCTGACAACTAGAGGTCATTTTCCTTGATTAACTTGGTATGTTGTAGTAACTATCATGAAAGAAAGAGAATCTTAATGATAAGATGACCTCTCAAAGTGTCAACACCAAACTAGGATAATCAAAGTTCTCTATTGTCCAAAATGAAATGAAAAGATAGAAAAAGGGGCTTTACCAACACTGTCAAAGAGGTGCTTCCAACAAAGGGTGAATACCCTAGCACTTTTGAATCAGGAGGTTGGATTAGGCCAAAACATAATTGAAATTGATTAAATGAAAGTGATTTGGACAATAAGAGCACTAAAATTCTCCAAGAATGTAGCTAACAATTCTAGAGATAAGCTTTCTCACCAAGAATAACCTTCTAACTTGACAACTATTTCCAAAGTGGCCTTGTAAACCAATTGATGCTATTCCTAGAGGGAAAAAACCAGAGATTTAAAGTCAAAACAAGTCTCTAATGATAGGATAGAAAATTGAGCAAGCTGTAAAAAGTTGGTGTCTCAACTCAGGAACTCAGTTTGTTTTAAAAGATCAAGTAAGTACATCAATAGATTTTCATCGTTGAACAGGCACATAAGAAGACAATCAGGGAGTTCAAGAAAATAGTCTTCAAACAATGAGCAAGGGTCAAAGCAACCTTGTGCATGAACAAGTATAGTGACTTAGTATTTCTACTCCTTAAAGGTTCTACTTGTGTATGTTCTTGACAATGTTTTAGCAGGCACTTAGAACACAACAACACCTTATCAAGCTATCTATAATGATATACATGGCTTTTCTAAGGAGTCCTCGATATACACAAGGTACGTGAGGCCCAACTCCATAGATGAGAAGAATCCAAAATCACATAGCCGGGGGGAGACGGTAACCCAAATCTCCTCCTTCACTTCTCAAAGGTATAAAGTTCTTTGAGGCTTAGCCAAGAGTGATATCAAACTCAATTCTCAAGAGAGGTGTCTTTGGATTCACCTCCTGATATTTATACTCTATCAGAACATAGGAGTTAAGGTCATCCCTTGAGGTGGTGTGTCCCCAAGCAGGCCTTCTAGAAATAAAAACTAAGTAATTCACTATCAAAAGTATTTAGAGCACTAAAGGTGGAACACTTAACTCTTCAAGTAAATGCGAAGTGAGTCCAAAAGTGGAACATTTAACCCTTTAATATAATGCGAAGTGAGTCCAAAAGTGGAACATTTAACCCTTTAAGATAATGCGAAGCGAGTCCAAAAGTGGAACATTTAACCCTTCAAGAGAATGTGAAGTGAGTCCAAAAAAGTGGAACACTTAACTCTTCACACCAAATCAAAGTGAGTCCAAAAGTGGAACATTTAACTCCTCACATCAACTCAAAGTGAGTCCACACCTTAGAAAACAAGTGAGTTCCAAAAAACATAAAAGGGTTGCCTAGTGGAACACTTAACGCTTCTCTCCTGTAGACCCCTCCCCTTTAATGTGGCGCTGATCTTGCAACCATAAGGTAGAAACGAGGGGCCGGTGGATTTAGCGAGTCCAATAACCCAAGATAGCAATCTAGATCAATCATAAGTAATCTAAGGCTGCTAATCAATACTACTCACAAATGAAAAAGGGGTGAACAATGGAATATTTAACTTTCCAAGTAAACATAGAGTGAGTCCACAAAGTGGTGCATTTAACTCCCCATGTAAACAAGGAATGAATCCATGTCCTCAATCATTCAATGAGATATTTGATATTGAAACCAAGAATTACTTAAGGTTTAAACACAAGCATTCACTTACACAAACTTGTATGAAAGCAAATCTATGTTCATTCATTTCTCATTAAGAGCATCAATTGAAATGTGTTCTATGAAAACATGTAAAACACTCAAGCCAAACACATGAGAGGTTCAATTTTAATCTCAAAATCCAAATATTTTAGAGATGTAACAAAATACCTCAAGTCCAATGCAACGCGCTTAGTAGATTTGCCCTATTTTTCATTTGTTTTAAGCATTTTTCATGAAAGCAAGTCATGCACCTTCAAATGAACAAGACAAGAAAACAAGCAAACAAGATATGCAATGTATATCCAACTTATGCAAACCCTAAGGTTAGATCTGAAAATCAATTTTTAGGAGCAATAACAACCAGCAAATAATCCAAATGATAGCTCATATCATGCATTGAACAATGAAAAATAAGTGCATACCCATCACAAAATTTTATTTTATTTTTGCATTTGACCTAGTCAACAAGATCCGATTGTTACCACATAAATTCGGACCCTAAACCAAAAATATAGAAAAGAGATCTTTTTCAAAAAATAGAGAGCTTTCCAAAAATGTAAAAATCTCAGAAAAATCTCTTCATTTGTGCCCTAGAGACCCATTTTACCAAAACAAACCAATTTTTATAAATTGACCAAATGAGCTATGATATGATCTCTAAATTAAAAACACAGTGAATGGACCCCTTGTAGAATTTCAAAAAATTTCCAAAAATATAAAAATTTCTGAAAAATATGCTGATTTGTGCCAAAAATTAATTTTTAATGAAAAATCAAGAAAAAATTATAAAAAATACAAATTACCTCTGAAAATTCTAAAAATTTTTTTTGAGCTTCTTTGATATGTTGTCAACCTAAAAAAAAATTTTTAGACCAAAAAACCAAGCTTTTTGGGAGATATGATCAAATCTTTCAAATCTAGGGTTTTTTTTGTCTCCAAACAAATCTGCACAAGGGTTAGCTCCAAAAATAATCAAAACTAGCAAGTGTTAGCTCCAAAAATAATCAAAACTAGCATGTAAAAAAAGTGGGTTTCCCCACGGTGGGTGCTAGAAATGTACACACAAAAGTAGTGCACTTCTATGAATCCTTACATGCAAGGAAACTCAAGAATGAGCCCTCACAAATCGATCCATAGCTCTCTATGCATGGAGTTGCAAGATTTGTAAAATTGCTCTCAGCTAGAGCTATAAACTCATGACCTTGCTAGTCAACCACACAATGAGAGATTCCAAATGAATGCAATGATATGCAAATCTATATGAGAATGCAAATTAATCTTATGAGAATGAAGATGCAATTAAGCTATGAAAATAGAAATGAAAGAGTTACAAACCCTCTAATTAAACTATGTGAGATTAATCTAAAACATGAAAGGAAATGATACCATGATGATGCAACTATGATGCAAGCTAGGATGTGATGTAGATGCAAGATGAATGCCAATGATGCTCCAAATCTTCAAAACTTGATGCAAGAATATCTCCAAAAGCTTCAATGACTTAGAAAACTTGTAGCATAATAATAGCATAAAAGAGAATGGATATGCATAAAAGAGAATGGATATGATAATGAAGAAGAGAGCTCTTCTTTTATAGGAAATGAAAAATCAATGGACGATGGAGATTAAGAGGCAAAAGACTTAATCAACGATGGAGAAAAAAAGAAGCTTGATCCTTGTGCACAAATATCCTCCAATAAGAAAATTAGAAGCATTTACTTTATGTTGAGCATTTACTTTATGTCCATGTGAGGCAAAAGTACTTTTCTTTTATTTTTTATTTTATTTTTCTTTATAAATAAGAATTAAATGCTTTATTTGTGCAACAAGGATAAGAAGAAAAGTGAAGATTTTTTATTTAAATAAAAGGGGAGGAAATTCCTTTTAATTAAATAAAGGCTTAGGATAAAATGATTTTATTATTTAATTAAAAGAGATTTTTAATTAATTAAAAGAGAGCATGTTCTCTTAATTAAATAAGATTTTTATTTTTTATTTTCTCTTTTAAATTAAATAAAATTCAAACCTTAAGAAATATTGAATTGATTATGATTTGATCAAGGAAATTGATATATTTGCAAAATGTTGATTTTTGAAAATATTGATTCAGGGATTTGACAAATTGCAGAAATGGGGCCCAAAGTCTAGGCGACCATTTTAGGGTGCATACACATATGATATCTCATAACTATCAAATCACTATGTTTTGTGTAGTTGGTTGCTGGTTGTTGCTGGTAGTGTTGCTAGATCTATTTTTCTTTGCTTTTGTTGTTGTTTCTAGTGTTGTTTTGGGTCCTGCTGTGTTCTATCCAATAGGCATCTCATTGTGGAAAAATTTCATGCTTTATCTTTTTTCTATGATGTAAATGGTTTTGGGTTCCATTCAAAACCTATTTTTACCTTTTTCAAAAACTATCAAATCACTAAGTAACATCATACTGTTAGGAATGGGAACACCGAGAGGGGGGGGGGGGTGTTGAATCAGTGTTCACTTATATCTTATCTTTTTACTTTAATATTTAAATTGAACTTAAATGCTTAAGTACTGAAATGAACATCCATATAAACATGAAACATGAAATCGACACATAACACCAATATGGTTACCGGAAAACCCAAATAGGTAAAAACTCCGGTGGGAATTGACACCCACTGATATTTTATACTAGTGTTTAGTGATCCTTGTTAGAAGATCCTTTACCCTGTTAGGAGTTTCTTTACAATGTATTAAGTACAATAACCCTTGTTAAGGGTCAGACCCTATTAGGAGTCTTTACAATAGTCCCTATTAGGGGAGTGGACACACTATCCTAGAGCTCACTGCTCAAGTGGTGAAGGCTACAACCTTCTAATCACAGATACACACTATATCTGCTGGATGAATTGTTAGTGTGACACTGCTTGTCAGATCAGTTCCTTTGATGTGCTGATTCTTTGACCTCTTTCAAAGCTCTACTACATCTTATAGACTCTTCGCACACTTTTTCTCTACTTATCACAACTCTATATCATCGTCCTTCTTGAATACAATGGGTGCATCTCATATTTATATGCATATACAAAATAAACAACTAGGTCAGCCCTTAGATCTATTACATATAACACTTCCAAATGAATTGGCTCAAGCATGTTTACAAACAAACATATATACATGTCAAAAACCTAAATACAATAGGCACATATCCTTTACATCAATATAATATAGCTACAACTCAAAATGATAACAATCGGCTCCTTACTTTGTTCTTCACTGGCACACACTGGTTGTGCAACTTCAACTGCCTGTATCTTTCTCATACTTACATATCTGATCATGCACTTATAGAATAAGCATGAATATAGTCTAACAAACTTAACTTCTAGGGCACACATCATAACTTGATCATACACACATACGCTGATGCTCTGAGCTGTAGGAACTCTATACATTGTCCAATCTTCAATACTTAACCGATTTATGATCTTCTCATCAAGTGCGCTAAATTCAAACTACTATATGACTTTTTTGCCATAATGACAACACTATATTAAGTCATATACATTAGTATAGCCAACTTTCCAACAATCTTCCCCTTTTTCATTGATGGCAACAAAGGAATATGGCAAAGTTACTAACTATCCTTAATACAAAAAACTTGTTGTCTTCTCTACATACACTTATATCTCCCTATACATAATATGATCCATAATCTATACACAAATCCCCCTTTGAAATTAATGACAAAGGTGTTTCAAAAACTATATCTACACATACTCACTGAGGGAAAACATCTGGATATGCTAACTTGAGGTTTTGGATGTCCTTCTTCCAAAATGTGATCAAAGAGTTGACTATCTGGAGATGGGTGCATAGTGCATATTGTAGCTTCTCCATCTTCTCCAAGTCAATGCTAGGACCATGATCATATGTTACTATTGTGGCATCTATGTCCTTGATGTTTTGATTGAGTATATCTTATGAGGGCACAAGAGCATTCCTGAGCTATGTTTGCCTTGCCCTAATCTTTGACATTTCTTTTTCTTCCTTCTCAATCTTTTCTATTTGTCCTTGGTATACATTATTACACATGTTTACATTTGTGGATGTGTCTTTCACTAAAATCTTGACTTGCTCAATCATAGATTCTGCCTCTTTTATTTTCTAGAAATGGGCATCAGTAAGCTTATCCTGATCCATGCATTCTGCAATGATTCTTCTTCCTTGATTTGAAAACTCTTTTAAGGATGCTTGACCAGTCTTGAGTGAGCTTAGGTCAAGTGAAAAGTTTCTCATTAATTCACTCAACCTCTTCTTCAGGTAATTTTATTCTGCAACTAGGGATGCAGATTCTTCAAGGCTTGAGAAATTACTTTTGAAATGTGAGACGACTGTACTCACATCATCAACAAAGTGTATCTTTGACACTTTCTTGTCCTCTAGAAAAAAATTGTTTAGAATGTTTACTAATTCTACCAAGATGGAATTCCTCATAACTTGTTTTTCTTTGGCCTTTTCCATGGCTAGGACGCTGAATTTTATTAGATCTTCTTCTCCCCAAGAGTCCAAACTGATTGTGTTCGGTGTCAAACTTGACAACAATGTAGAGGGTGATGGATTGATTGGAGTGCTATTCATTACTTCTTGTTTTACCTTGACTAGTTCAACTGATGGTTCATTACTCTCTTTTTCTATTTCTTTGTTTTCTTCTTCTTTTTCTATTTTTTCTTTTTCTTTCTCATCTGTTATATCTTCAATCAATACTTCTTCTTGATGAGTGGGAGGTGTGTTGCTGCATAACATTTCAGCTTCTTGTGTGCTCACAAAAGCTTCTTCAAACTTATCCAAGTCATTTTCTATGGCTGCCATTGCAATCTCTACATTGTCAATGAAGATTGTATCATCTTTTTGTGTTTCTATCTTGGGTGCAGACTTTACTGCCTCTGTAGGTGTTACCACTATAGGTGTTGAATGATGAGGACATGTAAATGGTATATTGGTGGTCTCTACTACTTTATCTTGCTCACTAGGTGCTTGAGTGATGGGCACATATGGAGGTTTCATGTTTTTCTCTAAGAATACCTTCTCAAATGCGTTCTCTATTTCCTTTGTTATCACCTCATAGTCTTTTTTCATGTGTAGTGTTCTCATCTTTGTCCTTAAGTGCACCTTCACCAAATTCAATATCAGTGTCTTTTCTTCAATAGAACATACTGGAAGATTATAATCTAGTGTTTGTTCCTTGATTCTAAAGTCTTCTTCAGTGGCATGTCTCTTCAAGGTATCCATAATCTCCCATACCTTATCTAGGATAGCTATCTTCAATTCAAGAATTGTCTTCTTGAATTTTATCATGTGTTTGATTAGCATCTCATGAATCTTTGACTTATCAATTTCATGATATTTGTCATAAAACTTGGCTATCTGATTTAGCCTTCCTTCATCTACTACTCTATTCCTTAACACTTGAAGACTAGGTAGGAATCCTACTTCCAAAGGTGGCTGCACATTTTTAAATATGCTTCTTGTGGCTCTAGCTGAAGGGTGACTTGTGGTAGTTTGTTTTCTCCTCTTGGGCATCTTAGGAGATGCATCTATGGAATCAACATCAACTGTAACAGTGGGCACATGACTAATATCATCAATTTTACCTTGTTTATCCTTTGGATCTTTAGTCTTCTCAATCTTTACCTTTTTCATCTTGGGATCATCAAACTTAGCTTCCATTGTGGATGCGCTCTCAATTTCCAAAGAAATCCTTTCTTCCCTTGCTTTGTCTAGGTTTTCTTGTGTTACTCCATGAGTTCTAAGTATCTCAAACATAATCTTAGAGGCTTTCCTCTTAGTTGTTGCACTATTCAGAATTACATCAATTTCCCTTGTCTTTTCCTCATAAGTACCCAACCTAGGTTCATTAAGGTCCTTAGGTGCTGAAAGTAATACTTGTGCATAAAATTCCAATATTGGTTCCTCAACTTCATATCCAAGTGGATGGATCCACTTTGTTCTTGGTTCAACTGCCTCCATGCATGTTGTGTTTGTTTGAACCATAAAATAGATAGTATCCTTATATTTTTCAATAATGTTTTCTGGAATTCTGTACCTCATTTGCATCTTGGCCCTGAAGATCTTCAACTCCAATGTTATGTAATCTCTCAATGTGCTCTCAGTGGATGCCTTATTAGATATCTATGACATGGTTGGAATGGACTTGTCCAAATATAAATATGATACTTTCCCAACTATATGAAGGTACATGTAAATGATCAAAGACCCAAATCTGAATTTCTTGGTCTTAGCATGCTTGATTGCCTTGATGTTATCAATCAACTATGTGCACAAGATCTCACACAAATTGAACTATCCATCTTCCTTCACAAGTCTAATGGATGCTAGAATTGTGCCCGTAGACACACTAATCACCCTACTGGTGTGATGAAACCTATATCCAAGTATCATGGACATCAATTTGATGTCAGCTTGCTCAATAGGCTCAATTGTCATCCCGCACCTATCACTCCTTGACTTACATGTTTTCTCAAAAATATTTCTGACATCCTTTCCCACAGGAAGGATGACACCAGTCTTAGATAGGCCTATCATCTCATATATTAGGTCACTAG
This sequence comes from Chamaecyparis obtusa, assembly GCA_027943335.1. Taxonomy (NCBI): domain Eukaryota; kingdom Viridiplantae; phylum Streptophyta; class Pinopsida; order Cupressales; family Cupressaceae; genus Chamaecyparis; species Chamaecyparis obtusa. Next base: position 684,930 of record BSBK01004755.1, on the reverse strand, counting down.
TGATTCTTATTGGCACATCACCTATCCAAAATAGGTCATCGTGAATTTTGCTCAGAAGTATTTTAATCCATTCTGTCTCATAGAACTCATATGTCATAGCATACTCCACTATAGGGTGATCATTCCACTTCGTATATTCATCTAAGAAGGTTTTTTCTAGTTTTAGCATGGTTTTCATGTGCACCCTTAGTTTGTCCAATCCTACCAGTTCCTTCTTGTAGTAAATGTATGTCGTAATGTCTTCAACATGCATAACACCCATGGGCATGAGGGAGAATGCTCCCTCTAAATCATCTAGGGTAGATCTAAATGGATGCTTCTTAAACATACTTTTCTGTAACATCAAATACTATGGGAGTGGCCATCACTTACTTGTTCTATCACTTTCCAAATGTTCTTTGAGATAATCTGAAGACTTCTAAATTAGCACGATGAGCTAGAGTTTTTGCAACCAATCAAATGTACTTCTAATCATTGATAGATCAATCTGTAAGTCTTCTCAATAACTTCTAAAGTTCTTTCTACTCTCCAGTTGCTCTGAATTTGAATGCAATGAGTAATCAAAAAGATTTTTGTGAACTTAAAGTGAAAATTCTACCATTAATGCTTACTGCGTAAACTAGGCTACAACTTAAAGATTTCTATCTTTCATTCTGCTGACAATCAGCTAATGTGCTCTTGCATGAAGGTTCCCTTAGTCTCCAAAAGCTTAAGTTCAAAGGTGCACACTTAGAGAGTGAGTATACCAGCCACATAGGGGTTTAGAGCTAAATTAGCTCCCCCTATGACCCTGAGGGCCATTAATCCAGATGTAGAGGGTGCGTCCATTGTGGATGCATCCAATACATACTCATCAACCTTGTCCTTCTTTTTTTCTAACCAAATCATGCTCACATCTCCTGAAGATTTCACAAAGTTGACTTCTCCTTCAGGATCCAAAATTGGTTTTTCAAGCTTTTTAGGGATTTCGTGACCTTGCATCCTTGATCTACATAACTTTGAGTTATGTCCAGCCTTGTTACAATAGTGACAAATGTTTGGAGGTCTTATATTCCTTGGCATATTGACATGGGTCACCATCTTACATTGTTTAGCTAAGTGACCATTATAGTTACATATTTGACATGTAACATTCTGAGAGCTTCTTACATTTGATTTATTCTGATTTCTTTCATTATGAGTCCTATTCTTTTGGCTTGTCTTGCAATTCATATCTCTATGACCAAATTTATTGGATGAATAACAATAACCATTGAAAGGTCTTACCTCTGTACAGTTCCTTTCTATGTGTTCGTGCTTGTTACATGCATAACAAGTGCGGTCTATAGGCTTGTGCTTATTCTTAGGTGGTTCAGTATGATCCTTGGTCTGACTTCTAGTCTCTTTAGCATCTGAGGTGCCTTCTGGTGCTTTCATTCTTTCTCGCATGTTATTAATCTGATTTTGTGCTTCATTATATCCAATGCAACTAGTATCTCCTTTAGCTCTTCTTGCATATAAATGAGATTTTATTAGATCAGAATTGGTGTGTAATTTATCAATGTGATTCTTAGCCTCTTTCAATTTAGATTCCAAGCTTTCCTTGTTGTTTCTTAGTTCTAATATTTCCATGTTTTCTTGCCTCAATTCTTCATTTAGTTGAAGATTCTCTTTGACTTGTTCATCATAGACTTCCTAATTATTAGTTAGCTTATCATCAAATTATTCAAGTTGTTCTTTTAAGGATTTATTTTCTTCATTCAGCTTCTTGACCATTGTCCCTAGATCACTGGTAGAGCATTCTTTCAAATCTTTCCTTAGCCTTTTGATGACTAATTAAGCATCACTGAGTTTTTCCCTTAGTTCTTCAGTTTCTCTTTTAGATTTGTCCAAGTCTTCAAGAGAAGCTTCTAGATTTCTTTTCACGTGTTTCATTTCTACTTTGTCCTTGATCTCCTCAAGTGGTTAAACTTATTTGTTGAGGACCAGAGCTCTGATACCAATTTTTAGGAATGGGAACATTGAGAGGGGGGGGGGGGGGTGAATCAATGTTCACTTATATCTTATCTTTTTACTTTAATCTTTAAATTGAACTTAAATGCTTAAGTACTAAAATGAAAATCCATATAAACATGAAACATGAAATCAACACATAACACCAATATGGTTACATGGAAACCCAAATAGGTAAAAACCCCGGTGGGAATCGACACCCACTAAAGTTCTATACTAATGTTTAGTGATCCTTGTTAGAAGATCCTTAAACCTGTTAGGAGTTGCTTTACAATGTATTAAGTACAGTAGTCCTTGTTAAGGGTCTGACCCTATTAGGAGTCTTTTACAATAGTTCCTATTATGGGAGTGGATGCACTATCCTAGAGCTCACTACTCAAGTGGTGAAGGCTACAACCTTATGATCTCAGATACACACTATATCTACTGGATGAACTATTACCATGACACTGCTTGTTAGATCAGTTCCTTTGATGCACTGATGATTTGACCTCTTGCAAAGCTCTAATACATCTTATAGACTCTTCACACACTTTTGATCTACTTATCACAACTCTATATCATCATCCTTCTTGAATACAATGGGTGCATCTCATATTTATATGCATATACAAAATAAACAACTAGGTCGGCCTTTAGATCTATTACATATAATGCTTCCAAATGAATTGGCTCAAGTGTGTTTACAAAAAAATATATATACATGTCAAAAACCTAAATACAATAGGTGCATAGCCTTTACATCAATAGAATATAGCCACAACTCAAAATGATAACAGTCAGATGCTTACTCTATTCTTCACTAGCACACATTGGATGTGCAACTTCAACTGTCTGTATCTTTCCCATACTTGCATATCTGGTCATGCGCTTATAGACTAAGCATGAATATAGTCTAACTAACTTAACTTCTAGGGTGAAAATCATAACTTGATCGTATGCACGTGCGTTGATGCTCTGAGCTGCAGGAACTCTATACACTGTCCAGTCTTCAACACTTAACTAATTTTTGATCTTCTCATCAAGTGCGCTGACTCCAAACTACTATATGACTTTTTTCCATAATGAAAACACTATATTAAGTCATATACATCAGTATAGCCAACTTGCCAACACATATATCCAAAACCACATAATAAAGCTGAAATGATCAATGGACGCATAAAGGTGGCCTAAAAGAGTTTGGAAATGTAAAATTGAAAAGTAACTAGGGGTGGGCACTACAAAAAGCATCAAGGATGGTATCTTATTTCTCCAAAATATCTTTATAAGTATGACATACTTTAGGAGGGCGAAAAACATAACACATCTATTCTTTATTTGTAGAAGGAAGATCAATCAAATAAATAGAAGGTAAAATTTCCTTAAGGGAATGAACAATCATATCTATTTACTCTACCATAATATAATTTTTTTCTCCAAGGTACCCTCATGGGGGAGATACATATCAAGAGAATAATCAACATCATCTTCTAATGGTTCATCCCAAATAAGGAGATCATTCAGAGAAGTATTATTGTCTTGCCTCAGTATGTCTTCATGAGAAGGAGCGTCCTTAATAGAGAAAAATGAAACTAGTCTATAGAAAATAATCATTACAAAAGAAACCAAATTGAGAATGAGATGTAAAAAATATTTTAATTTTCACACACATTCAAGAAATGTACTAGGTCTCTAAAATTCTAAATACATGAAATGAGAGACAACAATATGCGATTTTTATGTCCTTTTTGCAAATGAATGCATGAAACAAAATAATGTAATGCATACAAATAAGAACTAAACACCAAATTAGAAGTTAAAATGTTATGAGTTGGGTTCACCAAAATGTACAATAAGAAATCAGGAACAAGGGGGATTAATCCTATCTCCTATTGTACATTAGGAAGTAGTATGACCCACTAGGCTTGAATGGGATCAAGTGCTTAATGAGTATCTCTAATCTTTCACTAACATGAAAGGTTTATTAGGGGCATATGATTGAATGATGAAAGATAGAAGAGGAAATAGGAAAAAATGATAAGGTGTAGAATACATAGACTAAGAGAAAACAAATAGCCACACAAAGGTACCAAAAATAGAAACTAGAGAACACCACTGAGTTATGATTTCAATTTGAATCTTTTTTCAAGGAAAAGGTTTCCTAGGGCATCTTGTTCCTAGGAAGAGGTCGCCTTACTCACCCTATTATCCGTGCTTTTTTATGATTAAAATTGCAGATTGTCTATACAGTCATGTAATTTTTAGATTTGATTCAGTGTGAGTGCCATCTATTCCTACATATGAAAAACAAGGAAATTATTGTGTATAGAGGGGTTTTCCTCAGTCAAACATTAGTTAAGGAATCAACCTTTTAAATAAAATGAAATATGTTTCAAAGAAAAGTATGTTGATATAAAATAGAAGCTATATAAATTACCTTATACCTTCATGGTGCAATACTACTTTAGATCTAATTACAAGTGTTAATACAATAACTTGAACTCCATAGAAACCTAAAATAAAATAAGGAAATAAATTCCTTGCACCATGAATGTTGTAGTTTTCCACAATGCTTAATTGTGAAGAAGAAGAATTCTTTAAAGAATTGAAAACTTGGATTCTTGAAGAGCTTGAGAATGCTTGTATGAAAATTGTAGGAGAGCTTTGAAATCTTGATATTGGTTATTGAATTCTTGATTGTGGATGTCCAAATGAGGAGAGATGGGTTTATTTTATACCCATTAAAATATTTCATAGCTCAAAACTTGAAGGATTCTGACATAAATTTAGAAGTCCTTCTTAATCCACAAGACTGAACTTCGATTTAAATCTTGGGAAAAACATCATGGAAGAGGATGCCTTGCTCACCCTCTTCCAAAGAAGAGTGTGAGTGAGGTGTCCTCTTCACACCAAAAAAGGATGAAATTAGAATTGGAAGTCAAGAAGAAGGAAAAGAAATGATATTTTGAAGGGAAATTGATTACGAGGTTGGGATGAAGTACATAGGCTATAAATAGTAATATACAACCCATATTGATTAATAAATGATTGAATTGGTGAAATAATAAAGGAGCACACATAGAAATAAAGGCTCACATCAATTTTTATTGAGAATCAATTAAGAGAGGGCTCATAATATTAATTTAAATTAGTAAAGGTTTAATGCATGTTAGGAAAGTGTGAAACCAATGTGGGAACCCATATGCTAAAATGGATAAATTGAGCATCTAATTATTGCTTACAATTTAGGATGGTATATAAACATCTTCTATCAATTTTTCAATCACATCCTATGGAATTGAATTGAGGAATTGGTTAAGCATCCTCAAGGAATTGAATAAAAGAAGTAAATTTTTTGATCTCATGAATTCATGATGGTATCAATGATCAAAATTTAATGAATTCAACTCTACAAGTCATAATCTTCATGTATCCATGAACAATTCAACACAAGGAAGATCATAAAGGAATTAAAAAAATTACTCAAGAAATTCAATTAAGATCTAGCCTCTTCTACATGATAACATACTTTTATTTCATGCATATTTCAATTAAATTTCATGGTTTAAAATACCAAACTTGGGGTTTGACTTAGGGAAACCCCAATCAACCCAACATATTCCTTCTTTTGCATGTGCATATTTCAAGATTAGAAGACACAAATTTAGGAGAAGATCAAGACCTACATATTGCACTTTTTTAGGTTAAAAAAAGTAGGGTCAACATCACTTCGAGCAGTTTAGTACTAGATATTTTTTATGATATTTTTGGTGAATGTTCTAAGTAGTATACTAATTCCTAAAAGACCATTTTAATTTGCATATGACACTCCTAGATTGAAGTTTCCCAATGTGGAAGTGACCTCCCAATTTTGGCTCATATTTCAAACATAAGTTCTTTTCTATCTCTTGTTTCTAGATATGTATTTTTTGTCTACATATATGGTTTAAAAATTACTATATATGCTGAAAAACCTCAATTTTTCACCTTTGGTCCTAGGTATAACATTTAATTTACACATTTTTAGTACCATTTTCAACTGGTTTCAAGGAATTATGGACCCATCTTATGCTCAATCCTTTTTATCAGATATGAGGTGGAGCCTTTTGGATCCACTACCCTTCAAAGGTAATTAATCCCATTTCCCTACTTTGCATGCATAAGTTATGAACCAAGTGCTTCCATACATTACAACTTGGTGAGCATAACACATCTTACATCTTACTTCTAATTTGCATGTTTAGATATGATTTATACACACTTAGTGAATTTATATTTGTAATGATATTTTATTTAGGCAAAGGTTAATTGATCAATCTATTGTGAATTTTTATTGTTTAGTCATTTTTTATTCTATCTTTGTGCATGATTTTTCAGACCCGTAGTCCTACATTTAAAATCCCAATGAGAACAAGTTATAGACTTATGAAATTCCAATGTTTAAATACCGAGGGTGTAGAGTCTAATTTGACTAGTATATTCAATGGAAACTTAAGTGAAACTCCTATGCCTATACATCACATACCTACCTATTATTATGAAGACCCATTCTTTCTACACTTCCCATGATGAGGATGACTTGTTTAAACAAATATCTAGTAGAAAATTATGAATGATTTCTCATGAATAATTAGTTTCAATTTGATCCACTACAAGAAGTTGAAGAAACTTGCCTTGACACCTACTGCATTCATGATGGGGATAACCCTATAAGTAATATCATTAAAAAATAAGAGGATACATAGGGATTATGGAACATAGTTTTTGATGGTTCAAGAAACAAGAATGGTCCAGGTGTCGATATAATGTTAGTTTCCCCTAATGAAGAGAAATACTATTTCTCTTTCAAGCTCCAATTTAGCTGCTCTAATAATGTAGTCGAGTATGAAAGCTTGATCCAAGGTCTCCAACTAGTACAAAAAATAAATATCAAAGTTTTATCAATTTTTGGAGATAGTGAGTTGGTTGTTAATTACATCAGAGAACAAAGAAAAACAGAGAACAACCTAATCAAATCATAGAAACACAAAGCTTGAGACTTTATTCAAGGATTCAAGGCCTTTATTATTCATAGTGTTCCTAGAAATTAAAATAAATATGCTGATAGACTCATAGTAGTTGGTGCTCAGTATGATATACCAACATATGTTGCAGAAAAAAGTAACAACATATTAGGCTTGTAATAATACTTTTTGTCCCAGACAATCAATAAAATTAGCAAGTATTTGATTCAAATTATCATATTGTCAATTTGTTTTCAAAATGAAGCTAAATTTTCTAGTAAAAAAAATCCTATGCTGCAAGACCAATATGGAGATCAAGTCATGTAGCTCAAATTGACTAAGTTTCCTAAAGGTCTAGTCACCTTGGAAGGTATCTTCAATTTAGATGATCAAGTGAGAAGTAAATTTTAAACTTAGCTACGAAGAAAGGTGATTACAAGTCAATCACCATTGTTGATGGAAAGACACTCAAACTAGGAAAGATATGTTCCAAAACTGAACAAGAAATCTTTGTCATGAATATAATGATGTAATTTATTGGACATATGAAGATCTAAAGGGGTTTGAATCTAGTTTTGCTTAGCATACCATAGAGTTATATCCTAATGAAAATCTTGTTAGACAAAAACAAAGACCTATTAACCACAAGATAGAACCCCTAATGAGAAAGGATCTATCTAAGATCATTGAGGCTAATATTATTTTTCCTATTAAGTATTCCTCTTGGGTAGCCAATCTTGTCCTAGTTAGAAATAAGAATTTAAAAACTAGGTTGTGTAGAGTTTAGGGATCTTAATAGAGCCTCTCTCAAGGACCATCATCCCATTACCTATTATGAAAAAATATTGTCCAAGATTAGTGGCTCAAAAATATTTTCCTTCTTGGATGGTTATTCAGGCTATAATAAAAATTTAGTCTAGGAGTTAGACCAATACAAGATTGCATTTACTACTAAATAGGGAACTTATGCCTGTTGTAAAATTCCATTTGGACTAACGAATGTAGGAGCCACATTCCAAAAAACTATGGACATGGATTTCAAGGATGTATTAGTAGGATTTGTACTCATATGTACCTTGATGATATAAATTTTTTTTCAAAGCATGCAAAAGAAGATTTTGATCATCCAGAACAAGTGTTTATCAAATGTAGAGAATATGGCAGTTACTTGAATTGGAGCAAGTGGGTCTTTTCTAATACTCAAGAAAAGTTCTCGGGACACCTTGTATCAAAGTATGGCTTGGGAATAGATCTAGAAAGAGTGGAGTAAATTCTTTCTCTTCCACTCCCCGGTCACAAGAAAGGATTATAAAGTTTTCTTGGTAGTATCAAGTTTGTGAGGAGCTTCATTACCAACCTTGATACTATGGTAGAAAATTTCACATTTATGTTAAATAAAACCATGATGTTCAATTGGAACAAGGAAGGGAATGACATATATTAAGATTTCAAACAAGTAATTTCTCAATCCCCCACTCTTGTCAATCCTGGTTTTGACAAGGATTTCATCCTCTACACTTTTGGAGGATAATCAAGCATTTCAACTATTTTGACACATCTAAATAAATAAAATTTATAAAAACTCATTGCTTTATTTAGTGAAGGATTAAAGGACTATGAGATCAAGTACAACTACATGGAGAAGGAATTCCTTTTTGTTGCCAAGACTCTAAAAAAGTTTAGACACATGGTTTCTAAAAATAAAATCAAGCTATAGCTCCACATGTGGAAGTGTAAAAGATTTCCTTCTAAATAGGGATACCAACAAAAAGAGACATAGATGGATTACCAAGATCATGGAATATGATGCCAACATTAAGATCACAAATATTTTAGGAGAAAAGGGCCTATGTGAGAGGATGGTAACATATTTTAAGATACTTTTAGAGGCTTCCCTTGTATTACAAGATGAACAATTAGTAGATAATGAACATCAAATTAGTTGGATGCATGACATGACCAACTTATTGAGAGAAGGTGTTAGTAATGTTGTTGACATTCATTTTTTTTAATTGATGTCAACATATGATTGTGAAGGACCACAAAACTGGTGAAGAAGATGTTGAGCAGAATGTTTCACTAAGTGCAGGAAAGAGTGTAGAAGGCATGCGATAATCTATTGTGCATCTCTAAGTCTGCAAGATTATATTTTGGTATTGGGTAGTTTTTATAATGGTTGTCTATGATCACAAAATCTGATTAGTTGGTTATAGTAAGTTACAGTGGAAACAATGTGGACTGGTCACAGGATAGTGCAGAGGAAAACAATGAAATGATTACTGTAATTTTGAGTATAGCATGTATGTGAGATGGAGTTATGCTTGTCAAGCTTAGGATGTCGTAGAAGATACATGTCACTTCATCTTATGTGGACATGAGGTCACATGGATCATGGTGAAGTCATCTATAGTGTGTGATCTTTTTAAGTCTTATTTGGTGCCAACCAATGAGATGTGGCATGTTCTACCTTGTGCAAAGATAAGTTATGGATCATGGAGTATGCTAGCCGATTGAATGTTTGTTATTTTCTTGTCCAAGATCCCTTATGTATCTTGAAAAGAGTTTATTTAAATGAGTTTTATTAGGAAATTCCTAATTGTCGTTGACCTAATAAATTATTTGTATTTTGTATAAAGGAGTAAAACAAGTGATGCAAAGAGTGTGGGTGTGTAATGTGAATGAATGGATGTGAGGACTACTAATGTAGGGTAGGAAGTGTGATAATTGTACTTTATTGGAACTATTTTAGCAAAGGAGTTTCTATTAGTGAGTTCATTATCTATAATCAATATATTTATATACTCTCATTCAGATAGTGGTTACAGAAGGTGGGTTTAACCTTCAAAATGTGGATTTAACCTTCACATTGTGAAAGTTTCTCTGAGCGAAGAAAGGCTCATCCTAGGGACTTTTTACTAGTTGTATTTATCTACTCCTAATAGGGAAAGATCTTATAATTGAGATACTTTATTTTTAGTGCATTATTTATGGGTTTTATCCCCAGCGTAGTTTTTCCCTTAATAGGGTTTCCCTAAAAATAGTTCTTGGTGTTCTGATCTATTTTGCATGTGAGGCTTTAGTTTTGCATTTATTGTTTTGATATGAAAAGATAAAGTTTTTTTTTATTAATGACATACAACTGATTCACCCCCCTCTCAGTTGTATCCAACAATTGGAATCATAGCTATTGGTCCTTTGAGGGAAAGCTTGACTGCTTGAGGTGATCTAAAGATGGCTTATTACAAGAAGGAAAGTCCTAAATTTGAGGTCAAAAAATTTGATAGCTAGAAGAACAAGATGAGGACACATTTGTTCTACCTAGGAATTGACTATTGGATGATTAAAAGGAATAAGGAAAATATTATTGTAGAAAGTGATTTGCCTAATGCTATTGATGATAAAAAGAACATTTTACTTACAATATGGTTGAAAGTGAAGCTTTGATAAGTGTGCTATCCAAAGTAGAATTTATAGAAGTTAAGGACCTTGATTCAGCTCATGAAATTTGGGGAAGACTGGAAGCACTTTATGAAGGAGACAAGTACACCAAGCAACTAAAGTTACAAATCTAGAAGAAAAAGATGGAAAATCTAAAAATGAAAGAAGATGAAAATGTTAGAGCTTATGTCCAGAGGGTTTCAAAAGTTGTTACATGGATAAAACATTTAGGAGGCACTTATGCTAAAGAAGAGGTTATCGAAAAGATTATGATATATTTGAAACCTATTTACAAGACCAAAGTGTAGGAGATTGAGGAGATCATTCCATTGACTTAGGGATTCAATAGAGAGATGTTCATAGCTAAGCTAACTACCTTTGAGGTGGTAGAATTAGAAGATTCAATACCTAAGATAGAAAATACATTCAAGGAAATTGTTCATAATGACAAAAAGACCTCATCAAGCCTTGCAAGCACCAGTAGGGTCAAAAAATATCCTGAGCTTTGAGACTATGGATATGATCTAATGGAAATTGATGAGAAAAACAAGAAGGTGGATGAAATTTTTGCTCTAATCGCAAGAAAGGAGAAAAGAGGTAAGGGTAAATTTGAAGGAAAATTACATTTAATTTTATTTTTTTGTTATAAAATTGGTCACTTTGCATCTAGATGTCTTATAAGGGTCTCTAAATACAAACCTAAGTTCACTAGGCTAGATTTCTATGATGAATAATTCTATTATGCTAGTGAAGGTGTTTCCAATGAGGATTCAATAGTAGATGAGATTGGGTTTGCAGCTATAAAGGATAATGAACCTATTCATGAAGAAAAAGCCTTAGTATCACATGCTGAAAAGAAACCTGAATGGATAATTGATAGTGGTTTCTCACATCACATGAATGGTGATAAAGATAGGTTTGTTCAGCTTAAAATGCATGATGGTGGAGTTGTCATATTTAGTGATAATGCTCCTAAACTGATTGTTGGAGTAGGATCTATTTCTCTAGATGCAAAAACTAACACTAATAATGTATTTCTTGTTGATGGAATTAAGCATAACCTGTTGAGTGTTGGACAACTTATTGATAAAGGTTATCAGTTTTAGTTCAATAATGGATCATGCACTAACAAAGGAAAAAAGGGAAACCTGATTGCATCAGGAACATAGACAAGAGGTAATGCATTTTAGTTGAATATCGTTGATGCAAAATGTTTTGTTGCTCAAATTGATGAAAATTGGCTATGGCATAGAATATTTTGTGATGTGAATTTTGATAACATTGTGAAGGAAAGTAACATCAACATAGTTAGGGACTTACTCATGTAGACACCTAAAATGCATTTTCCAAAATAAAATATTTTATTTTGTAGAAACCCCTGATGACATCATCATTAATTAATTAATTAGTTTGTATTGTCATTATCTCCTCTCCTATTTTAATTAAAGACATTTACTTAATAAACCCTAGCCTAAAGTATTTAAATCAAATTTAAATGATTTTCCTCTAATTTATTGAATCATTAGTTGATAAATAATGTCACAAACCTTAAATAAATTAAATATTTATTTAAACCCTAAAAACCCTAGAAAATTCTAGAGAACCCTAAACCCTTATAAAATTTCCTAAACCCTTCCTAAACCTGATTAGAAGGTGATTCCTAACCTTCTTAGTCTAAACCACCCTCCTTTGACTTTTGGTCAAATCTCCTCATTAATGAGCCTTCAAAACTCATTAATAGTCTCTTATACGCTCATTAAGGCTCTTATAGCCTCATAATAAAGCCCGTGTCTCCTCTTTCACCTTGGTTCCCTATGCACACTTACCTAGTGTTTCTCACACATGTGTGAGCAACCCTTAACCCTCATCCATCTAACCTTACCCCAGACTCTGACCCTAACTCCACTTCCTAACCCAATCCCTTCCCAAATCCTATAAATACCCTCACTTCCAAGAGAAAATTCACCAATTCACATAATCATATTAAGTAGTGTTGTAATGCTAATTTACTTCTAGATCATTATAACTTAATTCCTAATTTTTAGTTTTAGTTCATTTCTAAGAATTTTCACTCACATCATAGCTTAGCACTAATGGATTAATATAGTTTATTTTATTGTTTTTCATAGCATTTTCATCATCTCATACTCATATTTGGGCTTAAAATCAATCTAGCATAATCATTCTTAGCTTAATTTGCATTTCAGCTTCATTAGGCTCCTTAAGGCTCTAGGGGCAAATCAGGTGTTCCATACCTAATTCTGTGCCACTATGGGGTTCTCATGGTCCCTATTTGGTCCTAAAACTTCCTAATTTTCATTAGGGACATGATTCAAGTGTTTCAAGAGAACACCCACATCCCTAAATCGAGAGCAAATCTAACGGTGATAGGGTGCTCTCGTTAAGCTCTATCTTAAGTGTCTTTGCAAATTGTTTTTACTATATGCTAGGAATATGATGTTAGGCTAATGTTTTAATGTCTATGCTTGTTCCAATCAGGTTAGGTTTTCTCTAATGAGAGTTACCAAAAATTGTGAAGCCCTCTAACACCATGTGCAGAGAATTTGTAATGGGAAAGAAAATAAAGGGGATTTTCCAGAGCAAGTCATAGTCTGCAAAAGGGAAGCTAGATCTGGTGCATATAGATCATTGTGGTGCTACAAGGACTGGATCCTCTTATGGTGAAATTTATTTCATACTATTTGTTGATGATCATTCTAGAATGATGTGGGTTTCTTTTCTTAAAGAAAAATCAGAGGCATTTGACAAGTTCAAGATCTTCAAGGAAAAAGTAGAGATTGAATCAGGTGTAAAGATAAAATGTTTGAGGTCAAATAGAGGAGGAGATTTTACATCTTCTATATTTAATGCATACTATGAAGAACATGGGATATGTAGACAAACCTCTACTCCTATGACTCCGCAATAGAATGGGATTGTAGAAGGAAGGAAAAAAAAATATTGAATGCTGCTAGAACAATGATGATTGAAGGAAATATATCACATGTGCATTGGAGGGAAGCAGTCAGTACTATAGTTCACACTTTGAACACAGTTCAAATCAAGGAAGGTAATACTAAAACACCTTATTAACTTTGGTTTGGGTATGCTCCTACTATGATATATTTCAAAATCTTTGGTAGAAAATGTTTTATCAAAAGAGATGATGAGGTAGGTAAGTTTGATTCAAGAAGTGATGAAGGCATCTTTCTTGGTTATTCTACCAAAATTCAAGCTTACAAACTTTTCAACTTGAGATTGAGAAAGATGGTTGAGAGTATTAATGTAAGAATCAATGAGAAGTTTCAAGTTCAAGAAAGAATCTATGATAAAAACTTAGAAAAGATTGTTGAAGTAGAAAAATCAATTGAATTTGAAAATAATAGGGAAATATGTCTAAGTGAAAAATATGAACCTCCTAAAACTTTGAGGTATGTACCAAGAAATCATCTTGAAGATCAAATTATTGGTGATAGGAATAGACGCATGTTAACTAGGTCCAAGGATAGAGATGAATTATGTCTAATTTTATAAGAGGAACCTAGAACTATTGATGAGGCCTGCAAATATGAATCATGGGTTAATGCAATAAAAGAAGAACTGGATCAAATAATAAAGAAAAAAACATGGGAACTAGTTTCTAGATCTGAAGGAAAGAATGTTATTGGAACTAAATGGGTATTTAGAAATAAAATAAATAAAGAGGGAACAATCATAAGGAAAAAAGTAAGATTTTCCTATAAGGGCTACTCGCAGAAAGAAGGAATAGACTTTGAAGAAACCTTTGCACCTATGGCTAGGTTGGAGGAAGTAAGATTATTTCTTTCCTTGTCTACCTAAAGGGACTATAATGTGTATCAAATGGATGTGAAATCTTCATTCTTGAATGGTGATAGAGAAGAAGAGGTCTACATTGAGAAACTTGATTGTTTTCCTTTGACAGATGATAGCGACATGGTTTGCAAATTGAAGAAGGCTAGGTATGGACTAAAGGAAGCTCCTAGAGCTTGGTATGCATGACTTGACATATATTTATTACATCTTGGTTTCAGAAAAGGAAGTGCAGATAGTAATTTATATTTGAGAACTAGCAAGGTTGGAATGTTGATCATAGAAGTATTTATGGATGATATTATCTTTGGGGTAATTGATGAAATGAGAAATGAATTTGCTGAAGAAATGAAAGATGGATTTGAAATGTCTATGAGTGGTGAAATGGAGTTCTTTCTTGGTTTGAAAATTACACAAAGTAAACATGACATTTTCATTTCTCAAACCAAGTATCTCAATGAATTACTAAATTTTTTTGGCATGGGAGATTGAAAACCTGTAGGAACACCTATGATTAATGGATGCAAGCTTAATGCAAATGATGAAACTCAAAGTTTCTATAAAAAAAATTAAGGATCCATGATTGGAGGATTATAGTATTTAACACATACTAGACCAGATATTACAAATGCAGTTGGAATTATTGTCAAATTTCAAGAAGATCCAAAAGAGACTCACTATATTGCAGTAAAAAGGATATTTAGGTATTTGAAAGGTACATTGGAATTTGGGTTGTGGTATGATAAGTAAGATGAATTTACCCTCATTGCATACACTATTGAAAATTAGGTAGGATGTATTGATGGCAACAAGAGCACTAGTGGTGGTGCATTATTTCTTGGGAAGAGGTTAGTCTCTTGGTTAAGCAACAAGCAGGATTGTGTTTCTCAATCTACTACCAAATCAAAATATGTGGCAGTTCCTTTAAACTGTTCACATGTTACTTGGATGAAATAGATGCTAAAGGATATTGAAATAATTTTTAAAGAGCCATTTGTGATTAATTGCAACAATAAAAGAATAATCAATATGTCAAAGCATCCTATTATGCACTAAAAAACCAAACATATCTCAATCAAATATCATTATTTGAGAGAGAAAGTTGCAGAAAAGGAAGTCAAAGTTGAGTATGCTAGTAAAAAGGAGCAATTAGAAAATATATTCAGTAAACCTTTGTTAAAAGATATCCTTGAGTATCTTAGCGATATGCTTGGGGTGAAACCCCTCCTTGCGAGAACTAGATGATGCAAGAATGCATCAGTCAAGTAGCTATCAGAGCTATATTCTTCTATGGACTTGATGCTTAGAAGCACTCCTTAGTGGGAGTGATTACAAGACTTAACAAGAACTTATCTGGGTGATTGAGCTCCTGAGAGTGAAGATTTGTAAGAGAGTAGAATGAGAAGCTTAGAGTGATATGTAAAGGATATTTGGCACCCTTTTCCATTGATATCAAAGGGGGAGTGATATGTGAAGAACCCTACTGTACTAGGGGGAGAAAAGTGAAGACATTGAGAAGGTTGTATAAGGTTTTTGGATTGATGGTTTTTCATCACATGTTTCCATAAATGCCAAAGGGGGAGATTATTAGGAATGTTGTTGACATTCATGTATTGTTATTGATGTCAACATATGATTGTAAAGGATCACAAAACTGGTGAAGAAGATATTTAGTAGAATGTTTCACTAAGTGAAAGAAAGAGTGTAGAAGGCATGCAATGATCTATGTTGCATTTTTGAGTCTGTGAGATTGTATTTTGGTATTAGAAAATGTTTAGAATGGTTGTTTGTGATCAAAAAATTTGATTAGTTGGTTACAATAAGTTACAATGGAAAAAATAAGGATGGGTCACATGACAGTGTAGGGAAAAATAGTGAAATGGTTACTGTAATTTTGAGTATAGCATGCATGTGAGATGGAGTTATGCCCGACGAGCTAAGGATGTGGTAGAAGACATGTGGCACTTCATCTTATGTGGAGATGAGGTTGCATGATTTATGGTGATTTCATTTGTAGTGTATGACCTTGTGAAGTCTTATTTGGTGATGACCTATGAGATGTGGCATGTTCTACCTTGTGCAAAGATAAGTTATGGATTATGGAGTATGCTGGCCAACTAATGTTTTTTATTTTCTTGTCCAAGATCCCATGTGTATCTTCACAAGAGTTTATGTAAATCATTTTTGTTAGGAAATTCCTAATTGGTTCCAACCTAATAAATTATTTGTATTTTGTATAAAGGAGTAAAACAAGTGATGCAAAGAGTGTGGGTGTGTAATATGAATGTGTGGATGTGAGGATTGCTAATGTAGAGCAAGAAGTGTGATGATCATACTTCATTGGAACTATTTTAGCAAAGGAGTTGTTAGTCAGTTCATTTTCTATAACCAATATATTTATATACTCTCATTTGGATAATGGTTCCATAAGGTGGGTTTAACCTTTAGAAGGTGGATTTAACCTTCACACTAGACAAGTTTCTCCAAGAAAAGAAAGGCTCATCCTATCAAATCCTAACAAGGTTGCTGAATCGAAGAAAGGAGTTTGTCCTTT
The DNA here is from genome assembly GCA_027943335.1 of Chamaecyparis obtusa. Classification (NCBI taxonomy): domain Eukaryota; kingdom Viridiplantae; phylum Streptophyta; class Pinopsida; order Cupressales; family Cupressaceae; genus Chamaecyparis; species Chamaecyparis obtusa. Next base: position 668,130 of record BSBK01004755.1, on the reverse strand, counting down.
AACAGGGACTTTGTACTAGTTGTATTTATCATCTCCTAAGAGGGAAAGATCTTGTAACTAAGATACTTTATTACTAGTACATTATTTGTGGGTTTCATCCCCACTGGGATTTTTCCCTTAATAGGGTTTCCTCAAAAACAATTCTTGGTGTTCTGATATGTGTTGTATTTGAGGTTTCAGTTTTGCATTTACTATTTTGATATGAAAAGATAAAGTTTTATAAATTAATGACATACAATTTATTCACCCCCACTCTCATTGGTATCCAACATAAGGAAGATATCCCCAAGGCCTTAATAGGACCAAGAGAAGACACTTCATACTAAAATTTATTCTCTATATCTTGGTGGATGGTATACTTTTTAGAAGAGACTCTAATGAGGTCCTACTAAGATGCATTCATGAAAACTAGTATAGTAGACTACTGAATAATTTCATGATGGCCATTAAGACAACAAATTCTTTTCCCATACCACAACTATGAAGATAATGAGAGCCAACTAATTGGCCAACCACATTCAAGGATTCACATAAATGGGCAAGGAAATCCGATAAATGTGCATTCTCTTAGAGAAATAGAGATTGACTGCCCTTCCTCTGTACCCTATTCAAACATATCAACCTTTTGCACAATGAGGTTTGGATTTCATTGGTCCATTAAACCCAACTTCTAGTGCTTTTCATAAATTGATTTTTGTGACCACATACTACTTCACTAGATGGAAAGAGGCACTACCTTTGAGGGATGTCATAAAGACTTGAGTGGTGGAATCCCTTGATGGAATTACTATTACATCTAGCGGTTACTATTGCACCAAATGATTGACTAGTTAATGCCTGATACAACTACTTGACTTATAGAAGAAACATGAGGCTGTTAAACCATGTTATGAATCCTAGAGGGGGAAGTTTGTAGTTAGTCCAATAATCCCCCCCTTAGCGTCACCCAAGGGGATTCAAACATGTGACCAAGATTTGATACAACTTGTTACAACTAGCATTTTTCATTGCACCAAAAGATCAACCTATTAATGCTTGATGAAACCACTAGACTTATAGAAGACACATGAGGTTGTCAAACCATGTCATGAATCCCAAAGGAGTATGTTGGAGGTTAGTCTAACAATTACAACTAGATTTGGGACCACCTCTACCATCATATCTGACAACAAAAAACCATTTGTTTGAACTTGTATCATCTTAAAATGGAAGCACTTCCATCTTGATAGGTTTAACATGCTCTTTTCATGCATTTATCATGATAGATTTGCATTTAGGATGCATTCTGCACTTGATTCCTTCATTCTAGGTGAAATTAGGGTTAGGATCCTAAGGATTCTCCTTAATTTCCCTCTTCTATGGCTCTATTTTCTAGGTAGGACTTAGGGATAGGTCCTCCTGGCCTTCATCATATTCATCATAGGATTTTGTGCCTCTCCCTGGCACTCTATCCTATTCTGACATCATTTCTAGCTCTCTAGGCATCCTCGGGACCTCCCGTTTCTTATTCTGACAGGATCTGGACCCTTGGGTCAAGGACAAGGTCATCCTTGACCTAGGTCAGGGTCTAGGTCATCCCTGAACTAGGTCAAAGATGAGGTCATCTTTGACCTCCTTTGGGATTTGATTCCCCTTTTCAAAATTTGGTCCCGGAGGGCCCCAAAATCAATGTTGGGCTTTTAGATCTGAGTGCGAAAGGGTTTTAATTTGAAATTCATTTAATTCTTTTCCCTCCTTAGTTGGTTATTGTGATTGGACCATAATTTGAGGTGAAATTTGAATTATGGGTCCTCACATTACTCTAGGAGCCTCACCTTGAAACCTCTATATAAAGACTCTCATTTGCCTTCATGTTCACACAATGCAATCACATCACAAGGAGATCAAGAAATTTCATGATCAAGACATCAAGTGGAGACATAATTGATTCAAGCAAGCAAGTGATGGTGAAGTGAAGATGCAAGATTACAAGACGATGATATAGAAGATTAAGCCATTGTTGATATCAAGCATCTTTATGAACACACCATTGTGGACATCTATTTGGAGCAAGAGAGATCCTTTCTACCTTGATCCACCATTATCAAAATCTAAGAATTCAAAGATACAATCATGGGTTAGCAATTATAGATTATGAGTTTTGTGGGAGTACTTTAGCCTTGGGGGCTTGGTATGCTTTCTTATTTTGTGAAAATCTATGAATTGCTTTCTCATACATATTCATGCTAGGGTTTTTATCTAGAGGATTAGATCTTTGCATTACACTTTCAACACACACACAGACACATTCTATTACAACCAGCTATTCATGGAGGTGGAGATCACCAAAATGGGAGTTTGAATAAGGCAAAACCCTATATAGCCACCCCAAAAACACCATTTTTAGATATCTACAATCATTGTTTGAAGAATTAAAGTGCACATCTAAATACCCTTTTTGGTGAACTTCTGAGGTCTGCAAATAGATTTTTCATCAGAGCTATTTTGGGTCAAGGATGACCTATAGTTGGGGGTAGGATCCTGCCCTAGGGTAAGACCTTTCCCAGCAATTTGGGTCAAGGATGACTTGCTTCCAAAAAGACAAAGGTTTTCAAGGTTTTCATTGTGACAGTTTTCTGGTCTTGGATCTGGTTGTAGAATCTTTTGAGACTAAGCAGAGGCTTCAGAAAATAGGTATTTCTAGATTTGTTCCATTATGAGGTATGTACCTTATCTTGTCTAATTTTCAAGCATTTCTAGATTTACATTACTTATTCAATTCCAATTCAAAACAAATAAACAAATGAGTAGGTGAATGATAGATGCATTGTTAAAGCTCCATTTTAAACCTATTCATTTTGGTGAACCCATTTACGACAACTCTTTCTCTTTGGTGTTAGATTTAGAGCTTGCATGCTTATAAGATTAGATCTATTGCATTTATACCTTAGTTGCATCTATATTTCAAAAATAAAAAAAAATTGCAAAATTTCTTTAAAATGCAAAAAATATTTATATTTTCATGCTTTTAGAATTTCTTTGTATTCAACATGTATGATTCTTGTTTTGAGTAGTTTGATGAGGCTTTTATTGTACAAGAGGATAGATTCCCTAATGAGGTACATGGAAGTGAGGATGAAAATGATCCGGATAAGATCTCTATTGATCCTATTCCTATTTCACTCTCCTCCACAACCTCTCTAATTGACCTTTACCATAGGGTGTGTGCATGGTTACCTTCATGTCCCACTATTTGCAACATTCATAAACCTAAAATGATATATCCTACACCTTTGATGATGGTAAAAGGATGTTCTTCCATAACGATTAAGGGTAAACCTAGAGATCCTTTTGATTTCTTTGATAACATTGATTCTGTTTCACATACTTATCGCACATGGAATAACCCTTAGCCTACTGTTCCAGTTTCTTTACCTCCTTCTCAACCTATGTTTCCTCAAGCACCTAGGTTTCCTTCTACCTTTAAGGAGTATAACTTAGTTGACCAATTATGTGCTACTCCTACTAAGATATCTTTATGGGAATTACTTCAAACTTCCCCAACATATCATGAGGCATTGAAAAAAGCTTTATCTACTCTTCCCGCTTCGCCTCCTAATCAAGAGAACATTCATTCTATTTTGATTACATGCATACTATGCCTTCTGTACCTCCTACTTATTTTTTCGATAATGATTTAGCTTCTGCTAAGGTGCGGAATCAATATGATACTCTTATGGTCACTATCTCTATTAACCAAAGTATCATTCAAAGAACATTAATTGATAATGGATCTGGGCTTAATATTTATAGCATGGATATGCTTAAGGAAATTAAGGCTGATCCCACAACTATTCAACCTGATAATGTCCCTATACATGGATTTGATAATATTAGGAAGAGAACTTTGGACATTATTACCTTACCTGTTAAAGTTGGTCTAGTTATCTTAAATACTCCTATTCATGTTATGCTTGGACCTCTCAATTATAACCTTCTTTTAGGAAGAGCACGGTTACATACTATGCATGCGGTTCCTTCTACTCTTCATCACAAGGTTTGGTTCATCTATAACAACTTAATGTATACATTACATGTAGATGATGCACCAAATCCTTGCCTAAATGAAAAATATGCTAAAAACTCTGAGCCTCTTCAACCAAGTAAAGAGATTGAAAAAAAACCAAAGATACAACAATCTGAGATAAAACAACCCGAGATTCAACAACCGGAAGCTCCATCTTCCTCTTTGACTGAGGATGATTGGGGGATATTGGATTTTAATCCTACTTTCATTGGAAAATATAAGGTTTCTGATTTGGAATTCATGAAGCAACAAAATGAATTTGAGAAAAAAGTCTTTACTCCTTCCTCACTTTCTGAGGAACTGAAAAGTAATTTTGTTGCCGCTTCAATTAATGAAATAATTAAAATTATAAAGCTTGATTGTTATGATATTGTGACATATGCCACTCCTTGGAATCCTTATGATATGACTGATTGATATGGTCTTGGTTATCTTTTGCTTAAGAAATTAAGATTTAATAGGAAAGGATGTGGTAAATATGAACAAGGTATACAAGTACCTTTATATAATGAAGTTTATGATCATACATATGGATTAGGATTCAATCCTTATAGAAAACCATTGGCTTTTCCTCTTAATGTTAATCATATTTGTGGTGGACAATTGAAATTGGTTAACCCACTTCTCATTAACCTTAATCAAGCACCTACTTTGGATATTTTTCCTAAAGATGAAGCCTTAAAGGAATTTTTAGGGGTTTATGAAGATTTACCTAAGTTCCATAAAAAATGATGAAAACCTTATTGTTTAAGTACTGACGCTTATTTTGGGGAACATGATAAACATGATACTCTCCCTTTACCAGTGGATCCTCTGAGATGAAGTGATTTGTTAATAACTGAAACTGTTGATATTCAAATGGATGAGAATGACACTGAAAAGATGATAAAGATTGGGAAATGTTTGAATCAGGATGAATGTGATTAGTTGGTTTCCCTTTTGCTTGAATTTAAGGACATCTTTGCTTGGACATATTTAGATATGCCGGGTATTGACTTTAAGATTGTTACTCATAATATTGTTCTGAAACCAAATATGAAACCTGTGAAGCAAAAAATTTGAAAGATGAATCCACGAATTGCTTTATTAGTCAAAGGTGAAATTGAAAAATTATTGGATTATGAATTTATCCGTTCTATTGATTGCTTAGATTGGATTTGAAACATTGTGCCTATTTCAAAAGGAGAAAATAAAATAAGAATGTGTACTGATTTTAGAGATTTAAATAAGCCATCCTTAAAAGATGATTTCTTGTTACCTAACATTGATATGATTGTGGATTCAATAGCGGGTCATGCCTTGTTATCTTTTATGGATAGTTTTTTGGGATATAATAAAATCTTTATCCCTCCTCAAGATCAATTTAAGAATGCATTTATAATACCTTGGGGAAATTTTTGTTGGGTCATGATGCCTTTTGGATTAAAGAATGCAAGAGCAACTTATCAACGAGCTATAACTTTGATTTTTCATGATTACATTCATAAGATCCTTGAAGATTATGTGGATGATATCTTAGCAAAATATATACAAAGAGAAGATCATGTTTTTGGAAACCGCAATTGAAACAATTGTTGTATTTTCATTGATGTCAAATCTTAACTGGTAAGACTGTTGCTACTTAGGAAAGTACTATATCTATTTGAGTGTTGCTAAGGGGATAGGCAAGGTTGGTAACAATAGAACCTAGGGAAAGGTTGAGTTATCTTGATATTACAAAGTGTACTTGACTATGTTGTACAATGATGAGACAATGTATTGTTTATCTTAGTAAGACTAAAGACTAAACTAGTAGGCTTGACTGAGAAAATAATGGAGAAATCATGTTTAAGCTGAGTAATGTAAGTGTTGACCGAGTCAATCTATGCCGAGAAAAATTCTAGTGTCGACCGAACAACAATTAATTACCGAGGAAGATAGTATAAGCCGAGGAAACATTTTTAGTAATGACCGAGATTTCTACATGAAGACCGAGTAGTTGATCACAGTATTAATCGAGCATCAACATTTTTATATTTGAAGAGAATTTAGTTTTGGAGCCGACATTGTTGAATTCTTGGATTATGTAAAACATGTTGACTTTATTTATTGATTGTTTGAAAGCATTAAATGCACTGTAAAACATTTTATTGTAAATCTTTAAGAGATTTGAGCGGATTCTAGAAAAGGAGCCAAACAACATGAAGTGGGTAGATTCAATGAATCTGACCTAACCCTAAGATCTAAAAATGAGATTGAGTGGAATAAGATGAGTTAACCTAATTGAGGAAAGTATAAAGGGAACCTAAGCATTTGGATATGCAAGTGCATGGGTGAACAAAGAATGCTGGAATATCAATAAAGTTTTATTGACTGTATAAGAAGAAAAGGCTGAAGGAGAATTGTGGTGGTTTCCTAAAGAAAATTTCTGAGTAGATCAGAGATGGAGATGGAAAAATTTCAAAGTCAGTAAACTAGCATTAGTATATGGAATCGGATCTGATATTTTCAAAGTGAGTTCTATATTTTTTAGATAAATATTGCTGCTACTTTCTAACCATTGTAACAGTCAAAATCCTTTTAACAGAGGTTGACCTAACAGTCATATGTTAAATCCTTTGAACAAGGTTGCATTCTAATGGAGTGTATGTAAGTCCTATGACTAGGCTCACCTTTAACAGGGTGATTGAAATCCTTTAACCGGGTCACACCTGATAGTGTGTATTGTAACCTTTGATAGGGTTGGCTTTTAACTGAGCTCACTTCAGAAGAGTGAAAATAATAGTAGCATGTTACAAAGTGGTTTTTCCCACATTGGGTTTCCACTATAAATCCTGGTGTTAATACTTGTGTGATTGTTTTGGTTTGAACATTTTTGTGTTTTACAAGTTAAGTTACAGTTGGGTAGTGGACTGCATTGTTATATGTTTCTATTATTGAATCAGTGATGACCGAGTTTGTTTTGGTTATTGGATCTAATTTAAGAAAAAATTTTAAGTTTTTTTTATACATCAAGACCTGAGAGCAACTGATTCACCCCCCCTCTTTGTTTTTCTAAATCATATTAACACATGTTACCATTTTACGACAGATATTTGAAAGGATTAGAAGCTACAACATGAGATTAAATCCTAAAAAATGCATCTTTGGAGTTGACTGCGGTAAATTATTAGGATTTATAATCTCTAAGCGAGGCACAGAAGTAGATATGGAAAATATTGAAGCTATTGTTGATATGCCTCCTCCTAAGAATATTTCTCAATTACGAAGCTTACAAGGAAAAATACAAGCTATTCGTCACTTTATTTCTAATTTAGTGGATTGTACTAACCCTTTTACTTCCTTGCTTAGAAAGGATACCACTTTCTCTTGGAATGATGACTGTAAACAAGCTTTTGAGAAATTTAAGGAGTATCTTGCAAACCCTCCTATCTTGCAACTAACTAAATTTGATAAACCATTTCATTTGTATACTTCAACGACTCCGAAGGCCATGAGTGTGTTGTTAGCTCAAAATGATAATGATGGTAAGGAAAGACCTGTGTATTACATTAGTCAGACTTTACTTGATTATGAAAAAAGATACACAGATTTGGAAAGACAATGTCTAGCTATAGTTTATGCATGTTAGAAACTCAAACATTATCTTATAAATGCTGAAGTCAATGCGATTGTTAAGTTTGATCGTTTGAAAAATCTTTTCTCACAAACTAATCTCTCTGGCCGTTTGGCAAAATGGGTGATGTTACTTATAGAATTTGATCTTAATTTCATTTCTCAGAAGTCTATTAAGGGATAGGCTTTGACAAATTATTTAGTTGAAGCTCCTTGTCCTCATCTAGATACATGCTCTACTTCAATAGAATTCCTTGATGATAATATTCTAGCTATTAAATAGGATGACATTTGGGAATTATATTTTGATGGGTCTAAATGTACGATAGGTTCTAGGGTTGGTATTATCTTGATTCCCCCTATGAAAAAACCCATCCCTTTATCATACAAATTAACCTTTCCTTGTACTAATAACATTGTGGAGTATGAAGCTCTTATAGCTAGCCTACGAGTGGCTTCATCCCTTAATATCAAACATTTACAAATATATGGAGATTCACAATTAACTGTTGAACAAATTAGAGGAGGATATTAGACTAAGAATGATAAAATGACACAATATAGAGATTTATCTCTTGATGTGCTTTCACAATTCTTCTCTTATACGATTTAGACTTTACCTAGGAAAGATAATCAACATGAAGACGCCATGGCAAGCACAACTTCTTTGGTTTGTCTTGAGAATAATGCTGGAAACTTTCAATTTACTATACAAACTCTTAAAAGACCTAGAATTTCTAAAAAGACTACCTCTGATTGTTTCAATTTGCATTCGGATGAATGGTATTCACATATTTTTCATTTTTTGAAAGATGGTACTTTTCCTAAATCAGCAACAAGGAACACATGTAATCATATTAGGAAACTTGCAGCACGTTACATCATTTTAGGAGATACGCTTTACAAACAGTCTTATGAAGGATTATTATTAAGATGTCTCAATAGAACTGAAATGCCCGTAGCTTTGGCAAAAGCTCATTTTGGTTCTTGTGGAGGACATTTTGGTGGAAAATCCCTAGTTAATAAATTGCTTAGAATGGGATATTATTGGCAAACAATGGAGCAAGATTCTTTTATGTTTGTTAAGAAATGTCCTCAATGTCAACAACATAGTAATTTGATTCATGCTCCTTCTCGTGAGCTTCGTAATCAAGTTTCTCCATGGCCTTTTAGTATTTGGGGTTTTGACCTTATTGGAAAAATCTCACCAGCTTCTTCTCAAGGACATACTTACATTCTGATTGCTACAGATTACTTCACGAAGTGGGTTGAAGCTATCCCGCTTTGTTCAACAATGATGGATGTTATTTGTGATTTCATCCTTAACAATATCATAACATGGTTTGGTATACATTCAATGATAATTTTGGATAATGGTACCTCTTAACAACAAATAAGTCACGAAATTCTTGGAGAAATATCAAATTCAACATAGATTTTCAACTCCTTATTATCCTCAATCTAATAGACAAGCTGAAGCATCAAATAAAATCATTGAACAAATTTTTAGAAAAATAGTTAGTAAGCATGCGAAAGATTGGCATACTCAACTGACTTATGCTTTGTGGGCTTAGAGGACTAGTGTTTGTACTACCACAGATACTTCTCCTTACAACCTTGTCTATGGTACTGATGCTATTATGCCTTTGGAATTAGAAATACCTTCTCTACATGTTTCATTTCATGGGATAATTGATAAGGATACTTTTCATGAACAATGCTTACAAGAACTATAAATGTTGGATCAACAATGAATACATGCATTAGAACATATAAAAGCTTATCATAAATCTCTTCAGAAGCAATATAATCATAAGGTAATTGAATGAACATTTGTGGTTGGTGATTTAGTTCTCTATGATAATCAATGGAATGTGAATGCTTTACCAGGTGAAAAGGAAAGTTTAGCCCTAATTGGCTTGAACCTTTTGTTGTTATTGAATACTTTGGTTCAGGTGCTTATAGAATTGCTGATATGGATGGTGTTTCTTTTAAGGAACCCATTAATATTATGCATCTCAAATGTTATTATCCTTAATTTCTTTCTTTCTTTCCTTGTTCATTTATGTATTCCTTATAATGTTTTTTTTATAGGTTATGTAGCTCTAGCCAAATTACATATTGAATATATTTATGCACTTTCTTTCTTTCTATTAAGTTTTATATTGATGAAAACATAGTAATCAAACATAGAACTAATTAGTAGAGAAAGTTTTTCATTCATCAAAAGTTTTTTTCAAGTTCTGATACATATGTGGCCAATGGCCCTATTTATCATTATGTCTATCATTGCACTCTGATGGTCGATGGCTCCTAGATCTCTCTACCCTATGGTAGGAAGATGAAGATTTATGTGTCTGTGAGTGGCTCCTTGATATGCTCATACCCTGTGGATGCTCTCGGGCACTTTGTAACTCAACTATCAACTTCTCCTCCATTTCTCTGCATAATATCAACTCTTGTTGGATGCATGCAAATATGTCAACATGCCTGTCAGGATCTCTATGACCAATGGAAGAATCTCGCTCCCCGGCTAGTAGTCGGTAGGATATAATTGTATCCTTTAGAATTTTGGATACAAAGCTCCTCCACTCCACTACGCTAGCTATAGAAGAAACTTACATTTATCAATGCAATGTTTTACTTTATCCTCAAATCAAATTGCATATTTAATTGAATCTCATATTTCATACTTGGGTCTCCCTCCTAGACGTCACTAAAGTGTCTAGATGGTGGGGGCATGGAATGACTACTCTCTCCATGCTCGCTATGTCTAGGCCTCAGTGGCGGTGTCTCTATGTGGAGATGTGGAGGCCATCATGATCTTAGTGGTGATGTGTGAGAAATGTGTTCATCTACACCAGTATCACCAACTAGGGGCATCTCCTTTGCTCTCTCCTCTTCTCTCTCTACTCTCTCTTCCTCCATGGGATCTCCCTCGGAGATGTGCTCCTTGTCATCTTTGACATCCTCATCCTCCTTTACTATACCACTATCATGGTGTGTCCTCTCTGAATGACCTGGATCACCTATAGGATAATCCTTAGGAAAGATAGGGTGGGTATCCTACAGACTCCAGTACCTGATGTAATCTCAGCTCATGCCTAAATAGGTCACATCTGGCGGTACCTCTCTATCCTTTGTCTCATCTACATCCTTGTCCTCTATGTCTGCTATTGATGGTCAGTACATGGAACTGGGTCTATGATAATACCTCATCAGTTGTGCATAGCAAGGTACTACTCTAGGGACTCCCTATAATAAGCTGAATTACCTCATCACCCTGATCATAATAGTATGGCATCACTATATGATTTTGATGACCCTCCAACAGCTTCCACCACTATGAATATCTCATCTAGAATCATGTATCAGGCCACTCTATCATTTGGCAGTAGGGTCTCCATATCACACCAGTACTTAGAATGTGGTCTAGACATACCCTCCAATAGAGGATATCTCCAAACTACTAGGTATCTCTTAGATGATACACAAAGGCTCTCGGTGTACTCACTTCTATCATGACTAGAACACCCTATGGATGTGTACATGCAAAATGCTCAAACAACCAAATCTACAAGAGTGTGCATATTGACAGACTCTCTCTTTGATATCTCACTAGCTGACCTAGCTTGTGGTATAGTTGGGCTAACATACTGCGACCCCATGAGAACATGGTCTTCTCCCTCTCCATTCTCTATATCATTTGAGTAAGAGGTGTACAAAATATGGTACCCTTTGTGTTGGGTAACACAACCAAGGAGACTATGCAAAGCATCACCCTTCATACTAAAGGTGTAGGGCCTGATAGTATGGATGACAATAGAATCAGATTTGACCAAGTCCGCATCTATGGAACCTATCCTATGCAATACTCCTTGTTTGCATTGATCTCCTTAGAAACTCACTATGCTCTAGGTCTGACAGTCTCACCTCAGACTAAAAGCTGTAGGATCCTGTAGACATCCTCTAATGTCACTGTAATCTCTCTGGAGGGAAGATGGAAGGACCATGTATCCTCATCCCACCTCTCTATCAGATCCAATAGCATGGCTTGGTGTAGTCTGATTTGTGGTAGGACTAATACCCAATATAGTCCCACATCCCTCAGTAACTACATCTCATCATTATCAAGCTCAGACATCATATCTCTGACCATGCCTAGAAACTCTCCAAAGGGATGCTCTCGAAGAAAGACCAAGTTTTGCAAGTACAAATAAACATCATATTAGCAATCTACATCAAAAAATATGCAAATATAATTTTACTAGGTCAAGGTCAACCTCAGTTAGGTCAGGGACAACCTTACTGGGTCAAGGTCAACTTTACTAGGTTAAGGATGACCTTGTTGGGTCAAGGTTGACATCTTCCCAAAATAGGAGGATACCTTCCAGTCAATGTCAACTTTCTTCAGTCAAAGTAAAAAAGAAAAAAATAGAAAACTCAGCTCAAGAAGTGATCGTCTGGTAGCCAGACTATGTCTCATAAGCTCAATGCAAGTCGCTCGAAGTTCTTCTCTCCTTGGCATCTTGCTTCCTCTTTTCAAATCTACAAATGGTAAGAATGAGTATGTATCTCTTCCTTTTCCTTATTTATAGTTCAAATTATGGTTTTATAAGGGTTTTATTAGGCTTTTATTAGGGTTTCTTTTAGGATTTACTCATGGTAAACTCAGATTTCCCTTCCTATGCATTTAGATAGACATTCACTCTTTTCATCATAACTTGACTTTGGTAACTCCATTTTTAGTACCGTCAGTGGTGTGGGAATTTTGATTCAGATACCTAACTCCTTGAATCAATTTAGGAAGGTTAGGAATACTTATAATTGGCTTAGGAAAGGACTTTTCAACAAATTTCATATCCAGTGTATAGAGTTTTTCTTATCACCCTGTTTCACTCTTTGAAAGTAGAAAGCCAAAACAGGGGGGCATAAGGGACTTTATGCACTTATCAATTGTAATATAGTAATCTCTAGGTGACTTATGGATTTTTATTAACCTTCTATGTTGCAAGTTCTAAAATTTTCTTCCAAGATCTCTACATCAAGGACTTGGCTATATCCTTTTTATTTATTATGATGTTTTCTTGCTTTAGCTTGCATATTCATGTAGTGTCATATCTAAGCTAAAGTGGGGGCTAAATGTATCATCTTAAAATGGAAGCACTTCCATATTGATAGGTTTAGCACTTCTTTTAGTGCATTTATCATGATAGATTTGCATTTAGGATGCATTCTGCACTTGATTCCTTCATTCTAGGTGAAATTAGAGTTAGGATCCCAATGATTCTCCTTAATTTCCTTCTTCTATGGCTCTATTTTATAGGTAGGGCTTAGGAATAGGTCCTTCTAGCCTTCATCATATTCATCATAGGATTTTTTTCCTCTCCCTGGCACTTTTTCCTATTCTAGCATCATTTCTACATCTCTGGGCATCCCCAGGACCTCCTATTTCTTATTCTAATAGAATCTAGACCCTTGGGTCAAGGATGAGGTCATCCCTTACCTAGATCAGGGTCTAGGTCATCCCAGACCTAGGTCAAAGATGAGGTCATCTTTTACCTCCTTTAGGATTTGATTCCCCTTTTCAAAATTTGGTCCTGGAGGGCCCCAAAATTAATGTCGGGCTTTCAGATCTAAGCGCAGAAGGGTTTTAATTTGAAATTCATTTAATTATTTTCCCTCCTTTGTTGGTTATTGTGATTAGACCATAATTCAAGGTGAAATTTGAATTATGGGTCCTCACATTACTCTAGGAGCCTCACCTTGAAACCTCTATATAAAGACTCTCATTTGCCTTCATTTTCACACAATACAATCACATCACAAGGAGATCAAGAAATTTCATGATCAAGACATCAAGTGGAGACATAATTGATTCAAGAAAGCAAGTGATGGTGAAGTGAAGATGCAATATTGCAAGAGGATGATATAGAAGATCAATCCATTGTTGATATCAAGCATCTTTATGAACACACCATTGTGAACATCTATTTGGAGCAAGAGAGATCCTTTCTACCTTGATCCAACATTATTAACATCCAAGCATTCAAAGATACAATCATGGGGTAGAAATTATAGATTATGAGTTTGGTAGGAGTACTTTATCCCCTGGGGGCTTGGTATGCTTTCTTATGTTGTTTAAATCTGTGCATGCTTTCTCATACATATTCATGCTAGGGTTTTTATCTAGAGGATTAGATCTTGGCACTACTACATTTGGGGCCAAATTTCAACAGAAGTTTCCTACGGGTAAATTTTTATTACAAATTTGGTGTTTTTTTTTGTAATAGGCCCTGATGATGTTAGTATTCTGATAGGTGTTTAATTGACCATCAAAATTCTGACAGATTCAGGGTATACATAAAAATAAAAAATTGAAACGACCTGATCATTTTTATTTCGATTGGATAGAGAAGGAGCGGGAGAAAAGGAGTGAAAGTTGAGTGCAAGAGAAGGTATGTGATTTCTTCATCTTTCGAGCCTCTGGCATCATATTTGAATGCATTTCATTTTATTTGATCATAAATGCTCTCTGAAATGACTACATTCTACTAGTGTCATGCCCTAGCCAGTGCTTTATCTCTATTATTCAATGTTAATGGTGCTTGTGCTCAAGGATATCAATTCACTGTATTCAAATGTTTGGATTCACGTTTGTTGATATTATTGGCATATATGTTTAATGATGCCATTGTATATTGATGTCATTGAAATGACCACATTCTACTGGTGTCGTGCCCTAGCCCGTGCTTTAACTCCATCATTTGATGTTATTGGTGCTTGTGCTCAAGGATATCTATTTTTATGAAATGTTGACTGTGGTTATCAAATGGACAGCCTGTGAGCTTCTAGCTAGGTGCCATTTGTATTGATATCTTAGGGCATCAAATGTATTATATCATTGATAGTTGAGACTTTGTTAAAAGGAAATAGGACAAAGAACACTTTTTATTTAGTTTCTCTATTTTGATCCCTAAGTGGCTTACAACCCTAGAGAAGTATATGTAGATTTACAGATGCAGTTGCAGGATACATAGTAGCCTATAATTCACAAGAAATCCATGCATCCAATTTGAATAGAAATTAATACAAAGAACTAGGGTCCTCCAATGGCCCAATCATCCAGACCTTGACTGTCCCCTCAACCAGTGACCCTTCAAAATTGGGTTATCATGCAATCAGTGAGTGATCCTTCATTCTCCTAGTCTGCCCTGCATCCAAACATATTGGAAATACATAATACAATGATAAAAAGTATTTTACAATCCCCCTTCCCTCAATGAATTACTATCAACATCTAGACCTTAACTGTCCCCTCAACCAGTGACCCTTCAAGATTGGGTTATCATGCAATCAGTGAGTGATCCTTCATTCTCCTGGTCTGCCTTGCATCCAAACATATTGGAAATACACAATACAATGATAACAAGTCTTTCACAATCTACCTTCCCTCAAGGAACACTATCAACAAGTGATCCTTCTTCTTATCAGCCATATCCAATGTTTCATTGAAGTCACGACCAAGAATGAAGGTCACATTACCCATACCATTCATGGATTCAGAAATGTTGTTCCAAACTCCTCAAAATGTTTCTATTGTTTCTTTTTGCTTCTTTAAATACTTCTTCTACTATAATGTCCTCCTGCCCCATCTTCTTGATCTTCCTGGCTAAAGCGGATGAATCCACACACAATAACCCAAAATGAAGGGTTTTGTATCCTTTAATAAATCTCAGTCACTGGTAATGCATGGACAATCAAACCAGTAGTCTCCAAAGCATTCAATAAGTGAATATGAATGTTTGAAAACTTTCCTCTCAACTTCCCCAACCACTCCTAATCGGTTAGAGGGATATTTCTAGAATCTCTACTATTCCTATCCTTACCAACAATTCTTAAACATACTTTATCTGATATGATAATAACACGCTAAACTAAACCAATGGCATGTTCTTCATGTGGTACAAGGAAGATTTGGCTATCAAATCTTCTTTCATGCAAGCTAAGCATGAGAGAAGGTGTGTGATTTCTTCATCTTTGATTGGTATCTTTGACAGGTAACGTCTTTCGAGCCTCTTGCATCATATTCGACTACAAATTTCAAATGAATTGCATTTTATTTGAACATGAATGCTCACTGAAATGACCACATTCTACTGGTGGCATGCCCTAGCCCATGCTTTATCACTATTATTTGATGTTATTGGTGCTTCTGCTCAAGGATATAGATTCACTATTTTCAAATATTTGGATTGATGTTTGTTGATATTACAATTCATCATATCTAATAAAGTATGTTTAAAAAGTTTTAGTGTCTAAACACTCAACTAATCCCTCTAACCGATTAGGAGTGGTTGGGGAAGTTGAGAGGAAAGTTTTCAAACATTCATATTCACTTATTGAATGCTTTGGAGACTACTAGTTTGACTGTCCATGCGTTAATGTTTAGAAGAGATCAATAAAGTATTTAAATACATTCTTACATATTTGGAGAGGTTTAAGAGGCACTTATCATGACTGTACCCTCACAAACAATGACATAGACTAGTTTTACTAAGTTTCCTTTCTCTATTTTGAGGTTTACTTTCTCTACCGCAGGGGTACAGTTAGAGGGTTCATTGACAAAATGATCCTTTGAATGGTTACTATGAATATGAATGATTTGATATAGAATATTGCTCATTTTACTTAAAGTTTGGAATAGCTTGTGCAAGGGTGAAAGTAGTTTTGACCATTTTGGTCATGACTGTTCCTCTACACAGTCAGAAAATGTAACTGTCTAATGATTATATGTAATGTTGAATGGATTAAATTCTTAATTCTTGGTAGAAGTGAATGGAAGGAATAGTGTTGGTGTTAGGTTTCATTTATTTTTGAATTCAATGGTTGCCAAGATGTGTTGAGGAGTTTTCTCATTATTTAATGTTAACAATTCCTGCACAATCCACTCATACAACAGTGAAATGCTATGTGATTGAAAATTTCATACAACAGGTCCTTTGGCATGTATTAAATACAATCCAGGGTGACCCCACAATGGTGGGTTACACTTATTTAGAGATGTTGATTTTTGCTGAAATAACACATTTTTAATAAAATATGTTGATTTAAGCCTTGAGAGGCTACATTTGAAGGAATTAATTAAAAATGGTTAGCTCAAAGCCTCTTAGATAAAAAACATATTGATATAAAATCTATACTCCTCATTCATACCTACAATGGAGTCTCCTTTGCACCTATTAAATTGCTGTTAAAAAATCACTTCAACTTTATCTTTTGGCAGATCAAATGAATCTATTTGAAAAACCTATCTATATAGTAAGGTACTACTGAGAAAAATCTTTCCAATTATTATAATGTTAATATATATTAAGTTTATTATGACTTTGTATTTTTAGTTTTACTAAACATAGATATTTCATTGTATGTCTATCTCTATGTTTGATGCTTATGGAAAAATAGTAAATGAGAGAAAAAAAAATTGTTAAAAATATCTATGCCCTAGGTATTGAAGTTCTCTTTCTATAAAAAAATAAAAAATGAAATTGGATGAATACATGACAAGTTATAAGCTACATAGTCGAGGTATGTCAAAATTACAGTTTAGTGAACTTCAAACATTAATAAAATATACAATAATCATGATAATATCGTCAAAAAATTTGCATGCCCTCTCTATGATGTTACAAAACTAAATTCAAAAGAAACACATTGATATCTATTTTAGAAAAAATGTTATGCTCTATGAAAACAATGTAACTCTTTGAAAATGACATTTTCAGCAACAAACCAGTTTTTGTGGGAGAAAGAAAATACCATTCAAATCAATTAAAAAATTAAAATAAAAAATATATTTAAAGTCTAGATAGAATATCCTAAATGACTCTAATTTACTTGATCTTTTGATTTCAAACAATTAAACGACAATATGCATTTGAATCTGAAATTTTTTTTCAAAATGTAGAGTTCAGTGTCCATTCAGGCAAAAAAGTGTAACCCACTATTGTGGGTTCATCCTCTAGTCACTTATTGAATGCTTTGGAGACTACTGGTTAGATTTTTTAGAATAATTGAGAGGGGGATGAATCAGTTATCCAGTGTCCCAAAACAAAATGTATAATTCAAATCATCTTCTTTAATTTCTGCTCGTCGGTAAGCAATAATAATTCTCACTGTCTGTGCTTTTACCAATTACCAGTCTAATACTTATAATAGTTTACTGATCAAATCTAACATGTAACATGTAAAGAATGATAACAAACAAATATCACAATCAACACATAACACAAGAGATTTAACGTGGAAACCCTGTAAATGGAAAAACCACCTAGGACAGACAACCCAAAATTGTTCACTCTTCTAAAGTGAGGTCAGTTAAGACCCAACCCTGTTAAAGGTTACAAACACACTGTCAGGTGTGACCTTGTTAGAGGATTTTAGACTAGAATTTATCGTCCAATCAGCATTCACTATGGGGTTGACAGGATAACAATGTTCATTCTATGAATGATACATCATAACACTTTTAGAGTCCACTCGATTAAGAGATTTAGACTGTATACAATGGTTAAATATGTAACAGTAAAATGACCTGCCTTAATACAACTTCAATTTAGATTAAAGATCAATATTTAGTCCATACAAATCCTTCTGATCAATATTTCACTTCAGATTCAATACTGTATCAACTTACTATCTGTCGGTAATAGCTCTTTGTAGCTCGGTAACTATTCTGCAGCTCAGTTCTCACTAACCAGTATGATCAGAATGCACGAAAGCTTGTTCACGCAAAATTCCTATAACTTCTTCTTCTTCCAGCTCTTTTCATAACTAAATTTTTTTCTCTTACATAGATGAGTAAATCATTTTCTTCTCCACCATCAGATTTTGCTGCTTAATCACATTCATAGATTTTGCTGCTTAAAACTTTCTCGGTACTTGTGTAAATAACATGTTTCAATTTTCTCCATTAGATTTTCCTTGAATTTTGTCAGCTGTTGATCTGTGTAACAAACTTTATCTATTACATTGAAGTTATACTCTTTCCAACTCATCAATCTTATCAGCTAAACTAATCATTTAATTCATTTTGTCCTCCTCGATTAACAAAGAATGCATCGGTGAACACTACTCGGTTAATACTACGATCGATATACACTATACTCCTTCGGTGTATACTAGAAATGCTTCATTTACCGACAACACTGCTTTGTGTCTTTCAGCTCTATACTTCATTATAGATAAATGCAACATAATAAAGTCAATATCATCAAGTCATAGACTCATCAAAAAGTTACTCAATGTGTTCCTTATCCTCATCTGTCTTGTGCATCTTTCCTCATGTAGATTTCTCTATTCTTCATCTTTTTCACCTTTCTTCAGATGTCTCAGTATAGTAACTTACAAGATAAGTGTTGTCAAACTAGTTGACATCAATGACAACAAAATACTAATTTAATCATATTACATATCTAATCAATAACTTCTCAGTGATCTTGTAATCACAGATCCTTCAATCATATTCCAAATCAGTTGTAGTCCAACAATCTCTCCCTTTGGCATTGATGGAAACTCAAGTAATATGAAATGTACCATACACATACCAAATATACATTCTACAACTTTGTGAACAAATGTTGTAAGTCGAATAGACTTAATATGTTTAATCACTACGTTATTGAACCAGCGTTAAGTAATACAACTTTACCTTTCTGTAGTTGTAATCTTTTTAGTTCTTCTGCTCCATTCGGATTGTCTCTCCCTTAGATAGTTCAAACCTTTCAACCTCTTTCATATGGTTCATCTCTCCCTTTCATTGTTGTACATTCCTTTCATATTGTTCATCTCTCCCTTTGACAACAATGCCAAAGAAACAAATAAACAATCAGCTCTGTAGTAGCCAAGTAACTCTCTATGGTGTCCAGTACTTCCTCTGTATCTCTATATACTGATATCGCATTGGTTCAAGTGCTTAAACTTAATCACAACCTTGAACATGATTCAAAGTGTGAACTATGTTGCATCAATAAGAATGATCTTCTAATAAAAGTAGGCTGATGCAACATCCAGATCACCTTAGTGACCGATAGACAGGGGACGGACCCCAAGTCTAGTCCTCAAGTATTTAAATGTGTCCTTTGGTAGAGGCTTTGTAAAAATATCAGAAAGTTTAGATGTAACAAATTCTAACTTTACTTTCTTCTCTTGCACTTGTTCTCTTAAGTAATGATACTTAATAGCTATATGCTTTGTCTTAGAGTGCATCACAGGATTCTTTGAAATATTAATGGCACTAGTGTTGTCACATTATATAATCACTGGGTTAGTGATTACCTCATTCATTCCTTCCAACACTTGTTTGATATATGCAATGTTTGAACAGTTAGTAGCAGCATCAACATGTTTTTCTTTAGCTGTAGACTAAGAAATACAAGCTTTCTTTTTACTTGTCTAGGTTACAAGTCTTTCACCAAAGAAAAATGTTCCTCGAGTGGTGCTTTTTCTATCATCCACATTTCCAGCCCAATAAGCATCGGTGTAAACTTTCAGTTCAAACTTCCCTTCCTTAGGATACCATAATCCATAATTCTTTATTTTCTTCAGGTATCTTAAGATCCTTTTTGTGGCTATCATGTGTGATTCTCTAGGATTAGCATAAAATCTTGCAACTATACCCACAACATGTGCTATATTTGGCCTACTGTGAACTACGTACATTAACTTACCAATCATGGATCGGCAAAGTGTCTAATTTACCTCAGTAGTTTCATCCTCCTTTGTCAATTTGCATCCAGTAGCCATCAGTGTTCCTATAGGTTTAGCATCTTCCATGCCAAATGTCTTCAATACTTCCTTTATGTATTTAGATTGTGTGATGAATATGCCATCACTCTACTGAATCACTTGTAGTCTAAGAAAGAACTTAATCTCTCTGAACATAGACATTTCAAATTCCTTTTGCATTTCATTAGAAAATGCCTTGTAGACAAGATCTGAGCCACCAAAAATGATATCATCAACAAATATTTCAGCAATGATAATAGTATCATCAGTTTCACCTTTCACATATAGATTGCTTTTTTCACTTGTTCTAACACATCCAATACTTAACAAATAAGTGTGCAGTCTTTCATACCATGCTCTTGGTGCTTGATTTAGTCCATATAAAGCTTTATGTAATCTACATACCATGTCTTTATTGTCAGGATCAACAAATCCTTCAGGTTGTTCAATGTAGACTTCTTCTTCAAGTATACCATTCAAAAATGCTGACTTCACATCCATTTGATAGACTTTGAATTTCTTATGTGTAGCATATGCAAGTAGCATTCTAACTCCTTCTAATCTAGAAACAGGTGCAAATGTTTCACCATAGTCAATGCCTTCTTCCTGTTCATATCCCTTGCATACTAATCTAGCTTTATTTCTTATGACTTCATCATTTTCATTCAATTTATTCTTGTATATCCATTTAGTACCGATAACATTCTTATCTTTTGGTCGGGGTACTAAGGACCAGGTTTTGTTCTTTTCTATTTGTTCTATTTCTTCTTTCATTGCATTAACCCATTCTTCATTCTCTAATGCAACTTTTATAGTTTTAGGTTCAAATTCACAAATTAGACATGTACCTTATCTTGTTTTGCTTCTAGTTTTCATTCTAGCATGTCTGTCTCCAATGATTTGTGTTTCAGGATGGTGTCTTCTAACAAAACTAGCCAAGACTTGATTTCTCCTTTCTTGTTCATCCTATTCAGGGTCATTTCCTTGCTCGACAGCTTCTTCATGTTCATCGGTTTGTGGTGCCTGGTGTACTGCATTATTTCCCTGTTGAGTGGTTGACACTGCTTGTGGTGTCAGTAGATACTTTGGATATTCAATATAAGTGAATCTACCATAATCTTCTAGTTCCTTTGTACTTTCCTCTATGTGCTTATCATCAAACTCATCAACATGAACATTAGTACTTTCAACTATCGTATTTGTAACCTTATTTAAACATTTATATGCTTTACTTGTAGTGGAATATCCCATAAATATTCCTTCATCTCCTTTAGAATGAAATTTCCAATTTCTTTCATCTTTCAAGATAAAGCATTTACTTCCAAAAATTTTGAAATAACTTACAATAGGTTTTTGTCCAAACCATAGTTCATAGGGTGTTTGGTTGGAGTCCTTTAGTTGTACTCCATTAAGAACATATACAGCTATGTTGACAACTTCCCTCCAATATGTCTGAGCAACATTCTCTGTATCATCAATGTTCTAGCATAGTCAATTATAGACCTATTTCTTCTTTCAGCAATGCCATTTTGCTGAGGTGTCCTCAGTGCAGATACCTGCCTCTTGATGCCATGCTCATTGCAAAAGTTAGTAAACTCATCAGAGATAAATTCACCTCCTCTATCAGATCTTAAGCATTTTATTTCCTTTCCAATTTCTTTCTCTGTCTTAGCTTTATACCACTTAAACATTTTGAAGGCTTTAGATTTATCTTTCAAGAACATAACAGTCATTAGTCTAGTGTAATCATCAACAAAAAGAATAAAATATCTATCACCATAATAACTTTGAGTTCTCATAGGACCACATAGATCGGTATGAACCAACTCAAGTATCTTCTTTGTTGAATAGTCTTTGCTTTAAAAACTAGACTTAGTCATCTTACCTCTTTGACATTCATGGCACATAGCATGATCAGGTTTTGTTAAGTTAGGCAGTCCTATAACTCTTTTCTTTCTACTAATCTTGATCATGTTGTCAAAGTTCACATGGCATAACCTTCGGTGCCACAACCAAGCATCTTCATCCTCTATTAGCAAACAAGAAGACTGATCCATATCAAGATAGAATAGATTACCTCTCGATTGTGTACCAGTTCTGAGAAGTCTTCCTCCATCATCATAAATCTTCACCTTTTTTCTCTAAAAAGCCAGTCGGTGGCCTGAGTTGTTTAGTTGAGCCACACTTATCAAATTATAGTTTAGTCCATCTACCCAGTATGCATTGTCACATTGTAGTCTATCATTGATCATCAGTGAGCCTTTACCTCTTACCATACAAGGTGCATCATTTCCAATTCTCACAGACTCTCCATTATATTCAACAAGATGATCAAACTTCTTTACATCACCAATCATATGATGTGTACAACCACTGTCTATGATCCATGTATCATTTTTGCTTACTTTCGAGATCAGTGTTGTCTCTTCATGTTTCTCTTCTTCTTCTAAGTCATCTTTCATAACAACAAATACAACTTCTATATCATCATCAGAATCAGATTTAGTTTCAATATCTTCAGCTATGTAACATATCTTTTTGCCTGTTTCATCTCAGTTGTCTCTGTTGTTGTGTCGGTAACCTCTGTTGACTCTTCTCCCATAGCTCTCTTTAAATTGGTCTTTGGATCTATCATCATCTTTCTTCTATGGACATCTAGCAGTGATGTGACTGACTTCTTTACAATTAAAGCATGCTAAAGGTAGCTTGCCTCTATACCTTCCTTTTCCTTTGGGAAATCTTCTGGTCATAAGTGCTTCAAGCTCATCAAGTTCATCATCAGTATTGTCATCACTATCACAATTCTTACCATTCCTGCTAGACTTTCTAATCTTCAGAGAAGACATAAAAGTGGATTCAATAGAAGGAACAACACTGTTATCAAAGTTGTTTAATTCAAAGGTTGTAAGTTTACCAATCAGAGTGTCAAGAGTAAGGTCGGATGTAGCTCTTGTTTCATGAATTGCAGAAATCTTGATTACATAAACTAGTAGTAAAGTTCTGAGAATCTTTCTTATCACTGTTTCATCATCAATTATTCCATTAGATGCTCTAATAGCATGTACCACCTCTTTGAGTCTATTTGAATATTGGACAATGTTCTCACCTTCTTTCATTCTCATATCATCAAATCTGCCTCTCAGAATTTCAGCTCAGGCTCTTTTGACATTCAAATCTCCACTGTAGATTTGTGCTAATTTATCCCACATTCCTTTGGTAGTTGTACATGTCTTGATATCTTCAAATTTAGTGTCAGTACAGGAAGCAACAAGTTCCATCATAGTAACATTGTGTTCATGCTTATCCTTTAGTTGATCAATAGTTAGGGGACTAGTGGGCGGTTGTATGTAGCCATTTTCCATCAGATCTAGTGCTGAGTTCCTAATTCCAGATATGTGTAGCTTCATTTTTCTTTGCCATACTATGAAGTTCTCTTTGTTCAATTTTGGTACTTCCCTCTTATACATCTTGAGACATTTATGCTTAAGTCCTTAAAAATTTGTTCCAAGAAACCAACGCTCTGATACCAATTGTTAGAATAACTGAGAGGGGGGTGAATCAGTTATCCAGTGTCCCAAAACAAAATGTATAATTCAAATCATCTTCTTTAATTTATGCTCGTCGGTAAGCAATAATAACTCTCATTGTTTATGGTTTTACTGATTACCAGTCTAATACTTATAACAGTTTACCAATCAAATCTAACATGGAAAATGTAAAAAATGATAACAAACAAATATGAAAATCAACACATAACACAAGAGATTTAACGTGGAAACCCTGTAAAGGGAAAAACCACTTGGGACCGGCAACCCAAAATTGTTCACTCTTCTGAAGTGAGGTCGGTTAAGACCCAACCCTATTAAAGGTTACAAACACACTGTTAGGTGTGACCTTGTTAGAGGATTTTAGACTAGAAGTTATCGTCCAACTAGCATTCACTATGGGGTTGACAGGATAACAATGTTCATTCTATAAATGATATATCATAAGACTTTTAGATTCCACTCAATTAAGAGATTTAGACTATATACAATGGTTAAATATGTAACAGTAAAATGACCTGCCTTAATACAACTTCAATTGCAGATTATAGATCAATATTTAGTCCATACAAATCCTTCTGATCAATATTTCATTTCAAATTCAATACTGTATCAACTTACTATCCATTGGTAATAGCTCTTTGTAGCTTAGTAACTATTCTGCAGCTCGATTCTCACTAACCAGTATGATCAGAATGCATGAAAGCTTGTTCATGTGAAATTCCTGCAGCTTCTTCTTCTTCCAGCTCTTTTCATAACTAAATTTTGTTCTCTTATATAGATGAGTAAATCATTTTCTTCTCCACCATCAAATTTTTCTACTTAATCACATTCATAGATTTTGCTGCTTAAAACTTTCTCGGTACTTGTGTTAATAAGACGTTTCAATTTTCTCCATTAGATCTTCCTTGAATTTTGTCAGTCGTTGATCTATGTAACAAACTTTATATGTTACCTTGAAGTTATAATCTTGCCAGATCATCAATCTTATTAGCTAAACTAATCATTTAATTCATTTTTTCCTCCTCGGTTAACAAAAAATGTGTCGGTGAACACTGCTCAGTTAATACTGCGGTCGATATACATTATACTCCATCGGTGTATACTAGAAATGCTTTGTTTACCGACAACACTGCTTTATCTCTTTCAGCTCTATACTTCATTATAGATAAATGCAACATAATAAAGTCAATATCATCAAGTCATAGACTCATCAAAAAGTTACTCAATGTGTTCCTTATCCTCATCTATCTTGTACATCTTTCCTCATGTAGATTTCTCTGTTCTTCATCTTTTTCACCTTTCTTTAGATGTCTCAGTATAGTAGCTTACAAGATAAGTTCTGGCAAACTAGTTGACGTCAATGATAACATAATACTGATTTAATCATATTACATATCTAATCAACAACTTCTCAGTGATCTTATAATCATAGATCCTTCAATCAGATTCCAAATTAGTTGTAGTCCAACATGATCGTCCATGCATTACCAGTGTCTAAGATTCATTAAAGGATACAAAACCCTTCATTTTGGGGTTATTGTGTGTGGATTCAAATGTAGGTTTGATTTGGTTAATGTTTAGAAGAGATCAATAAAGTATTTAAAGACAATCTTACATGTTTGGACAGGTTTGAGAGGCACTTATCATGACTGTACCCTCACAAACAATGGCATAGATTGGTTTCACTAAGTTTCCTTTCTCTATTTTGAGGTTTCCTTTCTCTACTGTAGGGGTACAGTCAGAGGGTTCATTGACAAAATGATCCTTTAAATGGTTACTATAAATATGAATGATTTGATATAGCATATTTCTCATTTTACTTGAAGTTTGGAATAGCTTGTAGTTGAAGTTTGGAATATCTTCTGCTAGAATTCTTGGTAGAAGTGAATGGAAGGAATAGTGTTGGTGTTAGGTTTCATTTATTATTGAATTCAATTGTTTCCAATATGTGTTGAGGAGTTTTCTCCTTGTTTAATGTTAGTTGTTCCTGCACAATCCACTCATACAATAGTGAAATGCTATGTGATTGAGAATTTCATACAACTGGTCCTTTGGCATGTATTAAAAAAAATAGAATTTTCAGCATATTATTATCATTCTATTTCTTTGTTGTAAACATGCCATTGGTTCAGTTTTGTAAAACAAAATTCGTGTATAATTTTTTTTTTCTATTTTTTTCATTCAATAACCACAGTCAACATTTCAAAACAATGAATAACATCAAATAATGGATATAAAGCATGGTCTAGGGCATGACACTAGTAGATTAAAACCGAACCAATGACATGTTTACAACAAAGAAATAGAATGATAATAATATGCTAAAAATTCTATTTTTTTTGATACACACCAAAGGACCAGTTATATGAAATTGTCAATCACATAGCATTTCACTGTTGTATGAGTGGATTGTGCAAGAACAGTTAACATTAAACATAGCCAGTGTTCTCTTTACTTTCTCAAATCTCTACAAGTCAAGAACATTAGAGTTGTATAATACATTGTTAGTATCCTTTTTCCATGGGTCCTAGGTCTTTGGGTCCATGGAAAGGAAATAGATTACAAAATACACTTCAAAACAAAGGAAAAAGTTAGCAAATTCAGTCTAACTCATTGTAGATGAAGGGACAGTCATGCTAATAGTTCCTCTAAGTCTTCCAAAACATTTATTGAACTCCCCTAAAGTCCTATTGGATCCCCAAATTGCTTAATCCAATCAACTTACATTAGGATCATGAGAAACTTCAAAGGATTAAAAACATTACTTGGAACAGTCAAATCATTATGCTTTCAAATCAATTACCTATCGACATATGCCTTGTGAGGGAGAGAAGCCAAACACATAAAGAACATGCACATAAACACGACAGCTGAAAAACTTAAATGGAATACACCAAGAAGTACCAAATGATGAATTCTCAATTGTTGTAATGACAAAGCATCAAAACCGTCCATTTCTAGAACATGATTTTATAGTCTAAATGATTTTTCTATAGTTGTAATGATTTTTCTAGAACTTGATTTTGTAGTCTTAATGATTTTTCTATAGTCCTAATGATTTTTCTATAGTACTCTTAATGATTTTTCTAGAACTTGATTTTCTAGTCTTAATGATTTTTCTATAGTCCTAATGATTTTTCTATACTTTTAATGATTTTTCTTTCATCCTAATGTTTGTTGCTCTTGATAAATTAGGCCTTGAATTTGAATTTTTGTTCACTATTTTATTTCAGCTTGATATTTCATTCATTTTTCATATACACAAAGACTACACATGCTAATAAAAAAATGAGCTATTTGATTAAGGTTAACTATTCACAATTGTAAATAGTCAATATTTCTGATGGTACTCCTTGGTGTATTTCATTTTAAAATAATCATGTTTCTATGGCTATGATAAATGTCCCTTTGTGTTGAGAAAATTAGAGTTGAAAAAATGGTTGCAAACAAATCATCCTTCTTCCACCAACATTCTAGTCAATGTACAAGTAACGAGTCATTCCATTCAAGAAAGACCATGTCTGACAATATCAACACAGAACAAAATAAGGAGTATGTAGAATTTAGTGATTGTATCTTCCATTAGAGCCACTTCATATGCATAGGTGATGAACATGCATATTTTCCTAAGCACTATTGGGAGCTTACCCAGCAACACATGTACTATTGTGAAAATCACCACAAATCTATTTGCTGTTGGGTGTAGCATATACCTTCTATGATCAACTCTTATATGCATAGGTGATGAACATTTAGATTTTCCTAAGCAGTACTTTGAGTAGTCCTCCTACACATGTACTATTGTGAAAATCATCACAAGTCCATTTGTTTGAGGGCTACTCAAAGTACACATGTTTGGAGGTCTAAAGGAAACAAGAGAATTTGAAGAGTCGTGAGTCTTAAGATTGTACTTAATATAGCCAAGCTTCATTCAATGGTACCTTCAAACATGAAACAAACCATTATTAAACCAGATTAAACTATTAAACCAAAGGACATACTGATTATAAGTAAACTAGTAAACCAAAGGACATGCTTTTACTACTAAGTTTCTATTTGTTGGGCATACTGATTATAAGTACTTGACATATATCACAAATATTTCTAATTAAGGTTGGCAGGATGATTACGCCTATCCTGAAAAGAGACTGTCAAATCATTATGCTTTCAAATCAATTACCTATCGACTCATCCCTTGTGAGGGAGAGAAGTCAAACACATAAAGAACATGCACATAAACACGACAACTAAAAAATTTAAATGGAATACACCAAGAAGTACCAAATGATGAATGCTCAATTGTTGTAATGGCAAAGCAATATCAGAACCGTCCATTTCTAGAACTTGATTTTTCTATAGTCCTAATGATTTTTCTTATTTCTTGTCTGTGCTTGGTGACAAGATTGTGAACATTGTTGACATACTTAAATGGAATACACAATACCAAATGATGAATGCTCAATTGTTGTAATGGAAAAGCATAAGAACCGTCCATTTCTAAAATTTGATTTTGTATAGTCTTAATTATTTTTGTATAGTCCTAATGATTTTGAAAATTGTTGACAAAGAGTGTTTATTTTTTTGATTATAGTATAAATGATTTTTCTATAGTCGTAATGATTTTTCTTATTTCTTGTCTTTTTTCCCTTTTTGATTTCCTATGTCTGTGCTTCATGATAGGATTTTGTCACCTTCTTTTGATGGTATATTTCATTCAGTCTATGTGGAATACTATTTTGTTCACTATTTTATTTCAGCTTCATATTTATTTCATTTTTCATATACACAGAGACTACACACGCTGATAAAAAAATGAGCTATTTGATTTAGGTTTACTTTTCATTATTGTAAATGGTTAATATTTCTGATGGTACTCCTTGGTGTATTTCATATAAAAATAATCATATAAAAATAATAAATTTAGTGACGATGGTGCGGTGCATTATTGATATATAGACTCGATGACTCTTGTTAATGTGCCAAACTATTGATGTGGTGGTGGGCAATGTGTTTTGAAGACTTCACGGACACCAAACAACCCTAGATGATAATTTTGGTGCTACCCAAATAGAAAAAAAGTTGCTAATGTGTATATATTTAATGTTTCTAATGTAAATACTATTCATTATAATATAAGAACTAATGTAGACTGGGCATCACAGGGAAATAATGGCTGGGGATACTTTAGTTGGGTCGATGACAACTCATTTGCATCTATTCACCTATCTCCACTTATCCGTGATGAATGATTTGAGTGCAAAACGTGTCAGGCTAGGGAAAATTCCAAAATTATATTTTTACGATGCTTTCTCTATATTGTAATCACATATCTTTGTTGTGACCATATGCAAAGATGAACTCAGGAATTAGTTAGTTTAGTATTTTCATATTGTAACTAATATTTTAATATGGATATGACATAACTTCTCTTTGCCTCAAGTGTGCATATATATGGTTTACATATTTTTTTAGAATAATTCTTCATGTTTATGGCTTAGGTGAGCCCCAATCTGCTATCGATCACATGATTTAACATATAGTGTGTTCTTGGTTATTCCATTTGTTCCTTGACCTTGACTATGGATTGACTATCATTTTCAAGCTTGAGCGTGGCTTCTTACCATGCACCATCTGTAGATTTGTACGCAATGCTGATTTACGAACGTAAATAATGCATTGAACGTAATCTACGAACGTTGTGTGGTATGAAGTCTTGCTAAAGTTTGAGCATCCTCCCTTTGTTCCAGTGAGGGATTGGAATGAGTTCATTTTGGATGCAAAGGAGAAAGGGGATACTCAAAGAGGAATTACACCAGCAAATGGGAGAGGAAGGTATAAACATTTTAATAGATTTTTATTATTAAATAATGAAATTTACATATACTAGTGTTCTAAGAGTCCTCATTACATGATTTAAGGTCTTAGTCCATGGACAAATTAAATTAGACTTACTATCCAAAACACATAAAAAATATGCACATAAACACTACAACTGAGATACATAAATGTAGATTTCACAATAGCTGAGAAACATAATTATAGGCATCATAGTCACAATCTTTTGGAGACAACATAATTGAGTTGTGTACCCAAGCGATGGAGAGAACCTTTTTCACCCCCGATTCCAAGTTGAATACATTTGTTGGAGGACCTTGTATTCATGAGCAACAGATGTAGTCAACTTGGAATCGGAGGTGCAAGAGTTTCTCTCCATCATCTGGGTATACAACTCAATTACGTTGTCTCCAAAAATTTGTGACCACGATGCCTACAATTATGTTTCTCAGTTGTTGTGTCCCAAGACCCCTTATGACCCTTTACGACCATTTACGATCCCTAAGAATACATCTTAGAGCTCTTAAAATGTCGTAAAGGGTCATAAGAGGCTCCTAGGAGGGGCCAAATGAGCTTCCACCTTCACGTGGTTGGCCCTATTAAGTAGAGAATGTTAAAATATTCTTGAAACAAAGAGAAGCTCAATAATTTAAGGTCTCAGTCCACAGAGATGTTGAAAAAATGACGGGAATCAATGATGGAGAGTTTTTAGATTCTGAGAAGAC
This sequence comes from Chamaecyparis obtusa, assembly GCA_027943335.1. Classification (NCBI taxonomy): domain Eukaryota; kingdom Viridiplantae; phylum Streptophyta; class Pinopsida; order Cupressales; family Cupressaceae; genus Chamaecyparis; species Chamaecyparis obtusa. Next base: position 637,576 of record BSBK01004755.1, on the reverse strand, counting down.
CTATATGGAGTGGAGGCCATATTGAGTACCAGTGTAGAGATGATGATTCAGTAACCTACATCTATAAAACTTTCACAATTATCCCTTCTTTGGCCTCCACTCATTCCTCTTCTAAAAAATAGTTATCTAGAAACTTTGGATACTATTTCTCATCCATGCATGAAATGTGCTAGTGATCGTATAAAATTACTTTAGGCCTCCAATATTGATGAGATGTACAAGTGTAAAATGTTTTTGTGAGACTGGGATCAATTTGTGTAGTGTACATAAATGCAAGGTGGTGATTATTCTTGATGATCAACAGGTATAAGTCTTCTAGGCCTTACCCAGTAGCTAGGACTAAATTTAACACAACTCAAGAGACCATCATAGGTTGTCTCTTTCTTTGGTCTAGATTATTGACAAAATGTTTTACCTTTCATTAGCTCATCAAATCCATGGATTTGAAAGAATTTAATAGAATATTTTCATGACAACGTATATTATTTAAGTTGACATTGCATGAATTTATCTACTTCACGCACTTGTAGACTATTAGGACAGCGATAAAGAAGAATTTGATGTTAAGTTCCAACATAAAGTGAGTAAATTTGTTTTAAGTAAGAAAACAATGATAACATGAATGCGTATGAAATTGAAATGCAACTTGCCAATTCTTGTCGTACACAACCTGTGCATGTTGATGACAGTGAGGATGTGTATCACAGTAATACAAGTAAACATCTTAAATTGATTGGTGTAGTAATACAAATGATTGGTGTATTGCAGTTGTAGAGAGTGTAGAGGCCATTGTTAATGAGTAGGTTGAGGTTGAGGCCGAGGCCAGACAAACTGACCTCAATGTTGATGATGTGACTAGATCAGGTAAAGATCTATATGATTATGGCCTGTAAAGTACTAAAATACTTTAAAATGTTTTTAATTTTTTTAATTATAATAAAATGTTTTTAATTTAACCCTTTTATATGTTATTGCAGATGACCCCCCTTTGCATCAACAGAGAACTAGGCATGCATTGAGATCTAATGAGAGGGTAGATGATCATCAAAAGAAATGATTGTCATCTATGCACCTTAATTGATAATGACTGATTTTTATATGCCAATAAATTTAATTATGTTGTATTGAATGTTCATAAATTTTATAATGTGTTAATGAATGTTATGATGTGATAATTAATGAATGTCACATTTTATTAATGTGTGAATGAATGTTATCGTGTGATAATTAATGAATGTTACATTTTATTAATGGATGAAATAATGAATGAATGTTAGATGTTAACGAGGAATTTAGAGTGATGTTAAGGGGGGGGGGAATGAGCTTCCACCTTCACGTGGTTGGCCCTGTTTAGTACAGAATATAAAACTATTCTCGAAACAAAGTGAAGCTCAATAAGTTTGTTCCTTATATAGGGTCTCAAGTGTAGCCTTTATCCCACTCTCAACATTGCAAGGCTTCAAGTGGTGTTCTAAGATTGGTTTCTTCATCTCCCACTAACATCTTGTCTTTCTCCTAAGAAATCTCACTGAGCTCTGATAGATGGATGAGTAGAAGATGTCCCTTACAAGCTACACATATATAATACGGTAGATTTAGGGAACAAATATACTACAACATAGAATGACTCAACTTGAATCTATAGTTTCTTCATTCACAATGAAAATTCAAATTACAAGCCATATTTTAGATTTAATATTCATATTCATCTTCATCATGATCATAGCCATCACGGTCAACATTTGGTTCAACTTCATTTGAACCACACTCCATGTTGGGTACCATTATAAGGCATGGAGTGTGGTCATACCCATGTTACCATAATAATGAGTTGGCCTATAAAATTATGAATAAAATATTGTAGGTGCACCCAGGATTGGCCCAGGCACCCAAGTTCCTACCAAAGGAACCCAAGTCAAACCCAGAGGAGAACAAAAGTAGAATTGGAACCCAGCCTCAAACAAAGAAATGGATAACTTGGCTTTTTTTCTAATTCAAGTTTATTTCTGAATTCTTCTCTTATTCCAACCTGATTATTCCATATTTTGTTTTCCAATTTTCCTTCTTCCTCACTCCAAATTATGTTATGTTGTTATTTCCTTTTAATAATTGTGCTATTTCAAGGATCACCACCCATGACTTGGTTAAGATGATGAATGCTGTCAATGCCTTTATTACCAAGGAATCACCATCTACCATTAATAATGAATGTTAATGATCATTGTTTCCTAAGGGTAATTGTTGTTTGTGTATGCTGATCACCCAAGTCTTTGGTTCTGATTTGCATGCTGTGAGGTTTGTCAGAAGTGGGGGTATGACATGCTGGTTGGATTATAACATATTGACACTTACACCATGAAGAAGACAAATGATTAAACAGAAAGAGAGGACCAACTGAACCATCTTGTGGTTAGTCTATATCACATTGAGAAACAATGTCAAGACTCAAGAATAAAAACAATCAAAAGTTTCTTCAAGACCATGAATGATCAACAACATTCCATCAGAAAACAAAACACTAATCTATGTTATCATTAAGCCATAAAATATGTCTTTAAAGTTTAGAAGCATCACAAAAACTTTCAAGAAACATAGTACTATCCAAAATATGTCTTTAAAGTTTATTTCTAATGATTATGATGATGTTGATGTAGATGTCTATAATTTATTTCACTTACTGATGCTTGCTTAAATTGAATTTTGAATTGCCAGGCTGGAGAATGCTTTCAAAATCTAGGGTCTGTTCTGCATGATACTCTTAGTTACAGCTCAAATGCAACTCAACATATTTTTGATGCTGGGCAACCCACTACAGAAACTCATCCACAAGTGAATTTAATGCTATGAATCTTGGCATTGTTAATGTTATTACTTTTCCTCACGTTTCATATTTGTGAAAATGTTTCTTGGCACTATCTTCTTTTTCAATTTCTATATTTGCAGCTTTTTAGATCATTAACTTAAGCATTACATGTCTTTGTTCAAAGTTTATTCTAACACTATATTATATCTTATTCTTATTACAATGTTCTTTTTTGTGGGGTAGGAGGTCAATCTTCATTGTCTTCATTGTGGGGGACATTGAAGATTTCTCTGACAAATAGCAGGTCTTCTTTAGTATCTTATAATAACATGCTAAACTGATAAAGGTGTTACGGGTATTTAATCTGAAATTACTAATAGATTAAGAATATTATTACTATGCTTAATGTTCCATTTAAATGCATTTAACACAAAACTTTTTTTTACAAAATTGAACCAATGGCATGTTTACAATAAAGATGTGTTGAGGAGTTTGCTCCTTGTTTAATGTTAACTATTCCTGTACAATCCACTCATACAACAATGAAATGCTATGTGGAAGGGATGGTTGATAGTGTTCCTTGAGGGAAGGGGGATTATGAAAGACTTGTTATCATTGTATTGTGTATTTCCAAAATGTTTAGATGCAGGTTAGACCAGGAGAATGAAGGATCACTCACTGATTGCATGATAACCCAATTTTGAAGGGTCACTAGTTGAGGGGATAGTCAAGGTCCAAATGATTGGACCATTGGAGGAACCTATTTCTTTGTATTAATTTCTATTCAAATTGGATGCATGGATTTCTTGTGAATTATCGACTGCTATGTATCCTGCAACTGCATTTGTAAATCTGCATATACTTCTCTGGGGTTGTAAGCCACTTAGAGATCAAAATAGAGAAACTAAATCAAAATCATTCTTTGTCCTATTTCCTTTTAACAAAGTCTGAACTATCAATGATACAATACATTTGATGTGCTAAGCTATCAATACAAATGATGCCTAGGTAGAAGCTCATGGGCTATCCATTTGATAACCGCAGTCAACATTTCAAAAAAATGGATATCCTTGAGCACAAGCACCAATAACATCAAATGATGGAGTTAAAGCATGGGCTAGGGAATGACACCAGTAGAATGCGGTCATTTTAGTGACAACAATATACAATGGCATCATTAAACGTGCCAGTAATATCAACAAATGTGAATCCAAACATTTGAAAACCAATGGCATGTTTACAACAAAGGTCTAATAGAACTCCCAACAATTCTTAAACATACTTTATCTGATATGATGAATTCTTAAACAATTAAGGTTGGAGTAGACATAGTTATCACACATTTTTTTGGTGTGGTACAAGGAAGATTTGGCTAGGTTAAATCTTCCTTCGTGCTAGTAGTCTATAGAATTAGACCTTTATTAACAATTGATCATATCAGATAACTAGTATGTTTAAGAATTATTGGGACTGGTCCTTTGGCATGTATTAAATAGAATAGAATTTTCAGCATATTATTATCATTCTATTTTTTTGTTGTAAACATGCCATTGGTTCAGTTTTGTAACTTCACTCTTGTATGAGTGGATTGTGCAAGAACAATTAACATTAAACAAGGAGCAAACTCCTCAACACATCTTGGAAACCATTGAATTCAATAATAAATGAAACCTAACACCAACACTATTCCTTCCATTCACTTCTACCAAGAATAAAGCATTTAATCCATTCAACATTACATATAATCATTAGATAGTTACATTTTCTGACTGTGTAGAGGAACAGTCACAACCAAAATGATCAAAACTACTTTCACCCATGCACAAGCTATTCCAAAATTTAAGTAAAATGAGCAATATGCTATATCAAATCATTCATATTCATAGTAACCATTCAAAGGATCATTTTGTCAATGAACCCTCTGACTGTACCCTTGCGGCAGAGAAAGGAAACCTCAAAATAGAGAAAGGAAACTTAGTAAAACTAGTCTATGTCATTGTTTGTGTGGTTACAGTCATGATAAGTGCCTCTCAAACCTCTCCAAAGATGTAAGATTGTCTTTAAATACTTTATTGATCTCTTCTAAACATTAACCAAATCAAACCTGCATTTGAATCCACACACAATAACCCTAAAATGAAGGGTTTTTTGTCCTTTAATGAATCTCAGTCAGCGGTAACGCATGGATAGTCAAACTAGTAGTCTCCAACGCATTCAATAAGTGATTGGATTGTATTTAATAATTGCCAAAGGACCAGTTGTATGAAATTGTCAATCACATAGCATTTCACTGTTGTATGAGTGGATTGTGCAAGAACAGTTAACATTAAACAAGGAGCAAACTCCTCAACACATATTGGAAACCATTGAATTCAATAATAAATGAAACCTAACACGACACTATTCCTTCCATTCACTTCTACCAAGAATAAAACATTTAATCCATTCAAAATTACATATAATCATTAGACAGTTACATTTCCTGACTGTGTACTAGAGGAATAGTCACGACCAAAATGATCCAAACATGTGAAAATAGTGAAGTGGTATCCTTGAGTACAAGCACCAATAACATCAAATAATGGAGTTAAAGCATGGGCTAGGGCATGACACCAGTAGAATGCAGTCATTTCAGAGAGCATTCATGATCAACTAAAATGCAATGCATTTGAAATTCATGGTCGAATATGATGTCGGATGCTCAAAAGATGAAGAAATCACATACAAAGAACATGCCATTGGTGCAATTTTGTAAATTTGTTTTTCATATAATTAGTAATTGGTAGATTAAATGTAGATAACACCTTTATTAGTTTAATTAGCATGTTATTATCATATCAGATAAAGTATGTTTAAGAATTGTTTGGGCTGGTCCTTTTGCATGTATTAAACTATAGGATTTGAGCAATACAAATCCACAAAACCCGAAGATCACCTGCATACGAAAACCTGTTACAAGGAAGTAGAGACAAGAAGAGGGCAAGTGTTTGACACAAAAATATGAAGAAGAAAATATCCTCAAATAAATGAATGAACAAAATATACAATGGATCATCCTTATAAAGGAGATCAAAAGCCTTGAAAGGCAAAGTCTAGTGCATGTAATAATCAGTTTAACTATTACATGACTAATGCATGAGTTTAGAAAAACTAGTGCATGTTCTTTTAACTAAAGAAAAAGGAAGTTGACATCTTAAGAAGGGAGTAAAGATTAATTAACATAATTAATACTTTACTCTAACACCCCCCGCGCCACCCCCCCCCCCCCCCTTAAGATGAGCAATGATAAATCTATAAAAAATGCAAGAAGAAAGCAAATGGGTCCCAGCAACAAAGGCTTGATCAGGGACCCAAGTACAAAAGAGAGTCTATAAAAAGTGGAGAAATAGAGAAAACCACATGGGAAAAACTCTACTCTAGAAAGAGACAAAGACTAGTCTAAAGGACTGAAGAAGCCTCCAAAACTAGGAATGTTCCAAAAAATAGGAACAAAGATGAACATGTACATCACTGAAGCATGAATTTGCAAACTCTGTCAAGAAGAAATTGATGATTTGAAGATCCTCCACAAAAATATGACCAGGTAGAGAAGACTCTAATCTGCATGAGTGCCCTCAAATGACACTACTCAAATCAGGAGGCAAACAAAGGAAAACACCTAAATTCGAAGATATAGATGGCATAAACACCAAAAGCCTGAAGAGCTGATCAATCAAAGCTGGAAGAGTGCATCCAAAATATGAAAGAAAAGAGTGTCCATATGGTAAATGATTCATCTCACCAGAATGCATAGGTACCCAGCCACTACAACCGCCTAGTACATAGGATCAAATACTAAATACATAACTCACACTATCAAACTAAGGAGGTAGTTGAACCAATAGTAGAAAACCCCCCGTACTACTAACAAGGGAGTAATGATAGGTACACTACAAAGATCATCCAATATGAACTGCATGATGAAGAAGAATCTAGAACATTGAATGTGCAGAGAGAGTACAAACATAAATAGAGATACTTGAGGCTAATTTTGTGGAAGGAACACTCACTTGACAAAGGTAGATGGAAAACAAAGGCAAAAATCAAAACCCCCCTGGCACTTTATAATGGAGTGCGAGTACAAAGAGCGCGCACATGTGCAAGATCCCATCAAAGCAATAGAATGGCACTTTATCTTAGTGTGTGTGCATCAAAGAATGCTACAAAAATGAAGTATACACTGCTCAAAGAAGATCAAAGGCTACTAAACCAAAAGAACAACCTAAGATGAGCCATCCCTTAAAGGGAAGAGATCCCAGGACCTGAAACAACCAAGATACCCACTAGATTGCAAAAAAGAGAGAATCTAAATAAAATAAACCTAGAGCAGAATTTGGAAAAATGACTCACAACACTGAAAAAATCTCTGAACAAGCTTTCCAATGATATGTCATTTTCTGAAAACGGAGTTCGGATGTGCAAGATAGAGCTCCCGGAGTGCAGAACAAAAGATCTGGATTTGATAGAGAAAAACACCATCAAAAAAATTAAATAAAAAAAAAAAACTTCTAGATCTGGAAAGATCTTGGAATCAGCTTTTTGACGATATCTCGTTTGCCAAATTTTGACACCGTATGCTCAAAATATGAGCAAAAAACCAACAGCTGCACTAGAGGGCCCAAAGAAGGTGTCTGCAAGGATCTGAGGATGGGTGACATCAGCAAAAAGACAAAAAACCACATGAAACCATCAGATCTGATAAAAGCTTAGAAAGAGCTTTTTGACAATATCTCATTTGCCAAAAATGGAGCCCGGATGCAAGAGAAATAGATCCCGGAAGGCAGGAGGTCTGAAATGCCATGATCAAAGAGAACATCTGACTTTGACCAAAAAAAATAGCATCAAAATGGAAAAATCAAAAAACCATACAAAAAATTCAGATCGGGCTCGGAACTAGCTTTTCGGCGATATATTACATGCCTAATTATGATCCCATATGCCCGAGATATCAACAAAAAGGCCTAGGTACCCTTAAAAAACTCAAAAAAAAAGAGCAAAGGGGGGTTGACGTCAGCAAACACCTGTTTAAAAATGATGGCCAAAAGGCCGTCGCAGCTTTTAAACCTTTGGGGGCTTAAAGAAAATAGCCCTGGTCACATGGATGACTAGGGGCGAGACTGAGGTCAACGGTGGAGCAGCGTGGGCGAAGGCGCAATCAGTGGTGGTGGAGGAGGCCGCGAACTCTGGTGGTGGCACGACGCAGTTTCCAGTTGGCGGCGGTGGCACGGTTTCCTGCAGCGGCGAGGGAGTGGACTGCGACTATTGGGTGGAGGAGAGGCAGTGCGGTTGCTGCTAGGTGGTGTGCTGGTTGCCGTTGGACGGTAAGGAAAACAAATTATTTTTTTAAAATTTTTTTTAACATTCATACAACCTCGATCCACGTGCCAGGCTGTATGGCTTGGGAGGCTAAAAATTTTTGCCTCAGAAGTGAACTTGTCCAAAATCGACAAGCTTTATATAGATTTTGACTATCTCAGGCCTTCCAGATGCAACCATGAGGTCCATTTGGGCTAGAAGTGCTTCAAAAAATAGTGATCACCTCAGGATCCATGCCGAGGCCGATTGCAAAAAAAATTTCTCACAAATTCCAACTGTGTCCAAATTGGACAAATTTTATATGGATCTTGGGGTTCTTGGACACTCTGAACAAGCTGTAGCAGATTAAGCTCTAGCAAAAAAATTCATAATTTGAATCCTTCAAACGTGAACAAGCTGTAGTAGATTAAGCTCTGATACCATGTAGGATTTGAGCAATACAAATCCATAAAACCCGAAGATCACCTGCATACGAAAACCTGTTACAAGGAAGTAGAGACAAGAAGAGGGCAAGGGTTTGACTAAAAAATATGAAGAATAAAATATCCTCAAATAAATGAATGAATAAAATATGCAATGGATCATCCTTATAAAAGAGATTGAAAGCCTTGCAAGGCAAAGTCTAGTGCATGTAATAATTAGTTTAACTATTACATGACTAATGCATGAGTTTAGAACAACTAGTGCATGTTCTTTTAACTAAAGCAAAAGGAAGTTGACATCTTAAGAAGCAAGTAAAAATTAATTTACATAATTAATACTTTATTCTAACATAAACATAATAGAATTTTCAGCATATTATTAGCAATCTATTTCTTTGTTCTAAACATGTCATTGGTTTAGTTTTGTAGATTTGTTTTTTGTGTTAAATGCATTTTTCATGAGGAGGGGTCTTGTTCTGAGGAGATTGATGAAGATTGTGAACCTCAAAAACCAATTCCTAAGGTACCAATCATGTTTCCTATTCGCTTATATTTTTGGATTGGTATATCTCCTTATAAGTTTCATGTCTTTTCTTTTGATTACTATGGATGAGATATATATATCTTACAGTTAACATTCAACTTCTTTACATTTTAGAACATGTAGTGTGTTTTTTGAGGATTTTACCAAATCAACTTTTAACATAAATCGAAAACACCAAACTGATATCTTGGCCTTTCAACTTGACGAAATATTTGCATTTGACCAATAACTGCAAGCAACTGAATGATAAATCCACATACCTGGAACATAAAAAAGATGGCTAAGTGGCTGCCGCCATGATTTTTATCTACTGAATATGGAAAAAAAAAGCACAAAAAAGAATCGAATAGAAAACATGATTGGTCATTTCAGAGAGCATTCATGATCAAATAAAATGCAATTCCTTCTCTCGCACTCGATTTGCTTTCACCTGCTCGTTTTCTCCCACTCCTTTTCTCTACAATCAAAATAAAAATGATTTGGCCATTTCAAAATAGTGAGTCGATATACTTGAGCACAAGCACCATTAACATCAACTATTTTGATTTGTGGGTACCCTAATGTTGGCAAGAGTTCTTTTATTAATAAGATTACTCTGCAAGCTTGAAGAAGTGGTATATTTTGGCAAATGAAGGGTGGAAAGACGATGATGTTCCTGAGATCATGGATGGACACAATGTTGTAGAAAAAATGGGAAGACATCTTTCTAGCTTGGTCCTAGATCGTTCAACAATTGTGGTAGGATCCAGACCCAGGCTAAAAAGATGTCTTCCTTTTTGTTGTGGAATATAGGCTCTGCTGCTGCAACAATGACAGACTGCGATGTAGATATCTCAACAGCCGAGAAACATAAATGTAGGCATCATGGTCACAATTTTTTGGAGACACAACATAATTGAGTGCTATTCCCAGATGATGCAAAGAAACCACTGCTTTGGATCATCTGGGAAAACCCCTCAATTATGTTGTGTCTCCAAAAAATTATGACCATGATGCCTACATTTATGTTTCTTAGCTGTTGTGTCCCAGGACCCCTTATGACCCTTTACGATCCCAAAGAATACATCTTAGAGGTCTTAAAATGTCGTAAAGGGTCATAAGAGGCTCCTAGGAGGGGCCAGGGGAGCTTCCACCTTCACATGGTTGGCCCTGTTAAGTAGAGAATGTTAAACTATTCTTGAAACAAAGAGAAGCTCAATAATTTAAGGTCTCAGTCCATGAAGATGCTGAAAAAATGATGGGAATCAATGATCGAGAGTTTTTAGATTCTGAGAAGACATATATGGAGTGGAGGCCAGATTAAGTACCAGTGCAAAGATGATGATTCAATAACCTACATCTATAAAACCTTCACAATTATCCCTTCTTTGGCCTCCACTCATTCCTCTTCTCAAAAATAGTTATCTAGAAACTTTGGATACTGTTTCTCATCCATGCACGAAATGTGCTAGTGATCATATAAAATTACTTTAGGCCTCCAGTATTGATGAGATATACAAGTGTAAAATGTTTTTGCGAGACTGGGATCAATTTGTGTAGTGTACATAAATGCAAGGCGGTGATTATTCTCAACGATCAACATGTATAAGTCTTCCAGGCCTTACTCAGTAGCTAGGACTAAAGATAACACAGCTCAAGAGACCATCATGGGTTGTCTCTTTCTTCAGTCTATATTATTGACATAATATTTTACTTTTCATTAGCTCATCAACTCCATGGATTTGAAAGAATTTAATAGAATATTTTCATGACAACGTATATTATTTAAGTTGACGTTGCATGAATTTATCCACTTCATGCACTTGTAGACTATTAGGATGGCAATAAAGAAGCATCTCCTTTCATGGCCATGCTTCTTTATTGCCATCCTCATAGTCTACAAGTGTCTGAAGTAGATAAATTCATGCAGCGTCCACTTAAATAATATACATTGTCATGAAAATATTCTATTAAATTCTTTCAAATCCTCAGATGTGATGAGCTAATGAAAGGTAAAACATTTTGTCAATAATATAGACTGAAGAAAGAGACAACCTATGATGGTCTCTTGAGATGTGTTATCTTTAATGTGCATATCCGTCAATTTTTTGACACTTTATAATTCATTCTGACGATAGTGCTATACATTTGACATCATTTTCCATCGAAATATAGGCCAACATGTCACCTATCTGACAGATCAAATGTCGAAGAAAATACTTTACGATAATTATTGTGATAGTAATGCTATACATCCGACAGGGAAACCTATCAGAGATACGCTGCACTACCATCACTCTTCCGACAGTTAAAATGTCATAGATATGTAATTTTTGATAGACAGTTCTGACACTAATGCTATGTCACCGATGGGTTTATCTATCAAAAATTGGTTGCAAATCTATCACTATACCAATAGTTCTAATGTCAGAATGGATATCTTTTCGACAGTTAGTTCCTACAGAGATTGTGTATTTTCGATAGGTCTTTGTGTTGGAATTATGATAGATGGACCATAGGAAATGCCATAACAAAGCTATTATCATGTGCAAGTTTCTGACGTAATGGGGTGTCGGCAAACTGATGAACATCTCTTCTGTCACAATTTCCAACACAAAAACTATGACGAACACGTGTCGAAATCCTAACAAATGACCGTTACAAATTCAACAAATGGCCGTCAGAATTTGACCTCAAATGTACTAGTGTGGCATTACAGTTTTAATACACACACACATTCTATTACAACCAACTATTCATGGAGGTGGAGATCACCAAAATGGGGCTTTGACTAAGGCAAAAACCTATATAGCCACCCCAAAAAAACCATTTTCAAATATCTACAGTTGTTGTTTCAAGAATTGAAGTGCAGATCTGAATACCCTTTTTGGCGAACTTCTAAGATCCGTGAATAGATTTTTCATCGGAGCTTTTTTGGGTCAAGGATGACCTGTAGTGGGGGGTAGGATCCTTCCTTAGGGTAAGACCTTGCCCTGTTATTTGGGTCAAGGACGACCTGCTTCCAGAAAGATAAAAGTTTTCTAGGTTTTCTCTGTTACAATTTTCTAGTCCCGCATCTGGTTGCAGAATCTTCTGAGACTGAGCACAGGCTTTGAAAAAAAAGTATTTCCAGATCTGTTCCATTATGAGGTATGTACCTTATCTTGTCTGATTTTCAAGCATTTCCAGATTTACATTAATTATTCAATTCCAATTCAAAAAAAATAAACAAATGAGTAGGTGAATGATAGATGCATTGTTAAAGCTCCATTTTAAACCTATTCAGAACTCAAATAAACTCTTGGGAAATTGAGTGTGGAATTTATTTAGAAAAAGTCATCAAATTATTACCCAAACAAGAACCTCACCAAAATAATCAAAAGCGTGATTGAGGAGAATTAGAGTCATTGGCATGTCAAATTGAGGAATTCCTTATGGGCTGATAGGATTACACGTAAGAGAGAAATTTGACACTCACCCCTAATGCTGGTATATGGGAGAGAAATAAAGATTCCACTATCACTTGAGTTTCCCTCTCTTGAATTAGAACATCATCTAGAGATCACAGAAAATTATGCCATTGCAATTGGGTTAGCTGAGCTAATAGAGATAGAAGAAATAAAAAATCAAACTGTGCATACACTTGAGATTCATCAACATCAAGTTAAGAAACGTTTTGACAAAAAGGTTACTCATATAATTTTTAAAGAGGGAGATTATGTCCTTAAGTGGGATGAAACATAGATAAACTAGGAGGGCACTCTAAATTTGATTCTATTTGGAGTGGTCCATATATCATCACCAACTGTAAGGAGGCCAATGCATTCAAATTAACAAAATGCCTGATGGTGAGGTCCTCTCGATTCTAGTGAAAGGAATCCACCTCAAACTTCTCTTTTAATTGATATTTTAAAGGCATTTTTTTGTATTAGATTAGTTTTATTTTCTTTCCTATAAGTGCATGTACATAGGTTATCTACCCCCTTGGAGATGACGCAATTTAATCTCTTGTTAGGTTGCAAAAGTTTGATGACTAAAGGAATTGCAAAGATGATATTAAGGAGGTTGTATTTGGATAAACCTCTTTACTAATGTTCCCTTCTAGAATCCTTTCCAAATGGATACTTTAGACTATTGGTCACCATGCTTAGCAAGAAAGCATCCTACAAAAATTACTAAAATGTTGGCATTTTATGCCTTCCTTATCTCATCTTGAATAACTGATTCGAGATACCCCAAATGGGAAAAGCCAACAACTTCACCCTTGTAAAAATGAGAAAGGCTTCTAACCCTAGTCCCACGCTCTAATAGTTCTTTTTGGGATCTTCCCCTTTAATTGCATTAAAATCGGGCATCAAAGAGACCATGTTCTAGTCTCCTCAGTCCTTGATGGGTAGTCACTATCAAGAAAATAGTCAGGTTGTCAACGGGTTGAAGAATTATCGGCATTAGGGATACCTTATTTTTGTCTCCCTCATCTCTGATGGAACAAGGTGATTAAGTTGTCGAAGAGACATATTTTGTGCCTCTTCAACCTCCTGATTATTACAAGGGAAAATTGGTTGGTGGATACCCATCACGTATCAAGGAGACAAATTTTTGGTCTCCCTGATCTTCAATAAGTCTTCCCTCATACAGGTTATATAAGCATTGAATTCTAAGAGGATCATTTTTTGGTCTCTTCAACACTCGATAAAAGCACAAATGGTGGACCTAGTGGTTTTGACAAATTGGTCGCTCATCGCATTGATATATTTCCTATCTCTCCAATCCTTGATAGACTATGTGCTTCTTATAAGGACTTCTTAGGGGGATCTTAGCCATTTATTTTGCACAAGCATCTTCATCAATGACTTGGATGCAATAACAATGCTTTTAATGGGAGCAATGATGATGCATATGACATAAGGGCCCTAGCTTGTGAAAAGTTTTTGTCTATAACACTATTTCAAATTATCTAATCTTTATTGATGTATATAGCATTGCTTGTTAAGTAATCAATAGCTCCACTAAGTTATTCCAAATTGATATTGACACTTTTTATAAATTGATAATATATTGCTAATCCCAATATAAGTACTTGTCCCTCCACCTCACTGACATATATCTAATCTCAACACGAATGCTTATCCCTCCACCTCATTAATTGTTCCATCCTTAAACTTCTATACTATGACAGCGAAATTTCCTTTAAAATCTCTATTGATACCTATACACTTTTACCTAAGGTTTCCTTTAGATGCTCTGTCATGCTTCAATTCTCTCCGAAGACTATAAGTTTGCCTTTTTATAACTACCTATAAAGTTTACATTGTCGCCTTTGCAACTGGTCCTTTTGTTCTTCCATTCCTATAAACATTTCAAGATTTATTCAATGAAAACACTCGCACCGCCTACACTTTATAGACAAAAGTTGGGATTGAAAAAGAATCAGGAAAAGTTTTGAAAAGTTAGCTGAAAACTTCTTCTCTTATTTCTTGTCACACAATTAAAAACTATTCTACCTGCGCATGTTTCTTCCTTCAAATGTCAAAGACAGCAAAGCGAGAAAAAGCATTTCTAGATCAATATTATCATCAATTTCATAGTGCGTTTGGACTTTGTGACATTCTTTCTATTTAAAGCTTACAGTTGCTATGTCATAGATTTTACTTTTAGGTTGTTATTGGTGCCCATCAAAGACAAATGAAGTGATAAATGAAAGAGCCTCTCAAGCTTATATTTCTCTTGAAAGGGACTTGTAACCCTTCCTTTGTTCACACCACCAGCTTTTTTAATGCACAAGTCAAAACATGGAATGCTTTTGTGTTCTTCAAGGCCACCATTGTTCAGAACATGTGGGACACTCTTATCTCTTCAATAGCAGCTTTCAACTGTCAAGCTCAAGATAATGCCGGAATTTCTTTTGTCCTTATGGGTCTACTCAGGTAATTTCCAACCTAAGTTTGGATTAAATCATTTTGAAAAAAAAACAAAAGCATTAGGAACGAGTTTGGATTAAATCATGTATGATAATTTATTTATTTTAGATGTTGGATAGTCATTTGTTTCAAATAGTTGATTCTAGAGCAGTCTTAGGAGGGAAAAAAGTAGCATCTAGATAAACAAACATGCTATTGTTTAGCCATGTTGTATTAAGAAGAAGTTATATATTGACCAGGAGATTAAGAACAACCATCAAGACTAGGGTCATAAACTCTGCATTAGAAGTATGAGATACATTATGTCAATTTGGAGTTCTATTGAATAGTGATGCTTTTGCAATGGGGATTAGTTTCTATTGGCAAGAGAAGAGAAGGTTGGTGGCTCTTTGATAGTTGTGAAAGGTGTACTATTGTGATGATTAAGAAGCATACTGAGATGAGCCACTTCAAGCACAACTTTATTAACTTGTATTTACATTATAACATTCAAATGGATCATGGATTTGGAATACTTGGGAGAAATTACTATCAGCAATGCATTGACAAAAAAGAGCAAAATTCCTTTCTTTCCAAATGCTAAATAGCATTTCCATTTCATAAGATTTTCATAAATGGATGAAATTAGTTAGGATTATGTGTCAATCTCTTAGGAGGATTATATGTAAGAGAAGGGTTCATGTAGAAATTGTTGATCCAACGTCAAATAGTCTAAGCTCTAGAACAAATTCAAAAGAGATGGATAAACATTTTCACTTGTCCACAAAAATGACAAGAAGGATTGAAAACTCCTTAGTGAATTAATCTTACATCTAAATGAAGATCCTAATATAAGAAGTACCTAGCAAAATGAACAAGCTTTGGCTTAGTGTACCCATCCAAATAGTTTAAAATCTACGTTGTACCATCTTTATTATTTATCATGAGATTTTTTTTTTTAAAAAAAAAACCTTTATGCTCATTATCTAAACCTATTTGACAAAAGAGCAGAAAAAAAAATTTGAGAAAAAAATACGAACATTTAAAGAACATGAAATGAAAGTGCAAAATCATGTTTCATTTTTTGTTTGATCTCTAATAATATGTCACTCTAAAATTGCTCAAGATTAATACTTCATCATAATTCAATTATCCATCCTCTCTAAGAAATCTACAAATTAAATTTAATCTTCCGTATCACCAACAAAAAGTTAATTTCATATATTATTATTATTTATATGCAAAAATTATTTAATTTAATTGTTACAAGTATTCATTTTATAAGAAGTAGAAACAAAAGACCATATTAGCAATTGCAAAGTCAAAACTAATAATATTATAAGATTCTTTCGTTACCCAATCCTTTCACTAATCATTCAATAGATCAAGAATACCCACAACACTATCAGAGACATTGTTGGACGGTCTACATTGACAAAATTGCTTGTATAATAAAATAATTTGAATGATGACCATTACACAATTTAATAAAATTTCTTGTCTATCATTTCAAATTTTATTAAAAAAAACACAGACCACCTACAAAAAAACAGAATTTAAGTTGGAATGGAAAACCAGCAAAAAGATTTTAAAAAGTTGAGCTGAAATTTTCTATTCTTATTCCTTGTCGCACAGTAAAACTTATTCCTCCTTCTCGTATTTCTTCCTTCCCAGATTCCCTGAAATGTCAATGACAGGGAAAACGAGAACAGACATTTCTAGATTAATATTATTATTAATTTCGTAGTCTTTGAACTTTGTGAATCTCTACAATACATGCTCGCACAAATGCAGAAGCCCTAAAAATGATTGACACAATAGTTGGGATGTTATAGTTTTCGGCTCTGTTGTTATTTGTGGACAGCAATGGAAGTGATAATGTCTCTCAAACTTATCTTTGTCCCCCGCTGCCTTTGTTGACACCACAAACAGCCTTTTTTTGCACAAGTCAAAAGAATGAGATGCTTTTGTGTTCTCCAATTCCACCGTACATCTCTTTCAGAGCATGGAGAAGAAAAACAAACACATTATGGGCGGAGAAAGTCACATCTCAATGCTTAGGAAGGATAGAGTTTTCAATATAATTGTTAAAAAAATTGTTTAATAAGAAGATCTTATGGAAGGAGCTATGTCATGATTACGTCATGATTATCTGTTTTCAGTCAGAGTATGACATCTTTTAAATAATGCACATTAAGAAACAAATTTAATTTAGAAAAAGTTAGTCAATTCTAATTATTTAACACTTTAAACTTAAGAGTAAGTCCTTAGTGTGTGTTGTTTATGGCATTCGCCAAAGCACCACCATGAACATCATATTTATTAGTTTACCTTTCATTAGTAGTTGAGTATAGTAGGGAGGAATAAAATGGTTACTACAAGGTGATAGAAACTTGTCATGTTGCTTGGGCATCTAGAGGCTCTTCTATTGTGTTAATTGGAAAGAAGTTGAATTCTTCTAGAAAGATTAAGATCAACCATGAACATTTGGCTATAAGCTTTGTAGTGGAAGTATGAGATCTATTGTACCCATTTTGACTTTTACTACATTAATGTCTTCATAGAGGTAATTGGTCAGGTTGTTTGCAAGTGAAAAGGAGGTTGGTTATTGTCTAAGAATTACACAAGGTGTTACCTTGGATATAAAAAACATTTAGAGGTCAGTCACTTCAATTGCAACTTTATTAGCTTGCACTTGTATCTATATTAACACATTGGAACCTATCATGGATTTAGAATACTTAGAGAAATTACTATCAGCGATACATCTAAAAAAGAGAGTATATTTTCTATCTTTTGACATTCTACATTATATTTTCACTCTAAAAGCTTTCCATATCTAGGTGAAATTAGTAAGCTTTATGGGGTGATCTTTGAAGAGAATCATATGCCAAGAGAAGAGATTAGCTCTAAGAATGTTAAAGAATTCATTTATAAAACTAAAAATAGAGAACTAATAATTTTTGAATGCCAATAGAAGAGATTAGGTCTAAGAATGTCTAAAAATGTTAAAGAATTCATTTATAAAACCAAAAATAGAGAACTAAGAATTTTGAATGCCAACATAAATGACAATATAGACTAGAGACTCCCAATTGAATTGGTCTAGAATCAAAGAAAGACCCTAATATAAAATGTACCTAGCAAATAAGCAATCTTTGGCTCAATGATAGCCATTCAAATAGTTTGAAATATATGTTGAGTTATGGCCATTTTTACCATAATAGATTTTGATTTTTTTTGTGTTCTCCAAATTGACATATAAATTAGTTAGGTCACTATCCAAAAATTGTATCAATGTTCCAAGTTGCCAATAAGAAGCTTATGTTGTTCAAGCTTTATTGAATAGAGATTACTCAATAAATGTGCAAATGTCTATCAAATAAATATGAATAATAATGTAAAACCTCAATATAATTTTATAGATTTACAATTTTGGATTAACATTGTTCCTAGTTTTGAAAAGTTGCCAGACGAATAAAAGAATTCATATATTTAAATAGAGCTATAATCTTGATTAATAGAAATAAAAATAATTAAAATTATCCTGAAATTGAAGTACAAATTAGTAGACTATAAATGTAGGAAAAAAATTACATGGAAATCTAGAACTTGGGCACAAATTCACAATTTACAAATGTCGTCTCAAATTCCCAATTTTATGGGTCTTTTTGGTGGAGTCTTAGAGCTCACATACATTCGTGCAATTTTTGCAAGTTGAATCTAAATCTCCATATTTATAGGTTTTGAACTAGGGTGTCTTCCTAACTTTCAAACAATCATACAGTATTGAATACAGATTTCTCATTTCTGCTTAGTTTATATTGGGGAATTTTTTTCCTTCATTTTCCCACTTTGACACAACTGAACGATTGCACTCTAATCCTGAAATTGTATCATTTTATAAAGACAAGCAAGCATAAGACTATTTTACACTGGAAAAATGAGGTTCTGATGCAATTGTGCTGCCACAGTAGACAATCAAGCAAAGTATGAAAGCTTCGAAATGAACGTGAACTATTATATGTTCTTGAAGGCTACGATGAGTATAGGTTCTGTGTTTAAACAGCAAACTAAAATGTATCTTTTATAAAGATAATGAAACAAAAAAGTGTTTTCTAGTAAGAAATACGTTTTAGTTTAGTAAGAAATACGTTTTAGTTTGGTAGGCTATTTTAAGTGTGATTCTATCAAAAAGGTTTTTGAAGCTATTATATAAAATCTATAAAATCTAGCACAGTACATGTACAAAATGAAATCACTGAAAATATTTTATAACCTTTCAAGAATATCAAATGTTGTGGTAGAAATTAGTTCGTATGTATTCTTTACTAGCTTTCTTACGGTTGAATTAAACAACACACACTAAGGGCTGAGTCTTTAGTTAAAAGTGTTAAATAGTCAAAGTTGACTAACTTTTTCTAGGCTTAGTTTGTTCCTTAGTGTGTTGTTTAAGAGCGATATGCATCTCTGTAGATGGTTTATGAATTATTTGATCAAATGTTGCAGAGAATGTTTAACTATGGATTATACAAACAGGGTATTCCATATGTGTCCTTTTGGCAGAAATAAACATAAATATAATATGCAGCTATAAATAATGTCAACATATTTTAGAAAATATAATATAAAAAATCATCATAATTATTTTCAGTGTTACAATGCTTTAATCATTAATTAATCAATCAATTGGAATCATTACAATTTTTTTTTAATGCTATAACATTTCCATCTTTCTTGATCACGAATTGATGTAGGGGCATCCTCGGTTTCTGAAGATTCTGGCAATCTCGGTAACTGTCTAGTGGAGTTCGGTTAATTGGCTGGTGATCTTGGTAGAAGACTAGAGTTTCTCGGTCTTTGGTGATAGTTCTTGGTCGGAGTATGTTTGGCTTCACTGATGGAGCTCGATGGTCGTGGTAAAGGTTCTCGGTTGGAAGTACCGACGGAGCTCGGTGGATAATGGTCACTTGGTGTTTCTGGTGCTCGATGCTTGGTTACTAACGGGGTCTCGGTGTTTATTACTGGTGCTCGGTGTTCTTGTTGACCGACTTGTGTGTTTGGATGAATCGTCTTGGCCGACTGGTGCATTTAATTTGGGTCACGCTCCTTGAGCTATGGATTGATCGTTGGACGTGTGTGGACCTAGATCTGGCATGTTGCATTCTCCTATGTGGATCTGGATGCCAACATGATGAATTAATTGTTGGAAGGCTATGCGAGAGCCGACTAATGTTTCATTTAATACTTGTTTGTCTTTGGAAGCCGACTTGTGGCTGAAGATTAGTATTTAAGAGGGTGTTTGGGTAGTTGTTTAGGGGCAGATTAGAGAGATCTGGAGAGATAGAGGAGATTTGGAAGGTAGAGGGAAATAGAAGAAGGATAATAGAGTTTGTAGCTTGCGAGCTTAGGGACAAGAAGATTGCTTGGTGGCTTGCGAGCACAAGTTTAGATCTTTCTTGGAGTACCTACCAGTGTATTGTTGTGTTATAGACATGGGCTAGCTGAGAGGTGTGTTGGATCGTGCATGATCTTGTCAAACTATTGTAATATTTGATGTATTTGGTCGTAACCGAGAAGGCCTTACAGTCGACATGTTTCTTGTAAGCTTGGTTACCGATGAATAAAGAAGATTTTGATTCTATATTGTGTTGTGTTGTGTTATTCCGCATTGTTGGTATTTGGATGCAAGTTTGGACAATCCTTAATTGGATCCTTTGACCTTGATTACATCAAAATGGTACTAGAGCGAGTTGATCTTGTTTGGAGAAAGGTTGGTGAAAAGATTATGTGCAATCTGAGTTGCAGATTTGTGTTACTGAACTTGTGAAATCGTGGCCTAGTTGTTTATATGAGGTGGCGGGTTGCGATCTAACTTGCATATGACTCAGAGGTTGTCAAAAGGTGGATAGTGTTGGGTTTGTTGTAGAAGATTTTCAAAGATCTTTGGAGATGCCTCTGAAAAGATTGGACGCTGGTACGATTGCTTCTCTTTGTGATGTGGTGGAAGCAAAGATTTTTTAAGGGTTTGCTCGGTGGGAAGCAGATTTGTTGAGCCGTATGGAGAACCAGATGGATAACCTTGTGAAGGAAAGTGTTGTTGAGCTTTGTAAAGCTTACCAGAGTTGGGACATGCCAATCCAGAAGAGATTTGTCTGGCCTGTTAGAAGACTGGTCTGAGAGAGAAGACATCTTGACAAGGTTACTTGTGACCATGTGGAAGTATGTGAAATTGGTTTTGATGTTCAGTTGGTGGAGTCTGACATGAAACTTGCAGAGAAAGTTGTGGTTGTTGCTGAGCTACCTATGCTTATCGATGATGTTGTTGACCTTGTTAAGGCTGGTGAGGAGATTCATTTTCATGTTTAGTTAGTTGTGCCTGACATGGAGATTGTAGAGCATTTGGTTGTGTCTGGTAAAGTTTCTATTGATGAGGAGTTACCTACTGTTGAACACCTTTGTGATGATGGTGTTACTAAATTGCTTTTGTTCGGTGTTGAGGTACAGATATTATTTTCTGGTTGCAGACTTGAGTTGCTGATTGACAGTGATGAGTCTTTTGATGAGATTCTGAGATGGGATTCTGACTTGATACTTGGTGATGAGTTGAAGGCTCAGTTTGTTCTAGATGTTGACCATACTGACTATTTGGTGACAGATCAGTTAAGGAGGACTTGGCTAATGAACTTGTGCATTTTCTTGGCTTCGTGGATTGACAAGCCTTGTGTAAAGATGAAGTGGATGGTGGATTTTCTTGAAGGAGAAAAGTGTGGGACACACTTTCTTATTTACCTCAGGTTTCTAATGCAGGGGCATCCTCGGTTCCTGAAGATTCTAGCAGTCTCGGTAACTGTCTGGTGGAGTTCAGTTAATTGGCTAGTGATCTCAGTAGAAGACTAGAGTTTCTTAGTCTTTGGTGATAGTTCTCAGTCGGAGTTTGTTTGGCTTCACCAATGGAGCTCGGTGGTCATGGTAAAGGTTCTTGGTTGGAAGTACTGATGGAGCTTGGTGGATGATGGTCACTCGGTGACTCGGTGTTTTTGGTGCTCGGTGTTTGGTTACCAATGGGGTCTCGGTGCTTATTATTGGTGCTCGGTGTTCTTGCTAACTGACTTGTGTGTTTGGATGAATCGGCTTGGCTGACCGGTGCATTTAATTTGGGTTACGCTCCTTGAGTTATGGATTGACTGTTGGACATGTGGGGACCTAAATCTAGTGTGTTGCATTCTCCTATGTGGATCTGGATGGTGACATGATGAATTAATTGTTGGAAGGCTATGTGAGAGCCGATTGATGTTTTATTTAATATTTGTTTGTCTTTGGAAGCTGACTGGGTTTTGGGATTTATTTGTTTGTAAAGCCGACTTGTGGTTGAAGATTAGTATTTAAGAGGGTTTTTTGGTTGTTGTTTAGCGGCATATTAGAGAGATCTGGAGAGACATAGCATATTTGGAAGATAGAAGGGAATAGAAGACGGATAGTAGAGTTAGTAGCTTGCTAGCTTAGGGACAAGAAGATTGCTTGGTGGCTTGTGAGCACAAGTTTAGATATTTCTTGGAGTACCTACCAGTATCCTATTGTGTTACAGACCTAGGCTAGCTGAGAGGTTTGGCTATAATCGAGAAGGCCTTACAGATTGACATGTTACTTGTAAGCTTGGTTACTAATGAATAAAGAAGATTTTGATTCTATATTGTGTTGTGTTGTGTTATTCCACATTGTTGGTATTTGGCTGCAAGTTTTGACAGTCCTTAATTAGATCCTCCTTTCTTGACTGCATCACTAATCACCACCTTACATGATGCCTCAATTTATAGATGTCTTAAGATGATTTTGGATATTATATAGGTTTTTTAAGATCTTGGGCCAACCTTCACAAATATTTAATGTTTCTCTTCTTATCTTTGTTGTAGATTATTTCCATCATCTAGAATCATTCTAAAAAATTATTATTTAATTTTTTTTGGAACATTTATTTGTTAATTACTGCTAACTTATTTTATCTATTTATGATGTCCATAACCAAGTCTTCATATTTTTCCAATTTTCCTTCCTTGATAACTTGAAACTATCTCTACAATATTTATCTAATGACACCTTTCTCTTGACCTTCTTGAACTACTGCAATAGTCCTTCGAACCTTCAAAGATTTCAATTTAAAACTTGTTGCAAAGGCACTATCTATAGATGTCTTGCTAGACAATGTTTTCTTTTGACCCAAAACATAACATTCAAAGCTTCCTTAATTGATATAATTTTTAACGCATGAACTTTTAAACTTAAATAGATTTTCATTTATTTATTTATTTATTTTTATCATAACTTCAATTGTTTTCCAACTTGATCTACAACTCCATCCACAATCTATTTTTATACAACCTATCATAGGTTCATTTTTTTATTCTTTGTTCCAATATGTCTTTTCATAATGATTCCTCAAACCAAAAATACTGCAAGGATGTAGATCCTGACACTTGTCCCTTTTATGACCTTTCTTATTATAATGAGAACACAACATACTCTGCATTTGTTGAGCTGATTTGATTGAACCTATAACTCTTGTATTCATATTTCCTTTACATATGACATACCCAATACCTTTATATTTTGGTCCCATTGTTGGCTAAATTGGATATTTCACTCCTTATTCATGCTTTACTAATCCTTGACCTATAACTCATTCTTTCCATGATTTTCAAACCAATAAATTATTGCCAAAATAACTAGCAACATTTGCATAATCAATCGCATTCACAAGTATTGTTGCTAATGTCTCCTACTCCTGCTTCTGCGTGGACTCCCGCTCAAAATTTTGAATGCTTAGGCTTCGTGGCCAGTTCTGATGGTAGGGCTAGTGTTGTTCCTCCTCCGTTGGCATCTGCTAGCTCTTTGCCTAGGTCTTCTTCTCAGGCGGTTTTGGGAGCTGCTGTCTCTATCAATTTGGGAGTTGTTGCTGCTACGTCTACTAGTTGTGCAGTGTCCTATGCTAATGTGGTAGACTATGAAGCAAGAATCCATGGCCCTGGCCCTGCTGGTAGGGGGGCTTCCCAGTCTCCTCTTATGCAAATGGTTTCAGTATGTAAACCCATTATGGTTAAGCTGGATTCTGAAACTATGGATGAGATTTTAAAAACTACGGATGACTTCTCTTCCAATGTTGTTATCTGTCATTTTAGGGGTTTTTGGCCCTCACTTTCTGATTTACATGCTTGGATCTCCAAGCATTGGGAACCCATTCTAATTGATGCGGTTCAAATATACCCTGTGGCTAGGGGTTTTTTTATTGTTAAGTTTGAAAATGTTGAAGATAGGAAAATGATTTTTTGTGATAGTTGTTTCACTTGGGAGGAGTGTTTTCCCTTGATGGCCAAACCCTAGTATCAGGGGTTTGATCCTCTCTCAGATTCATTTAATAAAATATCCTTATGGGTAAAATTTTTGAATCTTCCCCTTCATCTATGGCTAGATTCGGCTTTGGAAACTATGGGTGAGGCTATTAGGGATTTCCAAATGGTGGATTCGAACTCCTTTGAATTTTTTAAGACTACTTATGCTCGTATTCTTGTGGAGGTAGATGTTTCTAAGGGTCTCCCTGAGCAGATTACTTTGGATTCTCCTTTGGGCTCTTGGACTCAGAATTTGGATTATGAGGGTATTTCGTTCAGATGTAGGAATTGTCACAAGAATGGGCATCTTGCTGTGCGATGTTCATCAAATAAGATTAAATAAAAGAAATTTCCATCTTGGTGGTTGGGGGCCTCTGACCATCATTATACGGTTTGGAAAGCTTCTAAGGAAGGGGGCTCAATTTTGAGCCCTATTCAAAATGATCATGCTTTGGCTGGAGCTTCTGTTGATGCTTCAGTTTTTTCTGAACTTGTCTTTGATGTTGCTGGTCCTGGCTCTGATGTGGCTCTGACTCAAGATGTTTATGTTATCCCTTCTAGCACTATTATTTTTGCCTCTGTCCATACCACTGGTGTTGTCTCTGGTTCATCAGTCTTATTTGTGGACACTACTGGTTTTACTGCTCCCAATGGTGTCTCTAGTTTCGAAGTGGGTGATGTTGTCTTTGGTCCAGCTGTTATCTTGAGTGCTGGAGTTGTGAGCTCTTTTGTGACTTGCCCTTTAGTGGGCTTGTCTAGCTCTTCTATGGTTTGGCAGAAGGATGCTGGTAAGGTGGAGGATGGATGGACAATAGTGAAGGGAAATTTTTTTGTTAGAGTAAAGTATTAATTATGTTAATTAATCTTTACTCCCTTCTTAAGATGTCAACTTCCTTTTGCTTTAGTTAAAAGCACATGCATTAGTCATGTAATAGTCAAACTGATTATTACATGCACTAGACTTTGTCTTTCAAGGCTTTCGATCTCTTTTATAAGGATGATCCATTGTAAATTTATTTCATTCATTAATTGAGGATATTTTGATCTTCATATTTTTGAGTCAAACACTTGCCCTCTTCTTGTCTCTACTTCCTTGTAATAGGTATTTGTATGCAGGTGATTTTCGGGTTTTGTGGATTTGTATTGCTCAAATCCTACATGGTATCAGAGCCTAATCTGCTATAGCTTGTTCACGTTTGAAAGATACAAATTAGAGATTTTTTTTCTAATTTGAGAGGTTTTGGTATTCTCTGTAGGACATTATCTTTTGTTTCTTTTTTGCCTGCAAAAAAGAAAAACAAAAATTTTTAGCACTTTTTTCAGAGAGGGTTTCCTGTTAGATCTAGGGGGGGCCTATTTTTCTGGTCATCTTGGCTTCAAATGGACCTCATGGTTGCATTTAGAGAATCCAAGAACCCTAAGATCCATATAAAATTTGTCCATTTTGGACACGGTTGGAATCTATGAGACATTTTTTTTGCAATCAACCCCGCCACGGATCCCAAGGTGATCACTAATTTTTGGTGCACTTTTGTCCCAAACCAACCTCACGGTTGCATCTGAAAGGTCTGAGCTACTCAAAATTTATATAAAACTTGTCAAATTCTGACAAGTTGGCCTTTGAAGCAAAATTTTTTTGCCTACCAGGGCTGTACGGCCCTAGCACGCACTCCGAGGCTCAGGTACTGTATGATTGTTAAAAAAATTAATATTTTTTTTTGTTACCACGGGCTTCATTGTCGGGCGGCCACTCGGGCACTACCCCACGCCCATCACACAGCGGCAACCGACCAGCGGCCACTGCTCCACGGCCTCCTCCGCAGTTACTGGCCCACCGGTAGTTTGCTCCGCTGCGCTTGGTGCCTGCCACCGCACCTGCCACCATAGTTAACTTCACCACCATTGCAATTAACTCCGCCGGTGCCACCGCCCGCGGCTCCGCTATTGCCCGGTTCGCCGCCCAGCTCCGCTGGTCCATTTGCTAGCCCCCTGGTCACCCACGTGACCAGGGCGAAAATTTTTTAGCCCCCGGTGGCTTTAGAGCCGTGACGGCCTTTTAGCCGTCAATTTTAGCCCAGCCATTTGCTGACATTAGCCTACATCAACATTTTTAAAACCATTTTTTGGTTTTTTAAGAGTACCTAGGCATTGTTTTACGATATCTCAAGCATATGGGATCGTAATTGGGCGTGTGATATATCATCGAAAAGCTAGTTTCGAGCCCGATCCAAATTTTCTAGGATGGTTTTTTTATTTTTCCATTTTGATTTTATTTTTTTCTGTCAAAGTTAGATGTTCTCTGTGATGATGGCATTTCAGACCTTCTGCCTTCCGGGATCCGTTTCTCTTGCATCCGGGCTCTATTTTTGGAAAATGAGATATTTCGAGAAAGATCTTTCTGAGATTTTTTAAGATCTGATGGTTTCATGTGGTTTTTTATCCTATTTTTGATGTCACGCATCCTCAGATCCTTGGAGACACCTTCTTTGGGCCCTCCAGTGCAGCTGTTGGTTTTTTGCTCATATCTTGAGCATACAGTGTCAAAATTTGGCAAACGAGATATCTTCAGAAAGCTGATTCCAAGCTCTTTACAGATCTAGAGGTTATTTTTTCTAGTTTTATTTTTCTAATG
Source organism: Chamaecyparis obtusa (assembly GCA_027943335.1). Classification (NCBI taxonomy): domain Eukaryota; kingdom Viridiplantae; phylum Streptophyta; class Pinopsida; order Cupressales; family Cupressaceae; genus Chamaecyparis; species Chamaecyparis obtusa. Next base: position 610,555 of record BSBK01004755.1, on the reverse strand, counting down.
GTGATTTTCTCTGTCATAGACAAATCTTTAGTTTTTCTCTCCGGGAGCTCTATCTTGCACATCTAGACTCTGTTTTTGGAAAATGATATATCGTTGGAAGCTTGTTTAGAGAGATTTTTAGTGATATGAGTCATTTTTCCAGATTTTTCTCTAGGTTCATTTTATTTATATTCTTTCTTTTTTGCAGTCTGGTGGATATCTTGGTTGTTTCAGGTCCTGGGATCTCTTCCCTTTGAGGGATGGATCGTCTTAGGTTGTTCTTTTGGTTCAGAAGCCTTTGATCTTCTTTGTGTAATGTATACTTCACTTTTGTAGCATTCTTTTATGCACACGCACTGAGATAAAGTGCCATTCTATTGCTTTGATGGGATCTTGCACATGTTCATGCTATTTGTACTCGCACTTCATTATAAAGTGCTAGGGGGTTTGATTTTTTCCATCTTCTTTTGTCATGTGAGTGTTCCTCCAATGGCATTAGCCTCAGGTATCTTTATTTGTGTTTGTACTCTCTTTGCACATTCGATGTTTCAGATTCATCTTCATCATGCAGTTCATATTGGATGATCTTTTCAGTGTACCTGTCATTACTCCCTTGTCAGCAGTATGGGGGGGTTTCTATTGTTGGTTCTACTACTTCCTTGGTTCGATTATGTGAGCCATGTATTTAGTATTTGATCCTATGTACTAGGTGGTTGCAGTGGCTGGGTACCTATTCATTCCAGTGAGATGGATCATTTACCATATGGACACTCTTTTCTTTCCTATTTTGGATGCACTCTTCTAGCTTTGATTGATCAGCTCTTCAGGCTTTTGGTATTTATGCCATTTGTATCTTCAAGTTTAGGTGTTTGCCTTTGTTTGCCTCCTGATTCAAGTAGTGTTATTTGGGGGCACTCATACAGATTATAGTCTTCTCTACCTGGTCATATTTCTGTGGAGGATCTTTAGATCATCAGTTTCTTCTTGACATAGTTTGCAGTTTCATGCTTCAGTGATGTTCTACATGTTCATCTTTGTTCCTATTTTCTGGAACATTCCTAGTTTTGGAGGCTTCTTCAGTCCTTCAGACTAGCCTTTGTCTCTTTTTGGAGTAGAGTTTTTCCCATGTGGTTTTCTCTATTTCTCCTCTTTATAGAGACTCTCTTTTGTACTTGGGTACCTCATCAGGCCATGTTGTCGGGACCCATTTTTATGCTTTCAGCATTGTAGTTTCCTTTGCTTTCTTTTTGCATTGTTTGTAGCTGCATTGTTGCTCATCTTAAGGGGGGGGTGTTAGAGTAAAGTATTAATTATGTTAATTAATCTTTACTCCCTTCTTAAGATGTCGACTTCCTTTTGCTTTAGTTAAAAGCACATGCACTAGTTGTTCTAAACTCATGCATTAGTCATGTAATAGTCAAACTGATTATTACATGCACTAGACTTTGCTTTTCAAGGCTTTTGATCTCCTTTATAAGGATGATCCATTGTACATTTAATTCATTCATTAATTGAGGATATTTTCTTCTTCATATTTTTGAGTCAAACCCTTGCCCTCTTCTTGTCTCTACTTCCTTGTAACAGGTTTTTGTATGCAGGTGATCTTCGGGTTTTGTGGATTTGTATTGCTCAAATCCTACAAATTTAAACCTTCCACTCATTTTGATATGAACTTACGTTCACATAAGGATGGGAAAAAATGTAAATCTTGATCACCCTTTGTTGTATCTGGTGTGGGCTTCTGTCCACTTGGTAGGAACTCTGGTTTGTTTCTTTGGTTTGTTTGGTGGGGCACCACAGTTGTATTGGTCTTTAATTGCCATATCTTTTTATGCTCTTGTATAAGGTTTCAGGTCCTTTCAAAACCTGATTTTACGTAATCAAAACATTTGCATAATCAAATACATTATCATTACATCTAAAAATAATTTCATATTCATGTTTATCTCCATTACAAAAAAATCACACTTACCAATTGACAAACACAAAACTTTTGTACTGCATGTTTGAAGCATCACGAACCAATGGTTTTGACCTTAGACATTCATTCTCTTTAGCCAATTTCAATTTTTCTACTTGCCTCTCATTTCTAATTGCTATTAGATTTCTTCAATTCTATTGATTTGTTTTTTTAAGTAGGTTCATCTCACAAATTAAATTTTCATTTACTTCAACTTTTTTTTTTATCTATCTTTCTTATTGAAAGAAACAATTAAACTCACCTTATTCACTTAAACAATTTACCATCTTTCTCTAATAGCTTTATAATATTTCATTTTAGATGTAATTGATCTTTCAAGATTTGTTCTAACTCAATATTGATAACCTCTTCTTCTACAACCTTCTTCCCATGAAATTTGAAACTATGTGTCTTGTCTTAAAGTGTGATAGCTTCTTTCTCAAATTTCTTCAAACTACCTTCTTTGAAAAGCAATCTTCAACCATAACTAAACAAAAAAATAATAAATGTAATCCAACTATTTTAAATACCTTTAAAGAAAAAAAATCTTTCCATCAAACTATGATTACGTTAGTAGTCAAATCTGCTCCTTCTCTAGTAATGGCTTCTTCAAATCCTATGGTCTCTTCCTTCTACACTGTTGGAATTTTATATTAAAATTAAATTGTCCAAAGCCTATCACGAGTCAATATACCTATTAGGAGTAGCCAAGAGTTAATATTGCCTACATATATTTGGATTGGGTCCCCCAATAGGGTCCTATCATTGCCACTCCAATAGTCATCTTGTTGATGGTGAAATTAATTATTGGTAGGTAAGTTTGAAATTTGAATGTGAGAGGGAATTTTGGATAGTCCAGAGAAATAGAAATACAATGGTAATAATCAATACTTGAAGTCATCTTAGTGTGTGTAGCAACAAGAAGATTTTTTTGAGTTTGTGACAAAAAAAACTACGTGTTTGAGAGAATGTGCAGTGAACAATGATTTCTCTTGACATTGATTAAAGGTTCAGGTGAATAGTTTGTAAGATTGTTGGATTCAGTTTTTTATTCTCCTGTGTATTCCTAATGATTGGGAAATCAAAGTTGTAGTCTCTACCCTATTTGGGGATTTTCATAGATTGTTTACATGGTATTAGATACTTGGAGTTTTAAATTTTAGGGAATTAATTCATACATTTGGTATTAAAACCATTTAACCCTAGATCCTTGTGAGTTTGGATATTTTTTTTCTAGGTGTTAAAATATTTATCTAGGAAACATAGCTAGAGATGAAGAATAGAGTTTGTAGAAACCATTATCATTTATTGGAAAAAACTATGATGTTTGGGAAAATAAGATGAAGACCATCATTGTTGCAAACAATTTGTGGCAGCTTGTAGTTAGTAGGTTTGTGAATATAACTAATACAACTCAGTTTGTAGCCCTCTCAAAAAATCAAAAGACCTAGTTGAAGGAGAAAAGGAGGAAGGATGAAAAAGCATTGAGTTTGATAGAAGTATCTTTGACAAAGGAAATATTTAATAGAATAGTAGTGGTTAACAATGCCAAAGAAGCTTGGAAATACTCCAAAAAATCTACAAAGAGACTAATATAGTTAAATTGATGAAGCTCTTTATGCTTCAAAGAGATTTTGAGACTCTTCAAATGAAGGACATTGAGTTTGTTTTGGATTTTCAAATGAGTTCCTTTTCTTTGATTAACCATTTGAGAACAAATAGAGAAACCATGGAGGAGAAAATAAATGTGGAGAAAATCCTTCAAAGTTTTCCCTCAAGATTTGATACAATAGTGATTGTCATTGAAGAAGAAAAGTACCTATCCACATTGACAATACATGTGTTAATGGGTTTCTTGCAAACCCATGAGCATCACCGTAATAGGTCTATAACTTACTTGCAAGAGGAAGCTCTCAAAGCTCAAGCTAACACAAGAGGTAGAGGGAGAGTTAGAAGTGACAACACTAGACAAGGAACTAGTGTTGGAGGAGATACATCACTATGATCATGTAGCCATGAGGGAGAAAGAAAGTCTCAGACCAACTCTCGAAAAGGCTAGATGACCAACATCTCAAATTAGATGCACGATAAGAGCAACATGTGATGTTATTATTTCCATAAGTTTTCACATTATGCAAGTGAGTTTTGGGAAAAGAACAATAATTAGTCAGAAAAGTACAAATGTGGTTGATGTAAATGTGGTTGAAGAAAACAAGTCCACAACCTACATCATTTACAACATTGGTGAAGAAGGTATCCCTAAGGTATGGTATTTAGATAATAGTTGTAGTAACCACATGGGTGGTAATGAAATTCTTTCTTCTTTCATTGATAAAAATGTAAAGTCTAAAATTAAAATGGGGAACTATAGAAAGTGCTCCAATTGTGGGAAAATGATCCATTATGATCTATAACAAGAAAGGTGAAAAGAAGGAGATTCAAAATGTTTATTTGCCTCCTAGTATAAAAAAAAATCTAATGAGTTTTGGATAGTTGATCCAAAATGGATACAAATTTTTTATGGAGAAGGGAGAATCTATAATTTTTGACGAGGATGGGAGTAAGTGTAACACCCCACCAGTGAACCCAAAAGAAACTAACCTAGAACATGATACTAAGTTTAGGTGAATAATTTTCTTCTAAAGTTTACAATTAAGATATACAATCACATGAATGCATTAACCATTATCTCACATAACACACATCCCATACATAGGTTACAAAACTAATGGGTCCCATGACGTAGTATTACTTTCTAACATAACTCAATAAATAACATCAACAAAAGATTCCATAAATTAAATAGAACAATTACATCATAATGAATACATCTCATGAATAATCATGAATCCTAATAAACATACATCCACTGCACATGTCGCAGGGTATGCAGTAATCACTCTAATAACTAAATTATGAGATCTAGATTAGGTATCACATGTGATACTCTAATACAAGATTTACATAAAAGAATATATACAAAGAACATCAATGTTGAAGTAACATAAGAAATCCAACTGTAAGACACCAACAAGCATTGACACCAGGACGTCGAATCTCGAATGGTAAAAAATCACTACCACCCATCTGTGTAGAACCACAAAGGTCTAGCCCACCCTGCTGAGGAGATAACATCGGACCCCAAATGGATAATCAAGTCAAATCAGGTAAAACCATTAGGAAAGGAATCCTGATAGCTTACTAACACAAGGTCAACAATTATAGTAAAAGGCATGACTCACTAATCTAGAGGCAACCGACACATGTAGGATAGCTAGACTATGCGTAGGAAGGTGTCATCATGTATGTCTAACCCTTGAGTCTCATCCTGGTAATCTCTCTGGATCTTGACACTCAAGTGACCATAAATGGATCAATGTCTGCTCATACAGATGAAGCCAATGACTATGCCAGAACACACACCTCAATAGGCGGCAAGCATCATCTCATCCTCATCTTAGTCTGTACTAGCACTCAAGCATGGGAGAGGAAACTATCTTATTAGGTTCATTTTAATATCTCTCAATGTTATATTAGGTTTTCACTTGTTTAGAATAACTTACAATAAGTGATCTTGGCAGCCACTTGTGGGCCCTGATGCTTATTGTAAGCCACCTCCTATCACATATCTAGGTAAACTACCCTAGGCTCAAAGATCTCTCCTAGATCAAATTAGGTATACAACTACGTAACCTCATATCCAAATTCACACAAAAGAACTAGATATAGTTACAGAGATAACACAAATAGAATACAGTATATCATGAGCCCAATGGTCAAACAGGAATATAAATAGAACACACTCACACCAAACATAAATAAATAGTATGAACACCTGATAATTCCCAAGCCTCTCTCTCTCCTAGGTCATCTAGTTCCCATAAAATTGATAAATCAAACATCTAGGAAAGACAAAAATCATATTGAAGGAAACAACCAATTTCAGTATAAATGATGCATATACCAATATCAAGTAACCTATACATTTAATGCTAAATAGAAGTTCAGTTTGAACATATAATTGCATATACATCAATGGCAAAATTAAACATTATATATATTCCATTCCTAGGCTTGATGATATGATAATCTCGTAATCAATTCAGTTAATAAAACCTAATCTAATTTCCTATTGGATTTAATCATGCTTTAATAAAAATTCAATAAAATAGTACCAGTGACAATTAGAATCCAATAACCCAATTATTATTGCTTAATAATAATTATTAAAAGGAAACATTACTAGGAAATTAGATTCCAATAACAAAACTTATTAAGGCTAATTATTAAAAATATATTAACAAAACTTAATAAATTAATTTTTTTTAAATACTAAACAAATTAACTAATTTAACAAATTAATCAATTTCCATTTTAAAAAAAACATAAACACCAAATTAATTAAAAACAAATTTTATATTAAATAAATTTAATATAAACAACTTTTAATAAAAATAATTTTTAATAAACAAATTTTAAATAAATTAATTTTAATAAAATTTGAATACACCACTAAAGAAAAAAAGTTATTGGGTGGGGTGGGTCCCACGTGCCCCTCACCCTAGGCAACCTCTCCTCTACGTAGGCAGGAGTATTGTCTACGCAGTACTCACTGCCACGACAGTGCAGTACTGTCGTAGGCAGTACTCATTGCCCCGCGTGGAGTGTGGGTGGTAGGGGACAGGTGGTCCCCACCTCCCACTTGCCCTTTTGAAATTTTTTTAAAAAAAAACTAAACTTTTATAGATATATATTTTTTGTTTCCTCAAACAAAACAAAATTTTTCAATAATGTTATTTTGTTTACTTTCGATCATTTAAATTCTTCTCTATAAATTTGACTATTAAAATATTTATATTTTAACATGCATATATTTTTTTAATTAACTAATTTTTTTTGACAGTGACAGGCCTATTTTTGAAAATGGAAATTACGACCTGTACCCTCTATTTCCAAAAATGGAAATATGGGTAAATCACACATTTTAACAATATATTTTATTCTTTCTTCTAATCAGTTTTTTCTCTTCACATTATTGAATAGACACCCAACCAATTAGACACAAGGAAGCTAATTTTGTCTTTTACCAGTATTTTTTTTACTGTAATTTTTTTTTACAGACAATGGGATTTTTTTGAGAAATTTTCACCTAAATTGGGTTTTTGACAACAACCCATTTATTTAATTCAGTCATACTATAGAACTAACTATAGGGAGATTAATTTTTCATTTTCTAGGTGTTTTAGGATGAATTTTCTCTTGAAATTTTGACAGCATAACCCTACTATGCCAAGTTTGTATAAAAATATAAATTGACAAACCTGAGTCTTCTAATTCTCAATTTAATAGCATAAACAGATAACAGATCTAAATCTATAAGCTGAATCAAACATGGAAAATTACTGAAAATATACAGATAATAACATAGGAAAATTCCTCAAAACCCTACCTCAATCCAATGCTAGAAACTGAATATGAATCCCTGTAGAATACTGAAACTCCCAGATTTGATAATAGGAAAGCTCAACCTGCAAATTTTGAATCACAGAGCATGCAAATTCCAAATCCAAAAACAAGCAACCTTCACCCAGAATTCAAGCACAATCTCCAAAAGCTCAAGAACACCAAGAAAGCACAAAAACTCCAAAAGCTTTGTCCAAAATTCCTCCCACAAACTGATTAACTCCAATTGAATGCTTAATCCCCCTATTAGGGATTCAACTCCACCATTCATGCAAACCCTAGATGACTCACACAAAGAACTCATAATCCAACTCTCCCTCTTTTGTTGAGAGAAAATACCAATTAATAATTAAAATAAATATAATTATGTACAACTCAACTTAGTCTCCTAAAGACAAGTTGTCACTATTTAGAAACAAGAAAAATTCAAACTCAATAAAGCACATGTATAAAATTAAAATCTATTATTAAATAAATTTAATATTTCAACATCATTAATTCATGCAAATATTAATTTAATAACTAATGGTCAATTTCAAATATATTTCACACAATTAATTAATTAATATCAAATATCCTAATATTTGATAATTAATTAATTAATAATCATATAATAACATAGGAAATAAATTTAATATTATTTTCCAATTATAATATTAAATCCCATAATAATAGAAAATCACATAATCAATCCAGCAATAAATCAGGACCATCAAATAAACATACCAACACAAAGATGGGATCCACGAACTTTGTCACCTGACAAATTTGGGTAAGGTGGTCAACGGATACTTATCCAATAATTAGGATAATTAGGCTTAGATTTAGACTTTTTGGGTCCATCTGTTACCTCCCCTCTTTACCATTAAGACGAGTATATTTTTGGGCACGCTCAGTCCTGCCAATTCAAGGAAGACAATGCCCTGTACCTGCAAACCTGTCATCACAAATCAAAGCATGTACATACAACATATAATAAACAATGATAGGGTACGGTCAGTCGTGTGGATCTCGACAAGGCAAGTAACTATGCCTCCACCCTCTACCATACAGACATATAAAATAGATACATACAAATGAACACCATACACATGCTAGTATGGGGTAAGTACATCATAATCCAACTTAAACAAGAAACATCTCATCATGATAATATCAATATCTAACATGACATCATATGACATAATCAAAACCATAATCCAGATCATCAATAGTCACTAACATAATAAAATCTGCACATAAAAATGTAGCCTAAAAGAGTAGGGCATCTGAAAAATTGAAAGCAAAATATGGAGGTACTACATCCACCCCCCATTGTATCAGGCTTACTCCTGGAAGCCTGCAAACAAGTAGGGATAAGATTCCCAAAATCTAGTTGCATCCTCTTGAGTAGCTATTGTCTCATCATTTGGATCCCATTGGACCCTTACCTGGTCGACGGTTTGACCCCTTTGGATGAAATCATGATGCTGTAGGATATGTATGGGCTCCAATGCCAACTACCTATCCTCCAACTGCAAAGCATTCAAATCAAGTACATGGGTAACATCAGAAATATATCGTCTAAGTACTAAAACATAGAATACATCATGAATGCATGATAAGCTGGGTGGAAAAGCAAGACGGTATGCAACTGGACCTATCCTCTCTAAGATCTCAAAAGGACCAACAAATCGAGGCACCAACTTCAAACCCTTTCCATAATGGATTGGACTCTTCCACGGATGCACTCTCAAGAATACTCTGTCCCCAACTACAAACTACCTATCAATCTAGTGAGCATCTTCATACTTCTTCTGTATATCCTGTGTAGTAACAAGATGCTCTCAAATACAAATCACCTACTACTCCATGTCATGAAGCATATCTAGACCAATAAGAATAAGGTCCTCCAATCTGTCCCAACTCAATGGTGTATGAAAAGGATGTCCATACAAAGCATGGAAGGGTGACATGCCAATGGAACTATGATATCCATTATTATAAGCAAACTCCACTAGATAGAAATAATCCTCCCAGTGAGTCTATCTGTCCATGACATACATCCTCAACATATCCTCCAGCACCTGATTAACCCATTCTATCTGACCATCAGTCTTAGGGTGATATGTTGAATTGAAATTCAACTGAGCACCAAGATCATGCTGTAGTGAAGTCCAAAATGCAGATGTAAAAATAGGATCTCAATCAGAGATAATCTTACATGGAACTCCGTGAAGTCTCACTATATCCTGCATGAAGACCCTAGCTACAGAAAATGCTGTATAAGAAGATCTCATGGGAGAAAAATGTGCCACCTTAGACAACCAATCAATGGTCACCATGATAGCATCATGTCTACGAGGATTCATAGGCAATCCAATAATGAAGTCCATAGAAATAATATCCCACTTCCAAGATGGAATGAAATTAGGCTGTAAAAGCCTTGCTAGATGCTGGTGATCTGCCTTGATCCTTTGACACTCTAGACATCTAGCCACAAAATCCACAATGTAACATTTCATGCCAGGCCAATAATAAAGCTATCGTAAGTCTATGTGCATCTTCTTGACACCAGGATGTGCCAAATAAGGTGCATGATGAGCCTCTGATAAAACCAATGAATGCAAATCATCCAATGGTGGAACATATATCTAGCCCTTATGTCACATAAGTCCATCAGACTCCAAGACAAATCTTGAGAACCTACCCTCGAATGGTCTACTTGACTCAATCAATGAACTCACCTCCTGATACAAAGTATCTCTAGGAAGTGATTGAAGAATCCCACTCCTCAAATCCACACTAAGAGTCATAGCTGAAACAATCTTCCTCTTGTGACTCAAAGCGTCTACAACCACATTTTCTTTACCGAAGATGTATTTGATCTCAAAATCATACTCACATAGGAATTCCATCCACCTTCTCTTCTAGCATTCAGATTAGGTTGGGTAAATATGTATTGGAGACTACGGTGATCACTATGTAGCTCAAAATGGTGCCCTAAAAGGAAGTGTCTCCATCTAACCAAAGCATAGACTACCACTGCCAACTCAAGATCATGTGTAGGATAATTCAATTCATGATCCTTGAGTTTGTGAGACTCATAAGAAATCACTCATCCTTCCTGCATGAGGACTGCTCCAATACCCTCTAAAGATGCATCAGTGCAAACAACAAAATCTCTGGCTGGATCAAGCACTACTAGAATAGGGGCACTAGTCAAAGACCCCTTAAGCTTCTAGAAAGCTTCCTCACACTTCTCTATCCAAATGAACTTCTTCCCTTTCCTCTGAAATGAGGTGATAGGATGTGCAACCTTGGAGAAGTCCTTGACAAACCTGCACTAATATTTGGCCAAACCCATGAAACTACAGACTTCAAACACATTAGTGGGTGTTGGCCACTCCACAATTGCCTAAATCTTCAAAGGATCTACCAAGATACCTTCTCCTAAAATCATATGACCAAGATATTGAATATTTGTCTAAAAGAAATCACACTTCTTTGCATTAGAATAGAGTTGATTTTCCCTCAAACACTGTAGAACCTATCTAAGATGTTCCTCATGCTCCTCTATGGATCTAGAGTAAATCAATATGTCATCCAAGAAAACCAAAACAAATTGATCCAAGTACTCATGAAACACTCCATTCATTAAGCACATGAACACCAATGGAGCGTTCATCAAGCCAAAAGGTACTACTATGAACTCATAATGCCCATATCATGTACAGAACATAGTCTTATGAATATTTGCATCATGAATCCATAGCTGATGACACCTTGACTTCAGATCAATTTTAGAGAACACCTTGGCTCCCTTAATCTGATCAAATAGATCATCTATGCATGGCAAAGGATATCTATTTTTTATTGTTACCTTGTTCAACTATTTGTAGTCAATACACAAGTGTAAAGATCCATCCTTCTTCTTAACGAAGAGGACTGGTGCTCCCCATGGAGAAACACTAGGTCTAATGCTCCCCTTTTCCAACAACTCTTCTAGCTGAAGCTTAAGCTCACTCAACTCATGAGTAGTCATTCGGTATGGAGCTCTAGAGATAGGCTCAGCTCCTGGGACAAGCTCGATCTAAAAATTGATGTCACGCTTAGGAGGCATACCAGTAATCTCTTTCAGAAAGACATCAAGAAATTCCTGCAACACGGGATGATCTAGGGTCTTTTCTTCGCTCTCCTCCTCACCAATCTCATTCAAGGTCACTGCAAACATCTGGAAACCCTTTCGCATACAACGTTTAAGTTGCATAGCTAAAATCATTCGGAGAGAAATAGAACGTGGAATACCCACTATCTAATACTTCTTGCCCTCATCATCCTTGCAATTGATAGTCTTCTTCCTATAGTCAATGCTAGCTCCATGAGCTCCTAGCCAATCCATACCCAAAATGACCCCATATGATCCCAAAGGAATCACACGTAGATCTACTGAGGTAGTGAATCTGCCCAAATTCAGCTCACATTTAGAAACCAAAGATCCTGCTACAACCCTAGCTCCTGAGGCTAATTCCACTTGCTAAATACTATCTTACTTTGCAACCACTAACCCACAACACTCAACTAAATGTGGAGATATGAAAGAATCAGTAGCACCAGAGTCATATAAAATAGAGATGGGTATGCCTTGAATAGTATCTGTAGTCTCAACTACTGTGCCCTAATGATCTACCTACCACTGATCCAATGCTATAAACACTCTATGACCTCATCCTACATCACCCACTATGGGCTCAGAAGCTGCTGATATCTGTGAAGAAAGCTGAGGTGGGTGCTGTGGACAATTCATAGCAATGTGTCCAAACTTCCTGCTAGTGAAACAACCTGTGCTCCTGAAATTGCCTTTCCCACCAAAAGGTGCACTAGACTACTAGAAGTTGCCTCTGCTAATGCTTTACTGAGCACTCTGAGCTGGTTGAGTGGTCTGATTGTGCTTAAAGTGCTTACCATTATGGAAGTTGCTAGATCGGGAACCACCACTCTGAGTAGAAGGAGGTGGAGGTGACTTAACATGTTGCTAGTTTTGGTTACCTCTATAGAAGTTCGAAGACTTCTTGAAGTTCCCACCACCATGAGACTGATTCCCTCTAAATCTTGATCCTGAAGATCCACCTGCTGAAGCACCTCTATGCTGACCATAGCCTGAGACTATATTAGCCTCTGTGAGTGTAGCCTTCACAACCTCTTCCCTGAGGGTCTTAGGCTTAAAGAGTAAGACCTCTCCAATAATGTGGGCATTCATCCCCCTAGAAAAGTGTTGTATCACTAAGGTTGTGTCATGTCCAAATCCGACATACTGTTTGAGCTCAAAGAATTTGTGCTCATATTCACTCACTGTCATAGTTAGCTGTCTCAAATTATGAAACTCATCGGCCCTCTATTTCCTCCATTGATTAGATAAGAAACATTCTTAGAAATGTTCCAAGAACAATTCCCATGTAATTGTGTCCATCTGAAGACCCAACTTCTCTTCCTCAATTTTCCACCATACCGCTGCAAAATTTGTGAGCTGTGTCACAACATATCTAGCTTTGGTGTTGCTGCTAAATGGGTGCATGGTGAAACTTTGCTCCAAGGCTATCAACCATGTCTCAGCCTCAAGACCTATACCCTTCCCATCAAAGGGAATAGGTCATCCCCTCATAAGATCCCGTATATGGTTTGCTGCTACCACTGAAGGATCCATAGTAAATTTCCTCTTTAGAGGACTCCTGGATCTTTCCATCTCTCTCTCTCCTTCATTCCTCTAGGAATGATGTGAACCTTCTTGATCTGCTCTATCCTGATCAGGACCAAGATGAGTAAGGATAGCCTAAAGGAGCTATCTAGTATCAAGCCCATCAGACTCACCCTGTTGCTCATCTCCCTGTTCCTCTCTTGATTGCTGACAGTTACTGACTTGCTCAACACTAGTGGATGGGCTAGGTTGCCTTCCCATTCCATGTCTACTAGACCTACCTCTACCTCAGCATCTGGCTACTCTAGTTTCAGGCATGATTCCTGCAACATAAAGAAACCAACAAAATCTCACAACATAGATCAAAACATAAACCAAGACAAGATGATCACAAAGCAATAGTCTAAAAATAGATATGTTATATGTCTAAGTTTTGTTTCAAGTTTAAACTATACATAGAAAACCTAATGAGTGTACATACCCAGAGTTCCCAGTGTAAAAACTTGGGACTTGAGGGTCTCCCTGCCAGGGAACCCAAAAGAAACTAACCTAGAACATGATACTAAGTTTAGGTGAATAATTTTTTTCTAAAGTTTACAATTAAGATATATAATCACATGAATGCATTAACCATTATCTCACATAACACACATTACATACATAGGTTACAAAACTAATGGGTCCCATGACATAGTATTACTTTCTAACATAACTCAATAAATAACATCAACAAAAGATTCCATAAATGAAATAGAATAATTACATCATAATGAATACATCTCATGAATAATCATGAATCCTAATAAACATACATCCACTACACATGTCGTAGGGTATGCAGTAATCGCTCTAATAACTAAATTACAAGATCCAGATTAGGTATCACATGCGATACTCTAATACAAGATTTACATAAAAGAATATATACAAAGAACATCAATGATAAAGTAACATAAGGAATCCAACTATAAGACACCAACAAGCATCGACACCAGGATGTCAAATCTTGAATGGTAAAGAATCACTACCACCCGTCCGTGTAGAACCACAAAGGTCTACCCCACCGTGTTGAGGAGATAACATCGGACCCCAAATAGATAATCAAGTCAAATCAGGTAAAACCACTAGGAAAGGAATCCTGATAGCTTATTACAACAAGGTCAACAAGTACAGTAAAAGGCATGACTCACTAATCCAGAGGCAACCGACACATGTAGGATAACTAGGATAATCATGTACATCTAACCCTCGAGTCTCATCCTGGTAATCTCTCTTGATCCCGACACTCAAGTGACCATACACGGATCAATGTCTTCTCATACAGATGAAGCTAATGACTATGCCAGAACACACACCTCCATAGGCAGCAAGCATCATCTCATCCTCATCTCAGTTTGTACTAGCACTCAAGCATGGGAGAGGAAACTATCTTATTAGGTTCATTTTAATATCTCTTAATGTTTTATTAGGTTTTCACTTGTTTAGAATAACTCACAAAAAGTGATCCTGGCAGCCACTTGTGGGCCCCAACACTTATTGTAAGCCACCTCCTATCACATATCTAGGTAAACTACCCTAGGCTCAAAGATCTCTCCTAGATCAAATCAGGTATACAACTACGTAACCTCATATCCAAATTCACACAAAAGAACTAGATATAGTTATAGAGATACCACAAATAGAATACAATATATCATGAGCCCAATGGTAAAAAAGGAATATAAACAGAACACACTCACACCAAACATAAATAAATAGTATGAACACCTGATAATTCCCAAGCCATTGTCTCTCCTAGGTCATCTAGTTCCCATAAAACTGATAAACCAAACATCTAGGAAAGACAAAAATCATATTAACGAAACAACCAATTTCAGTATAAATGATGCATATACCAATATCAGGTAACCTATACATTTAATGCTAAATAGAAGTTCAGTTTGAACATATAATTGCATATACATCAATGGCAAAATTAAACATTATATATATTCCATTCCTAGGCTTGATGATATGATAATCTCGTAATCAATTCAGTTAATCAAACCTAATCTAATTTCCTATTGGATTTAATCATGCTTTAATAAAAATTCAATAAAACAGTACTAGTGACAATTAGAATCCAATAACCCAATTATTATTGCTTAATAATTATTATTAAAAGGAAACATTACTAGGAAATTAGATTCCAATACCAAAACTTATTAAGGCTAATTATTAAAAATATATTAACAAAACTTAATAAATTAATTTTTTTTAAATAGTAAACAAATTAACTAATTTAACAAATTAATCAATTTCCATTTAAAAAAAACATAAACACTAAATTAATTAAAAACAAATTTTATATTAAATTAATTTAATATAAACAACTTTTAATAAAAACAAATTTTAATAAACAAATTTTAATAAAAACAAATTTTAATAAAAACAAATTTTAATAAAATTTGAATACACCACTAAAGAAAAAAAGTTGTTGGGTGGGGTGGGTCCCACGCGCCCCTCACCCTAGGCAATCTCTCCTCTACATAGGCAGGAGTACTGTCTACGCAGTACTCACTGCCACGGTAGTGCAGTACTGTCATAGGCAGTACTCATTACCCCGTGTGGAGTGTGGGGGGTAGGGGACAGGTGGTCCCTGCCTCCCACTTGCCCTTTTTTTTTATAAAAAAACTAAACTTTTATATATATATTTTTTTTGTTTCCTCAAACAAAACAAAATTTTTCAATAATGTTATTTTGTTTACTTTCAATCATTTAAATTCTTCTCTATAAATTTGACTATTAAAGGATTTATATTTTAACATGCATCTATTTTTTTTAATTAACTAATTTTTTTTGACAGTGACAGGCCTATTTCTGAAAACAAAAATTAAGACCTGTACCCTCTATTTCTAGAAATGAAAATATGGGTAAATCACACATTTTAAAAGCATATTTTATTCTTTCTTCTAATCAGTCTTTTCTCTTCACATTATTGAATAGACACTCAACCAGTTAAAAACAAGGAAGCTAATTTTGTCTTTTACCAGTATTTTTTTTACTGTATTTTTTTTACAGAGAATGGGATTTTTTCGAGAAATTTTCACCGAAATTGGGTTTTTGACAACAACCCATTTATTTAATTCAGTCATACTATAGAACTAACTATAGGAAGATTAATTTTTCATTTTCTAGGTGTTTTAGGATGAATTTTCTCCAGAAATTTCGACAACATAACCCTACTATGCCAAGTTTGTATAAAAATATAAATTGACAAACCTATGAGTCTTCTAATCCTCAATTTAATAGCATAAACAGATAACAAATCTAAATCTATAAGCTGAATCAAACATGGAAAATTACTGAAAATATACAGACAATAACAGAGGAAAATTCCTCAAAACCCTACCTCAATCCAATGCTAGAAATTGAATATGAATCCCTATAGAATGCTGAATCTCCTAGATTTGACAATAGGAAAGCTCAACTTGGAGATTTTAAATCACAGAGCATGCAAATCCCAAATCCAAAAACAAGCAACCTTCATCCAAAATTCAAGCACAATCTCCAAAATCTCAAGAACACCAAGAAAGCACAAAAACTCCAAAAGCTCTCTCCAAAATTCCTCCCACAAACTGATTAACTCCAATTGAATGCAAAATCCCCCTATTAGGGATTCAACTCCACCATCCATGCAAACCCTAGATGACTCACACAAAGAACTCATAATCCAACTCTCCCTCTTTTGTTGAGAGAAAATACCAATTAATAATAAAAAATAAATATAATTGTGCACAACTCAACTTAGTCTCCTAAAGACAAGTTGTCACTATTTAAAAATAAGACAAATTCAAACTCAATAAAGCACATGCATAAAATTAAAATCTATTATTAAATAAATTTAATATTTGAACATCATTAATTCATGCAAATATTAATTTAATAACTAATGGTCAATTTCAAATATGTTTCACACAATTAATTAATTAATATCAAATATCCTAATATTTGATTTTTAATTAATTAATAATCATATAATAACATAGGAAATAAATTTAATATTATTTTCCAATTATAATATTAAATCCTATAATAATAGAAAATCACATAATCAATCAAGCAATAAATCAGGACCATCAAATAAACATACCAACACAGAGATGGGATCCGTGAATTTTGTCACTTGACAAATTCAGGTAAGGTGGTCAATGGATACTTATCCAATAATTAGGATAATTGGGCTTAGATTTAGGGTTTTTGGGTCCATTTGTTACCTCCCCTTTTTAGCATTGAGATGAGTATATTTTTGGGCACGCTCACTCCTGCCAATTTAGGGAAGACAATGCCCTGTACCTACAAACCTGTCATCACAAATCAAAGCATGTACATACAACATATAAAAATCAATGATAGGGTATGGTCGGTCATGTGGATCTTGACAAGGCAAGTAACTACGCCTCTGCCCTCTACCATACAGACACATAAAATAGATACATACAAATGAACACCATACACATGCTAGTATGGGGTAAGTACATCATAATCCAACTGAAACAAGAAACATCTCATCATGATAATATCAATATCTAACATGACATCATATGACATAATCAAAACCATAATCTAGATCATCAATAGTCACTAACATAATAAAATCTGCACACAACAATGTGGCCTAAAAGAGTATGGCATCTGAAAAACCGAAAGCAAAATATGGAGGTACTACAGTAAGAAAGATGTTTAAGGAGTTCAAATGAAAATGAACCAAAATTTTCCATTAAGGATAGAGATGTGATCCTCTTCCTAGTTCGTAACTACATTTTCCATGTAAGAATGTACAATGATAGAACATCAATTAGCCTTTAGGAGCATCATTCTTGAGAACCCTCTAAACTATGGCTTGTTAGTTATGGACAATTAGGTTGTGCTTGTTTAATATTTTTGTCCAAGAAAATAGTTGATGGTTTTCAAATGATAGTAAAGCCTTTTAGAAAGTGTGAGGCTTATATTTTGGGTAAGAACAACATTCTATAATTTGAATTAGGAAACTCTCAAAGGGAAAGAGAACCATTTAATATGGTGCATACCCATTTGGTTGACCCTATACAAACTAATTTTATTTGCGGGGGGGGGGGGTACTTATTTTATGAACTCCATTAATGATTTCAGCTGTAAGATATGGGTTTATTTTTTGAAGCATAAATCTGAAGCATTTGATAACTTTTTATTGTTTAAGGCCTAGGATGAAAAATAAAGGATACTATATAAAGGTCAGAAGGTTCAAGAGAGGGAGAGAGCATACCGCCAATCAATTTGTAAATTTTTGCAAAAAAAATGATATAAAGAAGGAGCTAGCAACAAGCTATACTCCACAAGAAAATGGGGTGACTAAGAGGAAGAATATGGCCATCACAGAGATGGAAAGGAGCATACTTAAGGAAAGAGACTCCTAATGCATATTTGGGATAGGTTATAGAAACAACTATCTATTTTATAAGTATAAGTCCAAAAAAGGTAGTCTATTACAAGATTCTACAAGAGGCATGGACAAAACAAAAATTGATAATTGAACACTTGATTGTGTTTTTTTGTGTGGAATATGCTCACATGCCAAGGGAGAAGAGGCAAAATTTGGATGAAAAGGGTGAGAAGTTTATATATTCATAAGTTACAATCCTAAATAAAACACATATAGGTTGTATAACCTAGTTACCAAGAAGATAATCACAAGTATAGATGTGTAGTTCATTAAGAATGATTCATGGGATGGATTGGTGGACACATATTTAATAAATTCAAGTAGAGTTACCATTGATGATGAATATTATGAGTATGAAGATTAGCAAGAAGATGCTACAATAGATATGCAGTTGGATAGACAACTCTTGAGATATTTGAATTTAAATAGGCTATCACACAGAAACCTCTAGAGAACTCCTAATGGAAATATGTAGTGAGGAAATCTCTTGGAATACAAACATCACTTGAAAACTTGATCTTTTTAACTTTTATAAGATTTTTTATTTTTTATAATTATATTATGAAGTTATGAAATAAGAACAAGAAATGAAAGAGGAACATATTGAAAAATATTTATAGTGGAAAAACCCTTAGGGTAATTTTTTTTTTAATCTGAACCTTTATTAGCCTCTTGCAAAAATTTTCTAGAGCTACAACTCTGGGAAGCACCAATACCCTATTTTAGAGACACCTATCTCAAGGAACACCAATTCTTTATATCTAAAACACTAAATTCAAAATTTAAGAAGCACCAACTTCTAACATGAAAAAAATGAGTTACAAATTAGAGGATCATCTCTATTAAAATATAAATCATGAATCAAGAATTCAATTTCTAGTTGAAAACATTAAGCAGGATTTACTTCTTTTCGTATCTCTCATACTGATTCTTTTACATCACCAAATTATGGAAGCCTTCTCAAAATGAATTTATCATATCATGAAATGTGTAATCATACTTGAATAAATACATCTAAATGTAAGAGGATGAGTTTAATCAATGATCTTTAAAATTCTATACTTCTTAATAGATAAATAACATGTTTCCCTTCAAAACATTAAATATCGAAATGCATATTCATGTCTCATAAAAATATCCGATTAAAGGATGATGTGAACCCTTATAATATTAGTTAATAAACCCTTTTCAACCTCTAATATAATCCTTCAACCATTATTCAATCATAAATATCAATTTTGAAAGAAATGTTTATACCATTCAATTTGTTGTCTTGTGGACTACATAGAATCCTTTTGGTCTAATTTGAATATCTTCCAAATCCTTCAAAAAAATGCAAGACCACCTATACCACTATTTAGAGGAATGAATCCCCTACTTATAAATGTCTCTTTTTTTTATCCATCTACACATTAAACTGCCCAAAACTCCTTTAGACAAAAACCAGTTATAACTGCCAAAAACTGACTTAGTCGAAAGCCAATTTGACCTGTAAGAACATGTTCAAATCCAAAAATAGAAATGACCCATTTTATAATTTCTTGTTAAATTAATAAAAATATATAATAGTTGGGGTCTTTTTTAACACTTAATATGTTCAAATTCATTTATACTGAAACTAGGTAGTTATGAAATTATAACTGATTTAACACTCAGAATCAACATTAAGTGTTATATGCTTAACACTTTATCAACCACCTCAATAATGATATAATAAATGTATTGGTACATTAATAAAATTATGTTAACAACATCTTGATTACTTTAATCAATTTCCATAAGATCACTAAATTTCCATCTAGTGTACCATTATTAGAACTATATCTTGTGTACTACCATAACTGACTGAGAGATATAGCATGTCTTATTGACATCAATGACAAAACCAAAGACCAAGTTACCAAAGGTTCAACATACTCCCACTTTGACATTGATGTTAATACCTACAAAAACATATTAACCTATGCATGTACCTGTATAGAATCCATCATGTACTTGTATAGATTCCATCAACACATCTTTATCAATATCATTAACCAACCTCGTATATTAGTCACAATAAGTTTTCCTCATGATTTTTATCCCCTTTTGACATTAATGACAAAGGAGATACACTAAGGTTTTAGTTACAAAAATGTTCATAAATGCCCCCCCTGAGACCTTTAACATATTGATGAACTTATGGAAGAGAAGAGAGAGATAGAATCCCCAATCTTGTTCTTAATCTTTCAAACACATCTTTCTTGAGAGGTTTTGTGAATATGTCAACTAGCTGAGCTTCCTATTTGTCTCCTATAATATGTTCTTGAGGATGATATTTCTTCAATTTTGTAGTTTTAGACTCTGTATCTATTGGTTCTAGTGTCCCCAGTTGATCTTTTGTCTCTTCTTCACCTTTTTCAACTTTATTATCTATTTTTTCCAAGTCATTATTATTGTCTTGAAGGAGAGTATTAGCTTTATCATGTACAACATCATTCATCCATCCCATAAGAAAAACATCTTCATGACTGTTAGTATTTATGATATCTTTTAAGTTGTATATATTCCCTTTAGATCTTTTACCTAATGCAACCAACTATCCTGATTTAAATTTGATTTGACAACCATGATCATCAAACCCAACTTCATATCCATTATAAAAATGTGACTAACACTAATACAATTTTACTTTAATCCTTAAACATAATACACATCATGAATAGACATTTTTTCACTAAGCATCAAAGAACCCAAACCTTTAATTTCCCTTGAAGAATCATCACAAAATCTCACATTGCCATCTTTGTAGTTAATCAAGTTATCAAATTTTTTTTTGTCACCTGTCATGTGTCTAGAACAACCACTATCACTTATCCACAAGTTCTTTTCTTTAGAATGTAAAGCCATTTGCACAAACATAGACTTATTAATCCTAGGCCTCTATATATTAGTCACTTTAGTATCAAATTCTTTATCAACTTGCAAACTAGTATATTGATCATTCTGAAATGACCTAATTTTTCAATTCCTCATAACATGAACAAAAAGATTGCATTTGTAACATCTTAGAACATTAATTTTAGGAAAGAAATAATCAAAATAAAACTTTGAAAACATCCTTGAAATATATTTACAATTACTTATTCTATGTCCATGTTGATGACACATGAAGTAATACCCATCAAAGAAAGTAATGAACCTGTTTGAAGATACTTTACCCATGAATGGAGAGCTTGATGTAACCTAGATTTTACCATTATAAATCTTATTAAAATCTGAATTTTTATCTGAATTTGAAGTGGTAACCTGTTGATCTATGTCTTTATTTTTAGATTTGAATATCTCAAATAAAGATTTATCTTTCTTGTCACTAGAGCATTGTCCAAGTTCAAAACCAATTCCAATTAGATCATCAGGTCTTCTTTGTTTCCTTAAAATTTCATCCAAATTAGTATTCTCATATTTTTCTAACTTCCTTTTATGTTATACTACTTCATTCATTAACCTTGTACATTTATAATCTTTAGGACTTAACTCTTCCTTAGTGACAAAGACAATTCTCTTTTGTTCCTCAACTTGTAATTTAAAATCTGTGACTTGTTGATTTAATTCCTTAGTTTCTTTTTCAAAGTTCTCTTTTTCCTTCAAGAATTTATTTTCTTGAACACTTAAATTCCTTTTTAATTCTTTGATAATTTTATGTGCATAAAGAAATTCACATTCTAAATCAGCCTCAACAAGTTCAACATCATTATCACTATCTGTTTCTTGACAAGGAGTTTCTATAGCCATGCAAAAAAATTCATTTTCATCACAATCAAAGTTACTAGATTCACTATTTGATACATCAGCAATCAAGCTCGTCTTAGTCTTAAAGAAATTATTTTTGTTATAGAATTTATTTTACTTGATTTCTCTTTCTCATAATATACTTCATCATGACTATTATAAGGACATTTACAACATCATATCATCAATTATTTCACCAAGCCCTCTTATGCCATTCATTGTTTCATCTATCTTAAGGAGATAGTCTTCTACCTTTTCATCATCACCCATATTTAGGTCTTCAATTATTGCTTTCAAATGTTTTATCTTGGCTTCTTTAACTCTATCATTACCATGATAAGTATTTTTCAATTTTTCCCATACTTCTTTAGAAGATTTACAATTCATTACCTTAACAAAACACATCTTTCCAAATTGTTAAATATAGAAAATTTAGCTTTCATATCAATTTAATACTTCTTCTTTTCATCAAGATCTTTAGGTAAAGAATTAGGAACTTTATAACCATTAACAACTGAAGCCCAAACATTAGCATTAATAGATAGCAAGTATGTTTGCATCATTACTTTCTAAAAATAATAATCTGATCCATAAAAAATAGGAACCTTTGAAGAACTATCTTGAGCCATTATAGATAAGTATCCCACTCAACCAAAATCTACCCAAAGTTTTTAAACTTGATATAGTGAACCTTTCTCCGATACCACTTGTTGGAATAAAAATACCACTAAGAAGGGGGGGGGGGGGGGGGGGGGTGGGTGGGTTGGGTGAATCAGTGGTTACTTGAAAACTTGATCTTTTTAAATTTTACAAGCTTTTCAATTTTTTTACAATTATAACATGAAGTTATGAAATAAGAATAAGAAATGCAAGATGAAAACATTACACAATATTTATAGTGGAAAATCCCTTAGGGTAAAAAACCACTTTTAATGTGAACCTTTATTAGTCTCTTGGGAAAAAATTTTAGAGCTACAACTCTGGGAAGCACCAAGACCCTATTTTAGAGACACCTATTATCTCAAGGAACACAAATCCCTTATATTTGAAGAAAAAAATTCAAAAGTTAATAAGCACAAACTTATAGCATGAAAAAATTGAATTACAAATTAGAGGATCATCTCTATTACAATACTAATCATGAATAAAGAATTCAACTTCTAGTTGAAAATATTAAGAAGGATTTACTTCTTTTCTTATCTCTCATATTGATTATTTTACATCACCTTTTTATACAAGCCTTCTCAAAATGACTTTATCAAATCATGAAATGTGTAATTGGACTTAAATAAATACATCTGAATGTAAGAGGATGAGTTTAATCAATGATCTTCAAAATGTTATACTTTGGTAGGGCCACTTTGGGCGGGTGGTCTATGGTGCAAGAAAACCTAAGGGAATGAAGACAATAAAGACACCAAGGGAGCATTATGGAGTCTCTCATGGGTCCAAATGACTCATTTTGAATGTTTTAAGGCCTATAATGAAATTTGAGTATAATGATGTAAACAAAATTGTAAAATATCCTAATGGTCCTAATAGGACCATATGAATTAATCATGGATTTAATAGGCCTAGAATTGGTAGGAGCCTTAAATGCATTTAGGAAATTTAGATAAGTCATGTTTATCCTTAAGAGATCATTAGTGGAGTATAGGAGTTAGTTTCTTTACTAAAATAAGAAGTTTTAAATTTAAATTTTTAAATCCTAATGACTAGTGACAATTAGGAAGGAAATCATGTTTAATGGTTATTTTGGAGGTTTAATGAGTTCCAACCAATTTGAATTGGTCTGGGAAGTTTTAATACACCTTATATATCCTGGTCAAGGCTTGAGGAAAGGATATAGTATGGGGGAATCCATATGTGTATAGACTGTACTAGGAAAATCAATAAAGATCACTGAAATTTGCAAATTCTCATGATAGTTTGATTTTATTTCATTATCAACACCTCTTGAGGTTTTGAGAAAATAAAGTAATCATCTATAGAAGTCTCACACATGTTTTTAGATTTCAATTTGTTCAGATTATTCTATACATTGCTGACAGTCATAGGGAATTGCATTGTTTTGTGACAATTTTGGGTATTTTAAATGGAATAAGGGTCATTCCATGAATGAAATAAGTGATACTCATGGAATGACCACATATTAAAATTTATTATAGTCTCCTAACATTTTAATGTACAAATAAGTGAACCAAAATTGGTGATCACCATGTTATTATGTTGAAGGAACACTAAATTTTAGGCTAAGGTGTAGCAGTAAGAGATCCGCCCAAAGGAGGGCATCATTTTATATTAGAATCCATCTGGGAATATCTTGTGGATGGTGAATTAACCATTTTTGAGTCGAGGAAGTGTTTGGAGGGTTTACATTGAGCATGCCCTAGTTTTAAGGGGTTTTAAGGAGCAATTTGGGGCTTTTGCATCTAGAGAGACCATAGGGTAAAATTTGTTGCATATTCCTTTAATTAAAGTAATTTTACAGCTTTGTTAAAAGAGAAAAGGTTAGGGGTTGATTATTCAATAGGGTTTCTTTGTAAAAATTGGGTAGTTAGCACTCAAAACTAGTCATAGTTGGGTAATAGGATGATTTGGTCCAAAAAACCTACTACTAAGTTTTGGATATGTTATGAAGAAGCCAAATGGGTATCTAAATCTATAAATTCTCTCTAGAGTCCTTTGGAAAGTTTTGGAGGAAAGTCTAAAAATAGTCATTATTGACCTACAAGGGGATTAAGCCTTTGGGACAACATTGGGAGTTTTCCCAAGAGTTGGTAATTTGGAACTTTGAAAGTAGTTTGGTTTGGTTGGTTTGGGTGAGTAGGGACTCCTAGAGTCATTGTGGGCCTTGGTGAGGCTGGAGCTCCTTACACAAGACATATTGGAGTCACAAGGAGAATCAAGGAACATTGTGAAGTTACATATCTTTAATGCATTGATTGACAAGTATTGGATCAAAATTTTGATAGCCCCACTTGCTTTGCATCAAGTGGTATCAGAGCATAGAAGATACCTTTGATAGAAGGAAAATGGTTTATGTCTGAATAAGATTTTGAAGAATTTGAGGAAGAGGCCCTATAAATGCCTCTAAAGATGACAAACGCTGAGCTTTCCAAGATTGTGATGGAGAAATAAAAGGAGAAAAATAAGATGAAGGCATAGATGGAAAAGATAAGAAGAGAGAAGAAGAAGAAGAAGAAGTAACAACAAGGGAAGAGTTAGACATGGATGATGCAAGAATGGCTAAGTTGGTTAAAGCCATTAAAGGGAATTATTATAATGGTAAGTCAGATATTCCCATGTATGATGGGAGGATGAATGAAGAATAATTGATTGACTAGTTTAGTGCATTAGAATTTTTTTTCATTATGAAGATGTGAAGGAGGATCACAAAGTGAAGATTGAAAAGTTCAGGTTAAGAGGACATGCCTTAATTTGGTGGGATTGATTACAAGAAGATAGGTGGAAGAAGGGAATGAATAGAATCACTTCTTGGCAAAGGATGATGGACAAGATGAGGGATAAATTCCTTCCAAGAGACTACAAGGTTCAGGTGTACAAAAACATTCAAAATTTGAGGCAAAAGGACATGGATGTTCAAATGTACACTGAGGAGTTTCACAATCTAGATACTAGAGTTTCTCATGCTAAAGAAGAGGAGGAGAGGGTAGAAAGGTACATGGGTGGACTAAGGTTCAACATCTAGGATGAAATTAGTTTGAATGCACCCAACACTATAGAAGAATGTTGCAAGTTTTCTATTAGGGTTGCTTGTACAAGTTGAGAAGGAGACAAGAAAGAGAAGGACATGGAAGAGGCCAAGTGAATAGGGGAAAAGGTGGAAGATCGAATGAAGGAAAAGGAAAAGGTGACAAAGGAAAGTATCCTATAAATGATCAAAGAAGTGGACAAAGAGGTGGTGGTAGAGTTGGCATAGGTAGAGGCCATATCCATTAGATTTCCACAATCCATATTACAGTAAGTGTCAATTTTTGGATTTGATTGTGTAGCATTTTTTTAACCATCAACATTTTGGATCATACTACATGATCCATCATCAGGATGCTGCTAGAGAGAAACATTGATGGTTAAAAAATGCAATACAATAGAATCCAAAAACTGACACTGATAGTAGGTAGAGACATCAACATCTTTAATGGAAAATACTACAACTATGGAGAGGAAGGACATCCTTTCTACAAGTGTCCAGAGAAAGATAGAAGGAATTATGATAGGATATTTGGGTTGACACAAGACATAGGAGACATTGAGTAAGATGAAAAACAAGGGAGAGGAAGAGAGACAACCCCTGCATATCCTAAAATTAGGGAATGTTTTATGGTGAAAAAAGGAGCAGATATACAACAACAAAGAAGACTAGAGGTGTCCATCTTCAAAACCTAGTGTTTGAGTAAGGGTAAGGTTTAAAAAATGATAATAGATTTAGGTTCTTTCCATAACTTGGATTCTTATGAAAAGGATAACAAGTCTCATTTGGAGAATTTTTCACATCTGAGACTCTATAGAGCCTTATGGGTAAGTGAAGCAAAATGCCTTGTGATTAGGGAGTAGACTTAGGTATAATTTTTAATTAGTGAGTATAGGGAGAGGGTAATATGTGATGTGGTGCCTATGACATGTTGTCATATCATTTTAGGAAGGCCTTGGTAGTCAGAGAGGAGAAAAATACATGATGGACTCAAGAATACATATCTAGTTCACAAGGATGGTAAAATTTTCATCCTCATACCTTTGCAAGGTAGTAGTACAAGAGAGCCAAGAATTATTTATTTTGGGAAGGAGTATGTTGATTTTCAGAGCCATGAAAGGAGTATATCTGTGGAAGAGATTCTGGTTGACAAAGCATTGTTGTTGGTGCTAAAAACTACTGGTTATGACAATAAACAGGAGATGGAAGAATGACATAATAAATTGGTTCAAAAAGGAGTGGTTGTGGGAATAATTTGGTGTCCTATTGATTCACTAGTGAAAGGTGACAAAATTTTGTCCATAGAGAGTAGTGGAATGAGTCATATGGATCCTAAAATGTAGAAGGAAGGACACTCTAAACACATCTATAATGATTATCCTAAATAAAAAATGTTTATGATGAATGATGCATTTTATTTTCATGTTTCGAATCATGTGGTTACAGATTCAAGGAGATGGGATAAGGAGTTTTTATTGCAACAGATTCCTGATAGAAGAGGAAGAAAAATTTATAGAACTCCTTCAAGAATGCTAGGAGGTGTGAAGACAAGACCTCTTAACTTTCGGGGAAAAAATGTTTTTCCACAAGGGGGAGTATTGTGTAGGGGAACCTAAGGGCATGAAGAAAATAAAGACACCAAGGGAGCATGATGGAGTCTCTCATGGGTCCAAAGGACTCAATTTGAATGTTTTAAGGCCTATAATGACATTTGAGTATAATGATGTAAACAAAATTGTAAAATGTCCTAATGGTCCTAATAGGACCATAGGACCTAATCATGGATTTAATAGGCCTAGGATTGGTAGGAGCCTCAAAGGCATTTAGGAAATTTAGATAAGTCACATTGATCCTTAAGAGATCATTAGTGGAGTATAAGAGTTAGTTTCTTTATTTAAATAAGAAGTTTTAAATTTGAATTTTTAAATCCTTACGACTACTACCAATTAAAAGGGAAATTGGGTTTAATGGTTATTTTGGAGGTTTAATGAGTTTCAACCAATTTGTATCAGTTTGGGAAGTTTTAAGACACCATATATAGCCTGCTCAAGGCTTGAGGAAAGAATATAGTATGGGGGAATCCATATGTGTATGGGTTGTATTGGGAAAAATAATAAAGATCATTCAAATTTACAAATTCTCATGATAGTTTAATTTTGATTCATTATCAATACCTCCCAAGGTTTTGAGAAACTAAAGTAATAATATGTAGAATTAGCACACATGTTTTGAGATTTCTATTTATTTTGATTATTGTCTACATTGTTGACAGTCACAGTGAATTATATTATTTTGTGAAAGTTTTGGGTATTTTAAATGAAATAAGGGTCATTCTATGAATGCAATAGCTGATCCTCATGGAATGACCACATATTAACATGTATGATAGTCTCCTAACATTTTAATGTGAAGATAAGTGAATGGAAATTGGTGATCACCATGTTATTGTGTTGAAGGAACACTAAATTTGAGGCTAAGGTGTAGCAGCAAAAGATCTATCCAAAGGAGGGCATCATTTTATGTTACAATCCATCTAGGAATTTCCTATGGATGGTGAATCAACCATTTTTAAGTCAAGCAAGTGTTTGGAGGGGTTAATATTGAGCAAGCCCTAGTTTTAAGGGGTTTTAAGGTGAAATTTGGGGCTTTTGTGTCCATAAAGACCATAGGGTAAAATTGGTTTCATATTCCTTTAATTGAAGTCATTTTACAACTCTATTAAAATAGAGAAGGTCAGGGGTTGAGTATTCAATAGGGTTTGTTTGTAAAAGTGGGGTAATTAGCCCTCAAAAGAAGTCATAGCTGGGTAACAGGAGGATTTGGTCTGAAACACATGCTATTGAGTTTTGGATATGTTATGAAGAAGCCAAATGGGTGTCTAAATCTATAATTTTTTTCTAGATTCCTTTGGAAAGTTTTGGTGGAAAGTTTGAAAAGTAGTCACTGTTAACCTACAAGGGATTTAAGCCTTTGGGACAACATTAGGAGTTTTCCTAAGAGTCGGGCATTTGGAACTTTTAAAGTAGTTTGGTCTAGTTGGTTTGGGTGAGTAGGGACCCCTGGAATCATTGTGGGCCTTGGTGAGGGTGGAGGTCCTTACTTGACATATTGGAGTCACAAGGAGAATCAAGGAACGTTGTGAAGTTACATATCTTTAATACATTGATTGAAAAGTTTTGGATCATAAGTTTCATAGCCCACTTGTTTTGCATCAGTCCATCCATTGGTGGCTCCATGTCATCCATGGAGGGATCACCTCTGGGTAGGTGGTCCATCCAACGGTGGCTCAACGTCGCTCGTTGGGAGATGCCTCAGGTGTATCCTTCATTTCCCTCCTGATAACGTCTAATCCCCCTTTGACCAAAATCCCCAAAAACATTAAACATAATAAAATAATCAACTGAAACTAAAAACCAAGGTGAGTTTATAGCTTACCAGATCCCCCCTATCTGTTTCCCATCGGTAGACTTGCATTCTCTCACCTAGTTGCTCCTTGTCTCCTCGTCCTGCCATTTTCTTCTCCTCTCCTCTCCTCTTATCTCTTTCCTTATGGTAAAAATGAACTCTTTTGACCCCTTTTTCCCTTTTATAAGGGGCTTTTTAATGGGTTCTTTTTTGACTTCTTTTTAAAAAAAAAGTTATGTAAAGTCTCTTCCCCTCATTTTTTTCATGAATTGGCAAACTTTTTTTTCTTTTGCCCTATTTTCTCAAGGGGGCACATCCTCCTACTCACTTTTACTATGTGCTCCTCTTAGGTCCCAGTTTTCCTCTGGGGCATTTGCATTTTCTTTTCTTTGACGTGATGCCATTTTTGACACCACATCAAAGAGGGGCAAAATGTAGACACCTAAATTTGTTCACTTAACATTAATTGAATTAAATTTAATTAATGATTCCAAATAATATTATGGTTACTTTTTAATTAATTATATTTGTTATATTCATCTATCTATTTAATAAAATTTATTTAATTTAATAAATTCACTACCTATAGTATTTAAATTAAATTTAAATACTACCCCCTAACGTATTAAATTTAATTTATTACATGTTTCTCCATATTCCCCTTCTAAATAAAATTTTAATTTATTTATTCCTCCACATGCTTTATTTCTACTAAACCATGATTAAATTAAAATTGTATTTAATTTAATCTTAAACCTAACCTAGATGCTATCCTACACACATCACTTTGTATCTAATTAGCCTATTTATTAATTAACTAAGGTTAATTAAACTAATTTTCATCTTCCTACAAAAATTGGTCCTAATTATCTTCTCACACATGTGCGAACAAATAATTTAAAATTTAGCTTTTCAAAATTTTCTAAAAGAATGCCTAAACAAGACTGTTTACAATTTTTTATGATCTCTTACACTTTCTAAAAGTTTAGAAATTCTCTTTCTCTTACACATCTCTTACAAACACTTACACATGTGTACTTGGAGTATACATTGACCCTTCACATCCCAAGTTTCTCACACATGTGTGAGAAAGTCTTGGACTTTGCATGGCTTATGTGTCTCCTTGGTGGCACCTATGTGGATGCCATATAGATGCCACCTCATCCCAGCCCTCCAAAATCCTATAAATAGGACCTTTGTCTCAAGAAAATCATCCATAATTGCTTTTCATTCATTCTTGCATTTTAGATATTTAGTGCTTTTATTGTAGTTATTACTAACAATTTGGTAGTTGTTATAATTCATAATAGATTTAGAATTTTTTTTTCATTAATATTTGTATCGTCTTAAAATGGAATCACTTTCATGTTAAGAATGTTTGGCCCTCCTTAGGGGGTGTTTTGGGCCATTATCATGTTGTCCTTTAATTTCTGCCCCTTTTCCATCTTTTGTGCCTATTTAGGACCATGAATGGGCCTCTTTGGGTACTGTTTTCCCCACTTGGCATATTTTCCAAGGGTTTTAACCCCCTGGATCAAGGTCAACCTTGACCTCGACCCAAGTCCCCCTTTTTTCATTAGAAAGTGTGCCGGATGCGGGGGGAACCTCAAAAGTTTATTTTCTCACTTCTGGATTAGCTGTTTTATATTTTGAAGTGGCGACTCTTAAAAGATATTTAATATAGGTCCACTTCTACGGGTATAGGCCTAATCATAATTTGTTTCTCATATGTCAGCCTCTCTAGAAGTTTGTTCCCTAGACTAGTATATAAGGAAGCCTTCTCTCATTTCACATCATCAGTCATAAAAAAAGAAGCAAAGCAAGAAAGATCAAGAAATCTAAGGAGGATCAGCAACATCCATTGTTCTACTTTAAATAATCCATTGTTCTACATGCTTTCAATCATTCAAGTTCTCCATTGAAGATCAAGGATTAAAGCACTCAAGCCTTTGAAGAGATTTGGTTCAAGCATTCAAGATTCATCATTGAAACCCTAGATCTATCCATCATGGTGGTGTGATCTTCCTTCAAGATGCTTTGTGCATCCGCAAGATTCATTCAATCTTCCTTCATGGTGGATTCCAAGCATACATTCATGGAGGTTTTGATTTACATTTATAGTTTTTGATGTTGAGTCTAAGCTTTCATATTAACATACTTGTTTACATTTCAAATACAATTGCATATTTATTGAATATCATAGCTTCATTGTTAGATCTTCTTTTACTACTTGTTAGCATTCTACATTTCAATTATATTTGAAGGTTAATTCCTAAATCAGGGTTTGACTAAGGAAACCCCCCCCCCCCCCCAGTAAACAAAACCATTTTTCTTTTAGGTACAGGTATAGAATAGCAAATTATAGAGCAAATCTGGATACCCTTTTTGGAAAACTTTCAAGATCAGCAAACAAAATTTCTGTTGGAGTAGTGCAAGTCAAGGTCAACATAAAGGGGTCAACGTTGACCTACATTTGGGTCAAGGTCGACCAAGTTTAGAAAAGAAAAAGATTTATGGGTTTTCTCCATCTTTGTGTTTCTGTTCCAGATCCATTCGCAAATTTTCTAGAAACACGATATAGGCACCATAAAATAGGTATTTCCAGATCTTCTATGTTATGAGGTATGTATTTCATTTTATCTACAAGCATTTCCATATTTATATTCCATATCTTTATAATTTCATGTTTGTGTTAATATTGGTTTAGGGTCTCTTTCATGTGTAAACTCCCATTGTTCTAAACCCTATCGATAGTTTTCCCATTACATTTTGGTGAGCCCGTTTATGACAAATATTTCTTTTTGGTGTTAGATTTGCATTTTATGTTAGATCTTACATGCATATAAAAGTAGATTTATTTTATTCTCTTGCATTTATATTTCAAAATTTTAAAAAATGACAAAATTTCTTTGAAAATACAAAAACATTTACATTTTTCATGCTTGTAGTGCTACTTCGTGTTCAACATGTATGATTTTTGTTTTCAATACTTTGATGAGGATTTTATTGCAAAAGAGGATAGATCCTCTAATGAGGTACATTGAAGTGAGGATGAAAATTGTTTGAATAAGATCTCCATTTATCCTATTCCTATTTCATCCTCCTCTACAACCTCTTCAATTGACCTTTACCATAGGGTGTGTGCATGGTTACCTTCATGTTCCACTATTTACAACATTGATGCACCTAGAATGTTATATCCTTAATATTCTATTCAAGCTATAGAGGCCTTTAATAAAGTCCTTCATGATAGTGATCAAGGTGTTAATCTCCTACGTGGTATTACTCATCTTGTGCATTTAAATGTCAAACCTTTAGCTCAAGATCTAGGACTCACTCCTCTTGTCACTAGTGTGGAAACTTCTTCTGTTCCTTTACCCAACATTCCTACTTACACTCCTCCGTTAGTGGGTACATCTCTTTCATCTCTTCCTATGAGTGTTCCACTTGTTTCTTTACCTATCTCACAGCCTTCTTACCACAGTGTTCCTTATACTTATTACAACCCTCTTCCACTTGTGGTTCCAAGTGTTCCTCCAGTTGTGTCTTCCAATCTCACCACTTCCTACACTTTCCTAGTGTTCCTAATGTTTCTATGCCTCCTATTTTTTCTAATTATTCCACAATCATTAGTCTAGCTCAAACTGTTTCCTCTTTACAATAGCAACTTGCGTCCTTAAATCAATCCAACTTTAGTATCCTTACACATGACATGGGTAGTTGTTTATCCCTAGACATTATTCATGCTCATGTCCCCTAGCAAGCTGATATGCCTCATCTTGAGAATTACAATGGTAAGGGAGATCTTGTCACTCATGTTAAAAAATTTCAAATCCTTTTTAGTGACTATGCTATTATGAGATTGACTAATACTAGCCTTCCTACTTTCAAAAATTTCATTAAGAATTTGTGTGGCAGACCTATTACTCTTTTGGATTATGTGAAGCATTTGGTAGATGATACCCCATTTCCTAATCTTCCTAATCCTAATCCTATCCTTCCTAATCCAAATCCTAATATTCCCACTCCTATTTCTTCATCTTCTATGCCTAGTTCTTCCCACACATATGATGGGGCTCAAACTATGGTTTATGAGGTAGATGTGCAAGAATTATTTGAATTACCTTCCCCTTCTTATCTGATCCAATATGATATTAAAGGGAAGAGAAAATAAACTTATTCTAAACCTATCATTCCGCCTTATACAACATTTTCTCAGGATCACCATGAACAATTACCTCTTGTAGAAGCTTTACAAGATATGTACACTATAGGATACAATACGATGGATAAACAAGGTTATAAGGGTTTAGGGCTTGGTGTTAATGAACAAGGTATTAAATATCCAGCTCATCTATCCCCTAAACAAGATATGCATGGTCTTGGATTTTTGCTATCTTAATTTAAGGAGGTTGATTCTGATCGTCACCCTCCTCTTCATGTTCTTCTTCCAACACCTTCCTTAGATTACCCTGATACTCCTCAAGATGTGGATAAGAAGGTGTATGTTCAGTTAATGAATTCTAAGAAAGAAATCTTTAAACCTATGCCAAAAGATGCTCTCTCCAAGTACAAATGTCCTTTTCACTATAGTAATACACATTTACTTGCTAGTTGTGTGCATTTCAAGATATATGTTAGAGAAAGAGCTGCTTTAGGAATTATATCTTACTCTCATGTGGTATTACAATTTGTTCATAATTTTACCCCTCATTCTTCTATAATATAGATATTTTATCCTCTTGTCTCTTGACTAGTGGGGCAAGAGGTATTTCTCCCATTTTGCTAGGATCCATTATTCTCTTAGCATGTATTTTGTTTTGAGCTTAATTGGTTATTCTTTATATATTTTATCCCTAAAATTTTGTATTATTATATCTTTCCTTTTCTCATAATCATCCATAGTTCTCTTCTAGTATTCATGATGTCTTTTCTAAAGTCATTTTATTTGCAAGGTTTTCCTTCTTTCTCTCCATCTAGGGATCTTCTTTCCTTAGCTTAGTGGCATTTGTTTATTCTAAAACATTATTTCCTTATACTGATTGATGTTTTGGCTATGGATATCATTTTATGTGAGAGGTTTTTTTCCTAGGTCATCACTTCTTCTTTATTTTCAAATTATGTTCTTTATAAACTATTGTCATTGATGTGGGGTTATATTTTTATTCCTTTGTTTCAAGATTCCTCTTCCTCTTGATCGCATGGGGCTTGATGATTGAATCTTTGATCCCTCTTTGCTTTTCTTTGAAAGATCATATTTTATCTAAAGCACTCCTCTATGGTGGGAGTGTTGTTGATAAGATCTATTTTTCTTTGAGGATACATTTTCCATAAGTGACATATCCTTTTTCATGATTATCTTTTCTCTTTGATGTAAGGGTAATTACTCTTTGCTAAGAATATAGTGTACATTGTTGTTAGAAGTATATCTCCCTACTTTGTGAAGTAGGTATCCTCCTTCTCTTCTTTATCCTATCTATTAGGTAGCCAATATAAGGAGGGGCACATATATAGGGTCTTCCTTATGCTATAGTTTACATTTTGTAATATGCTAAATCCTCAGAAGGTAACAAACATAAGTTGCTAAATCCTGAAGAGACACGCATTTTCAATTTCAAATATGCTAAATCCTCAGAAGGTAATGCACATAGGTTGCTAAATCTTGAAGAGACATGCATTTTCAATTTAAAATATGCTAAATCCTTAGAAGGTAACGTGTTGGACTACAACTTATGATTAGTTTAGCCGATAAGATTGATGAGCTGTAAAGTACCTAGATTTCAGTGATAACATATAATATTTGTTATGAAGATCAATGACTAACAAAATTCAAGGAAGATCCAATGGAGAAGATTTAAACATGCTATTGACATGTCAACTGAGAAAATTTGAAGCGGCAAAATTTGATGTTGGAGAACAAAATGATTTACCCATCTATATAAGAGAAAAGAATTTCATTACAAAGATGCTGGAAGAAGTAGAAACTGTAGGAATATCACGTGAATAAGGTTTTCATGCATTTTGATCATACTAGTTAAGTAAGAACCGAGCTGCAGAACAATCACTGAGCTACAAAGAGTAATTACTGACGGATAGTAAGTTGATATAGTATTGAATCTGAAGTGAAATATTGGTTAGAAGGATTTGTTAGGACTAAATATTGATCTATAATCTGCAATTGAAGTTGTATTAAGGTAGATCATTTACTGTTACATATTTAACCATTGTATACAGTCAAAATCTCTTAACCGAGTGGACTCTAAAAGTCTTATGATGTATCATTCATAGAATGAACATTGTTGTCCTGTCAATCCCATAGTGAATGTTGATTGGACAATAAATTCTAGTCTAAAATCCTCTAAAAGGTCACACTTGATAGTGTGTTTGTAAACCTTTAAAAGGGTTGGGTCTTAACCGACCTCACTTTAGAAGAGAAATTTTTTTGGGTTGCTGGTCCCAAGTGGTTTTTCCCTTTACAGGGTTTCCACGTTAAATCTCTTGTGTTATGTGTTGATTGTGATATTTGTTTGTTATCATACTTTGCATGTTACATGTTAGATTTGATCGGTAACTATTATGGTATTAGACTGGTAATCGGTAAAAGCACACATAGTGAAAGTAATTAGTGTTTACCGAGGAGCATAAATTAAAGAAGTTGTTTTGAATTATACATTTTGTTTTGGGACACTGGATAACTGATTCACCCCCCTCTTAGTTATTCTAACAATTGGTATCATAGCGCTGGTTGCTTAGAATAGAGTTTTAATGACTTCACCATAAAGGTCTCAAAATGTATAAGAGGGAAGTACCGAAGCTAAACAAAGAGAACTTCATAGTATGACAAAGCTGAATGAAGCTGCACATATATGGAATTGGGAATTCTACACTAGATCTGATGGAGAATGGCTACATACAACCGTCCACTGGTCCCTTAACTCTTGATCAACTTAAGGATAGGCATGAACACAATATCACTATGATGGAACTTGTTGCTTCCTATACTGATGCCAAATTTGAAGACATCAAGGGTTGTGACATTGCTAAGAAGATGTGGGACAAGTTAAATCTGATATACAGTGGATATTTGAATGTCAAAAGAGCCCGAGCTGAAAGCCTAAGAGGTAGATATTATGATATGAGAATGAAAGAAGGTGAGAACATTGTACAATACTCAAATAGACTAAAAGAGGTGGTACATGCTATTAGAGCTTCTGATGGAGTGATTGATGATGAAACAGTGATAAGAAAGATTCTCAGAACTTTGCTACCAGTTTATGCAATTAGGATCTCAACAATTCATGAAACAAGAGCTACATCCAACCTTACTCTTGACACTCTGATTGGTAAACTTACAAATTTTGAATTAAACAAATTTGATAATAGTGTTGTTCCTTCTGTTGAATCTACTTTCATGTCTTCTTTGAAGATTGGAAAGTCTAGCAAGAATAGTAAGAATTATGATAGTGATGGTGATACCGATGATAAACTTGATGAGCTTGAAGCTCTTATGGCTAGAAGATTTCCCAAAGGAAAAGAAAGGTATAGAGGTAAGATACCTTTGGCATGTTTTAATTGTAAAGAAGTCAATCACATCACTGCTAGATGTCCTCAGAAGAAAGATGATGATAGATCCAAAGACCGATCTAAAGGAAGCTATGGGAGAAGAGTTAATAGAGGGTACCGACACAACAACAAAGACAATTGAGATGATAAAGGCAAAAAGGTATGTTACATAGTTGAAGATATTGAAACTGAATCTGATTCTGATGATGATATAGAAGTTGTATTTGTTGCAATGAAAGATGACTCAAAGGAAGAAGAGAAACATGAAGAGACAACACTGATCTCTAAGGTAAGCAAAAATGATACATGGATCATAGACAGTGGTTATACACATCATATGACCAGTGATGTAGAGAAGTTTGATCATCTTGTTGAATATAATGGAGGATCTATGAGAATGGGAAATGATGCACCTTGTATGGTATGAGGTAAAGGTTCACTGATGATCAATGATATAATACAATGTGAAAATGCATACTGGGTAGATGGATTGAACTATAATTTATTAAGTGTGGCTCAACTGAACAATTCAAGCCACCGACTAGCTTTTGAGAGAAAAAAGGTGAAGATCTATGATGATGGAGGAAGACTTGTCAGAACTGGTACACAATCTAGAGGTAATCTATTCCATCTTGATATGAATTAGTCTTCTTGTTTGTTAATAAAGGATGAAGATTCTTGGTTGTGGCACAGAAGGTTATGCCATGTGAACTTTGACAATATGATCAAGATTAGTAAAAAGAAAAGAGTTAGAGGATTGCCTAACTTGACAAAACCTAATCATGCCATGTGCTATGAATGTCAGAAATGTAAGATGACCAAGTCTAGTTTTAAAAGTAAAGACTACTCAACAAAGAAGATACTTGAGTTGGTTCATACCGACCTATGTAGTCCTATGAGAACTCAGAGCTATTCTGGTGATAGATATTTAATTCTTTTTATTGATGACTATACTAGACTGATGACTATTATGTTCCTGAAAGAGAAATTTGAAGCCTTCAAAAATTTTAAGTGGTATAAAGCTAAGGTAGAGAAAGAAACTGGAAAAGAAATAAAATGTTGAAGATCTGATAGAGGAGGTGAATTTATCTCTGATGAATTTACTAATTTTTGTAATGAGCATGGAATTAAATGATAGGTCTCTACACCGAGGACACCTCAGCAAAATGGCATTGTTGAAAGGAGGAACAGGTCTATAATTGACTGTGCTACAACTTTGATGATATAGAAGAATGTTGCTCATACATATTGGAGGGAAGCTATCAACATAGTTGTGTATGTTCTTAACCGAGTACAACTGAAGAAGGACACCAACTAAACACCTTATGAGCTATGGTTTGGACACAAACCTACTGTAATTTATTTCATAATTTTTGGAAGTAAATGCTTTATTTTGAAAGATGACAGAAATTTCAAATTTGATTCTAAAGGAGATGAAGGGATATTTCAGGGATATTCCACTACAAGTAAAGCATATAAATGTTTAAATAAGATTAAAAATAAGATAGGTGAAAGTACTAATGTTCATGTTGATGAGTTTGATAACAAGAACATAGAGGAAAGTACAAAGGAACCAGAAGACTATGGTAGATTCACTTACATTGAATATCTAGAGTATCTACTAATGCCGCAAGATGTGATAACCGGTCAGCAAGGAAACAATACAAGACAAAAGGAAACACCAAATGATGAACAAGATGGAGCTACCAAGAAAGGAAATGATACTAAATAGGATGAGCAAGAAAGGAGAAATCAAGTTTTGGCTAGTTTTTTTAGAAGACATCATCCTGAGACACAAATCATTGGAGACAGACATGCTGGAATGCAAACTAGAAGCAAAACAAGACAAGGTACATGTCTAGTCTATAAATTTGAACCTAAAAGTGTGAAAGTTGCATTAGATAATGAAGAATGGGTTAATGCAATGAAGGAGGAAATAGAAAAAATAGAAAAGAACAAAACTTGGTCCTTAGTACCCCGACCTAAAGATAAGAATGTTATCGGTACTAAGTGGATATTCAGGAATAAACTGAATGAAAATGGTGAAGTCACAAGAAATAAAGCTAGATTGGTATGCAAGGGATATGCATAGGAAGAAGGCATTGACTATGGTGAAACATTTGCACCTATTTCTAGATTGGAAGGAGTTAGAATGCTACTTGCATATGCTACACACAAGAAATTCAAAGTCTATCAAATGGATGTGAAGTCAACATTTTTGAATGGTATACTTGAAGAAGAAGTCTACATTAAACAACCAGAAGGATTTGTTGATCCCAAAAATAAAGACATGGTATTTAGATTACATAAATATTTTTATGGTTTGAAGCAAGCACCTAGAGCATGGTATGAAAGACTTCATACTTACTTGTTAAGAATTGGATTTGTTAGAACAAGTGAAAACAACAATCTGTATATGAAAGGTGATACTGATGATACTATTATCATTACTGAAATATTTGTTGATGATATTATTTTTGGAGGCTCAAAGCTTGTTTGCAAGACATTTGTTGATGAAATGCAAAAGGAATTTGAAATGTCTATGTTCGAAGAGATTAAGTTCTTTCTTGGACTACAAGTGATTCAGCAGAGTGATGGAATATTCATCACACAATCTAAATACACAAAGGAAGTATTGAAGAAATTTGGCATGGAAGATGCTAAACCTGTGGGAACACCAATGGTTACTAGATGCAAATTGAAAAAGGAGGATGAAACTACAGAGGTAAACCAGACACTTTATCGATCCATGATTGGTAATCTAATGTACGTAGTTCATAGTAGACCAGATATAGCACATGTTGTGGGTATTGTTGCAATATTTTCTACTAATCCTAGAGAATCACACATGATAGCTACAAAAAGGATCTTAAGATACCTAAAGAAAACAAAGAATTATGGATTATGGTATCCTAAGGAAGGGATGTTTGAATTGAAAGTTTACAC
This sequence comes from Chamaecyparis obtusa, assembly GCA_027943335.1. Classification (NCBI taxonomy): domain Eukaryota; kingdom Viridiplantae; phylum Streptophyta; class Pinopsida; order Cupressales; family Cupressaceae; genus Chamaecyparis; species Chamaecyparis obtusa. Next base: position 570,618 of record BSBK01004755.1, on the reverse strand, counting down.
CGATGCTAATTAGGCTGGAAATGTGGATGATAGAAAAAGCACCACCAGAGGAGCATTTTTCTTTGGTGAAAGACATGTAACCTAGACAAGTAAAAAGCAGGCTTATATTTCTCAGTCTATAGCTAAAGTAGAGTATGTTGCTACTGCTACTAACTATTCAAACAATGCATATATCAAACAAGTGTTGGAAGGTATGAATGAGGTAATCACTGACCTGATGATTATATATTGTGACAACACTAGGGCTATTAATATCTCAAAGAATCCTATGATACACTCTAAGACAAAGCATATATCTATTAAGTATCATTACTTAAGAGAACAAGTGCAAGAGAAGAAAGTGAAGTTAGAATTTGTCACATCTAAAGAACAACTTCCTGATATTTTTACAAAGCCTCTACCAAAGGACACATTTGAATACTTGAAGACTAGACTTGGGGTCCATCCCCTGTCTATCAGTCACTAAGGTGATCTGGATGTTGCGTCAGCCTACTTTTATCAGAAGATCATTCATGTTGATGCAACATGGTTCACACTTTGAATCATGTTCAAGGTTGTGATTAAGTTTGGAGAACTTGAATTGATTGGAATATCAGTATACAGAGATATAGAGGATGACATAATTATTTCTTTATTTGTTTCTTTGGCATTGCTGTCAAAGGGAGAGATCAATAATATGAAAATGGACAAGCACCGATGAGAATAATCTAAGGGAGAGACAATCTAAATGAGATAGAGTATTGAAGATCAGTTATAGAGAACAGAAGTTAGTGTATACACCCTAAAATGGTCATCTAGACTATTAGCCCCTTTCTAGCATTATTTGCTAAAATCATCAATTGCTTATTCTTGATCAAATCCTAGTTCTATCATTTATTCAATTATTTTCTATGGGCTAACCATCTTATCCCAAGTCTTTATTTAATTAAAATGAGTCTCCTCCTCTTTTATTAAATAAAAGCCCCCCACTTTTCCTCTTATCCTAAGTTGCACAAATAAAGCATTTTATAAAAAGGGAAAAAGAACTTTTTGTCTCATATGGACACAAAAGTCAACTTTTATTTTCCCATTGGAGGATACTTGTGCACATGGATTTCTCTTTTTTGATGCTCCACCATTGATTAAATCTTTTGCCTCTTAATCTTCATGGTCCATTCCTTCTCACTTCTTATAAAAGGAGAGCTCTCTTCTTCATTCTAGATCCCCAACTTTTTATGTTAACTTTATGCTATAAGATTTCTTGGAAACTTTAGAGATTTTGAAGACTTTGGAGCCTTTTGGATATCTTTCTATATTTATCTTTCATTCTTGCATTCTTAGCTTAGCTTCATGTCTATGCTTTCTTAGATTAGTTTCCTTTCAAGCTCTAGATTAGATCTCACATAGATTAATTAGCTTGGATTGTAATACTTGCATATTTCCTTTCATAGCATAGCTTGCATTTCCATTTCTAGCATAGTTTCATTTTCATTTTCATTTGATTCTTGGGGATATTGGCATTATTTCCCTTGTCTTCATTTGAATGTCCTATTGCATGGTTTACTAGCAAGGTTATTGGCTTAATAGCTCTAGGTGAGAGCATTCTTAACACCCTTGCACTCCATGCCTAGGGAGCTCTAAATCAATTTCTCGAGGTTTCCAATCCATGGATTCTCTTGGAAGCAATGATTTAGAGAAGTGCACATCTTAGTGTGTACAACTGGAATAGGAGAACTGAAAAGATCACAACTACAGAATGGTAAAGCTGTATTATCTAATGTTGTTTAGTAACGTAGTGATTAAACATATTAAGTCTATTCAACTAACAACATTTTGTTCACAAAGTTGTAGAATATATGTTTGGTATGTGTATCATACATTTCATATTACTTGAGCTGCCATCAATGCCAAAGGGAGAGATTGTTGGACTACAATTGATTTGGAATCTGATTGAAGAATTCATGATTAAAGATCACTGAGAAGTTGCTGATTAGATATGTAATATGATTAAATTAGTATTAGGTTGTCATTGATGTCAACTAGTTTGACAACACTTATCTTGTAAGTTACTATACCGAGACATCTGAAGAAAGGTGAAAGAGATGAAGAATAGAGAAATCTACATGAGGAAAGATGTACATGACAGATGAGGATAAGGAACACATTGAGTAACTTGTTGATGAGTCTATGACTTGATGATATTGACTTTATTATGTTGCATTCATCTCTGATGAAGTATAGAGCTGAAAGACACAAAGCAGTGTTGTCGGTAAATGAAGCAATTCTAGTATACACTGATGGACTATAGTGTATATTGATCATAGTATTAACTGAGCAGTGTTCACCAACACATTTCTTTGTTAACTAACCAGAATAGAATGAATTAAATGATTAGTTTAGACAATAAGATTGATGAGCTATAAAGTACCTAGATTTCAATGATAATAGATAATGTTTGTTATGAAGATCGAAGGCTAACAAAATTAAAGGAAGATCCAATGGAGCAGATTTAAATGTGCTATTGACATGTTAGCCGAGAAAGTTTGAAGCGACAAAATCTATGAATGTGGTTAAGAAGAAAAATTTTATGGTGGAGAAGAAAATGATTTACCCATCTATATGAGAGAATAGAATTTCATTACAAAGATGCTGGAAGAAGTAGAAACTATAGGAATATCACGTGAATAAGGTTTTCATGCATTTTGATCATACTGGTTAAGTAAGAACCGAGCTATAGAACAATCACCGAGCTACAAAGAGCAATTACCGATGAATGGTAAGTTGATATAGTATTAAATCTAAAGTGAAATATTGGTCAAAAGGATTTGTTAGGACTGAATATTGATATGTAATCTATAATTGAAGTTGTAGTAAGGTAGATCATTTACTGTTACATATTTAACCATTGTATACAGTCAAAATCTCTTAACCGAGTGGACTCTGAAAGTCTTATGATGTATCATTCATAGAATGAACATTGTTATCCTATCAACCCCATAGTGAAAGCTAGTTGGATGATAACTTCTAGTCTAAAATCCTCTAACAAGGTCACACCTGACAGTGTGTTTGTAAACCTTTAACAGGGTTGGGTCTTAACTGACCTCACTTCAAAAGAGTGAACAATTTTTGAGTTGTCAGTCCCAGGTGGTTTTTCCCTTTACAAGGTTTCCACGTTAAATCTCTTATGTTATGTGTTGATTGTGATATTTGTTTGTTATCATACTTTGCATGTTACATGTTAGATTTGATCGGTAACTATTATGGTATTAGACTGGTAATCGGTAAAAGCACAAACAGTGAAAGTAATTAGTGTTTACCGAGGAACAGAAATTGAAGAATTTTTTTTGAATTATACATTTTGTTTTGGGACACTAGATAACTGATTCACCCCCCTCTTAGTTATTCTAACATAATGCACATAAGTTTCTACATCCTGAAGAGACACACATTTTATTTTCCATAGGGATACAATAATGTGGATCTATGGGTATTCCAAAAGCCATCAGAAGACACATTACAACTACAAAGCATAGTTTATGGGTGAACTATCAGGGTTTCCTACTTGTTGGGCTCTCCCTCCTTGGTGATTCATGGTAAGGTGGGAATCTTACTAGATGAGGTAATCACTCTCTCTTTTTTCTCTTTCTCTTTCATGCTAGTAGGATTAGATCATGAAGCTATGTTATTTATAGTGTTTCTCTTATCTTTCTTATGTAGACATTTATGCTTTTATGATAGCTTTGCAAATATGATATTAGTATAGGAAGCATTTCTTAGCAAGGTTTCCTTTGCTAGTTGATTTGGGTTTGTTTTTGTACTAACCCCTCTTTGTTTTGTGTCTTTTAGCTTTGTCTTTATTTTCTCTTTTTTTTTACCCTCATGCATGTATGTTGAGTTATAATCCTTGGCCTAGGGGCTCATGTCCTTTACTAAGTGATGATCTACCTCGTTACGATCCACTAAAGTCTTTCTTCTAACTTTACTGTGAGTATGTTTGATTTCCATACTCCCACTAAAGTGGGGGCTTAATGTATCATCTTAAAATGGAAGCACTTTCATGTTAAGAATGTTTAGCCCTTCTTATGGGGTGTTTTGGCCATTATCATGTTATCCTTTAATTTTTTCCCCTTTTCCATCTTATGTGCCTAGTTAGGACTCTGATTGGGCCTCTCCAAGTATTGTTTTCCCCACTTGGCATATTTTCCAAGGGTTTTAACCCCCTGGGTCAAGGTCAACCTCGACCTTGACCCAGGTACCCATTTTTTCATCGAAAAGTGTGCTGGATGTGGGGGGAAAGTAGAAATTTTATTTTCCCACTTTCAGGTCAACTGTTTCAGATTTCAAAGTGGCGACTCTTAAAAGATATTTAATATAGGTCCACTTCTAAGGGTATAGGCCTAATGGAAATTTATTTCTCATATGTTGGCCTCACTAGAAGTTTGTTCCCTAGACTAGTATATAAGGAAGCCTTCTCCTCTCATTTCACATCATCAATCATAAAAAAAGAAGCAAAGCAAGAAAGATCAAAAAATCTAAGGAGGATCATCAACATCCATTGTTCTACTCTCAAGAATCCATTGTTCTACATCCTTCAAGAATTCAGTTCTCCATTGAAGATCAAGGATTAAAACATTCAAGCCTTTGAAGGGATTTGGTTCAAGCATTCAAGATTCATCATTCAAACCCTAGATCTATCCATCATGGTGGTGTGATCTTCCTTCAAGATCCTTTGTGCATCCTCAAGACTGATTCATTATTCCTTCAAGGTGGCTTCAGGGCATACAATTATGGAGGTTTTGATTTACATTTATGGTTTTTGATGTTGAGTCTAAGATTTCATATTAACATACTTACTTACATTTCAAATACAATTGCATATCTATTGAATATCATAGTTCATTGTTAGATCTTCTTCTACTACTTGTTAGCATTCTACATTTCAATTCTATTTCAAGGTTAATTCCTAAATTAGGGTTTGACTAAGGCAAACCCCTCTCCCAACAAACAAAACCATTTTTCTTGCAGGTACAGGTACAAAATAGTGAATTACAGAGTAGATTCATATACCATTTTTGACAAACTTTCAAGATTCACAAATAAAATTTTCGTCAGAGTAGTGCAGGTCAAGGTCAACATAAAGAGGTGAAGGTCAACCTACATTTGGGTCAAGGTCGACTTGGCTCAAAAAAGAAAAAGATTTTTGGGTTTTCTTCATCTCTGTGTTTCTCTGCTAGATTCAGTCGCAGAATATCCAGAAACATGATATAAGCACCAAAAAATAAGTATTTCTAGATCTTCTATGTTATGAGGTATGCATTTCATTTTATCTACAAGCATTTTCAAATTTATATTCCATATCAATAGAATTTCATGTTTGTGTTAAATATTGGTTTACAGTCTCTTTTATGTGCAAACTCCCATTATTCTAAGCCCTATCCATAGTTTTCCCATTACAATAGTTTCATGCCATATGAGATTGAGGGTTTCTTCCATAGCTCCTCCTTGAACCATTTTGGCTTCTTGTATTGAATACTTGAGGGTTTCTTCTAGAGCTTCTCTATGAATAGTTAAATCTTTATTTCAATCTACTTTTGATTCAAAAGTGGGATTTATACTTGTGTTGGGAGAGTACACCCACAACCTCTCTAAGAGCTTAAATCAAACAAGTCTTGGGTGCACTTGCTTCATGCTCATTTGAGGTTATGTGGAGAGTAGTGTAGGATGTTAGAAATATAAGGATAAGTTTTTTCATTGATTTCAATCTAAAAGAGTTATCAAAACACAAAAGGAGTTATCAGATATATAAGACATATATTAGAGTTAGTCATTTGAAGACCGATAGTTATCAAATAGAGGGAAAACAAGTATTGTGGCTGACAGAAGGAAATAGACAAAATGGTTAATGGATGAAATCAATATGAAGGAACCCTAAGATCTAAGGTTTTGATTATACGATTTAATGAAAAAAATCATATAAAAGGATCGAAGGAGAAAATCAAAAGACATGAGAGAGTGAGAGATAAGAAGAGATATCAGTGAAGAACATGTAGTAGAGGAAAGAAGAGTTTGAAGATAGAGATAGAGAGAATAAGGGATCTAAAAATATTTGGAGGAAAGCATAGAGAGGTCAATTATCTTTTAAAGAATCCTAACAAAGTTTCTACAAGGTATTGTAAATCCCTTAACTGGGTAGTCTCTCATAGGATTTTAGAAGTTCGTTGTATGAACTTTTTGTAAATCCTTAAATAGGGTGAATGTCATAGGAGGATAAAATATCTTAACAGAGTAGTCCTAAAAAGACTATAGATACATCTAACCATGTATCAGTCACTCCTAATTGGGTGATTCACTCAAAAAGTGATATATTGTAGCCATAATAGGCATAACTTTTTAGTTGTAGTGAAGAGTTGTGGGTACCATCCCCACCATAGTTTTTTCCTCTAACCAAGGTTTTCTGCAACACCAAAAATATATGTGTTATGGGTGTACGAATCAATGTATGAGTTATTGTTATTTACTTTATGTTATTTCAATTATAACATATTGATAAAATTGAACATATTATGGATAAACTATGGATGAAACTACATGTTTGAGACTGAGAATTTTTAATTGATGGAAAATTTTAAGTACTAATTCACCCCCCTCTTAGTACCTAATCTTTCCAATAAAAAATTGGTATCAGAGCTTTTTTCTCTAGAGGGAAAGTTTAGTAGCTTGAGAGTAGATATGGGAACATGGAAAGGTATAGGAAAGAAAGACAAATGGAAGAAGCCCTAGATGAAGCCCTTGCACAAAATGAAAATTTAAAGAAGCTAAGAGCATCATTTTCTAAAAGGAAAGAACTCATAGAATGCCTACAGATAAGTCTGGAAAATCTTAAAGAACTATCAGAACAAAGTTCACAGTCTGAAGAAGCTAATGCAATAATTATAGATCTATTGTAAAAGAACACAAACCTAGAATAAAACCTAAACAAAGCCCAAAAGGAGTTTGAGAGTCAAGCTATAAGGATGACTGAAATACTTGAGAGAATGAAGACTATCAAAGAAGTCAAGAAAAGCCTTGAAGTCAATATGATAAATTTGGAAAGAACAATCAAAGAGATAGATGACATCATTGAGAGATTATAAAATGAGAATAACACACTGGGTAAATAATTGAATGACACAAATGAAGAAAATAGACAAATAATTACTGGAAACAAAAAATTGAGAAAGGAAGTTGAAAAATTAAAGACCAATCTGAAAGTTGAAAAAGAGGTTAATGAGAGACTCACAAAGTTTGATTGAAGCATGAAAAGAATTCATGAACAACTAAAAACTCAAAGAAGATTTGGACACTTAACAGATCTAGGATATATCAGTGGAATAAAATTATAAATTGGAGAATTATCAAAAGTAGTAGCCAAAAATCCATCACAAAAGTCAAATGAGCCTATTGATCCACAAGGAAAGAAAACTACAAAACCTACTTGTTATAAATGTGGAAAGCTTAGTCACACATACAATATTTGTAGAAGTTGATTAGTCGATGTTCCAAGCGGTACACCCTTTAATGGACATTGTTACAATTGCAATAAGTTTGGACATCAAGTAAGCAAATGTAGATCAAGACCCAACAAAATATCATCTGAAGGAAGTTTCACAGGTTACTACTGCACATGCAATCGGTATGGACATAAGTCATATAATTGGAGATCAAGAACTCTACCACCAAGAATAACATCCAAACTGATAAGCACATTGAGAAGAGAAGGAAATGTTCAAATTATGTGCAACATCTGTGGACACTTTGGACATATGGAGATGAAATGAAACTTGATAAATCCAAGAGGAAATTCAAGACCATGAAGATCAATTGGTATGGTATGTTTCATCTATCACAAGTATGGACATATTGCACAAAATTACATATATCGACAAGCTAGAAATGCAGATAACAAAGGAAAAGTAGTAATTAATCTAGAGCAAGAAAACATTAAAATGAGGAAAAAGTGGATCAAGGAAGAAAGAGTCAAAAATCAAGAAGGAAACCCTCTAACCTTAGGGGGGAGGACTCATCATCAAAATAAGAAAGTAAGTTTTTTCGTAGGGACCCATAAGAAATTGCTAAATTTGTTTGTCCCTTTATAAGTAAAGATAGGATGGATCACATGTTACCATATTATCTAGATATAGTAGAGCTCGTACTGGACTCATTGAATGGAAATCAATTAGTATAGATATTTTTTCTTTATCATTTCAAAAATAGATAGTTATCAGAGAACAAGTGAAAGGAAAGTAATTGGTGGAAGAGTACCACTATTGGAAAAAAGAGATGAGTATCGACATAAAAGTTACTATTGGAGACATTTATTGCCTAAATATCCATTTGTACACTTTTTTGGAAAATAAATACGTGTCAACACTATTCATTTTTTACCTTATTTTCTGAAGCAATCGATTGAGTAGCATCTAAGAGTAAAAAAAAAATGCATTGAGAAATATTACCAGAAAGAAATTATCCCATAAATGATTGAGAATATTTCTATTCCCTAGCTTAGCAAAGTTAGTTGAATTTGTGGAATAAACTAGAAGAGAACTTGCATTCAAAGAATCATTTGAGAGAAATGGAAGCAACTATTCAAAACCCTAAGTGGTAAGAATTAACGATGAACTAGCACCATAATTCAAATTGTACCCATTGAAGGTAGTCGAGAAAGCTAATGTTGGAGCCCTTTCATTATTACATCCAAGAGTAATGTTGATGCAAGAGAAGATGAAGAAGAGGGGCCAAAGGCACACCCTAACCTAGTCCACCTTGCAGAGATCACACACGGAAGCAACAAACACACAAGTGAGAGAGAGAATGCAGACAACTTCATATATTTATTCCAACTGATTCATACATGCTGACCTATAAGGCCTTCCTAGTTTAGGCTAGATATTACAATTTAAGTATAGAAGTCCTCTAACATGTGAGGATCTAAAACAATCTACAATATTTTATCTTCTACTACTGATGTCCTAATTGATGTCCTAAAACTACAAACAAAGATTACAATATATACAAGAGGCTACCAAACAAGTCAGCCTTTAGATCCACCATCAATGGAAGGAATGACTAGATCTAGGTCCACACACTTCCCAATGAGAGATACATACATTAAACCCATGACCATATTTAATTACACAAGTCAGCCTCAATAGGAAACTAAAACAAACAACTTGGTAAGAAAGGATAACCGAGAACTAGGGAATTAACTAAGTGCCAGAGAGATAACCGACCAACTTGGTAAACAAAGGAAACTGAGAAACTACTGAGCCAACTCGGTTAAAGAAGGAACCAAGAAACATAGGAAAAATACAAACATGTTTGTGGTGACACGGGATTTCCAAGGACCTGAGATGCTCTTGCATCAGACACCTGGAGTTATTTGAAATGATTCTTTGAATCATGAAGTAGGTACAATTTGAGTTGAATCCAACTTAGATTGTGAAATCGATGAACTGTCTTGAATTGGTGTATTCTTCCACTTTACCAGATATTCCATATACTATTTTCCTCTTGTACTTTTTCCAATTCTTTGTTCCAAAATCTTCTCAAATTCTTCTATGTATTTCTTAGGATAATCATTTGGTACTATCATTTCTTCATATGACTCATGGTACTCACACAAATCAGCAATGTTGAATATAGGTGATATATCCATTTCATCAGGTAACTCAATCTCATAAGCATTTCCACTATCAAATCTCTTCAAAATCTTGCAAGGACCAAACTTCTTCATTTTCAGCTTCCCATATGTTCCAACAGGAAATCTTCATTTCTTCAAATGAACCATTACTTCATCATTGACTGCAAATGTCTTATGTCTTCTAGATCTATCAGCTCTGTCTTTGTATTTCTAATTACTTTTCTCCAACTTATGTTTCAAATCTTCATGCAATGTCTTCATGTACTCAACAAACTTTACTCCTTCAGTACTTCTCTTTCCTTCATCAGCAATATCCCTCAAATTTGATATACCTCTTGGTTGTATGCTATTTACAATCTCAAAAGGTGTTTTTCTACTACTCCTATTCAGTGAATTATTGTATGAAAAATCTGCTTGTACCAATACAGAATCCCAATTACTTGGTGTATCTCAAACTAAATATCTCAAAAGATTACCCAAGCTTCTATTCAGAACTTATGTTTGTCCATCGGTTTGTGGGTGAAATGTAGAATTATATTTCAACTCAGTGCCAAAGTTTCTCCAAAGGGTCTTCCAAAAGTATCCAACAAATTTATTGTCTCGGTTAGAGATGATACTCCTCGGTAATCCATGCAATTTGAAAATTTCCTTAAAGAAAAGATCTACTATATGTATTGCATCTGATGTCTTTCTATAGGGTATAAAATGTGCCATTTTAGAAAATCTATCCACAACAACAAATATAGAATCATTACCTCTCATTGTCTTCGGTAAGCCAAGAACAAAATAAATACGGATATCAATACACAGTTTCTCAGGAACCAAAATCAGTGTATACAATCTAGTATTATGGCTTACTCCTTTTGCAACTTGACAAATTCCACAAATTTTCACAAATTTCTGAACATCCTTATATAATTGTAGCCAAAAGTATTTCTCCTTAAGAAAATTCAATGTTTTGTCAACACCAAAGTGTCCAGCCATGCCACTACTATGTTTCTCTTTTATAAAATTAGTTCTTATTGATCCTCTTGGTATAAAAAAATGAATACCTTTAAACAACATACCTCCTTGAATAAAATATTCTTCCCATTTAGTACTCGGTTGATCTTGAATAGGTGCTATGCACTTTCTCCATGGATCAGAAAAATTAGGATTAAATTCATAAGAATCTCTCATATCATCAAAACCAACAACTTCAATTTTCATCTCGGTCATCAAAGATCTTCTTCTACTCAATGCATCTACAACTCAGTTAGTGACTCCACTCTTATGCTTTATCACAAATGTATAACTCTACAAATATTCAACCCATTTCATATGTCTCTGATTCAACATATTCTGACTACCCAAATACTGTAAAGATGTATGATCAGTATACAACAAAAATTCACTCAGTATCAAATAATGTCTCCATTTCTTCAGTGCTTGAACAATAGCATAGAATTCTTGATCATACACAAAGTATTTCCTTTTTGCATCATTCAAATTTTCACTTAGAAAAGAAACATGTTTACCTTCTTGACTCAACATAGCTCCTATTGCACTTCCACTTGCATCACATTCCACTTGAAATACCTTATTGAAATCAGAGAATGCCAACACAAGAAATTTAGCAACCTTCTAGTTCAGAGTCTCAAAACTTTCATCAGCTCCATGTGTCCACTTGAATTCTCTTTTATCTCATCTCATAGTCTCAGTCATAGTGTTAAAAATTGAACTGAAATTCCTAATGAACTTTTAGTAAAAACTTGCCAACCCATGAAATGATCTTACCTCACTAGTATTCTTAGGTGTAGGCCAATTCAAAATAGCTTCAACCTTTTTAGGATCCATCTTCAAACCATCACCTAAAATCACAAATCCCAAATACACAATCTCCTCTTTCATGCATGAACACTTTTTTTCAGATTTATCAGCAAGTTTTCTTCTTTCAACCTCTGCAATACTCTTTTAATATGAAACAAATGTTCTTCTCTAGTCTTACTGAATATTAGAATATCATCTAGGTATACAATCTTAAATTTTCCTCAGAATTTATTCAAAACTTCATTCATCAACCTCATAAAAGTACTCAGTGCATTAGTTAAACCAAAAAGCATAACCAACCCCTCATACAAAACTTCTTTTGTCTTAAAATAAGTCTTCCACTCATCACCTTCTCTGATTCTGATATGATGATACCCAATTTTCAAATCAATTTTGGTAAAATACTTTGCTCCATTCAAACTATCCAATATATCATCCATTCTCGATATGGGAAACCTATATTTCACTGTTATCTTGTTGATTGCTCTGGAATCAATACACTTTCACCATTCTCCATTCTTCTTAGGTTCCAATACAACAGGTACTACACAAGGACTCAAACTTTCTTGGATCAAACCTTTCTGCAACAATTCTTGAATCTATCAGTTCAATTCCTAATAATTGGTAGGTGTCAACCGATGTGGTGCCTTATTCATTAAACTAGCTCTAGGGATTAGATCCATGCAATGATAAATGATTCTCTTTGGTGGTAAACCATTAGGTATATTATCATAAATGATCTCACTATACTTGGTGATTAACTTATCAATCTCCTCAGGGATGCTATCCTCTATTTTCTTAATTTGTTAGGAATCACAACAAAACACACATCATTCTTCTTCAAATCCTTAAAAAACTTTCTTCCTTCCATCAAGAAAACTTCCACAGATGTGCAAACATTACTAACTGGTTCTTCAATCAAAGGTAACAAGATTTGTCTTCTCCCATCAGCCCAAATAGTATATTTATGCAATCTCCCATCATATATAGCATGTCTATCATATTTCCAAGGTCTACCCAACAAAATATGACAATAATCCATAGGCATGATATCACATAATACCTTATCATAGTACTTTCCAATTTTCAAATTCACATAACATTGTTCACTTACCAAGAGTGTATGCTCATCTTTGATCCATGAAATCTAATAGGGCTTTAGGTGTTCAAACCTTTTCAACTGCAACTTTATAACCATTTCCTCAGATGCTAAGTTCTTTGAGGTTCCACTATCAATGATTACCTTCTAAAATTCATTAGAAACTCTACATCTGGTCTTGAAAAAACTTTTCCTTACTAGATCTTCCTTATTACTTTCACTCCAAAATGCTCTCCTTACCATCAAGCTCTTTTCCTTCTCAGGTTCATTCGGTGAATCTTCTTGTACCAAAGCATTTCTACAACTACTGACCTTCTTACTTGCATGTGTACACTCAAATGATCTATGTCCTTCTTCTCCACAATTGTAACAAGTTCCTTGGAATCCACCTCTATTATAACCACCTTGGTAGTTATTACATCTTCCTCTAGATGAACTTTCACCTTTCCACTTGGTCTTTTCTTTATCCAAATTTATCTTTTCTGGTTCAGATCTACTATTTTCACCATAGGATATACCTCTTCCTCTAGGGAATCTACCACCTCTACCACTTTGTCTTTTCTCATGTCCTTTGTTCAATTTATCCTTAGCTTTCAATGCAAATTGATAAGCTTCTTCAATGTTCTCCAATTTAACCAAACTGATTTCTTCTTGGATGGAAACTCTCAATCCATTCAGCTACCTAGAAATTCTTTCCACATCATCTTCATCATGTCCAAATCGGATATCTAATCTATAGAAATCCTCAATATACTCTTTTACCGAGCTATATTTTTCCCTCAAACTTTGTATTCACATAACTAGGTTAATTTGATAATCACAAGGTAAGAAATTTCCTTTTAATTTATTCACCATTTTGTTCCATACCTTAATTTTTTCTTTGCCTTTCCTCTTTCTATCCAGCTGCAGATATTCCCACCACAAGGATGCATGAATTTTCAACTTTATGCTTGCAATTTTCACCTTCTTTTCCATGGGGACATTTTCATACTCAAAGTACTTTTCCATCTTGGTGATCCACTCCACCAATTCATCAGAATCCAATTTTCCACTATACTCAGGAGGATTAAAGTGTGGTGTAGAATTCATATTTGTCAAAGCTTTCAACAATCTTTCCCCACTTTGATCCATCATTGGTGCAGGTTCTACATCAACTTGTTCTTCCTTAATTTCATCATCACTAACATCTTCAAGATGTCTTCCTCTTCTCTAGGTTGTTTCAACAACTTCTAATCTAGAAGCAAGTTGTTTCAACATGTCTACCAATCATGGATCTACATCTCACCTCCCATGAACCATCTTAAACCCTCTACAATTGCAGGCCAGATCACAATCTACTACCCCATAAAAAATTAACTAGGGTTTGACAAGAAGGAACCCTCAAACCTAGATTAGAAAACCTAGATCTAGATCTCACCTCGCTCTAATACCGCCTGATGCAAGAGAAGATGTAGGAGAGGGGCCAAAGGCACACCCTAACTAGGTCCACCTTGTAGAGATCACATGCAGAAGAAACAAACACACAAGTAAGAGAGAATGTAGATAACTTCATATATTTATTCCAATTGATTCATACATGCTGGGTTGTAATGCCTTCCTAGTTTAGGTCAGATAATACAATTCAAGTACAAAATCCCTCCAACATGTGAGGATTTGAAACAATCTACAATCTTCTATCTTCTACTACTGATGTCCTAATTGATGTCCTAAAACTACAAACAAAGATTACAATATATACAAGAGGCTACCAAATAAGTTGGCTTTCAGATCCACCATCAATGGAAGGAATGACTAGACCTAGGTCCACACACTTCCCAATGATAGATTCTATCATTAAATATGTGACCATAATTAATTGCACAAGTCAGCCTCAATAGGAAACTAAAACAAATAATTCGGTAAGCAAGGATAGTTGAGCACTAAAAAAGAACCACCAAGGGCCAGGGAATTAACTAAGTGCTAGAGAGATAACCGACCAACTTGGTAAACAAAGGAAATTAAGGAACTATCGAGCCAACTCGGTCAAAGTAGGAACTGAGAAACACAGGAAAAACAAAAACATTTTTTTGGTGACATAGGATTGCCAAGGACCCAAGATGCTCCTACATCAAATGCTTATAGATGACATTATAAATTTTATTCACAAAAAATTCATAGACCTTGGAGAAGAAGAAATCAATAAATATACCACACAAAGCTTAGCACTTAAGGAAACTGAAGGAAGAGCATAAGAATCTTGAAATAAAAGGATTGACGCATATGGTGATTCTACCTAAATTCAATGAAGAATGGATCAGATATGTACTGAGTCACATGCATGAGGAGTTTATGTGGTTAGATGAGGAAAGGCCAATCAAAATTAAAAAATACCTAATTCATATGGTCACTAGTGTATCGACAGAAGGAAAGGAATGCACCCTATGTGTGAGCAATATGGATGAGATGAGGTCAATCACTAAAACATATAAGGATGGGAGAGCTATGAGGGTAGACAAGGTCAAGGACCTAGAGATGTGATTTCCAATGATGATCATTGGTTACAAATTTTATCAATCGAGTTGACCGAACAACATACCTGATAATGCTTTGTATGCAGCCTATGAGATAGAAAAGTTAGGAAAAGCCTATGATTTGGAAGACATGTTTTAGACACAACTATTTGTGAATATGAATCGATTGTAGAGGGATTGGGAAAAAGAAGTTAAGTATGGATCATTTATGTTTTGTTTATAATTTTATGTGAAGAATTCCTTCCCCGGCATAAGTCAAGTAAATTGGAAAATAGATAGACCAATAATGTATGAGATGAATGAGTATATGTCACAATTAGGAGAGGATTACAATATGTGGGGATATTTTAAGGAATTCCAAATTAAGATGAAAACATGCTATCGGATACCTCCATCGGTAGTGGATAAATATAGAGATTCAATATGTTTTCTTATAGACACTTATACATGCAGGATCCAATCTGTACAACCAAGAACATCTTGGGTACCAACATTTAGATATGAAGTCACTGAGGATGACATAGAGAGATGTATAGATCATATTTTAAGTCTACCTATTGATAGGAAAGCAGAAGAATTTGGAACATATAAAGAAGCATATAATTGAATCACATTGGAAATAAAGAAGCCTAAGATTATGAAGAAGAAAGAGAAAATGTTGAAGAAGTTGACAAAAAAATATGGAGAAAGTGAAGATGAAATCACTACTTATTTGGAAGAAGCATAACATTAAGAAGAAAGGTCATTATAACTCCCTTCCACACTAGTTAATTAGAAGAGGTCAACACACAACAGATCAGTCACATAGATACCAACCCTATTTTCTATTCAAGAAATTGAAGAGAATTTTTAAGAGGAAACACAATTGAAAACACCAAGTACTATAGGTAGAAAAGGTAAATAAGTTATCAAGAAAGAAGAAAATTTAAAAAGGAGAACCACCAGAAGGAAGAAATCACAACCTTCGTGTTACAAGCAGTGGTTTCTGTTGCACCAAAAGATCGACCTGTTAATGCCCGATACAACCACTAGACTTATAGAAGACACAGGAGGTGGTTAAGCCATGTCATGAATCCTGAGGGGAGAGCTGACCATTTTTCCAACAATCTCCCCCTTAGTATTACCCGAGGGGATTCGAACCCATGACCAAGCTCTGATACCACTTGTTACAAGTAGTGGTTGCTGTTGCACCAAAAGATCGACCTGTTAATGCCTGATACAACCACTAGACTTATAGAAGACATAGGAGATGGTTAAGCCATGTCATGAATCTTGAGGGGAGAGCTGACCATTTTTCCAACACTTTAGAGCTAGAATGAAGAACAACAAGGAGTCAAGTGAAAACTCCACCTACAAAGAAGGTACAAATTGAAGTAGAAGAGGAAGATAATAAATCAGAAAATTAAATAATGTCATGGGGAAAGTGGTCAGGAAGGAAAAAATTCAAGATACCAATAGATCCTATAGAGATGGCATAGTATATCAGAGAAACATGACTATGTGGGAGAATCAAACCTACATCATCTGCCAAATTTTTGGAAGTAGACAAACAATTAATTGAGCATACAATTATGAAGCACTTTTATGCATACAACAAGTATCCCAGAGATATTAAGGATAATGTACCAAAGGAATTATATGAAACATTACTTGTAAGATGGAATTCAACGTATCATAGAGTTGAGAAAATAAGAACAAAGGAATTGAAGTAACCCACTCCACACTTGTTAGAAAATGATATAGAGATTCACATAGAAAAAAACAAAAGAGAATTTAGAATAAAGACACTAACAACTATGGTATTAGTAAATGAAGAATAAAAAATGGAACATGATATTGCACAGACATGGAAGGAGATACTAAAAAAAGAGATAAGTGAAGCCTATTCAGAGGTGGGACCATCACAAGTGACGACTCATTTATTTTCAATGAGTTAATCGGTAATGCACCTAGTGTAACCAATATGAAAACCAATAAAGATGATGTAATTATTGAAGATATTATTAATGAAATGGATAAAGAGGAGGCACAAGTTTAGACACCAAAAGTAAGAGAAACTAAAAATATTGGCACATTTATCAACACATCTATTGATCAGAGATCACTAGCAACCAATGAAGACATGCAAAACTGACAAGATAATGTATCGATAGCACAACAAGAAGAGTTAACCGAGCATACATTATAAAGTACATAAAATATATTGTATGAGATGAATAAGAAAGAAGAAGTATTAGGAACATCTTAGCAAAACCCCATCTCAGTTGAAGAAAAACACCTACCACTCAAACAATCAACCGGTAAGGACCCATCAACCAAAAAGCAACAAGAGGTTGAGGATAACAAAAGTAAAAAGAAAGATAAAAGTGATATTGGTAAATATGAGAAAACATCCTAGGAACCAACAGAGTCAAGTAAAGTAGAATAAAGAAAAATAAATGACAAGGAGGATAAGAAAGAAAAAGAGAAGAAAGATGGAGGTAAGAATAATGATGAAGAAAAGGATTAAGATACTGATAAGGAGAAAAAGGAAACCAAAGGAAAGTAGAAGTATGAGGATACCAAAGATGATGAAGATGACAAAGAAGACAACGACAACCCCTAATTTGAGATACTAAAGAAAGATTTGAGGAAAATGGAGAAAAATAAAGATAAAGAAGAATATGCAAGAGTAATACACTTGAAGACAAAGTTGGATAAGGAAAAGGCCAAAAAGCTAAGGAGAAGAATTATTAATAGAACACTTAATATATTTTCAAAGACTTAATGTCATATGTGAATGTAGAAAAAGATGAATCGCTAGAGAAGAAACTCAAGGTATACATTGATCAGATCAGTGGATCTGAAACTGATTTAGAGCAACAACTTGCTCGTGAAGCAACTAAGAAATTAGAAAATCAAATTGTAAAAAATTTATTGACAAAGATAGAAATTTTAAAATTTGAATTACTAAAGGCCATTGAAGTTTTGCAAGGAATTTTATCAAAATATAAATTAATGTATAGTAAGTTATGTAATTTTGTTGAATTTACCAAGGATGTAGATAGTAAGATTACCAAGGCTCATAATGAGATAATACAACATATCGGCAACCTACAATCAAAAACAAAAAATCTGGTAGCACATTCAACAAAGATGAGATAATTAATTTCAATAGAACATAAGTTTATAGGGTATGTGTAGGATCATGGTATTCCAAAAAGTGGCGATGTGAAAAAATAAACTTTTCACTTGTCCAAAAGCATACTAAAAAGTTTGTTGAATTTTTAGTAGGCATGGGTGTCAGTACACTTGGCCAAGCCAAAAGCCAAAGGACAGGCCTAATTGGATATCTAATTTTTTTCCAAAAAATTATATTTTTAGCCTACGACCACGTTCAACATTTTCATTGTGAAAATGTTGAGCATGGCTCTGGTTTCGGATATCCGATCTTTTCTCATATCCAATTTTCTCTAAAATAAAAGGTAAGTTAAATTTTTAACTTTTTATTATTTTTATTATTTTTTAATTGAAATTTGTAGTTTTTTATATAAAAATTAGGGTTTAAATGAGTTTTTTTTTATAAAAAAAATTGATTGTAATTATCTATTTGGGTTCTAATTGTAATCATACATGGACTCAAATCAATCATAAAACCCTCCCAATGATCCCACAAATAATCTAGAACCACCTCCAAACAATCCCCCACTTTCAGAAGATGAACCAGTCTCAAACCCTTGCCATTTAGAGGATCTCATAGGAGACAAACTAAATCATCTTAGAGGATATCATACCACATATGCCAATATCCTTACATTGCACCCCATATTTTCCACATTGAAATCCATTATTGAAAATAAGGTGAAAATTATAGAGCAACATAATGTTGCACTTCTTTGGCATGATTCCATGCATGCCAGTTTAACGATGGGCTTGACTATGATCAAGTTATGAACCTAAACATAACAAAACATGACATATGTAATCTTTTTGTAGATCCCAAAATCAGTTTAAAGGTGGACCATAAAAAACCCAAGTTGTTAATTAAATGGTGCACAAATGATGCAATATGTGACAACTTTTGGGACCGTTGGTGGATGGTTTTTGATAGACCACCTCACAATAATTTGGGTGTCCCATTTTATTTCATAAAAAAATTGTATGCTAAATTTGTGCTCGGTCACAAGGTAAATTATTGGAGTATGAGACCAAACCAGGGTGTAGGATTAGGAACTCCTCAAGATAGGCCATGGGAACACTGCGTGAAATACCGCACATATGTCCCCCCTCCCTAAATTTCACCACCTCCTATAGTGCAACATCCTGATATTATTGTTGAGGCTGGCTCAAAGACTATTAGAGCCATTCACACCTTGAGTGATCTACTAGTTATGTAGAGCACAACATTGTTGCCTCCTCATCCCGATTCTTTTGGCCCTTCCACATCCTCCACGAGATCACATGTTTGTGTGCCCCACACTTGCATTATGTACAAGAATCTATGCTTAGGTCCCCTGAATGATAGTGATGCATATAACTACATCTTTGAGGTGGATGATACTACACAACACACTACAGGCACCTCATGAAGATGTGCATTAGGGGCATAGAGAGCTATGGACTCCTACTGTTATGGTAAGGGTAAAAAGTTCACTTTTTACATTGTATTCAATTTTAAACGTTCATATTTTTAGTAGAATTTTCATATAATGATTTCCCACTTATGTTTTTTTATGTTTTACATTTATGTTCAGTTGATGATAGATGAGGAGATGGCACAGGTGGAGGGGTCCACACTTTTGGCCATATCATTTGGCCTTGACACTTCCACATTACATATGTTTTAATGTACTCATTGGTTTTCTTAAATTATTATAATAGTATATGTACATGTGTTTTCTAATTTTTACAATCATCTTATTACATACTGATGCAAGTGTTACTAGTTTCCACTAGGGGGCAATGTGAGGGGGTTTAGGTGTCAGGCGTTGACAAGGGGAAGGTAATTAATTAATTTAGTTTGTTTATGAATACATGTATACTTGTTAGTTGTGCATACTCATTTTTAATTTACATGGTTTATTTGATAGAGGGTGGTATCTAATGATGTTGTGAGACCTTTTTGCCATGATAGAGTCATAGGCATCTCAATTTGCATTAATAGCCCCATGGTACATATATTTCTAAAGTTATTTGTGTGTATTTTACTATCAAGTATATATAATATGATCAAGTCATGATTGTATGAAGTATCTATTTGACTTTTTTAGGTCACCCCTAGTTTGAGGGAGGTAGAACACTAAGGATTTGTATCGCTGATGACTCAGCTAACATTTCTTGAAGAAAGTGCAACAAAGGTAAGTTTTAATGTTAATTCAATTATTTTGTAAACATATATTTGCTACCAAGGATTTGACATTAAATAGTATAACTCGTAGATAAATATCATGTTCGCAAACATATACAGGTCAGAGTTGATATTGGTGGCATTGTTCCTTTGCTACCAAGGACATATATTAGGTCTCCTATCCATGTGAGGAGACAAAGAGGCAAGGTACATGAGAGTTCAATTTTAGTTTTTTTTTAATTTATTAATGTTGACTATGATTTTATTTTGTCATAGAATAGGATGTCATAGAAATATTTATAGTTGAACTTCTTACTTTGAGATGTCATATGACACATTTTGAGATGGTGTATGTCAAATTGTATCTAGATATGTTGATTTTGTAAATATGTACAGGATTACAGTTCATTTTGATATATATGAAACTTGATATTTGATCCAATTTGTTAATTGTGTGTTCATTTATTCATTGTTAGTATGTAAATATGCTTGTGTGTATGTACTCATGTGTGTGATTTATGCCTTAAGTATATTCATGTATATTCAAGTACATCTTCATAACCTAAATTCATGTGTATGGGCTACATGCATGACTTAAGTGAATTCATGTGTATGCTTTATAATCTATGTGCTACATGTATGATTCATGACTTAAGAAAAATTATGTGTACTCTTTATGTGCTACGTGTGTTCACATGTGTAATTCATCATTTAAGTGAATTCAAAATTTATGTGCTACATTATATTCATGTGTATATGATGCTCTCAACCAAGAAAATCCTTCAAAGTTCACTTCACAAATCTGGTGACCATCTTGTCAAATCAAATCTTATGCAATGTATCAGGTTAGAACTCTATTATACATGTCAAAGACACATCATTCCATGAAAATGAGTAAGCACATTCATGGAATGATGCTTCTACATCAAGATTTTATCAAATTGTTATTGAGAAAACAATGACCTATCATTCTAGGTACCAAACCCTCCTTTTTAGGGTTTGTAGGTCAAGGCTTGTTCAAAAAGACTCTTGCAAATCTCTCTAGATCCCCCAATGGATCTAACACATCCCTATGGACCCCAATAGCATAGATCCATCACAAGATATACTCATCCATTAAATTATATGCTCACAACAATGACTTGTGATGTTTCATGCACCTTCAATCAACATTTACCACCATTTGTGGTCTCTCCACCACCATATATCCTACATATCCCTGCAACCAAACACTATTGTAGAAGACACTAGTTAATTCCTTGCCTTCAAATCCCAATGAAATGATGCAATACAAACATATAAGTGATAACAAGACAATAGACAATCAATTTACTCCATTCAAATCATAGACACATTCCACAATGCATTCAAATGACTATCCTTGGTCTATTTACATTTTCCAATGACCCTTTATGGTCATCTCCCCATCTCCCTTGGACAAGAAACATTTTTCCATTGTGGGAAAAAACCAAATCTTTCATCACGTCTGGTTGGGTAGGTTTACCCTAGGAATGGTCCCACTTTGCCTCTTGACACACCATAATGCTCGCCAACTTACACAATGATGCTTAGTGGACCTTGGGAATACTTTGGCTCGACATGTTCATGAATGCTCTACTGAATTTGTGTTCCAAAAAAGGTTTTTACTAGCATTTACCCACCCAATGAGAGCTAATGGTGTAGAACATTCGATGCCAGGATGAACAGTTTGGAAGAAACCTAGTGGTGCAACTTTCAACTGACCTTCATTGTAAGTTTTGACATCAAGTGAGTTTGGCGTGCCAAATTCAAAAAAATTTGAATCTCCTAGAACAAAGAGAGGTTATTTTAGGCCTTAGAAACATGGTCTTGTAACATCTCATGGATGAGTGATACCTCTCACAGTGTCTAAGATACAAGCCTCAAAAGACCATTGCCCAATCGTGGTTAGTACACCTCGGGGGCACTTTGGTCTGGCATGGTCATGAATGTTCTAGTGACTCAGTGGTTGAAAAAAGGTTTTCACTAGCACTTACCTACCCAAACAGAGCTAATGGTGTAGACCATTCAGTGTCGGGACAAATGGTTTGGAAGAAACCCAATGGTGCAACTTTCAACTGACCCTCACTACAAGTTTTGACATCAAGTGAGACTGGCGTGCCAAATTCAAAAAAACTTGAATCTTCCATAATGGAGAGAGGTTATTTGAGGCCTCAAAAACATGGTCATATATCATCTCATGGTTTTATGACACCTCTAACATGGTCTGAGATACGAGCCTTGAAAGATCACTACCTAATCATACTTAGTGCACCTTGGGGACACTTTGGTCTAACATGGTCACAGATGTTCTAGTGAGTCAGTGGTCAAAATGGGGTTGTCACAAGCATTCACCCACCCAACTAGAGCTAATGGTGTAGACCATTCGGTGTCGAGATGAACGGTTTGGAAGAAACCTTGTGGTGCAACTTTCAACTAACCCTCACTGCAAGTTTTGACATCAAGAGATTGGCGTGCCAAATTCAAAAAAAGTTGAATCTCCCAGAATGGAGAGAGGTTATTGTAGGCCTTAGAAACATGGTCTTGTAGCATCTTAGGGTTTTTTGATACCTCTCATGGGGTCTGAGATACAAGCCTCAAAGGATCTCTGCCCAATTGTGCTTAGTGCATCTTGTGGACACTTTGGTTCAACATGGTCACGAATGTTCTAGTGACTCAGTCATCAAAAAAAATTTCATAATAGCCTTTACCCACCCAACTGAAGCTAATGGAGCTGACCATTCAGTGTCAGGATGAATAGTTTGGAAGAAACCTAGTGATGCAACTTTCAACTAACCCTCACTGCAAGTTTTGACATCAATCGAGATTGGCGTGCCAAATTCAAACAAATTTGAATCTCCCAGAATGGAGAGATGTTATTGTAGGCCTTAGAAACATGGTCCTATAACATCTCACAATTTTATAATACCTCTCATAGGGTTTGAGATACGAGCCTCAAAAAATTGCTGCCCAATCATGCTTAGTGCACCTTGGGGACACTTTGGTCCGGCATGGTCATGAATGTTCTAGTGACTCAGTGGTCAAAAATGGGTTGTCACTAGTGTGTACCCACCATGGCACAGTCCATTTGGTCCTAGGATGAATGGTTTCAAAGAAACCCACTGGTGCAACTTTCAACTGACCCTCACTACAAGTTTTGGCATCAAGCAAGACCGGTGTGCAAAATTAAAAAAAATTGAATCTCCCAGAATGAAAAAAGGTTATTGTAGGCCTCAAAAATATGGTCTTGTAGCATCTCATAGTTTTCCAATACCTCTGATGGGGTCTGAGATACGAGCCTTAAAAGATCGCTTCCCAATCATGCTTAGTGCACCTTGGAGACACTTTGGTTTGGCATGGTCATGAACATTCTATTAAGTCAGTGGTTGAAATGGGATTGTCACTAGCATTTACCCACCCAACTAGAGCTAATGGAATAGTACATTCAATGTTAGGATGAACGGTTTGGAAAAAACCTAGTGGTGCAACTTTCAAGTGACCCTCACTACAAATTTTGGCATCAAGCGAGACCGGCATGCCAAATTAAAAAAAATTGAATCTCCCAGAATGGAGAGAGGTTATTGTAGGCCTTAGAAACATGGTCCTATAGCATCTCATAGTTTTTCAATACCTCTCACAAGGTCTGAGATACGAGCCTCAAAAGATCGATGCCCAATCGTGCTTAATGCACCTTGGGGATACTTTGGTCTGACACGTTCATGAATGTTCTAGTATCTCAATGGTCAAAATGGGGTTGTTACTAGTGTTTACCCACCCAAATAGAGATAATGGCATAGTCCATTCAGTTCTAGGATGAATGGTTTGGAGGAAACTTAGTGGTGCAACTTTTAATTGACCCTCACTGCAAGTTTTGGCATCAAGAGAGACTAGCATGCCAAATTCAAACAAATTTGAATCTCCTAGAATAGAGAGAGGTTATTATAGGCCTCATAAAAATGGTCCTATAGAATCTCACAATTTTCCAATACCTCACACGAGGTCTGAGATATGAGCCTCGAAAGATCACCACCCAATCATGCTTAGTGCACCTTGAGGACACTTTGGTCTGACATGTTCGTAAACATTCTAGTGACTTAGTGGTCAAAATGGGGTTGTCAATAGCATTTACCCACACAATTAGAGCTAATGAAATAGTCCATTCAGTGCTAGGATAAATGGTTTGGAAGAAACCCAGTGAGGAAACTTTCAACTGACCCTCACTGCAAGTTTTGGCATCAAGAGAGATTCGAGTGCGAGATTCAAACAAATTCAAATCTCCCAGAATGGAGAGAGGCTATTGTAGGCCTCAAAAATATGGTCCTATAGCATCTCATATTTTTCTGATACCTCTCACGGGTCTGAGATATGAGCCTTGAAAGATCGCTGCCCAATCATGCTTAGTGCACCTTGGGGACACTTTGGTCTGGCATGTTCGCGAATGTTCTAGCATCTCAGTGGTTGAAACGGGGTTGTCACTAGCATTTACCTACCAAACTAGAGCTAATGGAACATTCCCTTTGGTATCTAGATGCAATCCTTCAACACTATCCCTTCACCCCAGGGAATCACCATTTTACTTTGGACACATTTGACCAACTTTGACTCAATGACTGCAACTATTACATCATTTTGTGATACAAATGTACATGGAATTAAGAAAATCCAAATGTAAGGATACAAAATAAAGATGATACAAATATAAGGATGTAACATTCATAGTAAGGAAACATAATTTTTTCACTTTACATGGCATTAAGTCGATACAAATGTGGGCTCTTAATATTTGCATATCAACCCCATGGGCTCTTTTGTATTTCAAAATTTTCATCTAATTTTGCATCAAATTTTTTATATACAAAATTTGGCATCTAAATATGCACATTATATTCGATTGTTGCTTTTATATATATAAAATTTTGCATAAATATGCACATTACAGTCAATTGTTGTTTTTATATACAAAATTTGGCATCTAAATATGCACATTACATTCAATTGTTGGTTTTATATACAAAATCTTAGATACACAATTATAGATAAAAATTAAGTGTCCTTTCCACTCCTAAAGTGTATAAGTTTAACACATGGTACTCGATGACTTCTTCATTTCAATCCTTGCATTCGAAAGGCAAAAGAAAAGTTAATAGAGAATATAAGAAGTTTATATAGGTTGACAAAAGGAATATGAATGTATAAGTAACTAAATGAACCAAAGAACATGACTATCCAATTCATTGTGAAGTTTACCATCATAAAAGATGGGCTAATGAAATGCACACCTTGATCTTCTATATCTATCATATATGTATCCAACTACATTTACAATCCACATACAAAACCAATTTTATTGGCTCAAACAAATAAAGAAAAAAACTATAATTAATTTATTGAATGTAATCATAATAAACATGGAAAGTCTTGCAAATTGAATTGAACTTACCTACAGAAGTGTGCCTAAAGGGTCATCTCTCTTCTTGAGGGTATTTAATAATGCTTCATGATCAACAGTACTAATAGTCCAAAGTACATT
The DNA here is from genome assembly GCA_027943335.1 of Chamaecyparis obtusa. Taxonomy (NCBI): domain Eukaryota; kingdom Viridiplantae; phylum Streptophyta; class Pinopsida; order Cupressales; family Cupressaceae; genus Chamaecyparis; species Chamaecyparis obtusa. The sequence goes on along the minus strand of BSBK01004755.1, from coordinate 544,668 downwards.
TGTCTTTGGTTTTTCTTGATGTTTCAACAACTTAACATTGGCTTCTATAACAAGGTGTGAATACATGAGAATGGTTTTGTGCTTCTCATAGTCTTCAAACGTGGGGATGCCATTATTTCTAATCATATATGTGCACAACCATGTTCCCGCAATAACATTTGATCCTATTGGATATGTGAACATATCATCATCTGTCGTCGGTTGTGCAAGTTTCTCTTTCCTCGTACACAATGTGCTCACCAATAATCTGATCTCTCATAATTCCATTGTGGTTTAACCAATTCAAAAACATGTCCTAGCTATAGAAGATCTGAAAGATGGTCGTAGTCAAGTGAACAATCCATGTCATTATTTATTACAGAGACTATTGTAATCACCTGAAAATTGACAAGATTATTTAAGTGAAAAATCAAGGCAAGGATCAACACAATTAAATGCAATTAAATCAAATTGAGATCAAATAAAAGATAAATTTCAATTGAACCTAAATCCAAAATTAATTGAAAATCAAAAGCCATCAAATCAATTTAAATTGAATAAATCATGATAAATTAATAAATTATGTAATTAATCTAATTAATTACATAGTTTAATTTAAATCAAATCAACCCATTCAAGGGGTACACATGGCTAAAAAAATTAAATAAAATCAATTAATTAATTCCTATTTTCTCTCAACACCACATGGGAGGAAAAAGCCTCAACCAATAGGAATTGAGAACCAAACTCACATGGATCAAGCCTAAATTGAATCTCAATCACTCATTTGGAAAGAGCATCTTGTCCACTCATTTTTTCTTCTTGTCCCAAGCTTTAAGGACAATCCATTTAAATTGTCTCCAAAGGGTGGAACCAAGGACTTAACCCCAACTCAATCATGATCAAATCAATTACACCCCCTAACCTTGCTAAAATCTATAAAAGAAAAGCATAATTCACTCATAAATCATCCGCAAATTTGAGAATAGCTTCAAACCTCTTGCAATTTACAGTTAATTAATTGTTAATTTTATTTGTAATTGAACATTTAGTTTTGTTTATCATATCATTCTCACTTTAGGATTGTCACTAATGGAGGCTTGCTGAGAGCTTTGTCATTAGAACCCCTAAAAATAGATCAATAAAGTGCTTAATTATCAATTTTTAGCTTAAATAGATTGTTATTTGTGGTAATTTAGTGTTTATTTTGAATTATTGATGATACTAACCCTATGAAGGTACTTTTTCTAGTACACAAAATGACATCCATCGTGGGGCTTTAGGCCTCATAAATTTATAAATTCGGAGAAGTAAAAAATTTCTTACAAATCTTGTTTTCTTCTTTTATTTGCAGGTGAAATAGCTCATTTGACACTTGGGTATGTGCAGGATCATGGTATGTCAAAAAGTGGTGATGTGAAAAAGAAGTCCTGATTGATAGACTCTTTGAAAAACAACTATAACTTTCAAACAATATAACATTTTTGAAATCTAAAATATACATCACATTCTATGCTTCACCTAATACAATAATAATAAAAAATTCTTTCAATTTGATGAAGTTTAGACTAAGTTAAGGTGGTCAGACACGAGAGTTTTAATATTCAGGAAAATTTATAGCAGAAAAATCATAATTAATTATTTACTTGGAAAAAAAATACAAAAAAATATACATCACATCAGGACATGAGTCTACTACTTTTATCTAGAATCTTATAAAAAAATATTATCATTTGATTTTGTTTAGTGTGGTCAGACATACACCTACTTGTTATCTTTCTAGTCCCGATTGATAGACTTATTAAAAAATAGCTATAACTTCCAAACTGTATAACATTTTTGAAATCCAAAACATATGTCACATTCTATGATTTTCCCACTACAAGAAAAATTTAAAAAGTTTTCAATTTGATAAAGTTTAGACTAAGTTAATGTGGTTAGACACGAGAGTTTTTGTATTTTGGAAAAGTTGTAGAAAAAAATCATAATTAATTATTTACTTGGAAAAAAATTACAAAAAAATGTGTCACATATGGACATGAGTCTACTACTTGGATCTAGAATCTTATAAAAAAAATTATCATTTGATTGTGTTTAAGGTGGTCAAACATACACCTACTTCTTATTGTTTTCATAAAATTTTCATACTACTACATTGAAATTTGAAATTTGTAAGATATATAATAATTGTTTTTCAAAAAAGGCTTAGTATATTAGAAAGTAAATTCAATTATCTACAAATTGTCTTCTTGCATATGTTTGATATAACATTTATAACTTGTTCAAATTTTTATGTCAACTTGCCTAAACCTGATTTTTTGAATTTTCATTGCCACTTAAGGGCCTAGTTTGGCATACCATGATCCTGCACATACCCACTTCTGCAGCGCTTTTACCAGGTTTTCCAATGCTTTTGAGGTCTCAAATAGCGCATTGACGAAAAAAAATTTCACCTTTACACAGGGTTTTTAGTGCTTTTGATTCCTTTTACTCTCATTCTAATCTTTTTTTAGCACTTTTTCCCTGACTAGCCTGCACTTTTGCACAATTCTCCAGTGCTTTTACGGTGTTCTTGATGCCTTTACATAGAGTTTCAACACTTTTGATCTTTGTTTCTATGCTTTTAAATTTTTCTTTAGTGCTTTTAATTTGATCCATAGCACGTTTGAGCATTTAAGTAGTGCTTTCAATATATTCTGTAGCGCTTTTGATTAAATTAAAAATTAACATAATCTGACTATCGAAAAATGATTTCTTTATCTCTGGAGGATAACTGGTGATAAAAGAATAAAAACACTAGAGACCAGATTCAACAGTGATAGAAAATCCTTGACAAAAATGATCAAAGAGGAGAATATTGCACACATCAAGCTGGTTTTGGAAGATTCTCAGCAAGAAAGCAAGGTATATGAACAATACTTAAAAGTTGTAGAAGCATATAAAGAAAAGTTTGTATCATTGAATTGGATTTATTCACCTTAATAAAGTTTTGCTCAAATTTGATAAATAAGTCTTAGATTCAATTTTATCTTTGTTTTCTTCATTTTGGCTGGTTGTATTGACTAACTTGTTGGAGGAGAAGTGATTGAAAATGAATGATTGCCACTAGGTGAGCATTAAAATACAAGATTCATCAAAAGTGCCCCTAGCCTTTGCTAGCTACAAAACAAGGTAAGCCTCACACTCAGTCATTTTTTTCTTAAATTGTGGCTTTGTCATTTTCAAAATCTAGTAATTAAAGAAGCCTATTATTGTTTGAGGAGCTTGACACTATGCCTATGCTCTTCACTTTCTAAGTGAATCAAAATGCCAAAAGTGTTAAACTCCTTGATTAAAAGAAAGGCTAAGTAAATAAAGCACTAAATTTGAACAACCCCTTGTTTGTAGAAAAGAGTAGAAATACTCAATTCTTATTAGTTAGTGGGTTTGGTAATTGAACCTTGTTAAAAGTGTTTGGAGATTGAGAAATAGATAGGGATATTCTCTTCACCTTTTGGTGAATCAAACTCCCAAAACCTATCTCTTTATTCCAATTTATTATTTTCAAATGAACATGCTAGATCAATAGTGGGCTCGCCTCCTGAGATTTTCCTTAACGAGGCCAGTGAGAGGGACAATCCAAAGTGGGATACAATCACCTTTTCCATGATAATCTGACCCACTCTAAAATAAAATACATACATCCTTAATGGGGTGTGTGACAAAAGGGTGTTAAATTTTCAAACTTCCTCAAGTAGTCCTTCAGGATTGCACAAAAATCTGACATACCGGTGGTGGGAAGCCTCTTAATATACTTGGAGGATGAAAGTTTAATATCCATTTTGAATGGAATCTTGATTAAAAACCTTGTTAACTTAGCAAAGCCTACCTTGTAGAGCCATGTTTACAAACCAAATTGTGAACTAGGTAGCTTGCTTGAAGTATCTTTTTGTGCAAAAACTCGTGATAACATCCTTGAAAATTCAAACACTTTTTGTGTAGAGGGTTAAAAAGAACAAGTGTACTTGTGGTTGTTGTGTTTGAAAAATACATAGAACAAGTGAGAGAAATCCATTTGAAAACTCATCTTATATTTTTAAAATATTTTCATAATAACCAACAATTACCAAATTGGGAATCAATTCGAAATCAAACCTTGTTGGATGTCAATTTCTACATGTTCTCACAAAATCAAATTATCTTTACAAGAAGATGACACTTGCATTGAAAAATAGGTCCCCAAATTTGAATATCAAAGTCTTTTCAACAATCATGACCAAGGGGATGGTCTCCCAAATCTATATGAAAAGAGATTTGAATCAATGGATAGAAACTCCACATTTCACAATTACCATCATTGGGGAAACAAGAACAACATTAATAATGCAAACCAAGAGCCTAAAGAAACACTTGAAGAAAGGGCTAATAGAGCGGCTCAACATACTAATTTTCTTGAAGTTGTGGACAAACTAATAGATAGGGATAGGGGGAAATTTTTCCTAACTCTAGCCCAAGCAGGGGTAAATCTCCCACATGATTATGATGTGGATCAATTCTATTAGAAAGTAAAGTCCACCAAGATAACTGAGAAGGGGGGGGGGGTGAATCAGTTATTAGATAATTATAACTTTTAACATCTTCAACATCATTTAACCATGTAAGTAATGCAATTACTAACCATACAAAGATATTCATACACAATGACACAATAACACAAGATATGTTGACTAGGGAACCTCTTGATCAAAGAGTAAACCCCGGTGGGAATGATGCCCACAAAAGATGCACTAATATGAATATTCCTTGTGAGAGGATGGAATCTGTTAGGAGTCTTATGAAATAAATTCAGTACATATAAATCCCTATTAGGAGATTTTAAATCCCTGTTAAAAGATTTTTACCCTGTTAAGAGTTATGGAAGATAGAAGGACCCACTGCCCAAACAACTTCAGGGTAAGATCACTGAACACACTGTCCAAATAACCTTGATATTATTTAGTAGAATAATATGAAATATGTCACCTCCTCATTGTCCCAAACCACACTCACTGCTACATTAGATCTCAATTCTAGATCTCTGAACTTCGCATGTCTTCCTTCACAATTTTGCTTTCACAATCTCTTAGACTCTTTTCTTCACTTCATGCTTACATTCGCATGCAACCAAACCATGCTCACACTTATTTCATATTACTCAACTCATTAAAATAAGGAAAAAAAATCCTTCCTTTATACCACACTCAAATAATTACAAATGAGTCGGCACATAAATACAAAATAAAAGTTTCCATACGTTACATCATAATTACACAAAACTGTCAGCTTCCAAATGCAATATCTCTTCACTTGTGGGAACTCAAAGTTTTCACTATGAACCACATCACCATCAATGTGTCTCAAACTTACCTTTAATTGTGCAAAAATAGATTCGATCCCAATTAGGAGATATCATCTGATTTCCACAAACTGCTACTCAGGAACATTGCCTGAATACTGCTTTTACCAAAATGCTCATAACTTTCATGAATCAATGAATTATTGTCTATGCTCTTAACCATAGAAAAATAACATATCAAAGAATGTAACCTCAACATCGCATAACTCCAACTAAAATATCCCATGTGTGCTAATCAAAACATTGTCTTCTTCTCTGCTAGTCTCCAGAAGATCACTGTGTTGACATCAATGACAATCATAGTCATGAATGCAACAACAATTGCTACAGAATGAATGCCAACATCTAGCATTCATTCCTAACAATCTCCCCCATTGGCATTGATGGCAACATAGATGAAAAACATCCAATGTTCCAAAAATCCAATACTGTTGCACTGATACTCTGAAAGTTCTTCAAATCTTCTTCATCAATCAAATCTTGCTTCATTATCCTATTAAGTTCTCTCCAATAGATGTTCTATATTGTTTTTCATGTACACTTCTCCCCCATTGACATCAATGATAGAAATTTCATCACTATGTCAATAACAACTCAATGTCAAAAGACACTGTTTTAAAAAATACATTCTCAAGAGTCCTCATGACTCAACTCAGATACACATACTCCCCCATAGAGGAAGTACCAACATCCAATCCAGAAAAAGATAGGGCTCATATACCACTGGATGGATGCAATCAACTACATCATTACTCAAAAGTAGGTTGGGGCATAACCCCAAGCATACCTCTCAGATACTGAAATGTATCCTTAGGCAAAGGCTTTGTAAATATGTATGCTATCTATTCCTTTGTGCTTATGTACTCTAGTCTGACTTCTTTCTCAGCAACTTTCTCTCTTACAACATGATACTTGATCTCTATATGCTTAGTTTTAGAATGCAATACAGGATTCTTAGACATATTGACTATGTTGGTGTTGTCACAATGTATGACAATAGGTTCAACAAATTTAATTCCAATATCCTTCAACATTTTCTTCATCCAAATTATTTGGTTACAATTGTTTGCTACTGCTACATATTCTACTTCTGTTGTACTCTATGAAATACAATTCTACTTCTTGCTCAACCAGGAGACCAATCTTCCTCCAAGAAAAAAGGCTCCACCACTGGTGCTTTTCTTATCATCAACACTACCTCCCCAATTAGCATCTATATATGCACATAGGGTGAAATCATCAGATTTTTCATACCACAATCCATAGTCCATTGTGCCTCTTAAATATCTCAATATCCTCTTTACTGCTGCATAATGTGACTCTCTAGGTTTAGCTTGAAATCTTGGTACCATGCCAACTAAATGTTGTATATCTAGTCTAGTGTGTGTTAAGTACTGCAATCCTCTAATCATGGATCTATATTTCTTCTGCTCAACTGCTAGTGTTTCATCTTTTCTTGATAGTTTGTGTCTTGTAACCATAGGTGTTCCAACTGGTTTACAATTTTCCATTCCAAATCTTTTCAGCAAATCATTGAAGCACTTTGTCTGGCTAACAAAGATACCATCATTATTCTATGTTATCTATAATCCCAAAAAGTATTTCATCTCACCAATCATGCTCATTTCAAAATCTGTTTTCATTTCATTAGCAAATTTGTCACTAGCTTCATCTTCTCCTCCAAAGATAATGTCATCAACAAAAATAACTATAACTAACATTCCATTTTCAATTTCTTTTTTGTACAGATTACTACCTACTATTCCTTTAGTAAATCCCAATTTCAATAAATACTTATCCAATATAGCATACCAAGTTCTAGGTGCTTGCTTTAGTCCATCTAATGCTTTCTTCAGTTTACATACCATATCTCCTTCTTGAGTCAAAGGAAAACCTTCAGGCTACTCAATGCAGACTTCTTCTTCCAATTCACCATTTAGAAATGTGGACTTCACATCCATCTGATACACTTTGAATTTCTTAGAAGCTGCATAAGCCAAAAACATTCTTACTACTTCAAGTCTTGCTATTGGTGCAAAGGTTTCTTCATAGTCAATTCCTTCTTGCTACAAGTATCCTTTACATATTAATCTTGCTTTGTTTCTTATTACTTCTCCTTGTTCATTCATCTTGTTTCTGAATACCCATTTAGTTCCAATCACATTCTTGTCTTTGGGTCTAGGAACCAATTCCCATATCTTGTTCTTTTCAATTTGATCTAGTTCTTCTTTCATAGCATTAATCCAATGTTCATCTTCACAAGCTTCATTAGTAGATTTAGGTTCAATTTGAGAAATCAAACATAAATGTACCTTATTTTTAGTCATAACTCCTTTGTCCAAACTTCCAATAACTTGTTCAACAGGATGATGTCTAGATAGATACCTGTTCTGTGTCATAGTCACAGAGCTTGCTTCAACTGTAGATTCTTCTCTGGTTTCTTCTGTAGTATGATTCTCATTCAACAATTCAATATTAGTCTCATAGAATAATTCAGTAGTTTCAATGTTAGGCTAAGGATTAGCTTCTTCATTAGATTCATAATCAAGCATTCTTTCTTGAATTTTAAAATTCTCATCAACTTTAACATTTGCACTCTCAAAAATAGCTTTAGTTCTCTTACTGTAAGATCTATATGCTTTTCTCTTCAAAGAATATCCAAGAAAAATACCTTCATCACTTCTAGGATCAAACTTTCCAATATCATCATCTCTCTTTATATAATATTTTCTTCCAAAAATTCTAAAATACTTAACTGAGGGTGCATGTCCAAACCATAATTCATAAGGTGTCTTATCTATATCTACTCTGATTTGTACTTTGTTCATTGTATATACTATTGTATTCACTGCTTCTCTCCAAAATGTCTTCGCCAAGTTATTCTCAAATAACATAGCTCTTGTTGCTTCAGTTACTAACCTATTTCTTCTTTCTACAATACCATTTTGTTCAGGTGTTCTAGGGGCTGAAAACTATCTCTTAATACCATTCACTTCACAAAAGGTGTTAAACTCTCTAGAAGTAAATTCTCCACCTCTATCAGATCTCAAACATTTAATCTTCATTCCAGATTCATTCTCAACTTTATTCTTAATGATCTTAAACTTATCAAATGCTTCAAATTTTTCTTTTAGAAATGCAATCCACATCATTCTTGTAAAATCATCAACAAGAATCATAAAATACCTTTCTCCATAGAATCCTCTAGTCCTGGTAGGACCGCTCAAGTCTGTATGAACAATCTCCAACTTCTCTGCCAATGTGAACTTCTTATAGGAAATAAACTTCTCTTCTACTTAGCCATCACACATTCTTTGCAAATCATGTTAGTAGGCTTCATAATTTTAGGCAAATCCCTTACTGCAAGTGTAGTACTCACTTTCATAATGTTATCAAAGTTTATATGACAAAACCTTCTATGCCATAACCAACTGTCATCAATTTTAGTAATCAAGCATGTCATCTCAATAGGATTCAACTGAAATACATTACCTCTGGTTCTAGATCCAGTTCCAATTAGATTTCCATCTTTATCCTTTATCACACAAGTTTTCTCAGTAAACGAAACTTGATATCCCTTATCCACTAACTGTCCAACACTCAAAAGATTATGTTTCAATCCATCAACAAAGAAAACATCATCAGTATTAGTCTTTCCGTCAAGAGTAATATATCCTATACCTTTAATCAAACAAGGTGCATTGTTACCAACTCTAACAACTCCTCCATCATAATTGTTAAACTTTATGAACTTCTTCATATCACTAGTCATATGATGTGAACAACCACTATCTATAATCCAATCAGCTTTCTTTTCAACTTGGGAAACTAATGCTTTTTCTTCTTTAACATTAGATTCAAAATTTTCTTCTTTAATTGCTACAAATCCTATTTCATCATTATTATCAGTATCACTTTCACTCAAAGTTCTTTCTATACTAGCTTCAAGGTGTTCATCATTAGTATAATAACATTCCTTAGATCTTCTAGGCTTGAAATTATTTCTATACTTCTTAACTCTCTTAGGACATTTAGATGCAAAATGACCATATTCTTGACACGTCCAACATTAAAAAATTTTCTTACCATCTGGTTCTCTTTTCACAAGCAAGGCAATACCTTCTTCAATCTTCTTATCTTCTTCATTTATAGATCTGCTGCTATTGGCATAATCTCCACTCACATTGGTACTTCTTGACAAAGTAGGATGAATACTAAGAGCACTGAATGCTGTCTCCATTCTAGGTAAGTCTCCTGATAACCTCAGGTTCATCTCTACTACTTCCAATCTACAAAGAAGAGTCTCTCTTGTAAAGTTTGTAGTACAAGGTATAACTTGTTCAATCATTTGTGTTGTTTTCTTAAATACAGGAGTCAATGTCCTCAAAATTTTCTATATCACTTCATTCTCTGTCTTTGATCCTCCATAAGATTTTATTCCTGCAACAATTTCTGACATTCTACCAATATAGCTTCTAATAGATTCATCTTCCATCATTCTAATATCTTCAAATGCACATATCCAATTATGTAATCTAGCTATTTTTTCATGTTCATCACCTTCAAAAGTAGAGTGTAAAGCTTTCCAAATTTCATTAGATTTCTTAAAGCATTTTACTTGACTGTATTCATTCTCTGAAAGTGCTGTCAAGAGTGCTTCTCTTGCAAGTATGTTACACATGAATAGATCTACCTCACCTTTAGTACTTGTTTCAAGATTTTCTTCTCAATTATAGTCCTTTCATTCTTTGTAATCAACCAATAGCCTGGTCCTAAACACAATAGATGTGTCTTCATCTTTTCCTTCTAGCTATCAAATTTTACTCCATCAAACTTAGGGCTTTCTTTCGTGAAATTCACCATGGATCTTCTTAAGCTGCTAAACTTTCCTTTCAACAACCTGGCTCTGATACCAATTGTTAGAAAGTAAAGTCCACCAAGATAACTAAGAGGGGGGGGGGGGGGTGAATTAGTTATTAGATAATTATAAATTTTAACATCTTCAACAACATTTAACCATGTAAGTAATGAAATTACTAACCATACAAAGATATTCATACACAATGACACAATAACACAAGATATGTTGACTAGGGAACCTCTTGATCAAAGAGTAAACCCTAGTGGGAATGATGCCCACAAAAGATGCACTAATATGAATATTCCTTGTGAGAGGATGGACTCTGTTAGGAGTCTTATGAAATACATTTAGTACATATAAATCCCTATTAGGAGATTTTGAATCCCTATTAAAAGATTCTAACCCTATTAAGAGTTATGGAATACAGAAGGACCCACTGCCCAAATAGCTTCAGGGTAAGATCACTAAACACACTGTCCAAATAACCTTGATATTATTTAGTAGAATAATATGAAATATGTTACCTCCTCACTATGCCAAACCGCACTCACTACTACATCAGATCTCAATTCCAAATCTCTGAACTTCGCATGTCTTCCTTCACAATTTTGCTTTCACAATCTCTTAGACTCTTTTTTTCACTTCATGCTTACATTCACATGCAACCAAACCATGCTCAAACTTCTTTCATATTACTCAACTCATTACAATAAGGAAAAAAATTCCTTCCTTTATACCACACTCAAATAATTACAAATGAGTTGACACATAAATACAAAATAAAAGTTTCCATACGTTACATTAGAATTACTCAAAATTGTCAGCTTCCAAATGCAATATCTCTTCACTCGTGTGACCTTGAATTTTGTGCTATGAACCACATCACCATCAATGTGTCTCAAACTTCCCTTTAACTACACAAAACCAGATTTGATCCTGATTAGGAGATATCATCTGATTTCCACAAACCACTAGTCAGGAACACTGCCTAAATACTACTTTTACCAAAATGCTCATAACTTCCATGAATCAATGAATTACTATCTACACTCTTAACCATAGAAAAATAACATATCAAAGAGTGTAACCTCAACATTTCATAGCTCCAACTACAATATCCCACGTGCGCTAATCAAAACATTGTCTACTTCTCTGCTAGTCTCCAGAAGATCACTGTGTTGACAACAATGACAATCATAGTCATGAATGCAACAACAACTACTATAGAATGACTACCAACATCCAGCATTCATTCCTAACAAACTCAAGAAAAACAAAGAAGATGAAATCTCAATGAATGCTATGACTCAACAACTAAAAATTTTCCAAGCACAAATTGACTTAATGAAAAAGGCCGCTAAACCTAAGCCTTTCTCTATTGAGGCCTTGTGTCCATTCCCGTTCAAAAAAAGCTTAGTCATGGCACCTTTTCCTATCAATAGAATCTTTCCTAAATATGGTAAATACATGGGTAAATTAGACCCACAGGTCACCTTAGAGAGTTTTGCACTCTAAGTATTGAATTTATGGATAACACTACATACTTAATGAGACTTTTTCCAAGAAGTTTGGGAGGGTAAGCCATGGAATGGCTCTCCAAACTTCCACAAGGGATAAATAATTTTGAGGAATTAGCCTCTAAATTTGTAACTCATTACTCCTACAACATTGAACATGAGATTACCATGCTAAAACTATGCGATACAAAACAAAAGGATGGTGAATCTTTCTTAGGGTTCCTTCAAAGGTGGATGACCATTTTCGCAAGGTACCCATGAAGTATCCCTGAAAAGGAGAAAATGGAGATATTTATGAATAATTTAAATGTGGAGATGAACTATAGGCTCCAACTTCAATGTCCCCCCACATTCAAAAAACTTATTAAGAATGGGATTAATATTGAATATGTATTGGTCAAAAGGAGAGAGATCAAATTGTTTAAAGACAATAAACCCTATACCTACTAGTAATAATCATTATATATCTAATTATACCAACAATAAAGGAGCCAACAATCACAATGATAAACGTAAACTATGGTTGAAAAATAATAACATAAATCTTGTGAATAATGGAGTTGTGGAAGCTCACAACTTGAAGGCTACCCCATTTAATTTATCAAGTGTAGAAAATTCAACATACAATGTGAATTAGACTAATAAAGATCCTTTTAATAATGCCAATTCCAACAACAACAACAATAATGCTAATAATAATCCCTTCAATAATGCTAATGGCAATAAGCCTAAGCCCTTCTTTTCCACTTATCAAAAGAGAAAATAGTGAACCATTGGAAAATGCATTAAGGACTTTGGTGGCCAAAAAGATCATTACTCTACCCGAGTTAAGGCCCTATGAGCCCCAAATTAAGCCGAATTGGTGGAATGGTTCTCACCATTGTGAGTATCATAGAAATAAGGGTCATAAGACCAGTGAATGCATGAAGCTAAAACATTTGGTGCAAGACCTAATTGATGATGGGACAATCAAGGTTGAAGGGCCCCAAAATAATGAAGATCATACGGCCTTCAAAATCCCCTTTCTAAACCATGAAAAGGGTGAGTCATCAAACACTAACCAAAATAATAAAAGAGGTAATAGAAAGTTAACTTTGCTCATACCTATGATAACACAATTAATGATTTAAGTGGTGATGAAAGCACCATAAATGTTATTGTGGTAAAAGACAAACAAAGGGAAGCAACATCTAATGTTGTAACTAGGGGGCAAGCTTAAAAAATTACTCTACTTGGAAATGCTCCAAGAATTGTTCTTTTGGGTCCTTTAAAATATTTTACACTCCAAGAGATACCAATATACTTATGACTGATATTAAGGAGGGGTTAACTCCAAATGTGGGAAATCTATAAGTAACTGGACCAACTATAGGGACAAGACTTCCCTCTTCACTTCTGGCTCTGCAAAACCAAGGTGGGTACACCTAATCCAATAGATATAACTCTATTCCTTACTCAATATTGGATCTTACAATAGATAACAGTGAGAAAGTACTAAATAACAACCTATTATTCATTGACTCTCAATCACTGGGTAGAACTACTATATATAAGTAAAATAAAGTAAAATGACTGGTATTTAAATATTTTTTGATTACAATGATTTCAATCATTTCTTATAAAACAAAGATAGGTCCATACAGGCTAGTGCCTTATCCATTGGGCATACAACACCAAAAAATAAAATGAATACAAAGATGTTTCAAGAAGAAATGGTCTCTAAACATAAACACAAATACCCCAACTCTTTCCTACTTATGAGAATCCTTCATACAAATCCAATGAACACATATTCCACTTTGAGCAGTATTTAATCAAACCCTAGATTAGAACTCAAAGCAAAAATACATATATGCAAGTCTTTGAAAACTTGAGAAATTCACATATCAAATGCAAAGGAGAGACAAAGACTTTGATATTTGTATTAAGTATAACCTATTTTCCTTGTATACAATATGTCTTGAATGGAAAGCTTGCAAGACAATAACAACAACCTGTACTTCTTCTCTATTGCTATCATAAGAAAAAGATGTAAAATATTACAATCTTTGACTGAGGGTTAGGGTTTAAAAGTTTCTATATTCTCAACACCTAAAACTCTCAATGCCTAGAATGATCATGAAAAATCCTTTATATACAAGGAGATGCAACAAGCTACCGATCATTCTAGGGTTTACAAAATTTTTAACCTAAAAAATTTACAACAACCCTACTGGGTTTACAATAAATGAATCAATCAAATTTAGAGAGATATTCTACAAATAGCCGCCTTGCTTTATGTCTTCAATTCTTTTCTTGTTTTACTCAAGCAAATATGACCGCCATCTATTCATTATCACTCCTACAATAAATACCTCTTTATATCTCAACTTTTTTAGGATTCAAAAAGTTACAATCTTCATTCATCTCAAGAAGTAGGTGGAGTGTCTACTTTCTCTGCATGTGGAATATATTGATACCTCCACCTGTTATACACCTCTTCACTTGGGAAATTAAAATTTGCAAACTCTGCACCTTTGCTAGATAACTGTTCCCACTTGTCCTTTGGCTGATTGATTTCTTACTAAATGAAATCAAATTTGAACTTGGTAGAAATTAATGTCTCAATAGTATGTATAAAAAATAAAGTATTCTCCAAAGTTAAAATGGTAGTCATTCTAGTAGAAAAGTCATCATCTATTTGTGCTCTCCACTTGATCAACTCCTTAAGTTCACCATTCTTCCTAAAAATTCCTAGAATTAAATCACAGCAAGGGAGTGTCAATTCTTTCTTCAAAAAATTTAATTTTATTTCAAAATCACCCAAAAGTATATCATGCTCAACAAGCCTTTTTACATTCTAATGCAGTGGTTTGATTAATGGGTCAGGATCAACTTGAGACTTAGACAACCATCTAAATAATCTTACATTCGGAGATCTCTCAATCCACTTTTTGAAAATTGGCCCTAACTCCTCCTTATGCTTATCTAATGATGTAAGCGATATCCTAAATCTCCTAGCATGGTCAAATAGAATTGTGGGATTTAGGTTGGTAGAAAACTACATCATGACCTCTGTAACCTTTTCCTCATATCTCTGCTCTAACAAGCTTTTATCTTTCAAATGTCCTTCCCTCATCTTGTCCAACTCTGCCCTTTTTCTTCTAAAATGACTTGTTTCTTCAAGAAATTGTTATTTTTCCCAGCTGACCCTTGCATCTATATTTGTATCTGGGTATGGTGATGGTGGAAATTCAATGATATGATTTGATGAAGAAGCCAATGCAGGCCTATCAACTATCATCAATTGGGGTGACCTGTGGTCTTGTGGTCCTAACAATTCTACAATCAATTTGTCCTTTTGGATCAATTCTACTTTGAGCTCATTATAGGACTTAAGGATAGTTTCAAATTTAAGCCTTAGTTACTCTTTCTCCTCTGCATCCTTTTCTTCTACTTTAACATTAAATTTAGCTATTTCCAAAATTAGGTTTGAAGCCTCAAGACCAGAAGTTTCACCTACCCTTTGCACCAACAAATTTCCAATGTATCCTAAAGAGAGAGCCTCTCTCTTCCCTTTATTTTCTTCCCTCTTTAGGGAAGACATTACTAGGGCTGCATGATCATTGGAGAATGTAATACCCCTAGCAGCTTGTTTTTCTTGTTCTACAGTAGCAAGGGTCTTTACCTTTCTCTTCTCGACTTGATAAAAAATTATTGCATCCGTAATATCCCATTCCTAAAGAATCAAAACTCTTGTAGTGTGGACCATAGCCCTTCCCTCATCTGGGGTGATTTTTTCAAATTGTTTCATCATCTCCCCCTTGGTTTCATTTTCAATCTCTATTATATCCCTATTAGGGAACTCTTCTTTCTTCTTTTCACAAATTTCTTTGAATTGGCTTATTTTCAGTCTCCATAAGAATTGAAAGAATGCCCTTGTCTTTACAAATTCATCATCAGCAATAAAAGAATCAATAGCCTGCTTCAGAATAGGGTCGATTTGCCTACCCTCAAATTTTTCAATATTGAGGTCCATCTCTATTTCTTTGGGTACCTCCGGAATTCCCTCCTACAACTCATCACTGGAAATGAAAATGTTTCCCTCATTCCTCATTTGCACTAACTACTCAGCTACCCCATGTTCATCTAAGTGTAAGGGGGATTGAGAAGGAGAATATACATCTTGTTCTGGCCTTGATTCCTCTTGTCTCTACCTCTTAGGAGAGGGTCCCTACATTATTTGATCATCCATACGTCTCTTTCCTCTTGAAGTAGAAGGAAGACTCTCATCTTTGTATTGTGTTGGTAGAAGAATAATATAACCACTTCTCTTTTGTATAGTGTAAACTCCCCTTGGGGTTAGCTTTGCATACCCTAGCTAGCCTAAAAGTTGCCTAGCTCTCTCTGGGTATGTCTTGCTTACCACAACTCTTTTCTCATTTATTGCATGCATGATCCCTTCAAAATTATCCATAAGAGCATCTACCTTTCTAGCCAATGGCTCAAAACTCTTCAATGGTTATAGCCTCTATCAAAATGTTTAATAAAATCTACAGTCTTCTTGTAGATTACCCATTTCTCCTTCTTAATTTCTTGATTTTGGAGGTCAAACTCATTCCTTACTATGTCTTCAAGAAAGTGGAATTGGTGCTCTGTGAGGGCACATCTTATCTTGTCCCTAAACATTCTTGACAAGAAACATTTATTGTCTTCCTACCTAACTATAGTTGTAGCCATCCTGTAAGGCTACAAGACCTGATCTAAGTGCACCCATCCTTTCTTGATAATTACATACTAGTGTGCAATGGTGATATCTGGGAACAAAGTTCTCCTTCCTTTAAAAATAAGCGTTGATTCTTACAGATCACCAATCTACCTCAGAACTTCTGCATATCCTATCTTTAGTGGAACCTGGTAAGGCAAAATGTATGGTGCTTTCTTGCAACCATATACTTGAAAAACTATAGAAACTGGATATAATATAATGTCCCCAAAATTGTGAACTATAGTAATATCTTAATAGTACTCCTTAGACCTAATCAATCTTATCAATTCCTTTGGGACCCTTGGATTTTCAAGACATAGTAATGTCCTAACCCTAGAAGCAAAATCCTTATCAAACAGAAGGAAGCTGGACTCAGTCCTATCCCAAGACAAATCTATTTTCCACAACTATACATTAAGAATCTCTCCATTCTTCTCCTTGATAATATCAATTGTAGAACTAAAAAATTGTTCACCCTTATATAGAAACATGTGCATTATCATTGAATACCACCCAAAAGGCCTTCTTATCTTCATGTTTTTAATTCCTATTAATCCATCATGGATTAGATCAGCTAAGTGAGAAGCAAAATAAAAAATCAATGCTAACTATGGATGCAAGGACTATACCATCATAAACATATATGGAACTGGCATATGAGTGGCCTCATTATTCCCTAGGATCAAAGTCAGAGATCTATACATAGCTCGTGTTTACAAACTAAACAAATCCAACTAAAAGGTTTAGGAGTACTTGGACTGATCACACACATTGATCCAATCTGATCAAGAAAATCACTTAAAGGCCCTACCCTTAAATAATCTCTCTGAGCCTCATATATCTCAGTGAATTCCTTAAAGTCAATCTTTTCTATCCTAATATAAGGGTCATTCAATGAGAATACTTCCCTAATCTCATCTTATGTAATACTGATTAGATTATTTTGATTTATATCCTTGACATACCTAGTCACAAGATCATAACACCTAGCAATCTAAATGAGGAGGTCTACATCCATGAACACTCCAGGGACAACTAATTTCCCTATATCAAATTTCCATATATTGCTAAGGGGGCCACAAGAATTCCTCTAAGAATATGCTGCCCTAAATAGCATCAAGCCATTATAATCTTTTCCTACCCTAGCATCTCTCATCCAAAGCTCTCTATCATAGAGCCCTTCATTTACTGAGTCCCTAGGGTTTCTTGGGACTAATTATTTCATTTTTGATGCCCCATTCTTAGAAGGTGGGAGTAACTACATTAGATCTTCGAAAATAGCCCTATCTTTCCCGATTGTTCCCTCTTAGGTGGTATCTTAACTTTGGCTTTAAAATAGTTATACAAATACCAGAGAAACCTAAATCACCAATAAAAAATAACCAAAGGAAACAAATTCCTCCACACTTCCTTTCCTTAAAATTCTAATTAGTTTTGAAGATGAAAATTTGGCCTACTAGATGCCTTGAAAAATTCTGCTTGAAATCACTCCAAAAAGATAAACCAGTCGTGCTCGCCAAGATACCTTGAAAGAAGTAAAATTTTTAATGATCAAATTAGGGTATAATGTTTTTCCAACCATCCACAATTCATCTTCACGTAACTCATTAAGTTCACCATTACTAAGAACTGGCGGCTTCAACATTCATAGGACACGAACAACATCGCAAAACAAAAATTCAAATTTGAACCATTGATCTGCTTTTATTTCTGACGCATCGAATGGTCAACAAAATTAGTCACGTAACCCTTTATTACTTTCCCTAGAATAGTTCTCAACCAATGAGAATAGTCCAATTTAAACATGTGGAAAAAGTTACCACTTAACTTACCTTGGATCAGAGTAGACAGGTGTCACCTTGTCGCTAAAGTGCAAGCATAAGATTCGAACACTTTTCCTCAGTGGGGAAACAACCATTGTAGATCTTTTCCCAATTTATCTCACCTTTATCACTTTATAAAAATGGTGAACTACTATAAAAAATCCATGTGGAGACACCTGAATGCTTCCGAATGCTAACAATTGTCATGGCAAGAGACAGGTGTCAACCCGTCGTTAAAGCACTTAAGAGAGAAAAGTCAGAAATGTCAGGTTGAGATATAATGATAATAGTTGATGCATCCAAATTGAATGATCACCATAATCTACAAAATTTGGCCCCACTTTATACTTTACTAACTTTTCATCAAATTAAAAACTACCACGTTTCATAAAATCAGCAGGTAGAACCCTAACTTCTTCCTCGGTGTCAAACATATTGACAACTGACAGGTCATCTCTTTCTTTCGACCAATCAAAAACAAACATGTCAGCGCAACCTAGTGACTAAGGACCCACTTTTCAATCCACATCTTACAAGCAAGATCGAACGGCCATCGCTATATCGTGAACCTTAAATACCTCACACCTTTCTTCAATGGTATAATGACAACTATAAGATCCATTTGAGCTTTACCCTTTGAAAAATCCACCCTACTGCTACTACGTCACCAAATGACAAGTTTAAATATAAAGAACTACCATGGAAGAAAAATGTCTAAACACTACAATGTCAGAAAGGGTCTTGATCAAATGCTTGTTACTAAAGTGTGATGATTAAAGAACAATCATCTTGGCCAAATGGTATAATGACAACCATTGATTGATCCTAATGCTTAATTGACAGTAGAGGCTTGAAGATGGGCCCGCTTCGACAGATGTCATCCTATCGCTAAAGTGCATGTCATAAATTTTGACAACCACGAGCTCAAGATTTAATGACAGCCACAAATTTTACAAGGTTATTTATAAGGATATTTTGATGGGAAAACTTAGACTTTAAAGGAAATGATTAAAAGGGGACCCCATTCGACAACTTAGTGGTATAACAAATGAAGCGATCATTTCAAAGGGGTCAATACTGCACATGCATCATTAGGAAATGTTAGTGATAAAAAAGTAATGCTCAAACATAATAGAGCTTAGATCAAGCTAGGGTTTTCCACCATAATACCTACTACTAGGTTTTAAAACCAATTTTTTTTCAAAAATTTAAGCACGAGGATCTAAATTCAAAATATTGCTAATAGTGGCTCATACTTGGGGATGTGTATCTCCTGTAGATACAATGAGAAAACTAGAATCTCCTAGAAGAGAAGACCAAAAAAAATTTGACAGGAAACATGGAACTGCACACAAAAACCCGAAACCTAAAACTCTGCAGAGACTCGGAAAATCATTCAAGAGAAGTAAAATTTTAAGAATTGCCCATGAACTGGCAATTCCATGAGTTATCCTGCCAGATTCTTCAAAATATATGAACCTGTTCCCCATTTCCCTTCAATGATATATGGGCCTAACCATATGGGATCAAACTTCCCATGCTTTCCTTTACCTTCCAATCTTGCATTCCACATCAAGACTAAATCACCATTTTCAAAACTTGTCTAAGTAGTCCTTCTGTCATACAAAACCTTGCATTGAGCCTAAATTTTTTCATTCCTGGTATGTGCCTCACTTCTTACCTCATTCAACTAGATCAAAACATTAATTATGATGGTCATTTCATCATCCATATCATCATCATAGGTTTGTATGAACTGATACATCTGTAACAAATTGTTCTAGGGCAATCTTACATTAATTCCATAGACTAAGTCAAAAGGGGCACACCCTATTGCTTTCTTTATTGTAACTCTATCAGCACATAAGGCTTGCAACAACTTAGAATCCCAGGCCCTTTTGTTTTTATCCAATATTCTTTTCAATATTTTAATCAAACTCTTGTTACTAGATTCGGCCTAGCCATTGCCTTGTGGATGGTAGGGAGATAAGTATGAAACATTGATACTATTCTTTTTACAAAAGTCAACAAACTCTTCTAACCTAAAGCACATTGCATTATCAACCACCATGGTTTCTAGGAAACCAAATCTTGTAAGGATATTCTACATCATAAAATCTATTACCACCTTACTAGTTGCTCTCTTCGAAGGGATTGCTTCAACCCACTTGGTGAAGTAATCATTTTCTACCAAGATATAAGAATGTCCACCACTAGATTTGTTAGGAATTTCCCCAATAAAATCCATACCCCATTTTTGGAAAGGAGCTTGAACTATGACAAGCTTGAGAGGTAGGTTTCCACCAAATTTTAATTTTCCTGCAAATCTTTGGCATGAATCACATCTTTTGACAAACTGGTGAACATCTTTAAAAAGAGTTGGCCACCAAAAACCTGATCTAATAATCTTATGAGTTGTAGTCCTTGCCATATAGTGTCCTCCATAGATTCTGTTGTGCATTTCATCCAACAAGAGTCTGGCTTTATCTTGGTCTACACATTTAAGTAAGACACCTTCATTACTCCTCCACCATAATTCACCATTTATAATTGCATATCTTATGGAATGAAGCTTAATAGTTCTTTTCTTGTTATCATCCAATTCAGGGGGTAAACAAATCATTTGTAAGTATTTAACAATATCCTTATACCACTCACAACAATCCATATTGCAAACAAAATGTCTTTGATCTTCCTCCAACATGTTTATTTGATTTGCAGCTAAGTTTCTTTGAGCCATCAAATTTGCTAGGCCCAACCCTCTTACCAACTTTGTAATATGAATGTCAATGTTAAACTCTTGAATTCTATTGATCCATCTACATCTTCTTCCTGAAACTTCTTGTTGGACCAAGATATCCTTGACTGCAGCACTTGGAACATAGGCAACCACTGTGGCTCCAACCAGATAACACCTAAATGTTTTGATAGCCTTTATCAAGGCATAAGCTTGCTTCTCAATAATGTCATAGTTTAGTTCTGCTACTTGTAAGGTCTTACTGAAAAAAGAAATAGGTTGTTCAAAACCATCAACATTTTTCTGTAATAGCACTACCATGTAATAGTATGGGCAAATGCAAAGGAGAAGATCTGCATAGGTTTGCTATAATCTGGTGTTTTCAAAACTGGGGCATGCTTGATAGCCCTTTTAATGTCATTAAAAGCTCACACTTCTTCAACATTCCATTCAATTTTGGCTCCCTTTTTCAACATTCTTAATATAGGAATGCTAATTTCTAAAAAATTTGTAATAAATCTCCTCAAGAAATTCACCTGTCCTAAAAAGGATTGAATTCCTTTGACATTCTTTGGTAGAGACAATCTATCAATAGCTTCCACCCTTTTAGGGTCTATTCTTACTCCATCCTTTGAAACAATATGCCCTAGAATTTTTCCCTCTACCACACCAAAAGCACATTTATTTGGATTCAAGGAAATCCCATACTCTAATGCTCTAATGAAAATCTTTTCCAGATGTTGGCAATGTTGTTAGATCATCTTGATATACCACCATGAACTTGTCAATAAAATTTTCAAAGGCTACATCTATGGCCCTTTGGAAAGTGGCACCAACATTAGTCAATCCAAATGGCATTCTCACATAAACATATGTCCCCCATGGGGTTGTGAATGTAGTTTTGAACTTCTCTATCTCTTTAACCATAACCTAATTATAACCAAAAAAGTCATCCATTATGGACATTAATTTTGACCTAGTGACCTTCTGCAACATGTTCTCCATATTAGGTAATCCATAATTATCTTTTAGAGAATTTATATTGAGTTTCCTAAAATCAACACAAAGCCTGATGTCACCATTCTTCTTTCTATCAAGAATCAAATTTGAAACCCAAGTGGAATGTCTAATAGGCTTGATTATTCCAGCATCCATCATCTTCTTAAGTTGTCCTTGCATTTTAGGTGCCAAGGTAGAGTTAACAAGTCTTAATTTTTGTCTGAAAGGTTTTGTACCTTCCTTCAGTGGAATCTCATGTTGAAAGAGGTCCTCTCTATAAGCCTTAAGATCTTCATAGGACCAAGCAAAAACATGTCTAAACTTTCTAAGAAGATCAATCATATTTTTTCTGGTTCTAAGGGACAAACATTTACCTATGTAAACCTTCTTGGGTACTATTCTTCTGCCCAAATTTATTTCTTCAAGATCATTTATTTTGTCAGTGCTGGCAGAGAAGGCTTTATCTTTATTGTCAAATTCCCTTTCTAGAGCAACCAATCCTTTGGGAACTCTATTTGATTTCAACTGCAAAACTTCTTTCCCAAAAATTACATCTTTACCATTTACTATATCAACGTAAGTATTGAAATCCATTTTCTATCACCAAAATGAGATTCACATTGGAGAAATCTTAATATGTCTTGGTCATTAGAGAAAACCTGCCAATTTTCTACATTATCAAGAATGGAAGGTCTGGCTTGTACCTCTATATTTGATATATCTACAAATGTAACATCTTCTGGTCTAAGAGCCACATTAGCTAACAAGTTTGCCATTCTGTTTTGACTTCTTTCCATCCAACAAATGTTAAAAGTGTTGAACTAAAACTGATTTGGAATCTAATTGAAGAATCTGTGATTACAAGATCAGTGAGGGGTTTCTGATTAGATATGTAATATGATTAAATGAGTATTATATTTTCATTAATGTCAACTAGCTTGACAACACTTATCTCGTAAGTTACTATACTAAGACATCTGACAAAAGGTGAAAGAGATGAAGAATAGAGAAATCTATATGGGGAAAGATGTACATGATAGATGAGGATAAGGAACACATTGAGTAACTTTTTGATGAGTCTATGAATTGATGATATTGACTTTATTATGTTGCATTCATCTATGATGAAGTATAGAGCTAAAAGACACAAAGCAGTGTTGTCGATAAATGAAGCAATTCTAGTATACACCGACGGAGTGTAGTGTATACTGATAGAGTATTAAATGAGTAGTGTTCATTGATGCATTTCTTTGTCAACCGAGTGGAACATAATGAATTAAATGATTAGTTTAGCTGATAAGATTGATGAGCTGGCAAGAGTATAACATTGAGGTAACGGATAAAGTTTGTTACACAGATCAATGGCTGATGAAATTCAAAAAGATCTAAAGGATGAGAATCAAATGTGTTATTGACACAAGTGCCAAGAATTTTGAAGTGGAAAAATCTATGAATGTGGTTAAGCAGAAAAATTTGATGGTAGAGAAGAAAATGATTTACCCGTCTATATAAGAGAACAAATTTTTTTTATGAAATGATGCTAGAAGAAGTAGAAGCTACAGGAATATCACGTGACAAGGTTTTCATGCATTTTGATCATACTGGTTAAGTAAGAATTGAGCTACAAAACAATTACTAAGCTACAAAGAGCAATTATCAATGGATAGTAAGTTGATATAGTATTGAATTTGAAGTGAAATATTGGTCAGAAGGATTTGAATGGACTAAATATTGATCTATAATCTGCAATTGAAGTTGTATTAAGGTAGGTCATTTACTGTTACATATTTAACCATTGTATATAGTCAAAACCTCTTAACCGAGTGGAATTTGAAAGTCTTATGATGTATCATTCATAGAATGAACATTTTTATCCTGTCAACCCCATAGTGAATGCTTGTTGGATGATAACTTCTAGTCTAAAATCCTCGAACAAGGTCACACCTGACAGTGTGTTTGTAAACCTTTAATAGGGTTGGGTCTTAACTGACCTCACTTTAGAAGAGTAAACAATTTTGGGTTGCCATCCCCAAGTGGTTTTTCCCTTTACAGGGTTTCCATGTTAAATCTCTTGTGTTATGTGTTGATTTTGATATTTGTTTGTTATCATTCTTTACATGTTACATGTTAGATTTGACCAGTAACTGTTATAGTATTTGACTGGTAATCGGTAAAAGAACAGACAGTAAAAGTATTTATTTTCTTACCGATGAGTAGAAATTGGAGAAATAGTTTTGAATTATACATTTTGGTTTGGGACACTGGATAACTGATTCACCCCCCCCACTCTCAGTTATTCTAACAATTGGTATTAGAGCTGTGCTTTCTTGGAACAGAGTTTTAAGGACTTAAGCATAAAGGTCTCAAGATGTATAAGAGGGAAGTACCAAAACTAAACAAAGAGAACTTTGTAGTATGGCAAAGCAGAATGAAGCTACACATATCTGGAATTGGGAACTCTGCACTAGATCTGATGGAGAATGGCTACATACAACCACCTACTAGTCCCTTAACTCTTGATCAACTGAAGGACAAGCATGAACACAATGTTACTATGATGGAACTTGCTGCTACCTGTACTGATGATGAATTTGAAGATATTAAGACATGCATGACTACCAAAGCAATGTGGGATAAATCAACACTAATATACAGTGGAGATTTGAATGTCAAAAGAGCCCGAGCTGAAAGCCTAAGAGGCAGATTTGATGATATGAGAATGAAAGAAGGTGAGAACATTGTACAATATTCAAATAGACTCAAAGAGGTGGTACATGCTATTAGAGCATCTAATGGAGTGATTGATGATGAAACAATGATAAGAAAGATTCTTAGAACTTTGCTGCCAGTTTATGCAATCAAGATTTCTGCAATTCATGAAACAAGAGCTACATCCAACCTTACTCTTGACAATATGATTGGTAAAATTACAACTTTTGAATTAAACAACTTTGATAACAGTGTTGTTCCTTCTATTGAATCCACTTTCATGTCTTCTTTGAAGATTGGAAAGTCTAGCAGGAATAGTAAGAATTGTGATAGTGATGACAATACCGATGATGAACTTGATGAACTTGAAGCTCTTATGGCCAGAAGATTGCCCAAAGGAAAAGGAAGGTATAGAGGTAAGCTACCTTTGGCATGCTTTAATTGTAAAGAAGTCGGTCACATCACTGCTAGATGTCCTTAGAAGAAAGATGTTGATAGATCCAAAGACCGATCTGAAGGAAGCTATGAGAGAAGAGTCAATAGAGGCTACCGACACAACAATAGAGACAACCGAGATGAAAAAGGAAAAAAGGTATGTTACATAGCCAAAGATATTGAAACTAAATCTGATTCTAATGATGATATAGAAGTTTTATTTGTTGCTATGAAAGATGACTCAGAGGAGGAAGAGAAACATGAAGAGATAGCATTGATCTCTAAAATAAGCAGAAATGATACATGGATCATAGAAAATGGCTGTACACATCATATGACCAGTGATGTAGAGAATTTTGATCATCTTGTTGAATATAATGGAGGATCTGTGAGAATGGGAAATGATGCACCTTGTATGGTAAGAGGTAAAGGTTCACTGATGATCAATGATAGATTACAATGTGAAAATGCATACTAGGTAGATGGATTGAACTATAATTTATTAAGTGTGGCTCAACTGAATAATTCAAGCCACCGACTGGCTTTTGATAGCAAAAAAGGTGAAGATCTATGATGATGAAGGAAGACTTGTCAGAACTGGTACACAATCTAGAGGTAATCTATTCTATCTTGATATGGATCAGTCTTCTTGTTTGTTAATAAAGGATGAAGATGCTTGGTTGTGGCATAGAAGGTTATGCCATGTGAACTTTGACAACATGATCAAGATTAGTAGAAAGAAAAGAGTTACCTGATCATGCCATGTGCCATGAATGTTAGAAAGGTAAGATGACTATGTCTAGTTTTAAAAGAAAAGACTATTCAACAAAGAAGATACTTGAGTTGGTTCATACTGACCTATGTGGTCCTATGAGAACTCAAAGTTGTTCTGGTGATAGATATTTTATTCTTTTTGTTGATGACTATACTAGACTAATGATTGTTATGTTCTTAAAAGAGAAATCTGAAGCTTTTAAAATGTTTAAGTGGTACAAAGATAAGGTAGAGAAAGAAACCAGAAAGGAAATAAAATGCTTAAGATCTGATAGAGGAGGTGAATTTATCTCTGATGAATTTACTAATTTTTTTAATGAGCATGGAATCAAAAGATAGGTCTCAGCACTGAGGACACCTCAGCAAAATGGAATTGCTGAAAGAAGGAACAAGTCTATAATTAACTATGCTATAGCCTTGATGATACAAAAGAATGTTGCTCAGACATATTGGAGGGAAGCTATCAGTATAGCTGTGTATGTGCTTAACCGAGTACAATTGGAGAAGGACACCAACTGAACACCTTATGAGCTATGGTTTGGACACAAACCTACTATAAGTTATTTTAGAATTTTTGGAAGTAAATGCTTTATTTTGAAAAATGGGAGAAATGGAAAATTTAATTCTAAAGGAGATGAAGGGATATTTCTGGGATATTCCACTACAAGTAAAGCATATAAATATTTGAATAAGGTTACAAATAAGATAGTTGAAAGTACTAATGTTGATGTTGATGAGTTTGATGATAAGAACATAAAGGAAAGTACAAAGGAATCAAAAGACTATGGTAGATTCACTTACACTGAACATCCAAAGTATCTAACGATGCCACAAACTGTAACAACCGATCAGCAGGGAAACAATATAGGACAACAGGCAACACAAACCGATGAATGAGATGGAGCTACCATGCAAGAAAATGACCTGGAGCAGGATGCGCAAGAAAGGAGAAATAAATTTTTGGCTAGTTTTGTCAAAAGACATCATCTTGAGACAAAAATCATTGGAGACAGACATGCTGGAATGAAAACTACAAGCAAAGCAAGATAAGGTACATGTCTAATTTGTGAATTTGAACCTAAAACTATGAAATTTGCATTAGAGAATGAAGAATGGGTTAATGCAATGAAGGAGGAAATAGAGAAAATAGAGAAGAACAAAACTTGGTCCTTAGTACCCCAACCAAAACATAAGAATGTTATTGGTACTAAGTGGACATGATAGTGTTTGATGCTCCTGAATCAATCATACAATTTTTTAGCAACTTTCCATTTATCAACAAAGTTAAAAGGAAAGGATCAACTATTCATGCTATAGTACTTGTACACACTAAAATGGTGCACTTCTATGAACCATTACATGCAAGGTTGCTCAAGAATGAGGCCTCACAAAGTGGCTCATAGCTCTCTATGCATGGAGTTGCAAGGGACTATGATGTATTTGCTCTCAGCTAGAGCTACAAGCTTGTGACCTTGCTAGTCAACCACACAACGAGAGATTCAAATGAAGACAAGGGCAAGAGTGCCAATATCCTCAAGAATCACTATGAAGATGCAATGAAAATCTATATGAGAATGAAATCTAAGCTATGAAAGGAAAGTACAATGCAACTAATCTATGAAAGGAAATAACAAGTGTTACAATGCCTCCTATTTAGACTATGTGAGCTTATTCTATTGCATAAAAGAAAATCTATACTATGAATGCCATGATTATGCAACTAAGAAAGAAAATATGCAGCTAAATGATGAAAGCAACAAGTCTTCAATATCCTCAAAAGCTCCAAATGCACCTAAAACCTGCAGCATAACATTAGCATAAAAACATGGTATTTGCAAATGAAGGAGAGAGCTCTCCTTTTATAAGAAATGCAAAGGAATGGACCATGGAGATTAAGAGGCAAAAGTCTTAATCAGCAGTGGAGCTTGAAAGAGGAGCAATCCATGTGCACAAGTATCCTCCAATAGGAAAATAGGAGTTGACTTTATGTCCATATGAGACAAAAAGTGCTTTTCTCCTTTTTATAAAATATGAATAATGCTTTATTTGTGCAACTTAGGATAAGAGGAAAAGGTGGGCTTTTTATTTAATTAAAAGGGGAGGAAATATTCCTTTTAGGTAAATAAAAACTTAGGATAAATGGTTAGCCCATAGGATAAAAATCCAATATATGATCGAAATTAAGATTTGATCAAGAAATTGATAATGTTGAAAATATTGATTATTGATCAAAATGATTCAGGGTTGATAAATCAAATAAATGGGGCCCAAAGTCTAGGCGACCATTTTTGGGTGCATACAGTACTAAAAAAATTTGTATCCAAATAGATTTGGGGAATTTTAGAAATAATCTCCTCATTACAATTTTCATTTTCATCATTCACAATTTGTACTTGTTTCTCAACCCTATCCATTTTTTGGGAGTCTATGGATACCACACCATTTACCCAATTCAGGGCATTTTCCTTATGCTCTTCTATTCTCATCATTTCCAATAAAGGGACTTTGATAGTGATTTGTGACAATAGCTTGCTCATATCAATTGGGACATATTTTGAATCAGAGACATCTAGCTTCATACTTGCAGCTTCTTTATCAACATTATGAATGGATATATTTACAGGTTCTTCAATCTGGACTCTATCCTTCTTCTGCAAAGCTGGAACAACCTCAACTATGGGTTTAGACTTTACTTTATAGACAATGTTAGGCTTAACATTTTTATTTTTTTTGACCTTATCAGTAGCATCAACATCCTTTAACTTATTTTGGGATGTCTTTACATCTTTCTCCGTCTTCTTGATCTAAATACCAACGGGCTTCTGATTTGGATTACCAACTACTCTATTTCTCATGTTGTAACTTGTTTTAGCTTGAGTAACCATATTACATGTTATCAAGGCAATCTCCTCATCAGATGGCCTTCTCAAAACAACTGTCTCTTTACCCTTCAAAGCATTACACTAAATATTATCAAGATATCCTAATTTTCATCTTCTTTAGTAGAGTCAACTTTATCCCAAACATGGAAGAAGTAATTCCACATCCTTGGTCATCATAAGGTTGTTCCTCATTACATTCTTGTTCCTCTTGTGAAGAAATACTCTGGGATATGACACAATAATTAGGATCATGCAGTGATTGACAAAAAATACACCATGGGACATCTTCCACCACATTCATTGAGTTCCTTTGCAATGGATCAGGGGTCATATCATTTGTTTAATCCTTTCTTTCTGGAAGAATAGGCTTCCCATCTTTCCATTGAGTATTATAAGGATAGTTTTGCATTCTTGGCAACTTGTTAAAATTATTAAAGGAAAGCTTATCACCTCCTACAACTTTATTATTTTTGTTCTCACCAGGCTTTAAATCCTTTATTTCCTTCAATATTTTCTTTAATCTATCATCATCCTTTGGTTTTACACTCATAGGCTTCCCTATATCTTTTCTGTTCAACAATTGTGATTTGTTATCTTCTCTTCTTCCCAATTTTCCTGAAATCCTCTGGTTACTCTCTATGTTTACAACTAGCTTATAAGCTTCAAAAAGACTCCTTGGGTTCTTATCTCTCAAAAGGTAGCCCATTTTACAATCAAAGGCATTTAAATAGGTGACAAGAAAAACTCTATCATCCAATCTGATGACTTGTACGAGTTTATGCATGGCCTTTTGGAATCTGACATTAAATTCAACAACATCCTCATTGAAATTTTTCTTGATGTTATTAAATTCATTTAACATAAAACCCTCATGTGTTTTATCCCCATACTATTCTTTGAAACAATGTCTAAGCTAATCCCTTGAGCCTATGATACCATGTGGCAAAGCCCTAAACCAATCTCTTGAATCTTTAGTTAGGGATTGTACAAATAGCTTCATTATAACATCATCTGGTACAATATTGTAATCATCAATCACATCAATAAACTTTTTTAGGTGCTCCTCACAAGTGGCAACATTACTTCCAGTGAATTTGGGAAGTTTTTTCCTAATTTCTTCAGGGATGGGGTTAGGATATCCAGGGATGCCTGTAAAAACCAACTATTTATATCTTTCATGAATAAGCCCTGTATTGAAAATACTAGCACCCTGGGATGTAGATGCATTAGTGTTTCTCATGGTAGAAATCTTGAGCCCTCCTGGTGGGGGAACACCCATTGTCTGATTAGCCATATTTGCAACATTTCCTCCTTGTGTCATAGTAGAATTAGAAAAGTTAGTTGGCCCTGCAGTCTGTCTAAGAAAGTCTATCTTCTTTCTCATTTCCAATGTTGAAGCCTCTAATTCTACCTTTTCCAATTCTTTGGCTAGCAATTCATGTTCCCTTTTGGCATTCTCAAGGTCTTTTCCTAACTTTAAAGCTAGATCTATGGGAAATTTAGGGCCTACAAGCTCATTAATCGAAATGCCTACTACTTTCTACTTTCCTTTATCCCTAGGATTCTTTGTTTCAAACACTTGTTGGACAATGGGCTATTCATTTGTCTGTTCAAGAATGGGAACATAATTTATGGCTTCTAAATTTAGTAGTTGTCTTCTCAACTAGTTAGCCCTTATCATGGCATGCCTAATTTTCTCTTCTCTTTCCTTTTCTCTCTTCTACCTAATAGCTGCTTGCTCATGAATTCTTCTTTCTAATTCATATACTTCTCCAAAGATCTCCTCAAAATTAGGTAAAGTTGCTTTAGATTCAACTTGTTGTGTTTGACGCTCCTCTTGTTGATCTTGATATTCATGGAGGCCTTGGGGTAATGATGAACCAAGGGTGAAAGGAGGGATAAAATCTTGTCTACTTCTACTCCTACTTCTAGATCTCCTCTCCCCTCCATACCATTTGTTAAGGATTATTTTCCTATTATGGGGAAACTTTTCACCCTCTCTTTCTGTAGGGGAATAATAATCCTCATATTGATTTAGACCTAGATCAACAACCTCTTCATATTCTAAGGCATTGCCCTCCTGACTAGGGGGAGCAAGGCTTTCTTGCCTTGAGTGTCCCTTCTTCTTCCATGTGAAGGACATATTGTTGGTACTTTTTTCTATCCTAATCTAACCTCATCTAGATGTGGTTGGAAGCCCACCCTCTAAGGTTTCCTCTGGGTGTTCCTTCCTCCAGGACCTTGTATTTTTAAACTCATTGTGACAAAGTAACACCTTATTTAGCACTAGTTACAGAGATATCTTAGAGTCTCCACCCAAGTCAAATGGGGTTTTCTATGATTTTAAACAAATAGGAAGGGTAGGTAGAATTTTGAAAATGAAATAACTTTGTGTGTTCAAAGGTAACCAACTGGCTTAACAATAAGCAGGCCAGGAGTCTAGCTCAACTTGTACTTGCATTATTTTACACAAATCTTACAACTTCCCTAGTAGAGTTTCCATCTTGTTGGTTCTTCAAAATATTTTACACTCCAAGAGATACCAATATACTTATGACTGATATTAAGGAGGGTTTAACTCCAAATGTGAGAAATATATAAGTAACTTGACCAACTATAGGGACAAGACTACCCTCTTCACTTCTGGCTCTGCAAAACCAAGGTGGGTACACCTGATCCAATAGATACAACTCTATTCCTTACTCAATACTGGATCTTACAATAGATAACAGTGAGAAAGTACTAAATAAAAACCTATCATTCATTGACTCTCCATCACTGCGTAGAACTACTATATATAAGTAAAATAAAGTAAAATGATTGGTATTTAAATATTTTTTGATTACAACGATTTCAATCATTCCTTACAAAACAAAGATAGGTCCATATAGGCTAGTGCCTTATCCATTGGGCATACAACACCAGAAAATAAAATGAATACAAAGATGTTTCAAGAAGAAATGGTCTCTAAACATAAACACAAATACCCCAACTCTTTCCTACTTATGAGAATCCTTCATAAAAATCCAATGAACACATATTCCACTTTGAGTAGTATTTAATCCAACCCTAGATCAAAACTCAAAGAAAAAATACATATATGCAAGTCTTTGAAAACTTGAGAAATTCACAGATCAAATGCAAAGGAGAGACAAAGAATTTGATATTTGTATTAAGTATAACCCATTTTCCTTGTATACAGTATGTCCTGAATGGCAAGCTTGCAAGATAATAACAACAACCTCTACTTCTTCTCTACTGCTATCATAAGAAAATGAAGTAAAATATTGCAATCCTCGGCTAAGGTTTAGGGTTTCAAAGTTTTTGTATTCTCAATGCCTAAAACTCTCAATGCCTAGAATGATCATGGAAAATCCTTTATATACAAGGAGATGCAACAAGCTACTGATCATTCTAGGGTTTACAAAAATTTTAACCTAAAAAAATTACAACAACTCTATTGGGTTTGCAATAAATGCATCGATCAAATTTGGAGAGATATTCTGTAAATAACCACCTTGCTTTATGTCTTCAATTCTTTTCTTGGTTTACTCAAGAAAATCTGACCACCATCTCTTTGTTGTCACTCCTACAATAAATACCCCTTTATATCTCAACAACTTTTTTAGGACTCAAAAAGTTACAATCTTCATTCATCTCAAGAAGTAGGTGGAGTGTCTACTTTCTCTGCATATGGAATATATTGATACCTCCACCTGTTATACACCTCTTCACTTGGGAAATCAAAATTTGCAAACTCTACACCTTTGCCGGATAACTATTCCCACTTGTCCTCTAGCTGACTGATTTCTCGCTAAATGAAATCAAATTTGGACTTGGCAAAAATTAATGTCTCAATAGTATGTATAAAAAATAAAGTATTCTCCAAAGTTAAAATGCTAGTCATTCTAGCAAAAAATTCATCATCTATTTGTGTTCTCCAATTGATCAACTCCTTAAGTTCACCATTCTTCCTAAAAACTCTAGGAATTAAATCACAGTAGGGGAGTGACAATTCTTTCTTCAACAAATTTGATTTTATTTCAAAATCACCCAAAAGTATATCATGCTCAACAAGCCTTTTTACACTCTGATGCAGTGGTTTGATTAATGGGTTAGGATCAACTTGAGACTTGGACAACCATCTATATAATCTTACATTCAAAGATCTCTCAATCCACTTTTTGAAAATTGGCCTTAACTCCTCCTTATGCTAATCTAATGATGTAAGCAATATCATAAATCTCCTAGCATGGTCAAATAGAATTGTGGGATTCAGGTTGGTAGCAAATCACATCATGGCCTCTGTAACCTTTTCCTCATATCTCTTCTCTAACAAGCTTTTATCTTTCAAATGTTCTTCCCTTAGCTTGACCAACTCTTCTCTTTTTCTTCTGAAATGACTTGTTTCTTCAGGCAATTATTTCTTTTCCTAGGTAACCCTTGCATCTATATTTGTATCTGGGTATGGTGATGGCGGAAATTCAATGATAGGACTTGATGAAGAATCCACTGTAGGCCTATCATCTATCATCAATTGGGGTGACTTATGGTCTTGTGGTCCTAACAATTCTGCAATCAATTTGTCCTTTTGGATCAATTTTACTTTGACCTCATTATAGGACTTAAGGATAGTTTCAAATTTAAGCCTTAGTTCATGTTTCTCTTGTGCATCCTTTTCTACTACTTTAACATTAAATTTAGCCATTTCCAAAATGAGGTTTGAATCCTCAACACTAGAAGTTTCACCTACCCTTTGCACCAACAAATTTCCAGTGTATCCTGAAGAGAGAGCCTCTCTCCTCCCTTTATTTTCTTCCCTCTTTAGGGACCACATTACTAGGGTTGCATGATAATTGGAGAAAGTAATACCCCTGGTAGCTTGTTTTTCTTGTTCTGCAATAGCAAGGGTCTTTACCTTGCTCTTCCTAACTTGATAAAAAATTATTGCATCCGCAATATCTCATTCTGGAAGAATCAAAACTCCTGCAGTGTGGACCATAGCCCTTGCCTCAGCTAGGGTGATTTTTTCAAATTGTTTCATCATCTCCCCCTTGGTTTCATTTTCAATCTCTGTTATATCCCTATCAGGGAACTCTTCTTTCTTCTTTTCACAAGTTTCTCTGAATTGGGTTATTTTCATTCTCTACAAGAATTGAAAGAATGTCCTTGTCTTTACAAATTCATCATCAGCAATAAAAGAATCACTAGCTTACTTTAGAATAGGGTCAATTTTCTTACCCTCAAATTATACAATAGTGAATTCCATCTCTATTTCTTTGGATAACTCCAACATTCCCTCCTGCAACTCATTACTAGAAATTAAAATGTTTACCTCATTCCTCATTTGCACTAACTGTTTAGCTACCCCATGTTCATCTAAGTGTAAGGGTGATTGAGAAGGAGAATATACATCTTCTTATAGCCTTGATTCATCTTGTCTCTACCTCTTTGGAGAGGGTCCCTACATTTTTTGATCATCCATAGGTCTCTTTCCTCTTGAAGTAGAAGGAATACTCTCATCTCTCTGCTATGTTTGTAGAAGAATAGTATAACCACTTCTCTTTTGTACAGTGTAAACTCCCCTTGGGGTCAGCTTTGTATACCTTGGCTGGCTTAAAATCTACCTAGCTCTCTTAGGGTCTATCTTGCTTACCACAGCTCTTTTGTCATTTATTGCATGCATGATCCCTTCAAAATGCTCCATAAGAGCATCTACCTTTCTAGCCCATGGATCAAAACTCTTGAATGATCCAAGATAAGATGTGCCCTCAAAGAGCACCAATTCCATCATTGAATACCACCCAAAGGGCCTACTTATCTTCATGTTTTTAATCCCTATTAATCCATCATGGATTAGATCAGCTAAGTGAGAAGCAAAATAAAAAATCAATGCTAACTATGGATGTCAGGACTATACCATCATAAACATATATGGAACTAGTATATGAGTGGCTTGATCATGTCCTAGGATTAAAGTCAAAGATCTATACATAGCTTGTGCTCACAAATTGAACAAATCCAACCTAAAAGGTTCAGGAATACTTGGACTGATCACACACATTGATCCAATCTGATCAAGAAAATCTCTTAAAGGCCCTGCCCTTAAATAATCTCTCTAAGCCTCATATATCTTAGTGAATTCCTTAAAGTCAATCATTTCTATCCTAATCGAAGGGTCATTCAATGAGAATACTTCCCTAATCTCTTCCTCTATAATACTGATTAGATTATTTCCATTTATATCCTTGACATACCTAGTCACAGGATCATAACACCTAGCAATCTGAATGAGGAGGTTTTCATCCATGAAAACTCCAGGGACAACTAATTTTCCTATATCAAATTACCATATATTGCTGAGGGGGCCACAAGAATTCCTCTGAGAATACGCTGCCCTAAATAGAATCAAGCCATTATAGTCTTTTCCTACCCTAGCATCTCTCATCCAAAGCCCTCTATCATAGAGCCCTTCATTTACTGAGTCCCTAGGGTTTCTTGGCACTAATTCTTTCATTTTTGATGCCCCATTCTCAGAAGGTAGGAGTAACTGCATTAGATCTTTGAAAATAGCCCTATCTTTATATTCTATCTTTCCCAACAGTTCCCTCTTAGGTGACATCTTGACTATGGCTTTAAAATAGTTATACAAATACCAAAGAAACCTAAATCACCATTCCAAAATAACCAAAGGAAATAATTCCTCCACACTTCCTTTTCCTTAAAATTTTGAGCAGTTTTGAAGATGAAAATTTGGCCTACTAGACACCTTGAAAATTTTTTCTTGAAATCGCTCCAGAAAGATAAACCAGTCGTGCTCGCCAAGATACCTTGAAAGAAGTAAAATTTTTAATGATCAAATCAGGGTATAAAATTTTTCCAACCATCCACAATTCAATCGCACGTAACTCATTAAGTTTTCCATTACTGAGAACTGGCAACTTCAACATTCATAGGACACGAACAATGTCACAGAACAAAAAGTCAAATTCAAATAGTTGATCCACTTTTCTTTCCGGCGCATCGGACGGTCAACAAAATCAGCCATGCAACCCTTTGTTTCTTTTCCCAGACTAGTTCTCAACTAATGAGAATAGTCCAATATAAACATGTGGCAAAACTTACCACTTAACTTACCTTTGATTAGAGCAGAGAGGTGTCACCCTATCACTAAAGTACAAGCATAAGATCCGAACACTTTTCCTCAATGGTGCAATGACCGTCGTAGATCTTTTCCCAACTTATCTCGCCTTTATCACTTTATAAAAATGGTGACCTACTACAAAAAATCCACATGGAGACACCTGAATGCTTCTGAATGCTGATAATTATCATGGGAAGAGATAGGTGTCAACTAGTCATGAAAGTGCTTAATAGAGAAATGTCATAAATGTCAGGTTGAGATATATTGATAACTGTTGATCCATCCAATTCGAATGATCACCATAATCTGCATAATTTCACCCCACTTTATACTTTACTAACCTTTCATCAAATTAAAAATTGCCACGTTTCATAAAATCACCAAGCAGAACCCTAACTTCTTCCTCAGTGTCAAACATACTGACAGCTAACAGGTCATCTCTTTCTTTCAACCAATAAAAAACAAACATGCTAGCACGACCTAGCAATTGAGGACTCACTTTTCAGTCCACATTTTGCAAACAAGATCAAATGGTCATCACTATATCGCAAACCTTAAACACCTCACACCTTTCTTCAATAGTATAACGACAACTGTAAGATCCATCTGAGCTTTGCCCTTTGAAAAATTTGACCCTACTGCTACTATGTCACCCAATGACAAGTGTCATTATAAAGAATTACCATGGAAGAAAAATGTCTAAACACTGCAATGTTAGAAAGAGTCTTGACCGGATACTTGTCGCTAAAGCATGATGATTAAAGAATAGTCATCTTGGCCCAATGGTATAACAACAACCATTGATTGATCCTGATGCTTAATCAATAGTAGAGGCTTGGAGATGGGCCCGCTTGGATAGATTTCATCTTGTCGCTAAAGCGCTTGTCAGAAATTCTGACAATCGAGAGCTCAAGATTTAACGATAGCCACAAATTTTACAAGGTTAGTCATAAGGAGATTTTGACAGGAAAACTTAGGCTTTAAAGGAAATAATTAAAAGGGGACCTTGTTCAACAACCTAGTGGTATAACAAATAAAGTAGTCATTTCAAAGGGGTCAATACTACACATGCATCATTAGGAAATGTTAGTGAGCAAAAAGTAACGCTCAAATATAACAGAGCTTAGATCAAGCTAGAGTTTTGCACCATAATACCTACTACTTGTGTGCTATAAATGTGTCACACTTCTATGGATCATTACATGCAAGGAAACTCAAGAATGAGCCCTCACAAATGGATCCATAGCTCCCTAGGCATGGAGTGCAAGGGTTTTTAAGAATGCTCTCAGCTAGAGCTATTAAGCCTATAACCTTGCTAGTAAACCATGCAATGGGAGATTCAATGAAGAAAAGGGAAAGAATGTCAATATCCTCAAGAATCAAGAATGAAAATGCAATGCAATGCTATGCTAGAAATGGAAATGCAAGCTAAGCTATGAAAGGAAATATGCAAGTGTTACAACCCAAGCTAATTAATCTATGTGAGCTAATCTAGAGCATAGAAATGAATCTAATCTAAGAAAGCATAAATATGAAGCTAAGCTAAGATGAAAGAATGAGATGTAGATGCTAAGAATGCTCCAAATCTTCAAAAGCTCCAAAGTGACCTAGAAATCCTACAACATAAAGTTAGCATAAAAAGTTGGGGATCCAGAATGAAGAAGAGAGCTCTCCTTTTAAAGGAAATGAGAAGGAATGGAGCATGGAGATTAAGAGGAAAAATATTTAATCAAGGGTGGAGCTTGAAAGAGGAGCAATCCATGTGCACAGATATCCTCCAATGAGAAAATAGGAGTTGACTTTTTTGTCCATATGAGACAAAAAGTGCTTTTCCCTTTTTTATAAAATAAGAATAATGCTTTATTTGTGCAACTTAGGATAAGAGGAAAAGTGGGGGCTTTTTATTTATTAAAAGGGGAGGAAATATTCCTTTTAAGTAAATAAAAGCTTAGGATAAATGGTTAGCTCATAGAAAATAATCGAATAAATGATAGAGCTAGGATTTGATCAAGAATAAGCAATTTATGATTTAGCAAAAGGGGCTAATAGTCTAGATGACCATTTTTAGGTGTATACATTTGCCCCTCTTTGACTAGTGTGTGATCGATCTTGGAACACATTATGTCAAAGAATAGATCAGCCAAGAAGGCAAGAGATAGCCAAAAAGGCAAGCAGATAGCGATTTGACTCCAAAGAATGAAGTGCAGAGAGATAGTAAATCCTGCATGGTCAGCCTGGTAGCGACAGTACTAAACACTTAGGAAAGAGATAGCCAATAAGATATGATGTGTCTACCCCCTCAGGATCAAAAGAGAAATCCAAGTAGAGGGAAAGCAGAAGCAAGAGCAGCATGATCAAATCACTAGAAATCATAATCAAAGAAAGAGAATAGAATAACCATCAAGAAGTGAAGAGATGTCCCACACATGGGACCTGGGGCACGAACCAAGCG
Source organism: Chamaecyparis obtusa (assembly GCA_027943335.1). Classification (NCBI taxonomy): domain Eukaryota; kingdom Viridiplantae; phylum Streptophyta; class Pinopsida; order Cupressales; family Cupressaceae; genus Chamaecyparis; species Chamaecyparis obtusa. Next base: position 506,235 of record BSBK01004755.1, on the reverse strand, counting down.
GTCCCTCAACCTGAAAACACCACAGAGGGGAAGAATTTGAACTTGGGATTTGAAAGTGAATGAAAGAAGGGAAGTTTGAAAGAGATGGGGATGAAGAGGTGAAGAATTCCCCAGCGAAGATCGAAGGATCAAGCCTCAAAAGGTTAGCCAACTGCGCAAAAGAGGGGGAAAAGATGATTTGGATGATCAAGGTGAACTCAGATTTTGGTTTGGATCCTGAAATGAAAGGAAAATGATGTGATATGAAAGACAAGAAGTGAAAGACATGATCGAGAAGAAGCAAAAGGTGAGTGTAGTTGATTAACAAGTCCACGAAAGATAAAGGAGATCTCTCTCCATATGCAAGATGCAAAACTAAACTAATATGAACCTAAGAATGCAAGCTACATGAAACATGGTTTACTTGCAAGGTTACAATGCTAATAGACATCTAATTATCATCATCGAGTGTTAGGTAGCATCGTAAGATCATACAATGCACACTAGCATAACTATGTGGATATGAATATAATCTTTATCAGATAGAAATTTGGAAATCCCACCTAGGCATCAAAGACATGTAGGTCAAGATGACTAGTGCAGTGAGATTACCTAAGTTTGATATAGCAAGATTATGCTCGCATTGAGACACAAGAAAGTTAGGATGGCTATAAGCATGCACTTGCGAAATAGTCAAGGATAATATCTTGTAGGTCCATAGTGTCAAGTAAGACCAGCATAAATGCTCATGACAGTGAGGACCAACAAAATATACCCACAAGTAGGTCATAGAGTCAAACTTTGAGTATCGCATCTACCAGTGAGAATTATTGCATCATCCAAGACAACGGGAAGCATATCTGATAAGTGTTAAGAAACACTTGACGCTAGGGTAGTGTTGAAAAACACAGTTAAGGTGCTGTTGAAAAACACCATTTGTGAGGTGTCTAAGAAACCTAGATGCACAAAGAGACCTAAGATAAGCTCAAAACAACGTATGCCCCCTAGACTAAGACAAGAATCAATTCCAGGCTAGGAGAGGCAAAGCGAGAAATGGAGCAAAGGAGCGCCATGCAAGACTGATAGACATAGGTGCAGAGGGTTTCAAGCAGTGCCTATTTCTAGGTTTTCACCACTTGATAGATTTATTGTAATTTTTTTCAGGACTTTTTATAATTTTTTTGTATTTTTGCTACCAAGGCGCCTGTTTCTAGGTTTTCACCAAGGCACTTTTTCTTTTTTTTTTTGAATTTTTGAATTTTTTTGATTTTTTTGGTGAGACATCAAAGCGCCTATTACTAGGTTTTCACTAGGATGCTCATTTTTTCAGTACTTTTTATGCTTTTAAAGATTTTTTCAGCATCATATATGAATTTTTTTTTGGAATTTTTTCAGGATCATAAAAATATGTACAAAGAATGCCCTAGATAGAAATGGGCATCAAACTTTCAAGCAAGATCACATCATGTAGTCCCAATGTCTAGCAAGGTGGGGAATGAGAGGGAGTAGCAAGCTAATGGTAGAGATGAAAGACTAGGGAATGAAGGAGAATGGAGGGAAGAAATCCTCAAAGGAAAACTCCTCAAGAGTACCCAAGCTAGGGAAAAATTGTCATGTAAAGTGCATTCGGACAAGCAATGAAAGGCCAGCATAGGATAAGCCTCAAAAGTGCAATGAAAAGGAAGGAAAGGATGCAGTCCAAAGGAGTAGACATGTCAAGAGGCTTCATAGCATCATTTTTTTACTCTTTTTTTTATTAGATCAAGACCAAAGGGGAAAAGGATAGCAAAAGGCTAGAATGAATGGAGGAAAATGAATATGAAGGCTAAACATGAAAGAATTGAAAGCAAGACCATCATAAGATAGCTCACAAGATAGCCAATTATTCGCGTATAGTTCAACCTTGTCAAGACCAAAGAGAGAAGATGGAATGGATGAAATATGTAGAAGAACTATGCATGACACCTGATTGCTAGGTTTTCATCATGGTACTTATCCAAGGCACCACAAGGGAGTGGTTTTCACCATAGGATGAATTTATTTCTCTTTACTTTTGCTACCAAGGTGCCTGTTTCCAAGTTTTCAGCATGGCACATTTTCAATTTTGTCATTTTTTTAAATTTTTTTTTGGAAGAAGGCAAACTTTTCAGATAATGCTCCTTGAAAGGATAAACCATAATATGCCAAGCATTCAAAATGATATGCTCAAAGATGCTAATAAGGAAAGGAAGATGAAAGAGAAAAATGGAGGATAAGGCTTTATGTAAAGCGAGTGAGGTTGGAAGAGATGAGGAATAGGCAAATGAGGAAAAAAGATAGAAGGTAGAAGGATAATGAAGGAAAGGAAGGCAAGATCAATGTCAACACACACCTTGAAGGGTGGCAAGAGGGTGGAGGAAATGTGAATGAAGGAATACGAGAAGGAATATAACAAATATTTAGCAGAGGTTGCGGTTCAGGCGCATAGAATTGAAGATCATTTTTGGAAGAAGATGAAGTGGAAGCCTTTGGAAGCTTGAATGTCAACTTCACTTGTTTCTCAACATTAGGCTCTTTCAAGAGAGATTTTGGAATCCATATAGCCTTAGGATTTTTATTTTCTTTTGATGATTTAGAGAGAATATCTTCAATGATGGATTTTAGAACCCATACTTGTCTTGTAGTTTTCTTCTTAGTTATCTCTTTTGACTTTATGCTTCCATGTCGATTAGAGGAGACATGGTGATCTTCTTTTTTTGATGGATTCTTGTATTGCTTCTTTTTCTTGTATTGAACATTCAAGTTACTTCCAAAAGACTTGGGATTTTTGGAAGGAGGAGGATATGACTAGTTTAGATGGGTGGATGGATGAAAAGGATTCAAGGGTATGCATCTATGTTGATCTTGAGGAAAGATAGGAGATGGAGGGACGTAAGGACCCAAAATGGATGACAAATTAGGAGAATTAGGAGGGGAAAGTGAAGGGACATAAGGACCCAAGATGGAGGGAAGACATGAATCCCTTAGCAGTGGTGGAGGAGGTCCAAGGATGGATGTGGAAGATGCAAAAGGATAATCAATAAGTGCATCAACATCTATATGACAACCAAGGATATCAACATCTTTGGAGTGAGCATTAGAATTTTTAATAGAATTGTGGATAGCTTGAATAGGAGCATCTTCTTTGATAGGATTTTTCAAAGCTTGCAAAGACTTAGGAAGAGTAGAAAGTGGAAGCGAGCATGGAGTGGTAGAACAAGAAGATGAAAGACTTTGATCTTGACAAGGACCTTTGGATAGCACAAGTGCAGAATTTGCTTCTTGATCTTCAATAGGCTTAACATTAGTAGTAACAACACCATTTTTAATAACCTTAATGGAAACATCATCTTTGGAAAGTGCAAGTGTGGTAAGGTTATTTTGATCATCAATAAGCTCAATGGTGCAAGTAGTAGCTTGATCTTGCTTAGGAGATGGTGGAATGAATGCAGAAGAGCGTAGAGGATCAAAGGAACCATAAAATGGATCAGAGACATCATGAAAATAATTGGATGACATGAAGGGTTCTTGATCTTGATCTTTTTTTATATTCTTTTCTTTATCATTTTTAAAGTCCTCTTGACATGAAGCCACTTCTAAGGACAAGGAAGCATGTTGGGATTGTATGGAAGACTTTAGAAGAGATGGTGAAGAATTAGCTGAAGTAGGCAGTATAGCAGATGAAGGCTTAAGATCTTTTGGTTTAGCATCATTAGAAGTATTTGCAACAAATTGAAGGTGAGCTTGAGTTTCTTTAAGAGGTAGCCCTTGAGGATAACTATAGGGAACTGCATGAAAATTATTAAGATCTTCGGTGGATGAAGGATTTGCGAAAGATTTGGAAGACTCAAAAGCTTTAGGAGATGTATGAGTATTGGAAGAAGTAGGGGATGGAAGGGGACCATCACAAGAAAAAGGTTCATCATTAACATGATCTTGCTCGAAAGTGCAATTTTGATTTTTAGTAGTGGATTTCTTAGAGGAAAGATTCTTGTAGTAGTAATGTTTATAATCAGCGTGTTGCATTTCATAGTCCTCAGTAGTAGTAGATGGATCATCATCAAGGTATTGTCTACAAATATAACCAAACTCTCTTTCAAAATCAGAATCATATGGATCACCATCACAATCTATCCAATGTGACAACCCATTTTCAGTAAGCACAAGTCTGCGACTAGGAGGACTCTGAGGAATAGAGGTGTCATAAGTATCACTACATTGTCCATCATCATAGTCATTAAAAGTATTACAAGGATTGTCACGTTGCTCATTATGGTATGGCTCACGAAGAAAAGAAAGACTCTTGGGGGAAGTAGAGGAAGAACAAGATCATGAAGAAGAGGAAATTGAAGACTTATTGTAGGAAGAGGACTTGGATAATGAGGAATTCAAATAATGTTTAGAAGAGTCATGATAAGATTTGGAAGTTGAAGAAGGAGAATAATGTTTGGAAAAGGCATGGTAAGATGTGGAAGATGAGGAATGATGAGAAGACCTAGAAGATAAAGAGTGTTTGGAAGAAGGAGATTGTGAGAGAATCATGTCTATAATCCTAGCAAAGGCGTCAGACTCAAGCATCTTTTTGTTTACTCTTGCCTTAAGTTGATGACTTGCAGGATGGTTGGAAAAATAATACTGTTTGAATTGAGCAATGAGTTCGAGATCATCCCTTCTCAAGAGAGGTTCTATAGCAAGATAGTTAAAACTCATGATTCTAGAAGAGGAGGAATCAAGCATGAAATAAGTGAATAGAAGAGATGAAATAGAAGAAGGTAGACTAGATAATAAGAGGAAAAGAATCAAGAGGACATGAAAATTTTAGGAAGAAGAGAAAGAAGCATGAAGAAAGAAGAGAAAGGATGAAAATGGGAGACTAGGAAGACATGAGAGATGTGGAAGAAAGGTGACCAAGAGCCATTTTGAGCAAATTGATACCATTGAAATTCATTTGGATATTGAGCAACATGACATAGCACCTAAGGTTTGACCTGGACTGACCAAGGATGACTGGAAGTGACACAAATCAACTTTGGATTGCAAGCAGCAGTGAGATAGCAAAATAACTTTGTGCGATAGTTCCTAGGCAAACAATGCGACTCTTGACCAGTGAACGTGAAAAAATCAGTTTTGAAAGCAATTGGTCAATGTTTCAGTTTGGCAAGCAATTTGTTTAGTTTTGTTGGTTCCAAATGCAGTGAAAGTAGTAATCAGACAAGTTTGCAAATAGTAGGTGATCAAACATGTCATAAAATAATTGAAACAAGCACAAAAGCAACCTTGCCAAGACAAGCACTTGTGATATCAAAATAGAGAACCTTATGAATGCTACCGTTTGTTTGAATGTTGAGGACGTTTACACTGGTATAGCACAATCGAAGACAATTCAAGAAATTACTACCTAGAAGGACAAGGCTCATTACTTAGCAACTTGGCCCACAACTTGATGCTCCCTTGCCTCACACCAAGTGGTTGCCCACAAGAGATATTGGCGTTGTTATGGAAGTGTCAAAAACACAACCAAAGGAACACATATGGTGAGTGTCTTGGGGTGATCCGGGTAAGTCCACTTGGATCAATCTTTGCACCAAGAAGCTAAGCGGCTAAAATAAGGTGGCCTCTATCTAATGGTTTGTAGTAAGGGCTTCTGTTCATAACACCCCTCTTGCTCCTCATAAAGGACTAGGACCTCACAGCCTCAAGAGTACCTGAAGCATTCTTGCTCAATGCTTTCCCCATGGTCACAATCCCATGAGCTACTAACATCAAGCGAAGACAAGTGTTATGTCTACCCAGGTTTTGTGTCCTCGATAGCCTTGAGATTATAGTGAGTTGGAATCACTCGCCACCAAGGAAAATGATGACAAGGTTCTCCCCACTTGGGTCATTCCTCTTGATTGCTCAAGAGTAGGCCCGCTAAAGGATCCTTATACTAAACAAAAAGTAGATTAACTCTTGAGGTTCAAGGTTTTTGGTTCACCACAAGGGTGAAGAGCATACTCCCCTATCTCAAGAATCTCTCCCAAACACACCAAGCAAAGATTCAATTACCCCCTTACTTTCAAAATCCCAAGATGGGTCAAGATTTCTATTTCACCACAAGGGTGAAGAGCATACTCTCCTACCACCTCAAAATTTCTACAACAAGGTATTAAGTGCCTATGAAAGGAAACAACTAGTATATGCCACACTTAATAAAGAAAGCAATTAAACAAGCACTTGATTTGGTTTTTATGCTTAGGGCAGCCCTGCAAAAACCATTAGTAGCCCTCTTTGACATGCAATTTTAGCAAATTTCAAGCAAGAAGCACCTACAACCACAACTTGTTAGACCAACAAGAGTTAGGAGAATCAAAATCCTAAATCTAACAATGATTAGTACATGAAAAATCAGATAATCTGCAAAAATAACTGATCAAATGATAAAATCTGAAAATGAAACTATCATGGTTGGATTAGGCTTAGAAAGACCTTTCCAATGATATATCACACTTAAACTTTTGATACCATTTGCAAAATTTCAAAAAAAAAAATGGGCACCCATTTTCCAGAACGCTGAAAATTTCAAAAAATTTCAAAAAGCTAGCAGAGAACCTAAAACTTGCAAGATAGATAAAATAGCCCAAAAATAGCTCTTTGTCAGGTTCAGGTGATATACCTTAGACTTCACCAGTATCGCGCGACACAGTTTCCTATAGCCAGACGATATACCTCAGTCTGGGTGATATACTGAACAATAGGCGGGCGATACTTTGCACGACACCAGGTGATATACCTCAATACTACCGTGCGATTCTTCTCTGGCACAAAGTGTCATGCATGTATAGTAAGGTATATCATGTGATATACCTGAGAAGTATCACGCGATACTCTGAGACAGAGAACCAGAACCTGCAAAATTTCTGAAAAATAATCCGAAAAATGACAAAAATGCAAGAAACTAAAAGGCAAAGCCTATCTACTTTTCCCCATGGTGGGTGCCAAAAATGTGTGCTATAAATGTGTCACACTTCTATGGATCATTACATGCAAGGAAACTCAAGAATGAGCCCTCACAAATTGATCCATAGCTCCCTAGGCATGGAGTGCAAGGGTTTTTAAGAATGCTCTCAGCTAGAGCTATTAAGCCTATAACCTTGCTAGTAAACCACACAATGGGAGATTCAATGAAGACAAGGGAAAGAATGTCAATATCCTCAAGAATCAAGAATTAAAATGCAATGCAATGCTATGCTAGAAATGGAAATGCAAGCTAAGCTATGAAAGGAAATATGCAAGTGTTAAAACCCAAGCTAATTAATCTATGTGAGCTAATCTAGAGCATAGAAATGAAGCTAATCTAAGAAAGCATAAATATGAAGCTAAGCTAAGAATGTAAGAATGAGATGTAGATGCTAAGAATGTTCCAAATCTTCAAAAGCTCCAAAGTGACCTAGAAATCCTACAGCATAAAGTTAGCATAAAAAGTTGGGGATCCAGAATGAAGAAGAGAGCTCTCTTTTTAAAGGAAATGAGAAGGAATGGACCATGGAGATTAAGAGGAAAAAGATTTAATCAAGGGTGGAGCTTGAAAGAGGAGAAATCCATGTGCACAAATATCCTCCAATGAGAAAATAAGAGTTGACTTTTTTGTCCATATGAGACAAAAAGTGCTTTTCCCTTTTTATAAAATAAGAATAATGCTTTATTTGTGCAACTTAGGATAAGAGGAAAAGTGGGGGATTTTTATTTATTAAAAGGGGAAGAAATATTCCTTTTAAGTAAATAAAAGCTTAGGATAAATGGTTAGCCCATAGAAAATAATCGAATAAATGATAGAGCTAGGATTTGATCAAGAATAAGCAATTTATGATTTAGCAAAAGGGGCTAATAGTCTAGATGACCATTTTTAGGTGTATACACTACTAGGTTTTAAAACCAATTTTTTTTCAAAAATTTAAGCATGAGGATCTAAATTCAAAATAGTGCTAACATGTTCTACCAAATAAAACCTTGTCTTCATCATGAAAACAATATAATATGGTAGATCAATTACAATGAACCCCTGCTCAAATCTCTATTTTAGAATTGCTCAAACTATCACTAATTCACAAGGAGATTCTAGAAAAGGCCTTGGTAGAGATGAATGTACCTATAAATTTGGAGGCAAAAAAATTTCAAAACATGGAGGGACACCTTATTGCATGTCAATGCCTATCTTTTTTAGAGCAAGATGACATGTCATTAAATCACCCACAAAACTTGCCTTTGCATATAGAGGTTCTAATTCACAAGAATAGGGTAAAAAGAGTCCTTATTGATGGAGGGGATGGCTTGAATATTTATACCCTAAACTTGGTAAAGGCCTTAGGATTTTCTAAGGAGGCTATTGACCCAAAGAAAAAGATAACTATAAAAGCCTATGATGATGAAGAGAGAGCTTCTAAGGGTGTCATAATACTTCCTATCAAAGTTGGCCCAATGAAAAAAGAAACCATTTGTCAAGTCCTAGACCTAAAGTTGACTTAAAATATCTTACTAGGGAGACTGTGGATTCATGAAATGCAAGTTTTGCCTTCAACTTATCACCATTGTCTTAAATTCCCTTCTCTAGGGAAAGAAATCATGGTAAGCGGGGACTCAAACCCCTTTCAATATTGTAATAACTTAAAGCCTATAAATGATTCTCTAGTTCCACATAATGCATAAGGGTTTATTCCTTAAAGAATAGAGCAAGGTCAAAGTTCAAAAGATCTCCCATCTTTAAAGGGAAAATAAAAATAAGAAAAAGAAGAAGTTGTTGTTGAAAACATCCAAAGTCCTACTAACCTAGCTACATCGACAAAAGGAAAAGAAAAGGTTAGTGAGGAGAGTAATCTTTAGACAAAGAAAGAAGACCAAGATAGATCCATTCAAATCTACACTAAGGAGGCTCATTACTAAAAAATGGACCATATGATGAAAAACTTTGGGAAGCAATGTCAAATCAAACAAAAGGGAGTAGGTGAATATTCCCTATCCATGATGGACCTACCCTTATCTCAAAAATCATATGGAAAGCCATCTAATCTTCCTCATAAATATAATGATCACTTTGTGAGGGCTAATAAATCATCATTCATGGAGGAAGAGGACAATGCAATCCTAAACTGGTTATACAAGGATGAAGAATCAAGTACCCATGAGAAGCACATATAAAATATAAGCATTCCCACACATCAATTAGGGAAAGGATTTCAAATTATGTAGAAAATGGGATACAAAGGACAAGGACCTTTAGGAACAAGAAATGAAGGACTCCTTGAACCCATTGAAATGACATGGAGAGATACCAAAGAAAAGATAGGATTAGGTTACCTATAACAAGGCTATACTCAAAAAAACTATCCTAAGGTCTATGATCAAATATTACAATTAGAGTCACATAGTGATGAAGACTGAAATGATTAGGAATGGGATACTCTATCAAATGAATCATGTCAAGATAAAGGTATTTATGTCATTCATACTTACACTCCTAGCAAAGGGAAATGGTCAATTGCAAAATCAAATCAGAGCCAGGCCTCCAGCTCAAGCCAAGTGGTCCTCGATAATGTACCAATTAAAAAAATTTAAATAAATCAGTGGGTAGGAGAACCCTATGTTAGAAATAGGAAATACTGAGAGGGGGGGGGGGTGAATCAGTATTATAAAAACTTTATCTTTTGCCCAATTATGGATATAAAAGATTATCTTTATACATGCATAACATAAGAAGCTAAACAACATGCATAACAATAAAGAACTCATAACACATTATTTGTTCTCGAGGAAACCCTAGCCAAGGGAAAACCCTGGTGGGGATGGTACCTAAAAAGATCCACTAATAAAAAGTATCCTATTAAGGATGTTGACCCTATCAGGAGTCTATTACAAGCATATAGTGTATCAATCCTGATTAAGGGACTATAGGCCTTGTTAGAAGCCTCAACCCTGTTAGGAGTTGTAGTACAAAATGTGATTACCAAATGAGCCCACTACCCAAACAAGTAATGTACAATATACAATGATTACAAAAATAGGTTAAGGTACATAACCTTATACTACTTGCATCAATATCTCTTCACTGCTCTTTTACTATCGCTATTACATATGCTTCATATACTTCGCATCATATCACTGCTTCATTACATTTCATTACTACTACTTGATACTTCATCTAACTTTACAATTACAATTAAATTTATACCAATAGATTTATCCAAGATTTAACATCTAGGATGTCATCCCTTTATATTGTTAAGTCATTATTTTGATAAACAAAATAATCCCTTAACTCTTTACTAGTTCTATCTTCATATTCTATCCAGTCAGCTTCACATTGTCTTCGGTAAAATTGTCATAACTTATTTTGTACATGTCGTACTAACTTGCACTCTGAGATGGGTGATCAATAGACATCATAGAGTCTATGTTCAAGTGTGCAAGTATTGAACTTAATCCAGTCAATGTCACAAACAGAAACTATGTCCAGGTTCATTGGTAAAAACACTGTCTCACACTTAGACAAATTTGCAATGCACTATGTCATACTTTCTCTCTGACCTGTGCGATCGTCATGTGGATCATATGTTGCCATAATGAAAACATCTATGTAATCAACTCAACCAAATTGCCAACACCCTATGTACCATCTGATGAACTACAACTGATTGAATACCTGAATGACTTGAAGATCAGTGATTAGGAGTGTTGGCAATTTGGCTGAGTTGATTACATAGATGTTGTCATTATGGAAACATATGATCCACATGAAGATCACATAGGTCAGAGAGAAAGTATGACGGAGCACATTGCAAATTTGTCTAAGTGTGAGACAATGTTTTTACCAGTGACCTGGACACAATTTTTGTTTGCGATGTTGAATGGAGTAAGTTCAGTGCTTGTGCACTTGAACATAGACTCTATGATGTCTATTGATCACCCATCTCAGAGCACAACTCAATACGGCATGTACGAAAGAAGTTATGATAGTTTTACCAAAGATAGTGTGAAGCCAACAAGATAGAATATGAAGACAAAACTAGTAAAGAGTTAAAGGATTATTTTGTTTATCAAAATAATGACTTAACAATATAAAGGGATGACATCCTAAATGTTAACTCTTGGATAAAGCTATTGGTATAAATGTAATTGTAATTTTAAGTTAGATGTAGTATCAAGTAGTAATAATGAAATGTAATGAAGTAGTGATATGATGTAAAGTATATGAAGCATATGTAATAGCGATAGGAAAAGAGTAGTGAAGAGATGTTAATGCAAGTAGTATAAGGTTATGTACCTTAACATATTTTTGTAATCAGTGTATATTGTAGATTACTTGTTTGGGCAGTGGGCTCATCTAGTAATCACATTTTGTACTACAACTCCTAACAGGGTTAAGGCTTCTAACAAGGCCTATAGTCCCTTAATAAGGACTGATACACTATATGCTTGTAGTAGACTCCTAATAGGGTCAACATCCTTAACAGGATAATTTTGATTAGTGGATCTTTGTGGGTACCATCCCTGATGAGGCATATTAATGTCTCAATTTTGATATAGTTTTTATAGTTTGGACACACTCTTTGTGCTTTGTCAAAACATTTCTAAAACACTTGTTGTAAATATCTTGTGAACTTATGCCAGAGATAGCTAGAACCTACTAAACCTATGGGTAGTGTGTATGACATGTTTTTCTTAATATTATACATAGAATGCAGTATTTCATATAACTATTTTAAGCTATGTTCTAATATATGAGTAAAATTAGGAATGTTATCTTCCATATGTGTTCCGGATGTTGTTAACTTTTCAAGAAAATGAGGAGTGACTCAAAGAGTGGTGATTACTACATTTAAGGAGGAGGATAATGGAGACCGATCATGGCAAAGAAAGTGAAGTTCAGTTCCATTGGATAAGCCGCGCTTGCAAAGGAGTTGTTGTTCTAGAGAATATAGGGGATACAACTCACTATATTTCTTGCAAGTTGTTATTCTATTTCTTGGTAGTAAATGTACTGTCATGGTTGATCTTTCGCCTTCTTTTCTGGTGATGTTTGTTCAAAAATTTTTATGTTATGTTTTTAATAAGCATCCAATCCTCTATATAAGGGATTTGGATCATCTTAGTAACCTAATGAGAAAATAGATAATGTTGATTTAGATTTAGAAGTTACTCTTGTTGTTCTTCATGAATTATTTAGTTTCTATGTAATCAAAGAAGGATTTTAATGGAAGAAAGATTTTGAAGTACTTGTGTTCATAGATAATTGAAGCCAACCAAGGGGGACCACTTGGAAGGTGGAATAGATTTAGGTAGAATAGATTCATTTCTTGCAGTTTCCTATTTTCAGATAGATTTACTTTATTAAGTCCTACAACATTATTACTATGAAAGTTCCTGCAGCACTTGCAGAAAATGATCATAGTGGATGTTCTAAGTTGTTAGTTAGTTTAGGTTCATTTTTGAGCTTCCTGCAATTATCTGTTGTTAGCCAAGGTGTGTTTACTAGTTTGTAGCAGAATTATAGATTCTTCCAATGAATTTTACTTTCCTGGAGCATAGGTGTTATGACTTCTAAAGGAACTTAGTGCACAAACTATGCTGACCCATTTCAAGTCCTATGTCCTTGGGTTGACAATTCAAGTGTATTTCATGATGGAATAAGTAATCCTTAGAATATATATATTATCCTTTAAGGAGAGACAATGGCATGATTATCTTCATCTATTTTGAAACTGTACATTTTTGGCACCGCTGCTAGCGATGATGTCAAGCTAGGAACCTTCATGAGTTATTTATTTTCAGATTATTTTGTTAGCTAGGAACTACAAAGTTGTGGGCTTGACTAACAAGTCACCAATTCCTTGCATGGATCGAAGAAGGAGAGATCTCCATGGTAGATTCCTTCCTAAGGAGCCTATAAAATGAAAAGAAGAATTTGAAGAACCTGAACTGCCATTTCTTGATGCAAGTCCAGAGTTTACTACATCATCATCTTCAGTTCAAGAAGACATCTAGAAAACATTTGACCTCCATCCATTTGAGGAAATATTGGCCAACTTCCATACTAACCCCACTTGAGGACCTCCTATTGTCCAGAATCCCCCAACAATTACAAACTTCCAACCACAGTTTCAATATCCCATACCTCCAGCTATGGCAGCTCCCACATTTCCATTTCCAATACCAAGTCTCGTCAATAATCCCAATCTCAAAAATATACCTGCATCAGCATTACCAAAGTTTTATGGTCTAATCACAGAAGATCCTGATACTTTTTTGTTCAAATTTGATATCCTGTGCCAGAGCTTTGACTATAATAATGATAGTCACAAGTTAAAATTATTCCCAGCCACAGTAAAAGAGTCAGCTTTAAAATGGTTTATGGGCTTGGGGGCAAATGCAGTAGCAAATTGGGATGATATGAGACACCTGTTTCTTAACAAGTATAAGGAATATTACAGGGGAAATGATTCAAAAGGTGATGACATTTTTAGAATGTCACAATGGGAAGATGAAACATTAGAAGATTATATATCTCGCTTCCTATTCAACTTACAAAAGAACCCACAACATACCCTGCAGGAGGAGTCCTAGAAGCTGATTTTTCTCAGAGGAGTAAATGAGAACTATCTTGAAGCATTGGATTTGATGGAAGGAGGAGATATATCCCAATCTTCATGGGATGACCTTCAGAAGATTTTCCAGAACTACTCTAGGTCAGCAGTAAAGAAAGGAAGGGGATTTCGCTCAGCAATAGCCAAGGGAAGTGGCTCTGGTATTTCAAAGATGGAAATTTCAAATTTGTTGTCTGATTTTAAGCAAGAAATCATCAATGATGTCGCCACACATTTGGATACAATGGATACTAAGAAGAAACATGTAGAAGCTAAGGAGCAGTTAGCTGAGTACTATCCACACTACCGAAAATAGAAGAAAGATTGTCATTGCAAATTGGTCGCTAATGTGGAAAACCAACATCTTCCAACTAAGTACCTAAAGATAGAAGGAGAAGATGAGCAAGTATTCTTCATTGCTCAACATTAGCCATGGCCCCACATCAAGGTATGCCCCAAGACCCTTTACATAATTCAAATCCATATAGTAATCAATGGAAAAAATGTAGTGTCCAAGGTCCTCCACAAAATAATCAACCTAATTGGAACAATACTTGGAAAAATAATCCATAAAGTCAATGGTATCCTCCACAATAGCTTCAATGGCCATAGTTCCCAAACCAATGGCAACCACCCCAAGGGAATTGGCAGTCTACAAACCAATGGAGAGGACCTCAGCAATGGTTTGATGATACCAGATACCCACCTTTACCACCTCCAGCAAATACACTTGCACTAATGCCACCACTTGCAATTTTTGGACCTCAAAAATAGACTCAATTGCCTACACAACCTCAGCCAAATCCAAATAACTAGCAGCCACAATAACCAATGTATGCTACTGATGCTTAGCAGTATCTTGCTTATGCTCTAAATGTTGTAGATATACAATTGAGATCTGGAACAACCTTACCAACACTTGAACCACCTCTTATAACTGAAATACCAAATCCTCCTGCAACATCAACACCAACAACTTCTCTACTGCAAGCAGTTGACCCAACCAATGTAACTAGTTCAGCTCAAACTCAAACTGTAGTTGAACCTCCTTTTCCACAAAAGCTTATACAAAGTAAACCTGCCCAAATAGAGGAACAATCCTTTGACATCATTGACCAGCTGAAGAACATGCATGTCTAAATTCCTTTATTCCAAGCTATTAAAGATGTTCCTATTTATGGCAAAGCTATTAGAGAAGCCTATCTTAAAAATCCTAGGAGGAAGAAAAAGGACCCAACCATAGTCCATGTTATAGGACAATTGGTTGACATTATGTTAGGAAAATTGGTTATTCCTTAATATTCTGATCTAGGAAGTCCAGTTGTGAATGTGATTATAAATGGTTAGTCAATTAAAAATGCCTTGATTGATCTTGGTGCTGCTATAAATGTAATGACCAAGGATACTATGAAAAAGCTTAACATAGAAGGATTACAAGCTACCCCAATAATTCTGCAACTCATCGATAGTTCTAATGTCACTCCTGATGGGATGATAGAGGACATAGTAGTAGCCCTAGATTCTCTAGAGTACCCTACAGATTTTATGATTCTATCCCCAAAAGTCAACTTAGCTAGTTACCCTGTCATTTTAGGATGACCATGGTCAGCTACAACTGATGCAAATATAAGTTGTAGATCAGGAAACATGATCATATCGGATGGACAGGAAATAAAGAAATTTGTCATGTATCCTCCAGCACAACCCCAACCAGATTTAAGCACACTTGTATGGCTAGATTTAGGAGATGGAGAGGAAGCGTTAAACTCTATAGTACAACTTATGATGTTACATAGATAGTCTTTTCTAAAGCTATAGGAGGAAGATTCAGTAATTCAGAGTATTCTTAATAATACTTGTGTGGTAGAAAAGGATGTATCCGACAACTTTGTGTTGGAACTAACTACATATGAGGAATATACTGAGAATTGTTTTCTGCCTAAGGAGCCAGACATTATCCATCAACTTTTACCATGTGAACTAGATACAAGTCCCATCTCTAAAGCTACTATGGTTAATCTCACAACTACTGTTGAGTTGTCAAAAGGTCATAATCTCCATGTCAATAACAAACTACCTCCCAAACAGCTGAAATAGTTAACAAAGCTTCTTCAAAAACATGAAAGGGATTTTGCATGGGACTATGGAGATATGAAAGGTTTAAACCCCACATTATGCACTCATAGAATATATATCAATGAAGGGTGCCTGCCACTCCATCAACCCCAGAGGTGGATTAATCTAGCACTTAGGGAAATAGTTAAAACTGAACTACAAAAATTGCTTGATGCTAGTTTTATATACCCTATAACTGATAGTCGATGGGTCTCACCTCTGGTTATAGTACCTAAAAAGGGAGGGAAATGGTGGATTTGTGTAGATTACATAGAATTGAATAAGGTAATGAAGAAGGATCATTTTCCTTTACCATTTATTGATCAAGTTTTGGATACTCTGGCTGGTAAGAAATATTTTTCTTTTCTTGATGGATATAGTGGTTATAATCAGATAAGTATAGCTCCAGAGGATCAGGAGAAGACTACATTTACATGCCCATGGGGTACATTTTCATACTCTGTGTTTCCATTTGGCCTGTGTAATGCTCTAGCAACATTTCAAAGAGCTATAATTAGTATTTTTGCTGACATATCACATGTCTATATGGAAATATATATGGATGATTTTACAGCATTTGGAGTAACCTTTGAGGAGGCTTTGATGAATCTTGAAAAGGTTCTTGTCTAATGCAAAGAACATAATCTATCACTAATAGTGAGAAATGTTTCATGCTTATGTAGGAAGGGGTAGTGCTTGGTCATTTTATATCAGCCGCAGGGATACAAGTGGACCCAGCCAAGATAGAGGTAATTCTAAGATTTCCCACACCTACTAAACCAAAGGATGTAAGATCTCTTTTTAGGTCATGCTGGCTATTATAGGCATTTCATTCAAAATTTTAGTCAAATAGCTAGTCCTTTGTATACACTAGTGACTAAAGAAGCTGAATTCATTTGGACACTAGCATGTAATGAATCCTTCCTGCAGCTTAAGAAACTCCTCACTACAGCACCATTTCTTAAGGGACCCGATTAGTTCATTCCATTTCATATCCATACTAATGCATTAGACTATGTTGTAGGTGTTGTATTAGGACAAAAGCCTGCTAACCTTGAAAATGCAATCTATTATATTAGTAAAAGCCTCCATGGCCCTAAACTAAACTACAAAGTAACCGAGAAGGAACTTTTAGTTGTAGTTTATGATTGAACAAATTCAGACACTATGTAACTAGCTATCCTATTTTTGTTCATACTGACCACTCAGCCATAAAGTAATTGATGAACAAACTTGCTGTAATTGGAAGATTGGCAAGATGGCTCATGTTATTACAGGAGTTTGATATTACCATTGTTGATAAGCCAGGTAAGGCCAATGTAGTTGCTGACTATTTGTCTAGACTTCAACTTGCTGATGAAGATCCAACTCTAATTGAAGATACATTTCCAAATGAGCATTTGTTCCACATAGAAACCCATACACCATGGTATGGAGATATAGAGAAATATCTTGTTGCAAATAAAATGCCACCACACTTCTCCCAAAAAGACAGGAAGAAGCTTGTAGAAAAAAGTTTTCATTATTCATGGATAGATAACAATCTCTTCTATACTGGACCAGATCAAATCAGGAGGAGATGTGTCAGGCAAGATGAAATATATGACATACTACATGCTTGTCGTGATGAACCATGTGGAGGCCATTTTGCAGGAAAATGAATAGCATAAAGATACTTACAACTGGATATTATTGGCCAACATTACATAAGGATGCAACAACTTATACAACCAAGTGTGACAAATGGCGGAGAATGGGCCGGCCAACAAGATCAGATGAGATGCCACTCAATCCATAGGTTTTTGTAACACCCTTTGAAAAGTGGGGTATGGACTTCATAGGGCCAATTGACCCACCATCAAATGGAAAATCCTACATCTTAGTATGTATGGATTATTTAACAAAATGGGTGGAAGTCAGGGGAATGAAAAATGCAAGAGATGAGAAAGTAGCTAAATTCTTATATGAAGAAATATTCACATGCTACGAAGTTCCTAGAGAACTTGTAACAGATCAAGGAGCCTAGTTCGCATCAAATTTGATCACTAAACTTATGAATGAATACAACATAAGGCACCAGAAATCCAGCCCTTATCACCCTCAAGCAAATGGGCAAGCAGAGGTCACCAATAGAGAAATTGAGGCCAGTCTGACCAAGACAGTGCAAATACATAGGAGAGATTGGAGTAGTAGATTAACTGAAGCCATTTGGGCTTATCAAACCACATGGAAGACAACAACTAGATTCACCCCATTTGAACTTGTGTATGGCAAAGCAGTAATTTTGCCCATTGAATTTGAACATAAAACATTATGCACTGCTTTGGAATTGAACATTAGCCTTCCTGCAGCACAAGAAGAGAGAATTCTCCACTTGAACTCACTGGATGAAATGAGAAAGATAGCTTTGGAAAGAACAGAGATCATTCAGAAAAAAGAGAAGAAGTGGCATGATGCACATATCAGGAACAAACACTTCCAAGTGGGAGATTGGGCTCTTTTATATGATTCTTGATTCAAGGAGATTCTAGGAAAATTGGAGACTCGATGGCTAGGGCCTTATGAAATTTAGTATGTATTTGATAATGGAGTAGTCTAGTTGACAACCATTGATCCAGTCCAGTTCAAATTGCTTGTAAATGGCCACCGATTGCACCTCTATCATAAACCACAGACCAAGGATGAGTTCCTACAGCAGTTCCAACCAAGAAATTTACCAGCTCCTATGAACATAGTTCCTATAGTGGAGGGTGCAAGCCTTCAACTAGAAACCATAATAAAACCTCATTCCATCTGAGGTCCATTATTTCATTCATTTTTCATTTTCTTCTTATCAACTCATCTCATTTCCTTGTCTACCATCCACTCACACTCCATGTCACCCACAAATTCTATTTTCTTTTACTACTTTCAATAAAACATGACATCAGCACCTTTTCTGTGGTCACCACACTTCATCAACTCATCAACTTGCATGCGGATGTACGATATAAAATTTTTAGGTACAACATTTTTACTTTTTCCTCATTTTTAGCACATAGGTTTCGATAATTATATCTAATACTACATTAAATGTATCGTATAAGCCTAAAGCTAGTTTTCCTTTCTTGTGCAAAATTTTTTAAGTGTGGACACTTGATCAAATTTCATGGGGGGCAAGGAAAGTGTATTGATTTCCAAGTGTCATTTCCACGTCACCCTAGTCATGTCCATGTTATATGTTGTACTTTGGCTGCGTTCTATTTTTAATTTTAAAATCTTTATTGTATCTACCGTACCTTTTCAATCCAATTTTGGGAAAGATTTCCTGAGTTTGACATGACTTAAAGGGACTATCATTTATACGAGAACACTCCCAATTAAAACCTTGATGTCCTTCATAATTAATGGCATCATTATTTTACATGCCAAACATAATGGAGCTATGTTAAGAGAATGTGGTATTGGCATTTCTCAGAAGATCAATTTGAATTCTAAGAAGAAGGTATTTGCAGAGTGTTAAGGGGGTAAAAAAAATTATCAGGGTGGTGAGAATAGAGAAATTTAAAACTAGGCATTTTGAAGATGGGAGGTCAATTGCAAAGACATGAGCCAGTTGTGCATGGTATTCTACTAGCAGATGTGGAAGAAGTCTATAGCTTTAACACTTGTGGATGGCTTGGATACTTCTTGTAATTAACAGAGTTCAATGAAGAAGTAGCAATGGAGTTTATGAGGACATTTGATGAAGGAGAAGCCACAGTATGGGGATTAAAATTGGTTGCTATTGAGGAGTGGATAGGAGAAGTCATAGGACTACCAGTTAATGGAGAGCATTACCCAAATGAACATGACGCCAAGTCATCGCAGGCATAGTTTTCTCGGCCGGGTGACCCTCCATTGGAAATCTCAAAGCAAGGGTGTAAGAGACTCTCTCTTCCAGCACCGTATCCAGAATTGGCAAACCATATCATCAGGTATTTGAACTACAAAGGAATATTTTCAAACCTACACGCTCATCATTTTAAGCTGCTTAGTTGTGTAAGGCATAACATTCAAGTTAATGTCCCCAATTTCCTTTACAATATGTTGTGTATTAGTGCTGAAAAAACTCAAAAAGGAAATGAAAATTCTATTTCTCATCATGCCCTAGTTAAACTTTTAGTTGAAAGGTCTCTTAGGGATTCATCCCCTGTATCATGGGCAAAATTTTTTGAATTTAAAACCTTGTAACCTCAAGCCAACCCTGTCCAGCAAAATTTAGGGAATGAGGAAGAGATTGTGGGGCCTACTCAGGATCCAACTGAAATAGAGAAAGAACCAGCATTACCCCCTACTGATAAAATTGTTGAGCCTATTTTAGAGGGTGATATACCTAGCTCTTCCATAGACAAAGGAAAACATAAGGTTGATGAAGAGAGCCCTAATTTTAAAAGGAAAGCCCAAAACCCTTATGTTCAAGTGACAAAGAGAAAGAGGTCTACTCCTGCAACAACTAATCCTGTAGTGTCTACCCCAACACCATCTACACCAAAATAGACTCACAAAGAAAGAGAGGTTAAAGAGGTTCCTGTATGTCAAAGCCCTTGCATGTGAGGTCAAGTATCAAAACCTCATGCAGAATTGTAGGTCAAGAATATTCCAGATGACTCTCCTATATAGTTGGAACCCCAAAATGTGGAAACATGTGAAAATAAGTCTGACAGTGAAATGCCACAGGGTGATCAAGAAATGTGTGAGTCAAATCCTACTATAGTCATAGAAAATACCCCTGAAAGTGTTCAACCTACTTCACCACCAGTCCCTGTATACTCTAATGTTTCTATCATACCTTATAGATCCTCCTAGTACACCCATTATTTCTAGCAAGTTGCTAAGGAATGAAAGATGAAAGCTATGGCCCAAGAATTCCCTTCGTCTACAATTCAATCTGTATTGTTTGGTCTGTACAATCACTTCATTTTTCAAAAGACCTTGTGGAAACAAGAAAGAGACCAAATGCATAAAATAATATTTGATAAAGATGAGGAAATTGAATCCCTCAAGGAGCAGCTTGAGAAATAGAAACAATAGATGAATAAAGCTTTAAAGTTAGCTGGCCAAGTCATGGCCTGTAGACCACCACCAAGGGTGTATTCCGTTTGTCTGAAGGAACATTTTCTATTATTTCAATTAATCATGACAATAAGGAATATTGATTGTGAATTTAAAACTGCTCATGATTTTTACAATGTGTATCAAACTCTACCCTCATGGTAGAAGAATTTGTTGTGTGAACTTTATCTGCATAATTTCATAATTCCACATGAAATAGAGTGGAATCCTCTACTTTGCATAGGAGATGTTCACCTTAGGGCTTTAATGTCTTGGATGCACAATGAGACAAACTATGACCAATAGTTAAATGTCTATAGAGATCTTGAAAAATCTGAACCTTTTCCACTATGGGTTGAATCACATAAGCTTGATGATCTTCTAAGAGATTGGTTCAGATTAACTTATGGGAAACCAAAACTAGAGGTCAAGGCTAAAGTGTTTGCAGAAAGAGAAAAGGTTTACAGAGATTACCAGACACTCCCAAACTTTACACACCAAAGATCTTTTTCAGGGATTAGGAACCGGTGGAACCGACTGCCAGATGCCTTCAAAAAGGAAGAACCACATAGCCCTATCAATTATGAGGTAGTTATTCATAGGGTGACCAAATACATACAACTGGGACAATAGATCAGAAAGGAACTATGGATTCCCTTGTCCTTTCAACCTCCTATGCTTCTTTGGCCTCTTTGTGATAATAATGCTACTAAACTAGACCTGCTGGTTGAGGAGCACAAAGGTGATCACTAGGAGCACACCAGAGGATTCTTCTACACCTTCAAAAGTGGGAAGAAAGGGAGAACCATAGTCAGTAACTTCAAAGCTATGGAAAAGAAGTATAATGCTTGAGGACAAGCATTTGAATACTGGGGGGCAGATGATGAGGCATATTAATGTCTCAATTTTGATATAGTTTTTATAGTTTGGACACACTCTTTGTGCTTTGACAAAACATTTCTAAAACGCTTGTTGCAAATATCTTGTGAACTTATGCCAGAGATAGCTAGAACCTACTAAACCTATGGGTAGTGTGTATGACATGTTTTTCTTAATATTATACATAGAATGTAGTATTTCATATAACTATTTTAAGCTATGTTCTAATATCTGAGTAAAAGTAGGAATTTTATCTTTCATATGTGTTCTGGATGTTGTTAACTTTTCAGGAAAATGAGGAGCGATGCAAAGAGTGGTGATTACTGCATTTAAGGAGGAGGATGATGGAGACTACTCATGGAAAAGAAAGTGCAGTTCAGTTCCTTTAGATAAGCCGCACCTACAAAGGAGTTGTTGTTACAGAGAATATAGGGGATACAACTCACTATATTTCTTGCAATTTTTTATTCTGTTGCTTGGTAGTAAATGTACTATGTCATGGTTGATCTTCCGCCTTCTTTTCTGGTGATGTTTGTTTAAAACTTTTTATGTTATGTTTTTAATAAGCATCCAATCCTCTATATAAGGGATTTGGATCATCTTAGTAAGCTAATGAGAAAATACATAATGTTGATTTAGATTCAGAAGTTACTCTTGCTATTCTTCATGACTTATTTAGTTTCTATGTAATCAAAGAAGGATTATAATGGAAGAAATATTTTAAAGTACTTCTTGTGTTCATAGTTAATTGAAGCCAACCAAGGGGGCCCACTTGGGAGGTGGAATAGATTTAGGTAGAATAGATTCATTTCTTGCAGTTTCCTATTTTCAGATAGATTTATTGTATTAAGTCCTACAACATTATTACTGTGAAAGTTCCTACAACACTTGTAGAAAATGATCATAGTGGATGTTCTGAGTTGTTAATTAGTTTAGGTTCATTTTTGAGCTTCCTGCAATTATCTATTGTTAGCCAACATGTGTTTACTATTTTGTAGTAGCAATATAGATTCTTCCAATGCATTTTAATTTCCTACAGTATAGGTGTTATGACTTCTAAAGGAACTTAGTGCACAAACTGTGCTGACCCATTTCAAGTCCTACATCCCTGGGTTGACAATTCAATTGTATTTCATGATGGAATAAGGAATCCTTATAATAGATATATTATCCTTTAAGGAGAGACAATGGCATGATTATCTTCATCTATTGTGAAACCATACAATCCCCACTGGGGTTTTCCCTTGGCTAGGGTTTCCTTAAGAAAAAAATAATGTGTTATGAGTTCTTTATTGTTATGCATGTTGTTCAGGTTCTTATGTTATGCATGTATAAAGATAATCTGTTATATCCATAATTGGGCAAAAGATAAAGTTTGTAGAATAATAATTCACCACCCCCTCTCAGTATTTCCTATTTCTAACAATTGGTATTAGAGCTTAGTTACTCGAAAAAGAATCATTCAAGGAAAGCCTAGCAGCTTTAGTAAGATCTCTATGGATATGGATCAACTACAGAAGAATCTTGAAGAAGCTCTTGAACATATTGACTTGCTTACTATTGAAAAAGATACTTTGAAAAGAAAGTATAATGATACAAAGAACCTCATTGAGAAACTGAAAAACAAATTGGAAGATCTGAGATTTGAAAAGGAATCCAAAGTTTTGTGATGACAATTTAGAAAAAGAAAATGAGATCCTTAAGCATGAACTAAAGATAGCCAATTTGAAGCTTAGTTTGAAAGATTTAAATGGAAAGAATGAAGCAAATCTAAAATCTGAGAATGAAAGTCTAAAGACTGAAAATGAAGGACTAAAATCTAAACTTGAGAAATACAATAAGATTGTGAAAGGTGAACTAACTCAATCCAAACAACAACTTGAAAGGCTATATTCAACTAGTGAGAAGATTGATGAACAAATATCTTATCAAAAACCATTCTATGATAAGATTGGTCTTGGATTCAACACTTTTAAAGAAAATGATGAAGGCAAGGAACCAGATCTGAAGATATTTGAAAGCCTAGATGAGAAGAAGCCTAATGAGATCAACAAATCTAAAGATACACCTAAAGAAGAAGAATCACCAAAGCAAGAGGAATCACCCAAAGGTATGCAAAGATAATTTAAAGGTAGATGTTTTTCTTGTAATACTATTGGTCATATGAAGAGAGATTGCATAGGTAAACAATTTAAACCTCTTAATGGTTATTGTACAATTGTCATGGTTTTGGACATAGAGCTATTGAATGTAGGAAACCTAAATTTATTGAGAATAATGATGGTAGTAGAATGATTAGGAATACTAATAATGTAGATAAGAAACCTACTGAAGATATGAATAGAAGAAATGGAGTAGTATGTTATATATGCAATAAGGTTGGACACATTGCTAGAAAATGCAGATCACAAATCAATCAACCTGGACCAAGATATGGAACCAATGGAATTGTTTGTCAGATATGGAACAAGATTGGAAATACAATAAGATTTTGTAGAATGAACAATAGAGTTTTTCATCCTAATCCTAATCCCAAAAATCATGCAAGAAGAAATGAAGATGAAAGTAACAGTCAGAAAGGATGTTGTAGTAATTCAAATGAAGTGAAGTTTATCAAAAGAAAAATTCAAGGACACATATTCAACATTGAATGTAATCAGGAAGGTGGAGTATTGAAAGGTAAGAATGAATCTTTACCTGACCTATCTCAAAGTACTTAATTTATAAAAATTACAGTAGAATAGGAACTTAGATTAAGTGTAGAAGTAGATATATGATGAAATGAGTCTTGCTCAGTTAATGCAAGGTAGTTTATGATGTTCTAATGCTATGGTTAAGAGTGAAAATAAAAATATTATGTTTTACGAGATCACAAGTTTTAAGTTTTGCAGGTTAGCAGAAACAACTTTTTGGAAAGAAGTGGCAAAAGAATTGAGTGCGATGCAAGATCTAAGTGAGATTGAATTAATAAAAGGCTATGATGTATATCTCTATAGTTTTGGTTGATCATTAGTGTTTCACACTTAGTTATTTATCTAGGTAATGATGGTCGGTCATCACTGCGATCGAGTCATTTTGTAAAGGCTGAGTTTTGTATTGTATACTTATCGAGCAGTAGTATTGTAGAGTAAAGTCATGGTCACTATATGTTTGTAATATGCTGAGAGTATAGTAATTTTTGAGTTACATATATCAATGATTACCAAGTGATAGAGAAGTTCAACTGATGCCAAGTACAGTTTATGCCGAGTGCTAGGAATAACTTTTGCCGAGTTAGCCAGAATTGACATACAAGTTTGGAATAGCACAATGATCGAGGTAAACCATTTTTGGTGATAATAATGTTTTCTATTTTGTCTATTGAGGTAATTACGGAGGTAATTACACATCCATATTGTTATCATTGATCCCTATGTAAAACCTAGAGCCAATCAAAAAATTGTATAGTTAAGGTGGCAATAGAAATAAATCTGATCCGTAGATCCTAAAATGGTAAAACATTTTTGTTGTTATATAAGGGCAAGATCTAGATTAGAGATATGTGTGTGAATTAGAGAGATATGATTTAATCAATATGATAAAATGATTAGAGAAGTATATTTAGAATAGTGAAGTATTCAGAAAGAGTTCAGTGACCGAGCTAAGCAGTGAAAGGACAGAATCAAGAAACATCAGATAGAAGAGATCAAAACAAGAGTAAAGAGAAGATTTGTAATCTGCATACTAGTGCAAACTAAAAGATCAGGTACTGAGACATTTTGACCAGTGTATCAGGGTAAATCTCTTAACTGAGTAGTCTTAGCAGACTTTTGTAAATCTATTTAACGAGTGCTTACTTTATTGTAAGTTTATAAATCCTTTAACAAGGTAGACTATACAAGTATTTTAGCTTTTAACTAAGCATACCTTTCATAGGGTAGATCATGATTTGATCACATTTTGTAAGCCTTAACAGGAAAAACTTATTACTACAGTAGTGAAGATTTGTGGGTGTCATCCCCACCCTAGTTTTACCTTTCAAGGGTTTCTGGGTTACCAAAATCTTGGTGTTATGAGTAATTTCATGCATGCTACTTTATATGTTTTTTTGCTTACTATGATCAAGTTTTATTTATCTTATGTATAAAGTTTTATCAGATCAAAGGATAAAAGTAGGTAATATCCAATTCACCCCCCCTCTCAGTATTACTTTCCCACTTATATTTCCAACAATTGGTATCAGAGCAGCAATTTTTCTCTTAAGGAAGTCTAACCACTTGAGGAAAAAGATCTTAAAATGGAAGCTTATAAATTGGGGAAGATTATAGAGAATCAAAAGATTGAATTACAGCTGGCATTGCAACAACTAGAAGCAGCCAAAGGAGAATTGAAGAAATCTTTGAGCAAGAGAAGAGAGATTGTAATCCAACAGAATGAGCCACAGTACAAAGAGGAAGACATCTCTGGACTATTTGACAATGGTAACTCTACCGAGAGTGATAAAGTTATAAAGGAACTACTGGAGAAAAATACCATACTAAATGATGACATCATAACTCTAAGGAGAGAACAAGAAATTCAATCTGTCAGACTTTGTGAATTAGTGGAATAGAAAAAGAAAGCTGAAGATGATAAGACAATGGCCGAGGAAGACAAAAGACAAATTGCAATCAGACTAGATGAAAGAACAAGTGACATGAAAAGATTGACTAATAATCAATTAGACATGGTAAATCAGCTACTGATGGTTAATCAGGAATTGGGTAGAAAATATATGGAAATCAATCAACTAAGGTCTGAGAATGATCAGTTGAAACATGATCTAAGAACTGAAAAAGAGATCAATGAAAGGATGAACAAACCCAATGAAGCTGTAAAATATTTTGAAGAGCTATTAAGATCACCTAGAAGATCTAGTGATAGATCAGGACTTGGACTGAATGAACATTCATCTACTGCAGAAGGAGAATCATCAATGAATGGAGAACAAAAGATGGCTAAACCAAAGAACACCAAACCCACATGTCATCACTATGGAAAGCCAGGACATATAGCCAACATATGCAGAAGAAACATGGTAAGTCTGATTCTAAGCCTAAGTTTAATGGACATTGTTTTAACTACAAGAAGCATGGACATCAAGCACATGAATGTACATTCAAAGCTAGTAATTCATCCACCTCACCAAAGTTTCAAGGAAGTTGTTTCAATTGTCAGAAATATGGGCATAAAGCATTTGAATGTAGATCTAGACCAAGGTGGTCATCAAATGAGAAAAAAAAGCTAGTCACAAAGCACAACTGTTACAATTGGGATTACAACACTTGGTATAATTTCCATTATTGTGGCAAGTATGGACACATCGGAGAAAATTGCATGAAGACTCACTTTAGAGGAAAATCTAAAAGCTGGATGAATGGAAGCATGGTTTGTTACAAATGTAACAAGGTTGGTCATTTAAAGAAAGATTGCAGATCACCTATGTCGAGCAATGAAAAATAGAATGGAGGTATTCATGAGAAATTGAAGAGTCGGATTGAAAAGACATGGAGGAAGAAAGAACAAGAAAAATCAAGTGAAGCTAGCACATCGGTGATCACCCAATCCAATGGATCAGGTGATCACACTTCTTCTAATTAATCTTGAAAAGTATGTTCAGAACTGAATCTTGCAAAGCCTTATCTTTCATCAATTCCTAACATAGAACCAAGCAAAAGTCCACATCAACATAGATAAAGATGCACTAGGACATATGTGAACAAAATAGAAAATTTCACTTTTGATGTCAAGAATCAGTGTCAACGACCGAGCTAACAATGCATGTTGAGCACCTACAATGGTTGAAATGCTATGTACACCAAGTTGTGTCGCAATGGTTATATTGACTGAGCTTGTGAGTTTACCGAGACAATTGTAATCTACCTAAATCTATATGGAGCATTTATGAGGCCCTAATCCTATTTTTTTTGGATTCTATAAAGTGAAAAGTTTCTATTAATTTCATTTCACTAGGTTTTTCAAAATTTCAGAGAGTGATTTAGAGTTTGAGCAACCTGATTAAGCAAAGTGATTATGAATTCTCTTAGCGTGTCATTGAAAAAATTCATCTACAGGGTTATTGACAAAAAGGTAGTTTACCAAGAAAATATTTTCTTTTTTCAAAAATTATAGTTTAAACTAGCATCATCTTCATCCACACCAGTTAAGAAGCAAGGGATGGAAGTTTTCAATGTGCAACTTGTAAGGAACGAAGCTTGGAAATTGAGGGTATTCAAGACAATGTCGAAAAGTGTTGTCAGAGGAGATTTGAATGGAGCCCTATCTTCTATTTGGGAGAATGTGTTATTGATGAATGATGTTAGGTCTTGCTATGTGTGGAAAATTGGAGAAATTGGTGATTATGAGATTAGGGAAGCATATGACAAACTATGTGTCAATGGAGTACTGAAGTTGGAACATAAGGTTGTTGCTGATCAAGGATTAGTGCATGCCCTAAATTTCTCACAAAATTTCAAAGTGGAATGGATCAAGATCATTTTGGGTCAAGTACATGACATGTAATTATGGTTGGAAGATGAACTGGTGAAGATCACAAAGTAAATGATACACAAGGTCACTGGTTACCCTACAATTGATGGGAAGAGAATAATGAAATGTGCAGGAAAAGAGGATATTCAAGCAAACACCCAGGTAGTTTGGAACAAATGCGACATGACAATTTACACCATTACTGATTCAGAAATTGACTTTACTGTTAGAGTCATCTCGCACAAGTTTTATCAATCCAGTTAGTTGGACAACATCCCTTGTAAGGCAGTGGACCAAGCATGGAAGATTATTAAGAAAAGGCACACATATGACCTTGCCGAGCTCTAGCTCACTCAACTTGCTAAGAATTTTAAATCCATCTGCATTACAAAGAACTCTATGTGTAAGTTTGGTTCCCTATTGATATGTATATTCTTTTATGTTAACGAGTGTTTTCCTACACATGGTGATGTCACATGGGATAAGAAGAAGCCCATCACAGTTCAAATTAATGATTTTATAAACCAAATTGGTGATGATTTTGAAGGGATTATGGATAATTATTTCATTGAGTTTAATAAGAAGATGAGGAATAGTACTAGAATCCTTGTGTCTTTAATTGAGAAGTACAACAAAGATATATGTTTTCTAGTAGACACAGACTTTACCTATGCACAGGTAGTCCTACCTAGGGTTTCATGGTTAATGCCATTACCCTATGAACTCAACATAGATGAAGCTACTACAACAATCACAGCCCTCTTAGCTAAGGAAATTGATACAAAGGCACCCTACTTTGGAACATTTGAAGAGGCCAAATCCAAGATTTCTTTGGGATTATTGGCTGCCACCACTGAAAGGAAAAGAATGAAAATAGTGAGAAATCTAGAGGAATATGTTAAAGAATCTGAGAAGGATGCACCATTAGAGTTGACCCAAGGATTGGGAGAAGATGAACCGAGTGCAACTAGTAGTAGTGAGAAAGAAGAAGAGGAAGAAAAGAAACTAGTAATTGCCAAGTCCTCGCCAAAGAGAAGAGTGTTGAAATGAAAAGTGTCAGTGACACCATCACTAAGGCCTTAGACTAGAAGAGCTACTATAGTGACTCCAAAGAAGACTCCTCCATCTACAAAGTGAAAATCTGCTCAACCCAAGATAGTGCCGACCAAGGTTATGAAGAAGCCGAGAAGGAAACTTGTTCTAACAAAAGA
Source organism: Chamaecyparis obtusa (assembly GCA_027943335.1). Lineage (NCBI taxonomy): Eukaryota > Viridiplantae > Streptophyta > Pinopsida > Cupressales > Cupressaceae > Chamaecyparis > Chamaecyparis obtusa. Next base: position 476,837 of record BSBK01004755.1, on the reverse strand, counting down.
TGATGAAGCAATAAAGGGGAAGGCTACACAAAAAGGTACACATCAACTCACTATTGATGAGTTATGTCTTAAGCTTACTAAAATAGTAGCAGTAGATGAGGTAAAAAGATTAAAGTTTGGAAAAATGAGTATTGGAGATAAAGAGAAAGTTGAGGATGCTATTCTTGAAATGTTATGCATTTTCAAGATGTTGCCAATTGAAATTGAGAACAGAATACCAAAGGAATTATGCAACAGGGTCACACAGAAATGGGAGTATGCTCTACAAACAAAGAAGGAAATCATGGAGAGTACACTAGCACAAGTTAAATGCACTCTCACCCTTGCAGACATCAAACAGACAATTGAGAAATATAGAGGAAAGTTTGATCCTAAAATTAGAGCCTATCACATTCTTCAACACAAGGTTGAAGATGTTGTGCAAGAAAGTTTAAAAATTTGGAAGGTATTGTATGGTTTGATACCCGCTCCTAATGAAGAAAAGGATGAAGGAAAGAATGAAGGAAAATATGCTACCACTTCAATAGTTGTTGAACCTGACACCAAGCAAAATAAAATGGAGACTAATACTCCCAAGGAAGTAAAATCACATGATACATATGAGCTTCACATTGTTGACATACCAGAGGAGAGTCCTATTAATAATTCATTCTTAACCAAGGATGAATTAAAGAACACGAAAGAAATTGACACACCCGTGCCTGGTAGCAACACTATACTATTGCAAGTCATGGATTATCCCACCATTACAAGCACACAATCTATCATTGATAATCCTACTCTACCTGGAGTTGCTACTATTGATCAGTTAGTCGGTACAAGTCCTACTGAGGAACCCATTAAGTCGGTACCACTAACTCAATCTACTGAGGAAGAATTTAATACAACAGACAATATTCAAAGTCCTCCTAAGGAGGAACACAACATAGAAGAACAATTAGCTATTAGCCCTCATGCTGAGGAGAAGGACAAAGGAGAAGAAAACATAAAATGAAAACTCATTGAAGAATAGGAAGCAAAGGAACAAGAGGAAATAAAAGCTCTTGTACAGATGTCGAGTGGAAACACTCCACCAAGAGGAAAAAAGGAGAAAGATGAGGTCATAATTGATGGAGAAATTATTATTGCTATATGGGATACATATAATCTTTCCTATGAGCAACTCCAGATAATGAAAGATTTGTTGACAAGAAAGAGTAGGCAGAGCATCAGCAAAAATAGGTTCTTCATGAAATTAAAGATATATTTAATGAAGTATATGACTTATCTGATGTAAATAGTTCTATTCCTATATTAGACCAACTTGTACACATTGTTTAGAAAGTAAATAATGAAGTTAGTTGTGCAAGTGATAAGTTATTTGAATGGTCAGAAAGAAGGTTTGAAACCAAAATGCTAAACAAGATATCTGCCAAGATAGTAGTAAAATAGGTTGAGCTATCCAATTTGGTAAAGGAGACCGAGGGACTAGTTGTGAACAGATAGTCTCTATTGGCCAAGATATGTAATGTTGAACTATTCATAGAGGAAAATCAACAATTGCTTGAGACTCTCAAGAAAGAAATCAAAGCTACAAGTTAGTCCCTGACCTTGGATGATAGCACCAGTGGCAGACATTATGTGAAAATTATGTAGACACAAGGTAAGTTAACCGAGCTAATGGCTAATGATGGCAAGATTCATTCTCACCTACTCTCTATTCAAACTATGTTAACACCACATCTAGAGGCTATACAGAGAAAATTATCAAAGGCTAAAACATTGATCTAGAGTGATCCACATCTATCCATAGTCAAGAGTCTTATCAGTTTAGTTGCTGATTTAGAAGTGCAGACAAAAGTTTTGAAACTTGCTTCAACTGCTTGGACCAATGCCCTCTACATGATCACGGTGCTTCATAAACCTTTTTTGGAGAAAATTTGTGAGCTACCTACTAATGCAGATATTAGTCATGTAAAAATCAAGGGGGGATCATCATGACATGAGTCCGAACAAGGGCAAAATAGGGATAGGTAATAAAATTTTGAATGTATATATATATCTCAGGGGGATGAGTATTAGGCTAGTACAAACATAATTTTGTAAATTGTGTATACCAATGTCATGACAAAGTGTTTTTTCCACTAATGTGAAAGGGGGAGGTTGTAGATCTGTATAGTTTTTGTTGACCATTAGTGTTTCACACTTAGTCATTTATCTAGGCAATGATGGTCATTCATCACTGCGACCGAGTCATTTTGTAAAGGCCAAGTTTTGTATTGTATACTTACCGAGCAGTAGTACTACCGAGTAAAGTCATGGTCACTATATGTTTGTAATATGCCAAGAGTATAGTTATTGCCGAGTTACATATATCAATGATTACCAAGTGACAAACAAGTTCAACCGATGCTGAGTACAATTTATGCCAAGTGCCAGGAATAACTTTTGTCGAGTTAGCCATAATTGACATACAAGTTTGGAATGGCACAATGATCAAGGTAAACCATTTTTGGTGATAATAATGTTTTGTATTTTGTCTATTAAGGTAATTATGCATCCATATTGTTATCATTGATCCCTATGTAAAACCTAGAGCCAATAAAAAAAATTGTATAGTTAAGGCGGCAATAGAAATAAATCTGATCCGTAGATCTTGAAATGGTAAAACATTTTTGTTGTTATATAAGGGAAAGATCTAGATCAGAGATATGTGTGTGAATCAGAGAGATAAGCTTGAATCAGTATGAGAAAATGATCAAAGAAGTATATTCAGAATAGCAAAGTATTCAGAAAGAGTTCAGTGACTGAGCTAAGAGTGAAATGACAAAATCAAGAAAGATCAGATAGAAGAGATCAAAACAAGAGTAAAGAGAAGATCTATAATCTACATACTAGTGCAAACCAAAAGATTAGGTACTAAGACATTTTGACCAGTGTATCAGGGTAAATCTCTTAACCGAGTAGTCTTAGCAGACTTTTGTAAATCTCTTTACTGAGTGCTTACTTTATTGTAAGTTTATAAATCCTTTAACAAGGTAGACTATACAAGTCTTTTACCTTTTAATCGAGCAGACCTTTCACAGGGTAGATCATGATTTGATCACATTTTGTAAGCCTTAACAGACAAAACTTATTACTATAGTAGTGAAGATTTGTGGGTGTCATCCCCACCCTAGTTTTACCTTTCAAGGGTTTCTGGGTTACCAAATTCTTGGTGTTATGAGTAATTTCATGCATGTTGCTTTATATGTTTTGTTGCTTACTATGATCAAGTTTTATTTATGTTATACATAAAGTTTTATCAGATCAAAGGATAAAAGTAGGTAATATCTAATTCACCCCCCCCTCTCAATATTACTTTCCCACTTATATTTCCAACATATGATCGGTATTATTTGATCATCAAAGAAAATTCAAGTGTCTAGGAGATCGAAGAACAGTGATTGAAAGCATTTTGCAAGGATTTGGAGAACAATTGTGTGCTGAATCTATGCAAGCCCTAAAATCACAAAATTAAGGTATTTTACTTGAAAAATCTTTGAATCAGTAAAGGAATTTGAATAAATCATGGATGTTTCCTTAATCCACAATGTCAGAGATAAGAATAGACCTAAATTGAAAAGGGAACTAGTAGAACCCTTGGAAGAAGACCCTAGGTTTGCATTATCATCCATACCAGATGGAGTTTTACACTTAGAAAATGTCAAAAGTTATCTTGGATGCAAACTAGAGATAGTGAGTGATAGCAATTTCACAGATGAATTTCAAAAGATTTACAATCAGGATATGACACTGAAACAAGGTTTTGAATATTTGGAACATAATGAAATTTTTAAGTATGGATTACAATATGAATTTGATAATGAAGAATGCACTAAGATTATCCTGAGCAGAATTCATAATGGAAAGTTTTGGCTAGAAGATAGAGTGATAGATATTACAACAAATTTGATTCATGAAGTCACTGGATTATCTAAAACTAGAGATATTCCTTTAAATGAGAAAAACATGAGGAAAACAGTCATTGACAACACAAACTCATCCTATAATGGTAGAGGAATTGTGATTAGTAAGATCAAACAAGATGATGTGAGATACTTATGCAAGATCCTAACTACTAAATTTTGTGCAAATTCAAGAGAGGATGACATGGCAGCTGGAATGGTACATGCAACCTATCTAATGTGTGTTGAAAAGGCACAAGTTGATATGTGTGAAATTCTAAGAATCCAATTTTTTGAGAACTTGGAGAAGATCAAGAAAACTAAGTATACACAGTTTAGGTTCTCATCCCTAATTACATATATGTTCTTTCATCTTTTGAGGATATTTCCTTACACCATAGGAAATGACTGGAATGATGGAAAAAATACAATGGAAAGGATTAACCTGGTATATAGAAGACATGTTATTGATAGTGTAAATGAGAGTGGAGTACTTGTTATTAAGACATTTCAAAATATTGTGTCTAGCAGATCAAGGATCCCTAAGTCTCTTGTTGAAAAATATGAAGATGATATATATTTTATGGTGGATACTGACTTTACCTATATTGAAGCAGTAAAACCTAGAATAGAGTTCATAGACCCTCTTGGCTATGAGATATATGAGGTAGAGACTAAAGAGTGTGTTAGAAGATTACTTAAGTGTAAGTTGGCCACTCAGTGTAACATGTTTGGAACCTTTGAGGAGAAATTCAATTCCGCAAAGATTCTAATTGAAGAGAAGCAGTCTAAGAAGAGATTTGAGAGCAATATTAAGAAAATCCTAAAAGAAACAGGAACGACAGAGTGAGAGTTTTTGGTAGCAAAGAAAACAATAGTAGCAATTAGAGAGAGTGGACAAAAAGAAGTTTTGTCTATCCCTCCTTTATTGTCAATTGCAGTGCAATAGGAAGAACCACAAGTAAAGGTGAAAGTGGAAGTAACTGAGAAGGACATAGAAGCAAAGATGTCTACTAGATCCACTTCCTCCACACCTAGAAAAAGAGTTAAGGAAAGTGCTACTGGACCAGGAAAGAGACAAAAATCTAGTACAACTAGTTCCAAGAAAGATTATAGAAGTAAAAGATGATGTCACTACTAAGAAGAAAACTTGGAAACCAAAAGTTGAAAAGCTTAATGAGCAAATCATTGAGAATGGTGACTTTGCAAAAATGAACAAATATTATGATCTTTATGATTATATAGACAGACTTAATCTGGAGAATTTAGTTGTGAAGCATATGATTTTGACTGACAAGAAGTTTGATACTATTCAGGGATAGATACCTGATGATCTATATAACAAACTTGTAAATAGGAAGAAGAGAGGATCAGAGGAGGACATGGCTATTAGAGAAAAGATTGTGAGGAAGCTTTTTGAAATAAGAGATGAAACTCATTTCAATCAGATCATGAAAGCCCTAAGCACCCATCTAAGAACCAAAAGGAGAACAATTCAGATTATGGGAGGCAGGTATGAAGAAATCAATTCTAAGACAGAACAAGCTATTATCAAGGTTATGGTAGAATATGTTGGAGAATCATCAGTTGTAGCAGAGCAAGCAAGTGAGAAAGTACAAGAGGACATTCCCTCTTCTCCAGCTATTAATATTGAAGATGAAACAATGAATGTAGAAGGTACAAAAATCACCTTGGATACTAATGAAAATGTATTCAAGAATTTGGAGAACATTGTTGACAATTTGACATTTGAAGAACAGGAAGCTACAAAAGAAGAAGAGATGACAGAGACCATAGTTGTGGAACCACCAGTAAAAGAGGAACAAGTTCCCATTCCCACCAAAGAAGATATCAGTCTTACTCCTGAGATTGGAAAGAAGACTCAAATTGGATCTATGATTGAGCATTTGGGAAAATAAGTAGATGATGATGATCAATTGGAATTGATCACATCCTTGAATAAAATCATTGGTAAGAATAAGAAAATGAAGAGTCTTGAAGGGTGCCTGAAGGAACTATTTGATAAGTTACAAAGCACTGTAACTACATAAATTGTAGGAGTAGACCCTATGGAGAAGCAAAGAAGGTAATGAGAACCTTTGATAATGAATTCACAAACCTATCTGATATTGCAAAAGTGAAAGCACAAGTAGCCTATGAGGCTAGAATGCTTTTGAACATCAGTCCGAATATCAAAAATGATATCAACACTCTTGATATTTGTATCAAGGATTTGAGGAAGCATTTGGAAATAGGCAAATCTTTGTATGTATAGTGTACAAAATTAGAGACCTTGATAGTAGAAGAAGATTAGAAGATAAAGTTGAAGGAAGCAGAAATTATAAATGAAAGAAACCTTCTATTTAGCCCCAATGTGAAGGCATGTGATGTTGAGAAGAAAGTTTGAAAACTTTATGATGAAATCAGAGTTGTGAAAGATGAGAGAGACATGAAATAGAGAAGATACACTCTTTTGAGAGAGCAAGCTTCTATGAAGTTAAGCATTATTGAAGAGCAGTTGGAAGAATGTCTTTCAGCTAAGACATCTTTTCAGAAATTTAACTTTGAAAACCTCCAAGCATGTGAAATAGCTTCTTATGGACTGAACACACTACTTAATGTGGTAGATTCCATTAAGAAATCATGGGAGAAGGAGATAGAAGCCATGAAGATAGATTTTGTAGATTGTGTTACAAGCCTACTGGCTTTGCAATAAATGAATTGAGGTATAACTTTTTGTGATACAATTTTGTAACCCTCCGTACCTTATTTTGTCATTATTGTGAAAGGGGGAGAGATATATAGAATAAAATTGATAGTATATGATAAGGATTGTTACTCTTAGGGGGAGTACTATATTAAGAGATGATAATTTTTTGAGGAGTTATAAGGATAGTATGTATTTTATACTATGGCCACAATTTTGAACAATTTTTGAGATTTGAGTTGTACACTTAGCCAATTTTCTCATATGTTGCCACCAATGACAAAGGGGGAGATTGTTGGCAATTCGGCTAATTTGATTACATAGATTTTGTCATTATGAAAACATATGATCCACATGAAGATCGCACAGGTTAGAGAGAAAGTATGACAGAGCGCATTGCAAATTTGTCTAAGTGTGAGACAATGTTTTTACCAGTGAACCTAGACATAGTTTTTGTTTGCGATGTTGACTGGAGTAAGATTAGTGCTTCACACTTGAAAATAGACTCTATAATGTCTATTGATCACCCATCTTAGAGTGCAAGTTAGTACAAAATGTACGAAAGAAGTTATGACAACTTTACTGAAGACAGTGTGAAGCCGACATGACAGAATATGAAGATAGAACTAGTAAAGAGTTAAGGGATTATTTTGTTTATCAAAATAATGACTTAACAATATAAAGGGATGACATTCTAGATGTTAACTCTTGGATAAATCTATTGGTATAAATGTAATTTTAATTGTAAAGTTAGATGTAGTATCAAGTAGTAGTAATGAAATGTAATGAAGCAGTGATATGATGCGAAGTATATGAAGCATATGTAATAGCAATAGTAAAAGAGCAGTGAAGAGATATTAATGCAAGCAGTATAAGGTTATGTACCTTAACCTATTTTTGTAATCAGTGTATATTGTACATTACTTGTTTGGGAAGTGGGCTCATCTGGTAATCACATTTTGTACTACAACTCCTAACTGGGTTGAGGCTTCTAACAAGGCCTATAGTCCCTTAATCAGGACTGATACACTATATTCTTGTAATAGACACCTAACAGGGTCAACATCCTTAACAAGATAGTTTTGATTAGTGGATCTTTGTGGGTACCATCCCCACCGGGATTTTCCCTTGGCCAAGGTTTCATCGAGAATAAATAATGTGTTATGAGTTCTTTATTGTTATGCATGTATAAAGATAATCTATTATATCCATAATTGGGAAAAAGATACATTTTGTAGAATATTGATTCACCCCCCCTCTTAGTATTCCCTATTTCTAACAAGGAGATCACGGAGTATTGAAATGATATGTAAGATAATTAAATTAGTCATTATGTTGTCATTGATGTCAACTAGTTTTGACAGTACTCATCATGATAGTTGCAAACATCTAAACATCTGTAAAAGAGGAGAAAAGATGAAGAACTGAGATATCTACATAGAGGAAGATGGATATGAAAGATGAGGATAAGGAATACTCTTGGTAACTTATTGATGAGTCTATGAATTCATATTATTGACTTGATAATGTTACATTAATCTGCTATGAAGTTGGAAGAAAAACTTAACAAAGTAGTGTGGTCATTAAATGAAGCACTTTAGTATACACCGAGCCAGTGTAGTGTATACCGAGTGACAATATTAACCGATCTTGTGTTCGCTGACACATTTCTTTGTTAACTGAGTATGGATGAAAGAACTAAATGTTTAGTTTAGCTGACAGAAATTGATCACCTGGAATGTGTATGATTTTGAGGTGGAAGATAAAGTTTTTTATGAGATCAATGACTAACAAAATTTGAAGAACTAAAGGATGGAATTGAAATGAGTTATTGACACATTTTTTGAGGAAATTTTAAGCAGCAAAAATTAAGGAAGGAGATTAAGGGGCAAAATCTGATGGATGAAAAGAAAATGGTTTACTAGTCAATATAAGAGACATTGGTTTCATTGTTGAAACTATGCTAGAAGAAGGAGACTATAGAGATATCACATGAACACAACTTTGTGCATGCCTGATCAGACTGGTTGAAGAAGAATCAAACTGCAGAACAGTACTGAGCATTAGAGAGCTTTATCGAGGGACAATAAGTTATTGAATATTGATGAACTGAATTGAAATATTGATCATAGGATTTGTTAGGAATGAATGCTAAATATTTTTCAGCCATTCTATAGTAGTTGTTGCATTCATGACTATGATTGTCATTGATGTCAATACAGTAATTTACCGAAGACTTGCAGAGAAGCAGATAGAGTTTGGATTAGTGCACGTGGGTTATTGTAGTTGGAGCTATGTGATGTTGAGGTTATACTCTTTGATATGTTATATGTCTATGGTTAAGAGTGCATACAATAATTCATTTATTCATGGAAGTTATGATCATTTTGGTGGAAGCAGTATTTAGGCAGTGTTCTTGAGTAGCAGTTTGTGGAAATCGGATGATATCTCCTAATCAGGATGGAATATGGTTTTGCGTAGTTAAAGAAAAGTTGAAGACACATTGATAGTGACATGGATGATAGCATAGACTTTGAGGTCACATGAGTGAAGTTTATTGTATTTGAAAGCTGATAGTTTTGTGTAATTTTAGTGTAGCATGTGGAAACTTTTATTTTGTAATTGTATGCCGACTCATTTGTAATTATTTGAGTGTGGTATAAAGGAAGGAGTGTATTTCCTTGTTTTATAGTAGTAATATGTAGTTTTGATGTGGAATTAGTGATTGTGTGTGATGTTGTATGTATGAAGTGAAGAAAAGGGCTAAGTATGAAAGTGAATTTATGAAGGAAGACATGTGAAGTACAGAGATTTAAAATTGAGATTTGATGTAACAGTGAGTGTAGTTTGGCATAGTCATAGAAGAGGTAACATATTATTTTTTTGAGTAATGTAAAGATTATTTGGACAGTGTGTCCAGTGATCTTACCCTGAAGCTATTTGGGCAGTGGGTCCTTCTGTCTTCCATAACTCTTAACCAGGTTAGAATCTTTTAACAGGGATTCAAAATCTCCTAACAAGGATTCATATGTATTGAATGTATTTCATAAGATTCCTAATAGAGTCCATCCTTTCACAAGGAATATTCATATTAGTACATCTTTTATGGGCATCATTCCCACTGGGGTTTACTCTTTGATCAATAGGTTCCCTAGTCAACATATCTTGTGTTATTGTATTATTGTGTATGAATATCTTTCTATGGTTGGTAATTATATTGCTTATATGGTTTAATGTTGTTGAAGATGGTAAAAGTTATAATTATCTAATAACTGATTCACACCCCCCCCCTCTCAATTATCTTGGTGGACTTTACTTTCTAACAATTAGTATCAGAGCGGCAGGTCCTTGAAAAAGAAGTTTAACAGCTTAAGGAGATCCATGGTGAATTTCAGGAAAGAAAGCCCTAAGTTTAATGAAGTAAATTTTGATAGATGGAAAGAAAAGATGAAGAAAATTAATATGTTTAGGACTAGGTTATTGGTTGATTAAAAATAATAATAAGACTATCATTGAAGAGGACAATCTTGAAACATGTACTGTAGAAGAGAGAGATCTATTCATGCATAACATACTTGTAAGAGAAGCACTCTTGACAGCACTTCCAGAGAATCAGTAGAGTTGGGTAAAATATTTGAAAAAATATCATAAAATTTGGAATGCTTTACACTCTACTTTTGAAGGTGATGAACATGCAAAAAGAGTTAGATTACATAATTGGAGATGTGCATTTGAAGATATAAGAATTTTGGAAGATGAATCTATTAGAAGTTATATTGGTAGAATGTCAGAAATCATTATAGGTATAAAATCTTGTGGAGGAACAAAGATACAGAATGAGGTGATATGGAAAATTATGAGGACATTGAATCCTATATTTAAGCAAACAACACTGATGATTGAACAAGTCATACCTTGTACAACAAAATTTACAAGAGAGACTCTTCTTGGAAGATTGGAAGCAGCAGAAATGAACCTAAGATTATCAGGGGACTTACCTAGAATGGAGACAACATTCAGTGCTCTTAGTGTTCACCCTACTTTGTCAAGAAGCATTAGTGTGAGAAGAGATTATGCTAGTAGTAGAAGATCTAGAAATGAAGAAGACAAGAAGATTGAAGAAGGTATTGCCTTTCTTGTGAAAACAGAACTAGATGGTAAGAAAATATTTAAATGTTGGACTTGTCAAGAATATGGTCATTTTGCATCTAAATGTCCTAAGAGAGTTAAAAAGTACAGAAGCAATTTCAAACCTAGAAGATCTAAGGAATGCTATTATTCTAATGATGAAGATCTTGAAGCTAGTATAGAAAGAACTTTAAGTGAAAGTGATACTGAAAATAATGATGACATAGGATTTGTAGCAATTAAAGAAGAGAATCCTGAAACTGATGTTAAGGAAGAAAAATCCTTAGTTTCTCAAGTTGAAAAGAAAGTTGATTGGATTATAGATAGTGGTTGTTCACATCATATGATTGGAGACATGAAAAATTTCATAAAGTTGAATGAATATGATGGAGGAGTTGTTAGAGTTGGAAACAATGCACCTTGTTTGATTAAAGGTATATGATCTATTACTCTTGATGGAAAGACTAATACTGATGATGTTTATTTTTTGGATGGATTAAAACATAATATTTTGAGTGTTGGACTATTATTTGATAAGGGATATCAAGTTTGGTTTACTAAGAAAACTTGTGTGATAAAGGATAAAGATGGAAATCTGATTGAAACTGGATCTAGAACTAGAGGAAATGTATTTCAGTTGAATCCTACTGAAATGACCTACTTGATTACTAATATTGATGATAGTTGGTTATGGAATATAAGGTTTTGTCATATAAACTTTGATAACATTGTGAAATTAAGTACTACGCTTGCAGTAAGAGATTTACCTAAAATTATGAAGCCTACTAACATGATTTGCAAAAAATATGTAATGGCTAAATAGAAGAGAATTGCTTTTCCTAGTAAGAAGTTTAAATCTATAGAGAAGCTGAAGATTGTTCAGACAGATTTGAGCGGTCCTACTAGGACTAGAGGATTCTATGGAGAAAGGTATTTTATGATTCTTGTTGATGATTTTACAAGAATGATGTGGATTGCATTTCTTAAAGAAAAATTTGAAGCATTTGATAAGTTTAAGATTGTTAAGAATAAAGTTGAGAATGAATCTAGAATGAAGATTAAATGTTTGAGATTTGATAGAGGTGGAGAATTTACTTCTAGATAGTTTAACACCTTTTGTGAAGAAAATGGCATTAAAAGACAGTATTCAGCCCCTAGAACACCTGAACAAAATGGCATTGCAAAAAGAAGGAACAGATCAGTGACTGAAGCAGCAAGAGCTATTTTATTTGAAAATTATTTGGTGAAGATATTCTGGAGAGAAGTAGTGGACACAAAAGTGTATATAATGAACATAGTACAAATTAGAGTAGACACAGACAAGACACCTTATCAATTATGGTTTGTACATGCACCCTCAATTAAGTATTTTAGAATTTTTGGAAGCAAATGTTATATAAAGAGAGATGATGATATTGGAAAGTTTGATCCTAGAAGTGATGAAGGTATATTTCTTGGCTATTCTTTGAAAAGAAAAGCATATAGATATTTAAATAAAAGAACTAAGACTATTGTTGAAAGAGCAAATGTCAAAGTTGATGAAAAGTTCAAAATTCAGGAAAGAATGCTTGATTATGAATCTAATGAAGAAGCTCATCCTAAACCTAACACTGGATCTACTGAATTATTTTATGAAACTGACAGTGATTTGTTCAATGAAATCCACAGTGAAGTCGTTGAAGAACCTACATGTGAAGAGAGATCTGAGACAGTGACACCTAGCAAGAGTTTGTTAAGGAATCATCCGTTTGAATAGATTATTGGGAGCATCAAAAGAGGAGTTCTAACTCAAAATAAGGCACAAAAATAGCTATGTTTGATTTCTCAAATTGAACCGAAGACTACTAATGAAGCTTGTGAAGATGAAAGTTGGACTAATGCTATGAAAGAAGAACTAGATCATATTGAAAAGACAAGAATGTTATTGGAATTAAATGCGTATTCAAAAATAAGATGAATGAACAAGGAGAAGTAGTAAGAAACAAAGAAATATTGGTATGTAAGGGTTACTCATAGCAAGGAGGAATTGACTATGAAGAAACCTTTGCACCTATTGAAAGAATTGAAGCAATAAAAATGTTTTTTGCATATGCAGCTTACAAGAAATTCAAAGTGTATCAGATGGATGTGAAGTCAGCATTTATGAATGGAGAATTGGAAGAAGAAGTCTACATTAAGTAGCCTGAAGGTTTTCCTTTAACTCAAGAAGGAGATATGGTATGTAAATTGAAGAAAGCTTTATATGGACTTAAACAAGCACCTAGAGCTTGGTATGCAAGACTGGATAAGTATTTGTTAAAATTTGGATTTACAAAAGGAACAACTAATAGCAATCTGTACACAAAAGAAATTGAAAATGGTTTTTTAGTTATAGTTATTTTTGTTGATGACATTATCTTTGGAGGAGAAGATGAAGCTAGTGACAAATTTGCTGATGAAATGAAGACTGAATTTGAAATGAGTATGATTGGTGGGATGAAATAATTTTTGAGATTATATATAACACAAAACAATGATGGTATCTTTGTAAGTCAAAAAAAGTACTTGAATGATTTGTTGAAAATATTTGGAATGGAGAATTGTAAACCAATTGGAACACCCATGGTGATTGGACATAAGTTATCTAGCACAGATGAGACTCCCATAGTAGAACAGAAGAAATATAGATCTATGATTAGAGGATTACAGTATTTGACTCATACAAGACCTGATATAGCACATTCAGTTGGAATTGTAGCAAGATTTCAAGCTAAACCTAGAGAATCACATTATGCAATAGTAAAGAGGATACTTGGATATTTAAGAGGGACAATGGACTATGGACTATGGTATGAAATATCTAATGATTTTACCCTATGTGCATATATAGATGCTGATTGGGGGGGTAGTGTTGATGATAAGAAAAGCACTAGTGGTGGAGCATTTTTCCTTGGAGGAAGATTAGTTTCTTAGCTAAGAATTTTGTTTCACAAAGCACATCAGAAGTAGAATATGTAGTAGCAACAAACAATTGTAACTAGATAATTTGGATGAAGCAAATGCTGAAGGATATTGGAATAAAATTTGTTGAGCATGTTGTCATACATTTTGACAACACTAGTACACTTAGTATGTCTAAGAATCCTATATTACATTCTAAGACAAAGCATATAGAGATTAAGTATCATGTTGTAAGAGAGAAAGTTGATGAGAAAGAAGTTAGACTTGAGTATATAAGTACAAAGGAGAAGATAGAAGATATATTCACAAAGCCTTTGTCTAAGGATACATTTGAGTATCTAAGAGGTATGTTTGGGGTTATGCCCTAGTCTACTTTTGAGAAGTGATGCAATTGGTTGCATCTATCTAGTGGTATATAAGCCTTATCTTTCTTCTAGACTGGATGTTGGTACTTCCTCTATGGGGGAGTACGTGTATCTGAGCTGAGTCATGAGGACTCTAGTAAATGTATTTTCTAAAAAGTGTCTTTTAACATTGAGTTGTTGTTGACATAGTGATGAAATTTCTATCATTGATGTCAATGGGGGAGAATTATACATGAAAAACCATCTGAGACATCTATTGGAGAGAACTAAATAGGATAACAAAGCAAGATTTGATTGATGAAGAGGATTTGAAGAAGCAATGTTGCAGTATTGGATTTTGGGAACATTAGATGTTTTTCATCTATGTTGCCATCAATGCCAATGGGGGAGATTGTTAGGAATGAATGAAAAATGTTTGGTATCCATTCCATAGTAGTTGTTGTTGCATTCATGACTATGATTGTCATTAATGTCAACACAGTGATTTACCGAAGACTTGCAGAGAAGCAGACATAGTTTGGATTAGCACACGTGGGTTATTATAGTTGGAGCTATGTGATGTTGAAGTTATACTCTTTGATATGATATATGTCTATGGTTAAGAGCATAGCTAGTAATTCATTTATTCATGGAAGTTATGATCATTTTGGTGGAAGCAGTATTCAGGCAGTGTTCCTGAGTAGCGGTTTGTGGAAATCGGATGATATCTCCTAATCGGGATGGAATTTGGTTTTGTGTAGTGAAAGGGAAGTTGAAGACAAATTGATAGTGATGTGGATGATAGCACAGAATTTGAGGTCGCATGAGTGAAGATTTATTGTATTTGGAAGCTGATAGTTTTGTGTAATTTTGGTGTAGCATGTGGAAACTTTTATTTTGTAATTGTATACTAATTCATTTGTAATTATTTGAGTGTGGTATAAAGGAAGGAGTGTATTTCCTTTTTGTATAGTAGTAGTATGTAGTTGTGATGTGAAAGTAGCAATTGTGTGTGATGCTATATGTATGAAGTGAAGAAAAGAGCTAAGTATGAGAGGCAATTTGTGAAGGAAGACATGCGAAGTACAGAGATCTGAAATTGAGATCTAATGTAATAGTGAGTGTGGTTCGGCACAGTCAGAGAAGAGGTAACATATTATTTTGTTGAGTAATGTAAAGATTATTTGGACAATGTGTTCAATGATCTTACCCTGAAGCTGTTTGGGCAGTGGGTCCTTCTGTCTTCCATAACTCTTAACCGGGTTAGAATCTTTTAAGAGGGATTCAAAATATCCTAACAGGGATTCATATGTACTAAATGTATTTCATAAGACTCCTAATAGAGTCCAGCCTTTCACAAGGAATATTCATATTAGTGCATCTTTTGTGGGCATCATTCCCACCAAGGTTTACTCTTTGATCAAGAGGTTCCCCAGTCAACATATCTTGTGTTATTGTATTATTATGTATGAATATCTTTCTATGGTTGGTAGTTATATTGCTTATATGGTTTAATGTTGTTGAAGATGATAAAAGTTATAATTATCTGATAACTGATTCACCCCCCCCCCCTTTCAGTTATCTTGGTGGACTTTACTTTCTAACATGATTTTTATGGGCTTAGAATAGATCTGAACATCTACAAAATCAAGCTGTATTGTAATCATATCACCTACTATTTCAGTTTAACCATTGTAACATAAAAATATCTTAACCGAGTGGACTTGAAAGTCTTGTGGTGTCATTCATAGAATGTACATTGTTATCCTATACACCCCATAGTGAATACTAGTTGGACGATAACTATGATTATTAATTCCTCTAACAAGGTCACACCTTACAGTGTGTTTTGTAACCTTTAACAGGGTTGGCTCTTCACCGAGCTCACTTCAGAAGAGTGAAAAATATTTTGGGTTACCGGTCCTAGGTGGTTTTTCCCTTAACAAGGTTTCTACGTTAAATCATTGTGTTATGTGTTTGTGTGATGAATGTTTTGTTATCATACTTTACAGATTGCATATTTGACTTGGTCAATAATCACTATGAGCAATTAACTAGTAATCGATAAAGACATAGAAAGTTTAGTATTTTTGTTTACTGAGATGCAGAATTAGTTGAATTTGTTTTAAGAGATATATTTTGTAATTGGGACTATTGGATAACTAATCTAACTGATTCAACCCCCCTCTCAGTTACTCTAACAATTGGTATCAGAGCATATTGGTTTCTTGGAATAGAGTTTTAAGGACTTCGGAAAAAAGATCAAAAAATGTATAAGAGGGAAGTGCCAAAGCTAAACAAGGACAACTTTACAATATGGAAATGCCATATGAGACTTCATATATCTAGGATTGGGAATTCTACTCTCACCCTATTGTATAATGGCTACTTAACACCGCCTACAATACCATTGACTCTTGGTTAATTGAGAGATATACATGAGCATAATGTTACTATGATGGAGATTTATTTTTCTCTATCAGATGTCAAATTTGAAGATGTCAAGGATTGCCTTACCTCAAAGGAAATGTGGGATAAACTTACTCAAGTTTATAGTGGTGATGCAAATGTCAAGAGAGATAGAGCTGAAAGTTTAAGAGGGAGATTCAATGATATGAAAATTAAAGAAGGAGAAAATATAGTGCAGTATACAAACCAAATAAAGGAGGTAGTTAATGCTATCAGAGGATCCGATGGTGTCATTGATGAAGATACAGTGGTAAGAAAAATTCTAAGGACCTTATTGCGTATTTATGCAATTAGAATATCTACAATACATGAAATGAGGTCTGCACTAGGTAGTACTCTCACTCTTGATAATCTGATTGGTAAGCTAACAACTTTTGAGTTGAACAACTTTGATAATAGTGTTGTACTGTTTGTTGAGTCTACTTTTATGTCTTCTCTGAAGATCGATAAGTCTAGTAGTAGAAATAATAAGGATGATAGCGACATAAACACTTATGATGAGCTTGATGAACTTGAAGCTCTTATAGCCTGGAGGTTACCTAAAGGTAAAGGTAGATATAGGGGAAATTACCTTTAGCATGTTTTAACTACAAAGAAGTTGGTCATATTGTTGCTAGATGCCCATATAGGAAAGGAGATGATAGAAACAAAGATTGATTTGGTGAATGAAGCTATGGGAGGAGAAACAATAGAAGTTAACAACACTACAACAAAGATAACCAAGACAACAATGATAAGGAAAAAAAGGTATGTTACATTGCTGAAGAGAATGATACTGAGACTGACATAGATGATGATGTTGAAGTAGTATTTTTTGTGATGAAGGATGATTTTGAGGAAGAAGAAAGGTATGTAGAGACAAAACTCATTTCTAAAGTTAATAAAAATGATACATGAATTATTGATAGTGGTTGTACACATCACTTGACTGGTGATGAAGAAAAGTTTGATCATCTTGAGCAATATAATGGAGGATCACTAAAAATGGGTAATGATACACCATGTATGGTTAGAGGAAAAGGATCTTTACTGATAAATGATAAAATCAAATGTGATAATGCTTATTGTGTAAAAGGACTATATTAATATTTTCTAGGTGTGGCATAGGTTAACAACTTAGGTCACTGAGTAGGTTTTGAGAGCAAGAAGGTAAAAACATTTGATGATGGTGGAAAACTTGTTGGAACATGAGCACAATCCAAAGGTAACTTATTTTATCTTGACAATGGTGAGTCTTCCTGTTTAATGATGAAAAATATGGATGCATGGCTATGCCATAAAAGGTTATGTCATGTAAACTTTGATAACATGATTAAGATCAGTTGAAAGAAAAAGGTTAGAGGTCTACCTAGTCTAACTAAACTGGAACATGTTATGTGTCATCAATGTCAGAAAGGTAAAATGACAAAATCTAGTTTTAAGAGCAAAGACTATTCAACAAAGAGAATCTTGGATTTATTTCACGCCGACCTATGTGGTCCCATGAGAAATTAGAGTTACTATGGAGATATATATTTCATTCTGTTTGTTTATTATTACACTAGATTGATGACTGTAATATTTTTAAAAGAAAAATTTGAGGCATTTAAGATGTTTAAATGGTACAAAGAAAAAGTAGAGAAAGAAACCAGGAAAGAACTGAAATTCTTGAGATATGACAGAGGTGGTGAATTTATTTATAATGAATTTACTAACTATTTTAATGAGCATGGTATAAAAAGATAGGTTTCTGCCTCAAGAACACCTTAGCAGAATGAGATTGCTGAAAGGAGGAATAGATCAATTATTGATTATGTGAGGACACTGATTTTATAAAAGAATGTTTCTCAAACATACTAGAGAGAGGCAGTTAGCATAGTTGTACATGTTCTAAATCGAGTACAATTTAAGGACACAAACAAAACACCCTATGAGATATGGTTTGGTCACAAACCGTCTCTAAGTTACTTTAGAATTTTTGGTAGAAAATGTTTTATTCTGAAAGATGATAGAAATGGAAAGTTTGACTCTAAAGGGGATGAATGGATATTTCTTTGATAGTCCACTAAAAGAAAAGCTTACAAGTGTCTAGATAAAGTTACTAATAAGATGATTGAAAGTGCCAATGTTAGAGTTCATGAATTTGATGATAAAAATGGTGAAGAAAGCACTCAGGAGCCAGAAGACTATGGTAGATTCACTTACATTGAACATTCAAAGTACCTACCAAAGCCATAGGCTAAGTTGACCAAGCATCAGGAAAAGAACACCAAGGAACAAAAAAGGGAAACTAAGGATAAGGAAGGAGCTACTGAGAAAGCAAATGAACCTGAACAAGATGAACAACAAAGAAGAGATCAAGTACTGGCAAGATTTGTCAAAAGACATCATCCTAAGAACCAAATAATTAGAGACAAGCAAGCTGGCATGCTAACAAGAAGTTAAGACAAGGTACATGCCTAGTTTGTGAGTTTGAACCAAAACATGTTAAATTTTCATTGGGGAATGATGAATGGATAAATGCAATGAATGAAGAGATAGAAAAAATTGAGAAAAACAAGACATGGACTTTAGTACCTAGGCCTAACGATAAGAATATTATCATTACTAAATGGATTTTGAGGAATAAGCTGAATGAGAATGGAGAGGTTACAAGGAAAAAATATAGACTTGTATGCAAGGGATATGCACAGGAGGAATGTATAGACTACGGTGAAACTTTTGCACCTATTGCTAGACTAGAGGGAGTCTGCATGTTACTTGCATATGCACCACATAAGAAGTTTAAAGTCTATCAAATGGATGTTAAGTCTACTTTTCTAAATGGGATACTAGAAGAGGAGGTCTACGTAGAACAACTCGAAGGGTTTGTTGATCCAGATAAGAAAGACATGGTATGTAGACTATACAAAGATTTATATGGTTTAAAGCAAGCACCTAGAGCATGGTATGAAAGGCTTCATACTTATTTGTTAAATATTGGTTTTGTTAGGACTAGTGAAAACAAAAATTTGTATATGAAAGGAGATTTTGATGACACTATTTTGATTGTTGAAATATTTGTGGATGATATAATTTTTGGAGGACAAGATCATATCTGTAAATCATTTGCTGATGAGATGCAAAAATAATTTGAAATGTCTATGTTTGGAGAGATTAAGTTCTTTCTAGGCTTTTAGTTTATTCAATAGAATGATGGAATTTTCATCTCCCAATCAAAGTACATAAAGGAAGTATTGAGAACATTTGGTATGGATGATGCTAAAATAGTTGGAACAACGATGGTCACAGGCTGAAAACTAACTAAAGATGATGAATCTATAGAGGTAAACTAGACATTGTACTGATCTATGATTGGTAAACTAATGTATGTAGTACACAGTAGACCAGACATTGCACATGTAGTGGGGATTGTTGCTAGATTTTCTACCAATCCAAAGGATTCACACATGGTTGCAGTAAAAAGAATCTTAAGATACCTGAAGAAAAAAAAGGACTATGGATTATGGTATCCTAAGGAAGGCAATTTTGAACTAAGAGTCTACATTGATGCAGATTGGGCTGGAAATATAGATGATAGAAAGAGTACAATCGGTGGAGCATTTTTCTTTGGTGAAAGACTTGTTACTTGGACAAGTAAGAAACAACCTTGTATTTCTTAGTCTAATGCTAAAGCAGAATATGTTGCTGCTATCACAAACTATTCAAACATTACTTAAATCAAGAAAGTGTTGGAAGGAATGAATGAGGTAATCACCGAGCCTGTGATTATATATTGTGACAACACTAGTGCAATAAATATTTATAAGAATCTTGTAATGCACTCAAAGACCAAGCATACTTCTATTAAGTATCACTACTTAAGAGAAAAAGTACAAGAGAAGAAAGTCAAATTGGAATATGTTACATCAAAAGAGTAACTTGTTTATATCTTTACCAAGCCTCTATCAAAGGATACTTTTGAATACTTGAGGACTACACTTGGGGTCCATCCCGCTATCTACCAATCACTAATGTGATCTAGAGGTTGCATCAAACTAATCTTATCAGAAGATCATTCATGTTGATGCAACATAGTTCATACTTTGGATTTTGTCTAAGGTTGTGATAGATTTGAGGAACAATGATTTGCATATTAGTATACCGAGATACATTGTATGCACCGGACAATAGAGAGTCACATGGCTAATATAGAGCTGTATGTTTTATGTTTTTCTTTGGCATTATTGTTAAAAGGAGAGATAAACAATATGCCAAAATGGGAGATCACTGGAGCATCTATCTAAGGGAGAGATAATCTGAGAAAGTAAGGGAGAGTTTTTGAAGATTTTTTGTTGAGGACAAGAGGAATCTGAGAGCTGGAAAGATCATATCTATAGAGGAAAGTATGCACTTCTAATGCTGCTATGTAACATAGTGATTAAATAAACATATTAAATATCAAGGTAGGGAGAGCTTACCGAGCTACAATATTTGCTTACATAGTTGTAGAATACATGTTTGGTATGTGTATGGTATATTTCCTATTTCTTGAGTTTCCATCAATGCCAAATGGAGAGATTGATGAACTACAACTAATTGAATACCTGAATGACTTGAAGATCAGTGATTAGGAGACCAATGAGAATTGAAATAATATGTAAGATAATTAAATCAGTCATTATGTTTTCATTGATGTGAACTAGTTTTGACAGTACTTATCATGATTGTTACAAATATCTAAACATCTGTAAAAGAGAAGAAAAGATGAAGAAATGAGATATCTACATAGAGGAAGATGGATATGATAGATGAGGATAAGGAATACTCTTGGTAACTTATTGATCAGACTATGACTTCATATTGTTGACTTGATTATGTTACATTAATTTGTTATGAAGTTGAAAGAAAAACTTAACAAGCAGTGTGGTTGGTAAATGAAGCACTTCAGTATACACTGAGTCAGTGTAGTGTATATAGAGAGAGTATTAGCTGAGCTTGTGTTCGCCGACACATTTCTTCATTGACTAAGTATGGATGAAAGAACTAAATGTTTAGTTTAGTTAACAGAAATTGATGACCTAGAATGTGTATGTGATGAAGGTTGCTCCCCTTAATACCGCAAATACATAACTGAAATAGAGAAAAAACAATAATATGCAAGAATAGAAAATGAGCTTCTTATTATCTCAACAAATGTGGAATTACAAAATTTCAAAATTACAATATGCAAAACACATGGGCATTCCCTTACAATATTTTGTAGGAAAAAGCCTGAAATCAATACCCAGAACTATCCCGAACTACCTAAGACAACACTATAGCCTTCCTTATATAGGTAATTTTTCCATCACCTGGGAAGGTTCCATAATTTTTAGCCAACAAGGCTGACCAAACTTAAAATTATTTTATTTTACAATTTATTACATCAAAGTCATCTCAAAATAACTTTTGAAACCCAAAGAAAATTTTTGAAGGAAAATCATTTTCTACTATTTCAGGTGACCCAACTTTCGAAGACCATAAGTCATCACTAGTTGAATCAATTGACTATTATGACCCCATTCTAGAAAGGCCATGAAGTGCTCTACAAGCTTGACTCATGCAAGTGCTTGTCACCCAAATTTTCAACCTCATCCAAGGCCTCTAGAGCCTTCAAAATTGAGTTCAAATTTTCTATACTCTATTGCCAATACCGAAAATCTTCAATATCTACAAAGCTAGACTTGATCTATCAATGAAAATTTACTGGCAGGTTGATATGACCAAAATGAACCTCTAGAGAAGAAATCAGAAAATTCCAAGATTAGATGAACAACTTACTAAAAATAGCAAGTTTCCATAAATAACAGCTCTGCACAAGATAGCCCTTATTGAATACAAAAACATAAATATTTTTGGGTGATGCAAGATTGCTCTTACACCTAGGATGTTCCTTCATTAGACACCTGGGGTAATTTGAGAAGTGACCCTATCACGACTCAGGTGTGCAGAGGAAAACCAAGACAGTTAACCTCCTCCTTTGTTAGCCATGATAAATCTTCAACAGATCATCCTTTCCATTTGACCAAATACTCTTCATATGTCTTGTTCCTTGTGCTTCTACCAACATGACTATCTAGTATGTCTTCAATCTCCTTGATATCTGAACTGGTTGCTGGAATACTCCACTGTGCTACTATAACCTCATCTTCAACACCTCCATAATACTCTGTCAGATCTGAAAAATTAAATACCGGTGAAATATTCAGCTCAGTAGGAAACTCAACCTCATATTCATTTCCTAAATAATGCTTCTTCAGTATCCTACATGGCCCAAACTTCTTCATTTTCAGCTTGTTATATGTACCAACAGGTAATTGCTCCTTCTACAAATGAACCATGACTTCATCTCCAACCTAAAACTCCTTATGCCTCCTTTTCTCATCTACCTTAGCCTTATACTGTGCATTCATCTTGGTAATATGCTTCCTCACCTTCTCATGGATGTTCTCTAAATGTTCTGAAAAATCTTCAGCTTCAACACTACTTATTTCTCCTTTATCTATATTTCTCAACTCAGATGCATTTCTGGGACTACTCCCATATACAATCTGGAATGGTGATTTACCAGTGGTCCTATTGATAGAATTATTGTATGCAAATTTTGCCTGTGGTGAAATCAAATCCCATCCTGTTGGCTTGTCTCCAACCAAACATCTCAGCAAATTTCCCAAACTCCTATTCACCACCTTTGTCTGTCCATCAGTCTATGGATGATGTGATGAACTAAACTTTAAATATATCTTCAACTTCTTCCACAATGTATGCCATAAATATCTAATGAACTTAGTGTCCCTATCTGAAACTATACTCTTTGGCAAACCATGTACTCTCACTACTTCTCTGAAAAACAATTCTACCACATAAACATCATCATTAGTCTTCTTGTAGGGAAGAAAATGTGCCATCTTTGAAAATCTATCAACTACCACAAAAATTGAATCATGTCCCCATTGTGTCCTTGGTAAACTAAGAAAGAAGTCCATACTGATATCCTTCCAAGGCTTTTTTGGTAAAGGTAATAGCTGATACAACCCAGTATTCTACTTCACTCCTTTTGTCATCTGACATACTCTACAACTCTATACAAACTTCTTGACATCTTGCTGCAACTATGGCCAATAATAATTCTCATTAACCAAAGCAATGGTTTTATCATGACCAAAATGTTCAGCCAATCCTCCGCTATGCTTCTCCTTGATGAGATTCTCCCTCATAGAACTTCTTGGAATGGACAACTGACTCACTCTAAATAGCATATCATCCTGAATGATCAAATCCAACCACTTCATTTTGTCTAGAGTAACAGGTTCTTTACAAGCTTTCCAAGCTTCACAAAAATTAGGATGCTCTAGATATAAATTCTTGAGTTCCTTGAACCCAACCACCTCAATCTACACCTCTATCAGCAATAGTTTCCTTTTTCTAAGTACATCTACAACCTTTGTATACTTTCCACTTCTATGTTTCAAAACAAATGTATAACTCTGCAAAAACTCAACCCATTTCAAATGCCTTTGATTCAATTTTTCTTGACTATTCAAATTTTACAAAGCTTGATGATCAGTATACAAAACAAACTCCTTAAGAAGCAGATAATGTCTCCACTTCTTCAATGCCTGAACTATAGCATAAATTTTTTTATCATAAACAAAATATTTTCTCTTGGCATCATTCAACTTCTCATTGAAATAAGCAATAGGTTTATCTTCTTAGCTCATAACAGCTCCTATTGTAGTACCACTAGCATCACAATCTACTTGAAACACCTTATTAAAATCTAGAAGTGCTAAAATAGGTTGTTCTGTAACTTTCTATTTCAACAGTTTAAAACTCTTATTTTCCCCATTAGTTCACTTGAACTCTTTTCTATCCCCTCTTATTGTTTCAGTCAAGGGTCCACAAATATTGCTAAGTTTTCTATTAATTTTTTTTTAAAAGCTAGCCAAACCATGAAAAGATGTTACCTTAGTAGCACTCCTTGGAGTAGGCCATTCAAGGATAGTTTGTAATTTCTTTGGGTCTATTTTCAGACCTTCTGTTGAAACTACAAATCCCAAATACACTAACTCCTTCACAAAATTGCACTTCTTCAAATTAATCAACAATTTCTCATCTCTCAGCTTCTCAAACACCATACAAATATGCATCATATGTTCCTCCAATGTCTTGTTAAAGATCAAAATATCATCTAGGTAAACAATGACAAACTTACCCAGAAATTCTTTCAGAACAGTCATAAGCTGCATGAAAGTGCTCGATGCATTGGTTAGCCCAAAAGGCATGACTAACCACTCATATAGTCCTTCCTTTGTCTTGAAGGTAGTCTTCCATTCATCTCCTTCTCTGATTCAAATCTGGTGATATCCACTCTTCAGATCTATCATTGAAAAATACACAACCCTACTCAAACAGTTCATAATATCATCCATTCATGGTAATGGAAACTAGTACTTGATTATGATCTTGTTTATTGCTCTAAAACCTGTACACATCCTCCATTCTCCATTATTATTTGGTGCTAATATTGATGGTATAGCACATGGACTCAGATTCTCTCAAATCAACCCCTTCTACAATAACTCATGTACTTGTCTATTCAACTCTTCACTTTCTATTGGTGTCATTCTATGTCCTACCTTGTTTAGAAAACTAGCTCTTGGAATCAAATCTATCTAATGACTGATCTTCCTTACTGGTGGTAATCCATTAGGTACATTATTAGATACAATATCATGAAACTCATTCAACAAATCTGCAACGTCTATAGGTACATCCTCTACTTCCTCTTTACCAACTTTTGGAATTAAAGAAAAACACACATGCTCATGCCTCATACCATCTAGAAATTTCCTTCCATCAATAAATGTTATTCTTTCATTACCACATACTTTTCTTTGGTCTCCTTCAATGGCTTTAGCTTATGACACACTCCATCCCTTATTAGGGAATAGGTATTTGCACGACCATCATGTACAATACATCTATCAAACTGCCATGACCTACCCAACAACATGTGACATGCATCCATAGGTATGATATCACATAGTACCTCATCATGGTACCCACTAATCTTGAGCTTTACTAGGCATTGTTCACTAACCATGACCTTGTTGTCATCCTGGACCCAGACAATCTTATATGGATGTGGGTGTTTCTGTCTCTTGAGCTTCAACTTTGTCACCATCTCTTTTGACACCAAATTTTTAGTTCTTCCACTATCAATTATCACATCACAATAGTTACCCTCACACTTGCATCGAGTGTAAAATAGGATCCTCCTTTGTTCAGGTTCATTCTCATGACTTAGCAGGACTCTTTTGTTAATCAATGTTTCTCCTCTTTTAGCATCTTCTAAATTTTAGGATCTGGCATCTTCATCTACATGTGCCACTCAGGCCTAGCCTTCATTCCTCCTATCCATCCTTCCTTGGTGTTGAGGACATTAAAATTCCCTATGACCTTCTCCATAGGGAAAACATGGTCCACAGAAGCCTCCTCTTCCAGATCCTTGACCTCTTCCTCTTCCTCTTTGATTCTATTGTTTTGATCTTGAAAATTATTGGAATTATTTCCTCTCTGATTTTGACTACTACTAGCCTCATCCTTCTTTTCTAGATCTTCATTTCGGCATCTATATGACCCTCCACAAGATCGTCCACTGCGATCTCTTCCATTTTGTTTTCTCTTGAACTTCTTGTTCAACTTTTCCTCTACTTTTAGGACATACTGGTATGCCTCTTCAATACTATTTATTCAAACCAGATTTAGCTCCTCTTGAATGCTCAGCCTTAACCCATTAAGCTAATAGGAAACCTTCTCCTTGTCAGCGTCTCCATGACCTATTCTGATGAGGATTCGATAGAACTCCTCTGTATACTCATGAACAAATCTTCCTGCCTGCTTCAAACTTTGCATCTTCTTCAGTAGTTCAAGCTCATAATCAACAGGAATGAACTACCGCTTCAATTTATACACCATTAAATCCCATCTTGTGATTTTATCTTTCCCTCTTCTATTTCATTTCAATTGAATCTCTTGTCACCAGATCTTTGCATGACCTCTCAGTCTGGCCTTCACAAATTTGACCCAATCAAGATCCTCAATATCTTCATACTCAAAATATTCTTCACATTCTTTGATCCAGTCGATCAACTCTTCTAGGTTAAGATTTCCTGACAAAGTAGGTGCCTAAATCTTAGGTCTTTTTCTAATCTTAGAAATGGCTCAGAAAAGCCTTTCTTCCTCCTGGTTCACAACTTTGACTTCTCCTTCTTGATCTTTTTCTTCGGCTTCATCCTCACTTTCGTCTCTGAGATTAAGATTCATTCCTCTGCGAATCTCTTCTTGCAATGCTCGCACTTGTCTCTAGAGTGCTCTAACCTCAGGTGTTACAATAGGAGCTCTTTCACAATGTTCCCTTCCTGGAGGTATTTTCATGATTCTTACTAAAACCCTACCCACGGTCCTAGTGCAAACTACCTAACAATTGGTGATTTGTTTACATAGAAACCCTAACCCATGGTCCTAGTGCAAATTGCCTCATAATCGGCAATCTGTGTACACTCTGAGGAAATCCTACTTTGATACCACTAGATGAAGGGTTCTCCCCTTAATACCACAAACACATAACAGAAACATAGAAACAACAACAATATGCAAGAATAAAAAATAGGCTTCTTATTATCTCCACAAATGTGCAATTACAAACTTTAAGAATTACAATATGCAAAGCCACATGGGCATTCCTTTACAATATTCTGTAGGACAAAGCCTCGAATCAATACCCAAATCTACTACCTAGAACTATCCCAAACTGCCTAAGACAACACTATAGCCTTTCTTATATAGGTAATTTTTCCACCGCCTGGGAAGGTTCTAGAATTTTTAGCCAACAAGGCCGACCAAACTTAGAATTATTTTATTTTACAATTTATTACATCAAAGTCGGCTCAAAATAAATTTTGAAACTCAAATAAAAATTTTCAAGGAAAATTATTTTCCACTATTTCAGGTGACCCAACTTTTGAAGACCATAAGTCATCACTAGTTGACCCGATTGACTATTATGACCCCATTTCGGAAAGGCCATGAAGCACTCTACAAGCTTGACTCAAGAAAGCACCTATCACCCAAATTTTTGACCTCATCTGGGGCCTCTAAAGCCTTCAAAAGTGAGTTCAAAGTTTCTAAACCCTATTGCTAATACCAAAAATCTTCAATATCTACAAAGCTAGACTTGATCTGGAAAACTTTACTGGCAGGCTGATATGACCAAAATGAACCTCTAGGGAAGAAATCAGAACATTTCAAGATCGGATGACCAACTTACTAAAAATAACAAGTTTCCATAAATAGCATCTCTACACAAGATAGCCCTTATTTAATACAAAAATACAAATATATTTCAGCGATGCAAGATTGCTCTTCAACCCAGGATACTCTTGCATCAGACACCCAGGGTAATTTGAGAAGTTACCCTATCATGACTCAGTTGTATAGAGGAAAACCAAGATGGTTAACCTCCTCCTTTGTTAGCCATGATGAATCTTCAACAGGTCATCCTTTCCATTTGACCAAATACTCTTCATATGTCATGTTCCTTGTGCTTCTGGCAACATGACTATCCAGTATGTCTTCAATCTCCTCGATATCTAAACTGGCTGCTGGACTACTCCACTATGCTACTATAACCTCATCTTCAACACCTCCATGATACTTTGTCAAATCTAAAACATTAAATACTGGTGAAATATTCAGCTCAATAGGCAACTCAACCTCATATACATTTCTTGAATCATGCTTCTTCAGTATCCTACATGGCCCAAACTTCTTTATTTTTACCTTCTTATATGTACCAACTAGAAATCGCTCCTTCTGTAAATGAACCATGACTTCATCTCCAACCTGAAACTCCTTATGCCTCCTTTTCTCATCTACCTTAGCCTTATACTACACATTCATCTTGGTAATATGCTTCATCACCTCCTCATGGATGTTCTTTAAATGTTTTGCAAAATCCTCAGCTTCAGCACTACTTATTTCTCCTTCATCTATCTTTCTCAACTTAGATGCATTTCTGGGACTACTCCCATATACAATGTAGAATGGTGATTAATCAGTGGTCCCGTTGAGAGAATTATTGTATGCAAATTTTGCCTGCGGTAAAATCAAATCCTATCCTATTGGCTTATCTCCAACTAAACATCTCAGAAAATTTCCCAAACTCCTATTCACCACCTCTATCTGTCCCTTAGTCTATGGATGATGTGATGAACTGCACTTCAAATCTATCTTCAACTTCTTCCACAGTGTATGCCAAAAATATCCAATGAACTTAGTGTCCCTATCTGAAACTATACTCTTGGGAAAACCATCTAGTCTCACCACTTCTTTGAAAATCAATTCTGCTACATGAACAACATCATTAGTCTTCTTGTAGGGAATAAAATGTGCCATCTTCAAAAATTTGTCAACTACAACAAAAATTTAATCATGTCCCCGCTGTGTCCTTGGTAAACCAAGAACAAAGTCTATAGTTATATCCTCCCAAGGCTTCTCTAGTATAGGTAATGGTTGATACAACCTAGTATTCTACTTCACTCCTTTCACCATCTAACATACTCTGCAACTCTGTAAAAACTTCTTGACATCTTGCTACAATTGTGGCCAATAATAATTCTCACTAACCAAAGCAAGGGTTTTACCATGACCAAAATGTCCAGCCAATCCTCTTTTATGCTTCTCCTTGATGAGATTCTCCCTCATAGAACTTTTTGCAATACACTAATGACTCCCTCTGAATAGCATATCATCTCGAATGATCAAATCTAGCCACTTTGTTCTATCTAGAGTAATAGGTTCTTTACAAGCTTTCCAAGCTTCACAAAAATTAGGATCCTCTGGATACAAATTCTTGAGTTCCTTGAACCCAACCACCTCAATCTGCATCTCTATCAGAAATAGTTGCCTTTTGCTAAGCACATTTGCAACCCTATTAGATTTTCCACTTCTATGTTTCAAAACAAATGTATAACTCAGTAAAAACTCAACCCATTTCAAATGTGTTTGATTCAACTCTCCTTGACTATTCAAATTTTGCAAACCTTTTTGATTAGTATACAAAATAAACTCCTTAGGAAGTAGATAATGTCTCCACTTCTTCAATGCCTGAACTATAGCATAAAATTCTTGATCATAAACATAATATTTTCTCTTGGAATCATTCAACTTCTCACTGAAATAAGCAATAGGTTTACCTTCTTGGCTCATAACAACTCTTATTGCAGTACCACTAGCATCAAAATCTAGCTAAAACACCTTATTAAAATCTGGAAGTGCTAAAATAGGTTGTTCTGTAACTTTCTATTTCAATAGTTTAATTATCTTATTTGCCCCATTAGTCCACTTAAACTCTTTTCTATCCCCTCTCATTGTTTCAGTCAAGGGTCCACAAATACTGCTAAAATTTCTAATAAATTTTTTGTAAAAACTAGCCAAACCATGAAAAGATGCTACCTTAGTAGCACTCTTTGGAGTAGACCATTCAAAGATAGCCTATACTTTCTGTGGGTCCATTTTCAGACCTTTTGCTGAAACTACAAATCTCAAATACACTAACTCCTTCGTCACAAAAATGCACTTCTTCAAATTAATCAAGAATTTCTCTTCAATCAGCTTCTCAAACACCATAAAAATATGCATAATATGTTCCTCCAATGTCTTGCTAAAGATCAAAATATCATCTAGGTAAACAATGACAAACTTACCTAGAAATTCATTCAAAACCTCATTCATGAGCCACATGAAAGTGCTCGGTGCATAAGTTAGCCCAAAAGGCATGACTAAGCACTCATACAGTCCTTCCTTTTTCTTGAAGGTAGTCTTCCATTCATCTCCTTCTATGATCTAAATCTGGTGATATCCACTCTTCAGATCAATCTTTGAGAAATACACAGGCCCGCACAAATAGTCCATAATATTATCCATTCATGGCAATGGAAACCGATACTTGATTGTGATCTTATTTATTGCTTTAGAACCTGTACACATCCTCTATTCTCCATTCTTCTTTGGTGCTAATACCACTGGTACAAGATAGGGACTCAGACTCTCTCGAATCAACCCCTTCTACAATAACTCATGTACTTGTCTATTCAAATCTTCACTTTCTACTGGTGTCATTTTATGTGCTGCCTTGTTTGGAAAACTGGCTCCTGGAATCAAATCAATCTGATGACTGATCTTCCTTACCAGTGGTAATCCATCAGGTACATTATCAGATACAATATCCTAAAACTCATTCAATAAATCTACAACCTCTACAGGTACATCCTCTACTTCCTCTTTACCATCTTTTGGAATTAAAGAAAAACAAACATGCTCATGCCTCATACCATCTAGGAATTTCCTTCCATCAACAAAATTTATTCTTGCATTACCACATATCTTTTCTTCGGTCTCCTTCAATGGATTTATCTTATGTCGCACTCCATCCTTTGTCAGGGAACAGGCATTCACATGACCATCATGTACAACACATCTATCAAACTACCACGGCCTACCCAACAACATGTGACATGCATCCATAGGTATGATATCACATAGAACCTCATCATGGTACCCACCAATATTGAGCTTTACTAGGCACTGTTCATAGACCATGACCTTGTGGTCATCCTCCACCTAGGCAATCCAATATGGATGTGGGTGTTTCTATCTATTGAGCTTAATCTTTGTCACCATCTCTTTTGAAACTAAATTGTCAATGATTCCACTATCAATAATCACATCACAACATTTACCCTCACACTTGTATCTAGTGCGAAACAGGATCCTCCCTTGTTTAGGTTCATTCTCACCACTCAGTAGGACTCTTCTGTTAATCAACATTTTTCCTCTTTCAGCATCTTCAGAATTTGAGGATCTAGAATTTTCATCTACATGTGCCACTTTGGCCTAGCCATCATTCTTCCTATCCATCCTTCCTTGGCATTGAGGACATTCAAATGCCTTATGACCTTCTCCATAGTGAAAACATGTTCCACGGAAGCCTCCTCTTCTAGATCCTTGTCCTCTTCCTCTTCCTCTTCCTCTCTGATCTCTATTATTCTGATCTTGGAAATGATTGAAATTATTTTCTCCCTGATTTTGACTACTACTAGCCTCATCCTTCTTTTTTAGATCTTCATTTCAGCCTCCATATGAGCATCCACCAGATCGTCTACTGCGACCTCTTCCATTTTGTCTGCTCTTGAACTTCTTGTTCAATTTTTCCTCTACTTTTAGAGCAAACTGGTATGTCTCTTCTATATTGTTCATTCAAACTAGATTCAGCTCCTCCTGAATGCTCAGCCTTAACCCATTAAGGTAACAGGTAACTTTCTCCTTGTTAGCTTTTGCATGGTATGTTCTGACGAGGATTCAAAAAAACTCTTCTGTATACTCCTGAACAGATCTTCCTGCCTGCTTCAAACTTTGCATCTTCTTCAGTAAGTCAAGCTCATAATCAACATGAATGAACTGCCACTTCAATTTATCCACCATTCAATCCTATCTTGTGATTTTATCTTTCCCTCTTCGATTTCATTCCAATTGAATCACTTGCCACCTGATCTTCCGTTGACCTTTCAGTCTAGCCTTCACAAACTTGACCCGATTAGGATCCTGAATATCTTCATACTCAAAATATTCTTCACATTCATTGATCTAGTCGATCAACTCTTCTAGGTTAATATTTCTTAAAAATGTAGGAACCTCAATCTTAGGTCTTTTTCTAATCTTGGAAATGGCTCAAAAAAGCCTTTCTTCCCCTTGGTTCACAACTTCGACTTCTCCTTCTTGATCTTCTTCGTCAGCTTCATCCTCACTTTCATCTCTAACATTAAGATTCATTCCTTAGTGAATCTCCTCTTGCAATGCTTGCACTTGTCTCTAGAGAAATCTTACCTTAGGTGTTACAACACCACCTCTTTCACCACATTCCCTTCATGGAGGCATTTTCATGATTTTTGCTAAAATCCTAACCACGGTCCTAGTGCAAACTGCCTCATAGTCAGTGATCTATTTACACAGAAACCCTAACCCATGGTCTTGGTGCAAACTACCTCACAATTGGTGATCTATTTACACACTCAAGAACTCTTGCTTTGATACCACCTAATGAAGGGTGCTCCCCTTAATACCAAAAACACATAATAGAAATAGAGAAACATCAACAATATGCAAGAATAGAAAATGGGCTTCTTATTGTCTCCACAAATGTGGAATTACAAACTTTCACAATTACAATATGCAAAGCCACATGGGCATTCCCTTACAATATTATATAGGATAAAGCCTCGAATCAATACCTAGATCTACTACCCAGGACTATCCTGACCTACCTAAGACAAATCTATAGCCTTCCTTATATAGGCAATTTTTCCACCGCCTAGGAAGGTTCCAGAATTTTTAGCCGACAAGGCCGACCAAACTTAGAATTATTTTATTTTACAATTTATTACGTCAAAGTCGGCTCAAAATAAATTTTGACACCCAAACAAAAATTTTCAAAGAAAATCATTTTCCACTATTTCAGGTGACCCAACTTCCGAAGACCATGAGTCATCATCAATTGACCCGATTGACTATTATGACTCCATTCCAGAAAGGCCACGAAGTGCTCTACAGGCTTGACTCTTGCAAGCACATATCACCCAAATTTTTGACCTCATCTGGGGCCTCTAAATCCTTCAAAACTAAGTTCACAGTTTCTGTACCCTATTGCCAATACTGAAAATCTTCAATATATACAAAGCTAGACTTGATCTGTCAATGAAACTTTACTGGCAGGCTGATATGACCAAAATGAACCTCTAGGGAAGAAATCAAAACATTAAGATATTAGATGACCAACTTACTAAAAATATCAAGTTTCCATAAATAGCAGCTCTACACAAGATAGCCCTTATTGAATACAAAAATAAAAATATTTTTGGATGATGCAAGATTGCTCTTACACCCACAATGCTCCTGCATCAGACACTTGGGGTAATTTGAAAAGTGACCCTATCATGACTCAGGTGTGTAGAGGAAAACCAAGATGGTTAACCTCCTCCTTTGTTAGCCATGATGAATCTTCAACAGGTCATCCTTTCCATTTGACCAAATACTCTTCATATGTCATGTTCCTTATGCTTCTGCCAACATGACTATCCAGCATGTCTTCAATCTCCTTGATATCTGAACTGGTTGCTGGAATACTCCACTATGTAGTACCATGCCCATAGTTCACTTTTAGGTTTCTTTATGTTCCAGTGTTTAACTAAATTCTTTTAGGTCACTTTTGATGTCATCGATTATTATGGTTAATGAATGATGATTAGAGATTTATGTTCATTGAATGTGTATCAGGTTATTGCATAGATTAGATGTTGATATCATTTCATGTTATGTTTATGTTCTATATTGATTCATGGTACTAATCCCATACTGGCATGTGTATGGTTGTCATGTGTTTGTATTTTTTTGACGTGTTTGTTTGGTAGAGGATGGAGGCATAGTTACTTGCATTATTGAGATCCACAGGACCGACCGTATCCTATCATTGTTTGAAATATATTATTGTATGTACATGCTTCATCTTGTAATGATAGGTTTGTAGGTACAGGGCATCGTCTTCCCTGAATTGGCAGGAGTGAGCGTGCCCATAAACATTCATCTCAATGGTAAAGAGGGCAGGTAATACACAGACCCAAAACCCTAACCTAAGCCTTATTGTCCTAGGATTGGACAAGTGTCAGTCTTACTACCCTACCCGAATTCACCTGGTTGGAATGAATTCGTGGATCCCTTCTCCTAAGTTCATTTGATTTATTGTGTTTGATTTTTACTTTGCATGATTCAGTTGATTTATGATTATGTGGGTGATTATTAATTTATTGATTATAGTTGAATTATGTTAATTTAGATTATTTTATGTGAATATCAATGTGAGATGCATAGTTGAATTTAATGTTTAATTATGCTTCTAGTATTTAATTGAGGAAATTAAATTAAAGTTAATTATTTTAGTATTGGAAATTAATATTGATTATGCCCTAAGTTTATTATGATGAAATTTAATTAAAATCAAATAATTGATTATTTGGATTTAATTGAGTATTTTATTGAGAATTAGATTTTATTATGTTTGTGAGTATTATTAAATAATTAAATAATTATTTGCATGTATTTATGATGCATTAAGTATTTAATTTATTTAATAATATATTTTATTATTAACATGTGCTTTATTGAGTTGTGCACAATTATATTTATTTTTAATTATTAATTAGTATTTTCTCTCAACAAAAAAATGGGAGAGTTTGATTAGGAGTTCTTTGTGTGAGTCATCTAGGGTTTTGCATGTTTAGTGAAGTTGAATTCCTAATAAGGGGATTTTGCATTCATTTGGAGTTAATCAGGTTGTTGGAGGGTTTTTGGAGAGAGAGAGAGAGAGAGAGAGAGAGAGAGAGAGAGAGAGAGAGAGCTTTTAGAGTTTTTGTGCTTGCTTTGTGTTCTTGAGCATTTGTGAGTGTGTTTGGATTTCCGGGTAAAGGTTGTTTGCATTTGGATTCGGGGATTGTATGCACTGTGAATCACATCTACAAGTGGAGCTTTTCTGTTGTCAGATCTGAGGGTTTCAACATTCTACAGGCCTTCTTATTCAGTATTTGGCATTGGAATTGATGTAGGGATTTGTGAAGTTTTTCTGTGAATTCATCAGTAGTTCTTTCTGCAATTTCTCTATGTTTGTTTCAGTTTATAGATTAAGATCTGTTTTCTATTTAAGCTTTAAATTTGAGGGTTAGAAAACTCATTAGAATGCTATTTCATATTTTTATATTAACTTGGCACAATAGAGTTATGCTGTCCAAATTTGGAGAGAAAATTCATCCTAGAACACATAGAAAACAAAAAATCAATCTATGTATAGTTAGTTCTATAGTTTGAATAAATTAATTTAGTGGGTTGTTGTTAAAAACCCAATTTGGGTGAAAATTCCTTATTCTGGAAAAAAAAATCACATTCTCTGAAAAAGACAAAAAAAAAATAGTGTCTTATGCTTTTATTGGTTGTATTTTGAACAATATTGCTAAATGAAAAAAAGATTGATTAGAGGAAACAAAGATATTCCATGAATTTATAGGAAATTGATTTTTATTTCCATTTCTGGAAAAATTAAGTTACAGTCTACCATTTCTATTTTTGGAAATGAGTAGTCCTGTCAAATCATGAAATTAGCACTTTGTTAGTATTTTATTTATCAAAATTAAAATGGTCAAAAAAATAAAATAAAAATATAAACATCTTACAAAGGAAATCTCCTTATTAATTAAATTAGCAAAGCAAAATAACAATATTAGAAAAAAGATTTTATATTAAAAAATTTGCTTTGTTAAAAGTTTGAGTGGGAAGTGGGGGCCACCGCATCCTCCACTATCCCGAGGATGCAGCCTTGTTGGGCGGTACTCAAGGTACCGTCGACAGGGGGGTACCCTATCGGTGGTACCTTGAGTACTGTCCACCGACGGTTCCGTCAAATGCTGCGCAGAGCCCTTTCTAAAAGGTAATGCATTTTTTTTAAGAGTGTTTTAGATTTTTTTATATCACATTTTTTTTTAATATTAATAATTTTTGTTGCTATGTATAGTTGTTTATTAATAAATTTTATTTTAATATAAGTAAGTTTTAATTAATATGTTTTGTTTAAATGATAATAAGATTATTTCTAATGTTAATAAATTTTATTAATATGTAATTATTAATAAATTTTATTTTAATATTAGTTAATTTTGTTAATTGTTTTATTTAAGATGTAAATAAATTATATTAATAGATTTTATTAACATGAATTATTTTAAATATTAGTTAATTTCATTAATATGTTATATTTTATTTTGGCAATGGAATTTCATTAACATCATCAATTTTTGGTCAATGAATTTCTTAACGTCACAAGCACAATTTTGTTAGTGGGTTATAACCATGGTCATTAGTAAATAGTTTACATAATCTTGTCTTAATTATTCGATCATAAAAGTGTCAATTGTAGGGAATTTGGACTTTAACCTTACAAATCTAATTATTGCCATTCATAGAACAATGTTTTGATTATTTTTTTTATTGAAATTGGGTATTTTCATTAAGATGAATTTTATGGCACTTCTTAGGTGTTTCTATTTACTTATGATATTAATGGGACATGATTATTGTGAGAATTCTCTAGTAGACCCTTTTCTTGAACTCACTTATGATGATTATGAAACATATTGGATTATGGTTTTATTTCAATTCAAATTGATGTCATTGTATATTCTTCGTGTCTTCTTTTACATTATGGGATGTCGGGTTTTAGATGACCTAGGAGAATATAGAGGCTAGGGTATGTGTTAGGTATTCGTGCTTTTCAGTTATGTCTGGTGTGTGTGCACTCTATCTGATTATCATTCCTGTTTGACCATTGGGTTCATGTTATACTGTATTCTATTTTTGGTATCTCTGTAACCATATCTAGTTTATTTGTGTGAAAATGGATATGAGGTTACGTAGTTGTATACCTAATTAGATCTAGGAGAGATCTTTGAGCCTAGGGTAGTTTACCTAGACATGTAGTAGGAGGTGACTTGCAATAAGCGTCGGGGCCCTCAAGTGGCTACCAGGATCACTTATTGTAAGTTTTCAGTAATCAAGTGATAACTTAATATAACTAAGGGGAAATAAAAGAACCTAATAAGATATGAGTCCTCACCCAGGTGTTAGTGCTAGTACAGACTAAGATGGGTTGAGAAGATGACTAGCCCCTTTTTAAGGGATGAGTTGGCATAGTTGATGACTTTGTCAGTACGAGGGGTCATTGATACCATGTAAGGTCACTTGAGTGCCAAGATCCAGAGAGATTAGCAAGACAAAACTCAAGGGTTAGATGTACATGATGACACCTTCCTATGCATAGACTGGTTATTCTACATGTGTCGGTTGCCTCTGGTTTAGTGAGTTGTACCTTTATCTTTATCATGTGTATCATGAGTTAGAGTGTTTTCAGGATCCTTCTACTTAGGGTTTTATCCTTGTTTGGTATTGGTTATCCGATTGGGGTTTGTGGTTATCTCCTCAGCACGATGGGGTAGGCCTTTATGGTTCTACATGGACGGGTGGTAGTGATTCTTTACCATTTGATATTCGACGTCCTGGTGCCAGTGCTTGATGGTGTTCCTGTAGATGGATTCCTTATGATGCTTCTTCTTT
This sequence comes from Chamaecyparis obtusa, assembly GCA_027943335.1. NCBI lineage: Eukaryota > Viridiplantae > Streptophyta > Pinopsida > Cupressales > Cupressaceae > Chamaecyparis > Chamaecyparis obtusa. The sequence continues at coordinate 439,053 of BSBK01004755.1, read as the reverse complement.
GGTGTTTCTTTCTTATCTTCATTATTTGTAATCCCGTATTAGTGTATCACATGTGATACCTAATTTGGACATTGTATTATCATAGTTAGTTTTATTACTGCATACCCTGCAACATGTGCAGTGGATGTCAATTTATTTAGATATCATGGATGTCCATGAGGATTGTATTCATTGTTATATCATGTAATTGTAATTTATAAGTTATGGAATCTTTTATTGATCTTAGTTCTAGTTGTGTTTTATTCTTACCTAATTCTACGTCATGGAACCCTTGAGTCTTGTAATCTGAGTTGGATGTTGTTTCAATGTGAGTAAATGGTAATTTCTTTTGCACTGTTGTTTATCTTGTATGTTAACTTTAGAAAAAAAAATTGTTCACCAAACTTAGTAGCATGTTTAGGGTTAAATTCTCTTGGGTTCCCTAGCGGGGCGTTACACACTGTGCTGCTATAACGTCATCTTCAACACCTCCTTCATGATAATCTGTCAGATCTGAAACATTAAATAATGGTGAAATATTTAGCTCAGTAGGAAACTCAACTTCATATGCATTTACTGAATCATGCTTCTTCAGTATCCTACATGGCCCAAACTTCTTCATTTTCATCTTTTTATATGTACCAAATGAAAGTCGCTCCTTCCACAAATGAACCATGACTTCATCTCAATCCTAAAATTCCTTATGCATCCTTTTCTCATCTACCTTAGCCTTATAATAAGAATTCATCTTTATAATATGCTTCCTCACCTCCTCATGGATGTTCTTTAAATGTTCTACAAAATCTTTAGCTTTAGCACTACTTATTTTTGCTTTATCTATCTTCCTCAACTCATATGCATTTTTGGGACTACTCCCATATACAATCTAGATTGGTGATTTAACAATGGTCTTGTTGATAGAATTATTGTATGCAAATTCTTCCTGTGGTAAAATCAAATCCCATCCCGTTGGCTTATCTCCAACCAAACATCTCAGCAAATTTCCCAAACTCCTATTCACCACCTCTCTCTGTCCATTAGTCTGTAGATGATGTGATGAACTAAACTTCAAATCTATCTTCAACTTCTTCTACAATGTATGCCAGAAATATCCAATGAACTTAGTGTCCTTATCTGAAACTATACTATTTGGCAAACCATGTAGTCTCACTACTTCTGTGAAAAAAATTATGCTACATGAACAACATCATTAGTCTTCTTGCAAGGAATAAAATGTGCCATCTTTTAAAATCTTTCAACTACAACAAAAATTTAATATGTCCCTGATGTGTCCTTGGTAAACCAAGAACAAAGTCCATACTGATATCCTCCCAAGGCTTCTTTGGTACAGGTAATGGCTGATACAAGCCATTATTCTACTTCACTCCTTTCGCCATTTGACATACTCTGCAACTCTATACAAACTTCTTGACATATTGCTGCAACTGTGGCCAATAATAATTCTCACTAACCAAAGCAAGGGTTTTATCATGACCAAAATGTCCAGCCAATCCTCTGCTATGCTTCTCCTTGATGAGATTCTCCCTCATAGAACTTCTTGGAATGCACAACTGACTCCCTCTGAATAGCATATCATCCTGAATGATCAAACGCGGCCACTTCGTTCTGTTTAGAGTAACAAGTTCTTTACAAGCTTTCCAAGCTTCACAAAAATCAGGATCCTCTGGATACAAATTCTTGAGTTCCTTGAACCCAACCACCTCAATCTACATCTCTATCAGCAATAGTTTCCTTCTGCTAAGCGTATCTACAACCCTATTAGACTTTCCTCTTCTATGTTTCAAAACAAATGTATAACTCTGCAAAAACTCAACCCATTTCAAATGCGTTTGATTCAACTTTCCTTGATTATTCAAATATTGCAAAGCTTGATGATCAGTATACAAACCAAATTCTGTAGGAAATAGATAATGTTTCCACTTCTTCAATGCCTGAACTATAGCATAAAATGCCTGATCATAAACAAAATATTTTCTCTTGGCATCTTTCAACTTCTCACTAAAATAAGCAATAGGTTTACCTTCTTGTCTCATAATAGCTCCTATTGCAGTACCACTAGCATCACAATCTACTTGAAATGCATTATTAAAATCTAGAAGTGCTAAAATAGGTTGTTTTGTAACTTTCTATTTCAATAGTTTAAAACTCTTATCTGCCTAATTAGTCCACTTGAACTCTTTTCTATCCCCTCTTATTATTTTAGTCAAGGGTCCACAAATACTACTAATATTTTTGATAAACCTTCTATAAACACTAGCCAAACCATGAAAAGATCTTACCTTAGTATCACTCCTTGGAGTAGTCCATTCAAGGATAGCTTGTACTTTCTATGGGTCTATTTTTAGACATTTTGCTGAAACTACAAATCCCAAATACACTAACTCCTTCACAAAACTACACTTCTTCAAATTAATCAACAATTTCTCATCTCTCAACTTCTTAAACACCATACAAATATGCATCATATGTTCCTCCAATGTCTTTCTAAAGATCAAAATATCATCTAGGTAAACAATGACAAACTTACCTAGAAATTCTTTCAGAACCTCGTTCATGAGCCCCATGAAAGTGCTCACTGCATTGGTTAGCCCAAAAGGTATGACTAAGAACTCATACAGTCCTTCCTTTGTCTTTAAGGTAGTCTTCCATTCATCTCCTTCTTTGATCTGAGTCTAGTGATATCCACTCTTCAAATCTATCTTTGAGAAATACACAGCCTCACTCAAACAGTCCATAATATCATCCATTCATGGTAATGGAAACTGGTACTTGATTGTGATCTTGTTTATGGCTCTAGAACCTGTACACATCCTCCATTCTCCATTCTTCTTTGGTGATAATACCACTAGTACATCATAGGGACTTAGACTCTCTTGAATCAATCCATTCCACAATAACTCATGTATGTGTCTATCCAACTCTTCACTTTTTGCTGGTGTCATTCTGTGTGCTACCTTGTTTGGAAAACTAGCTCCTGGAATCATATCCATCTAATGACTGATCTTCCTTATCGGTGGTAATCCATTAGGTACATTATCAGATACACTATCTTGAAACTCATTCAACAAATCTGCAACCTCTATAGGTACATCCTCTACTTCCTCTTTACCAACTTTTGGAATTAAAGAAAAACACACATGCTCATACCTCATACCATCTAGGAATTTCCTTCCATCAACAAAATTTATTCTTGCACTACCACATAACTTTTCTTCAGTCTCCTTCAATGGCTTTAGCTTATGTCGCACTCCATCCTTTGTCAAGGAATAGGTATTCACATGACCATTGTGTACATCACATCTATCAAACTACCATGACCTACCCAACAACATGTGACATGTATCCATAGGTATGATATCATATAGTAGATCATCATGGTACCCACCAATCTTGAACTTTACTAGGCATTGTTTACTGACCATGACCTTGTTGTCATCCTGCACCCAGGCAATCCGATATGGATGTGGGTGTTTCTGTCTCTTGAGCTTCAACTTTGTCACCATCTCTTCTGACACCAAATTGTTAGTGCTTCCACTATCAATAATAACATCATAAAATTTACCCTCACACTTGCATCTAGTGTGAAATAGGCTCCTCCTTTGTTTAGGTTCATTCTCACCACTCAGCAAGACTATTTTGTTAATCAACATTTCTCCTATTTTAGCATCTTCAAAATTTTAGGATCTGACATCTTCATCTACATGTTCCACTCTCGCCTGGCCTTCATTCGTTGTATCCATCCTTCCTTGGCATTGAAGACATTCAAATGCCCTATGAGCTCCTTCTCCACACTGAAATTTTTTTCCATGAAAGCCTCCTCTTCTAGATCCTTGTCCTTTTCCTCTTCCTCTCTGATCTCTATTGTTTTGATCTTGGAAATGATTGGAATTGTTTCCTCTCTGATTTTGATTGCTACTAGCCTCATCCTTCTTTTTTGGATCTTCATTTCAACCTGCATATGACCGTCCACCAAATCATCCACCGTGACCTCTTCCATTTTGTCTGCTCTCAAACTTCTTGTTCAACTTTTCCTCTACTTTTAGGGCAAACTAGTATGCCTCTTAAATACTATTCATTCAAACCAGATTTAGCTCCTCTTGAATGCTCGGCCTTAACCCATTAAGGTAATAGGAAAATTTCTCCTTTTCAGCTTCTGCATGGCCTTTTTTTATGAGGATTTGATAGAACTCTTCTGTATACTCCTAAACATATCTTCTTGCCTGCTTCAAAATTTGCATCTTCTTCAGTAGGTCAAGCTCATAATCAACAGGAATGAACTGCCACTTCAATTTATCCACCATTTGATCCTATCTTTCCCTCTTCTATTTCATTCCAATTGAATCTCTTGCCACTAAATCTTTGCGTGACCTTTTAGTCTGGCCTTCACAAACTTGACCCGATCAGGATCCTCAATATCTTCATACTCAAAATATTCTTCACATTCATTGATCTAGTCGATCAATTCTTCTGGGTTAAGATTTCTTGAAAATGCAGGAACCTCAATCTTAGGTCTTTTTTTGATCTTGGAAATGGCTCGAAAAAGCCTTTCTTCCTCCTGGTTCACAACTTTGACTTCTCCTTCTTAATCTTATTCTTCGGCTTCATCCTCGCTTTCATCTTTGACATTAAGATTCATTCCTCTGTGAATCTCCTCTTGCAATGCTCATACTTGTCTCTAGAGTACTCTAACTTCAGGTGTGACAACACCAGCTCTTCTACCATGTTCCCTTCATGGAGGCATTTTTGTGATTCTTGTTGAAACCCTAACCATGGTCCTAGTGAAAACTACCTCACAGTCGGTGATCTATTTACATAGAAACCCTAACCCATGGTCCTAGTGCAAACTACCTCACAATCGGCAATTTGTTTACACACTTAGGAACTCCTGCTCTAATACCACTTGATGAAGGGTGCTCCCTTTAATACCACAAACACATAATAAAAATAGAGAAACAACAACAATATGCAAGAACAAAAAATGGGCTTCTTATTATCTCCACAAATGTGGAATTACAAACTTTCAGAATTACAATATGCAAAGCCACATGGGCATTCCCTTACAATATTCTATATGACAAAGCCTTGAATCAATACCCAGATCTACTATCTAGAACTATCCTGAACTACCTAAGACAACACTATAGCCTTCCTTATATAGTCAATATTTCCACCACCTAGGAAGTTTTTAGAATTTTTAGCCAACAAGGCCGACCAAAGTTAGAATTATTTTATTTTAAAATTTATTAAATCAAATTCAGCTCAAAATAACTTTTGAAACCCAAACATACATTTTTAAGGAAAATCATTTTCCATTATTTAAAGTGACCCAACTTCCAAAGACCATAAGTCATCTCCAATTGACTCGATTGACTATTATGACCCCTTTCTAGAAAGGTCACGAAGCACTCTACAAGTTTGACTCACATAAGCGCCTGTCACCCAAATTTTTGACCTCATCCGGGGCCTCTTAAGCCTTCAAAACTGAGTTCAAAGTTTCTGTACCCTGATGCCAATACCAAAAATCTTTAATATCTTCAAGAGTACACTTGATCTAGCAATGAAACTTTACTGGCAGACTGATATGACCAAAATGAACCTCCAAGGAAGAAATCAGAACATTACAAGATCAGATGACCAACTTACTAAAAATAGAAATTTTTCATAAATAGCAGCTCTGCACAAGATAGCCCTTATTGAATACAAAAATAAAAATATTTTTGTGTGATGCAAGATTTCTCTTACACCCAGGATGCTCCTGCATGACTATGATTTCAAGTTTGAAGATAAAGTTTGTTATGAGATCAATGACTAACAAAATTTGAAGAAGATCTAAAGGATGGAATTGAAGTGAGTTATTGATAGATCTACCAAGGAAGGTTGAAGCAACAAAAATCAATGAAGGAGATTAAGCGGAAAAATCTGATGGATGAAAAGAAAATGGTTTACTTTTCTATATAAGATACATTGGTTTCATTGTTGAAACTATGCTAGAAGGAGACTATAGAGATATTTCATGAACACAACTTGATGCATGTCTAATTAGACTAGTTGAAGAAGAACCGAACTACAGAACAGATCAAGCATCGGAGAGATTTACCAAGAGATAGTAAGTTATTGAATATTGATGAACTGAATTGAAATATTGATCATAGGATTTTTATGGGCTTAGAATAGATCTGAACATTTGCAAAATGAAGTTGTATTATAATCAGATCACCTACTATTTTAGTTTAACCATTGTAACAGAAAAATATCTTAACTGAGTGGACTTGGAAGTCTTGTGATGTCATTCATAGAATGCACATTATTATCTTGTCAACCCCAGAGTGAATGTTGGTTGGATGATAATTATTAGTCTTAAATCCTCTAACAAGGTCACATCTTACAGTGTGTTGGTAACCTTTAACAAGGTTGGCTCTTCACTAAGCTCACTTCAGAAGAGTGAAAATTATTTTAGGTTACCGGTCCTAGGTGGTTTTTCCCTTAACAGGGTTTCCATGTTAAATCATTGTATTATGTATTTCTATGATGATTTCTTTATTGTCATACTTTACATACTACATATTTTATTTGATCAGTAGTTACTGTGAGTTAATTAACTGGTAATCGGTAAAGGCACAAATAGTTTAAGAGTTTTTGTTACTGAGCTGCAGAATTTATTGAAATTGTTTTTAAAATTACATTGTAAGATTTGGGACTGTAGGATAACTGATCTAGCTGATTCATCCCCCCTCTCAGTTATTCTAACAACACTAAGTTTTTCAGTTATTAGATTGCACATTTTTCCAAATTTTCCATCCTTCAATGGATACTCAATAGTTTTAAATATTTGTACATCAACTAATTATTGTCCAAAATCAATTGAAATATTTTCATGCAAACATTCATCTAATAATGTAAGATTTCCACATACATCACATACACTAGAAACACATGCATTCAAAAGATAAAATTGCTCATTAGGTGGGTTACAAAACAAACTTGCTATAAAATCCTTTACAGTTTGAGGTGGTATATTTATACCACATTCTTGCAACATTTCATTAGTATGCATAGTAGAATGTATAGATCAAAAAATATCATAATGATAATGAAATTAAACATGATTTTTGCAACAACAGGTGATTCTTTCTTTGTTAATCCTTACATACCATGGTTTACATTTTTCAAAAGATCTTTGACTAATACTAATAGTTAACACCTTATCATTCACAATTTTTTTATACAATTTAGTTTGAGTCATATCCAAAAGCTATTTTGGATGTGGATCATGAACTTTTGAACCAACTCTTAATTTAAGAACATCTTTGGCATTAGGGGATACTCTTGTATTATCATGCCAAAATTTTTCAATGAAAGTTTTGAATTAACTAGTAAGTTTCATGTCAGACCTCGGGAGTCTTCCACTGAAGGTCCATAAGTGGTTTGCTGGATCACTTTCAAAGTTAACTCTTCTCTTTAAAGTTCTTCTTAAAGTTTCATGATGAATATTAAGATATCCACTTATGTTTGAAATCATTCTTTTATCAGTAGTAGTATTGTTTACTAAAGATGTTGTTAGTGCTCATCGAGCCGCATTACTATCTTTAGAATGACTTTTCTTTCCAATTGTGTCAAAGGCGCTAGCAATAGTTGATACAACTTTTTTTAGAGAATCATCCTTCTTCTTGGATTTCACATAAATGCCTAACCTCTTCATCACTTTTCACATTTTAGACATTTTAATTAAATGTAACATTAATTGACATTGAAACCCAAATTTCTTATTATAAAAAAATTATATAAATAATTTGATCGCGTGTTTCCTAATCTATCTCCATGAAACCAAACCATGTAGATTGTCTAGCACATCATTTGTTATTTGAAATTGTCTATTTATTTCATTATCATTCAAAGCAGTTTCTTTCTCAATCGATGTTTCTATGTCTACATCCACATTGTTGATTTCAATTTGAATTGGTGTTTGATTTTCAATTTCAATCGAGTTTTGAATTTTAGTTCCTTTATCATTATGATTAACATTACTAATTTGTGGAATTTGATGTGCAATTAAATTTTTTACTCTATTTTTAGGAATAAAATTGAAATCATTTATATTGTAACCTACTTCTAGCAATTGATAAACTTCTTTATCAAAATAAGTTACATCTGGTTGTGAAGACATACCTGTATCCAATACTGTATTAGAAGATGCACCTAAATTTTGTTCTTCAACCTCTGCATCCATTATGGTGTCTCCACTTTCCTCCTCTTATGAAATAATTGTTGAACTCAATGCTTGAACATTATTTAGTTTTTGAAGTCTTTTTTCTTCTTTCCCGTTGTCATTTTGCCTCCTCTTTATTTGTTGCAACCTCCTTAGTTGTCAAAACCTTCCTTAGCCTCTTTCTGCATTGGTTTTATCCCACTTTTGCACCAAGATTCAAGTTCAAATGATTCTTTTCATGTCAGATCCAAAATAAGACAAAAAAAGAGAATGTTGATCAAAACATTATGTTTGCCTAGTATAGATCATTAAAAAAATGATTGAAAAATCATCAATCATTGAGATCAGGCCCACAGTCCTATTTTTTGGCTGCAATGACTCTTTACAAAATGGACACCCATTATTTAAATGGAATGGACACTCGATATTTAAATGAAATGGGCACCCATTTTTTAATTTTACAAAACGGGTGCCCATTTTTTGAATTTTAAAAAACAAGTGCCTTTTTTGTAAAACTGAGTGGGAACCATACCGCTGGATTGGTTTTTGGTTCACGACAGGCTTGGTGGGACCAATCCTATGCTTGGCCCTGCAAAAATATGGCTAAGGCATTAGAGTAAAAATTTTTGGCCTTGCCATAATTTTTTGGACACCTTCTCGAATGAATTTTTTGATAAAATGAAAACCCATTTTAGCTCTTATTGTGCAGATTATAAAAATATAAATTTTATAGTGATATGATAAATTTTAATATTTTTACAATATTTATTAAGCCAACGTGGTACCTAAACTTGAAATACTAAGGATAACTAAAATTTTAATAACTTTTTTAATTTTACGTTTTTTGAAAAATGAGTTATATGACATCAATCTACATAAAATTTTCTTCAAATTTTTATTTTTTTTGAAAAAAGGTGAAGTTATCATCAAATTATGGTGGTTGTACACTAGAGGTTTCAAAAATATACTTTATAGTCAATTAAAAATTAATTAAAAAAATATTCAATAAAAAAAAGATAAAATATTCTCATTAATCTTCAGTGTTTTAGGTACCTTTTCCCAAAAGGATTCACAAAAATATATTTATTTACTTCAAAAAAGGGTGGTTGGACATATGTGAGGTGTGGTCCTAAAAAAAACATTATGAAAAAGTGGTTTTTAAACATGCCTACTAAAATTCAATTTAAACCATGTGGGTATTGAAATAAATTACATATTTGAAAACTAGACTCCAAGCACTAAATTTAATATTATTGAAGTTTTTCAAGATTCAATCTTTAAGTGCCTCAAATTTTGACATCAATTGACAAAAATTTTGAAAAATAGAGAAAACAGTTCAACTTTTTGCCCAAAAGTGGGACTTAACTCCTTGCAGCCACCCTTATCATAGGGGGAGATACCAACAACAAAGATATTGACATAAAAATTTTGAAGGGTCAGAGAAGAATCAAAGTTTTTGCTATCAATACCAAAGGGGGAGATTGTTGGAAGTCTAAGGATAAGTTTTTTTATTGATGTCAAACTAAAGCATTTATCAGATATATAAGACATATATCGGAGTTAGTTATCAGAAGACTGACAATTATCAAATAAAGGGAAAATAAGTATTACATCCGACAAAAGGAAATAGAGAAAACCATTTATGGATGAAATTGAGATGAAGGAACCCTAAGATCTAAGGTCATGATTATCTGGTTTAATGAACAAAATCATATAAAAGGATCGAAGGAGAAAATTAGAAGACATGAGAGAGTGAGAAAGAAAAAGACATCTCGGTGAAGAACAAGAAGCAAAGGAAAGAAGAGTTTGAAGATAGAGACAAAGAGCATAAGGGATCTAACAATATTTGGAGGAAAGCACAAGTGGTTCAATTATCTTGTAAGGAATCCTAAAAAAATTTCTAGAAGGTATCATAAATCCCTGATGTAGGAGCATCCTGGGTGTAAGAGCAATCTTGCATCACCCAAAAATATTTCTGTTTTTGTATTCAATAAGGGCTATTTTGTGCAGAGCTGCTATTTATGAAAAGTTACTATTTTTGGTAATTTTTGTATGTACTCAGAATGATCTGATTTCTTTCTTGGAGGTTCATTTTGGTCATATAAGTCTACCAGTAAAGTTTCATTGCCAGATCAAGTGTATATTGGAAGATATTGAAGATTTTTGGTATTGGCAGTAGGGTACAGAAACTTTGAACTTAGTTTTGAAGGCTTTAGAGGCCCTGGATGAAGTCAAAAATTTGAGTGACAAGTGCTTGCATTGGTCAAGCCTGTAGAGCGCTTCGTGACATTTCCGAAATGGGGTTATAATAGCTGATCGGGTCAACTGGTGATGACTTATGGTCTTCGAAAGTTGGGCCACCTGAAATGGCGGAAAATAATTTTCTTTAAAAATTTTGTTCGGGTTTCAAAGGTTATCTTGAGTCGACTATGATGTAATAAAATGTAAAATAAAATAATTCTAAGTTTGGTCAGCCTTATTGGCTAAAAATTCTGGAACCTTCCCAGGCGGTGGAAAATTGTCTATATAAGGAAGGCTGTATTATTGTCTTAGGCAGTTCAGAATAGTTCTGGGTAGTAGATTTGGGTAATAGTTCGAGGCTTTTTCCTGCAGAATATTGTAAGGGAATGCCCATGTGGCTTTGCATATTGTAATTCTGAAAGTTTGTAATTCCACATTTGTGGAGATAATAAGAAGCCAATTTTTTGTTCTTGCATATTGTTGTTGTTTCTCTATATCTATTATGTGTTTGTGGTATTAAGGGGAGCACCCTTCATCAGGTGGTATCAGAGCAGGATTTCTTGAGTGTGTAAACAAATCACCGACTGTGAGGCAGTTTGCACCAGGACCGTGGCTAGGGTTTCAGCGCGCATCATGAAAATGCCTCCACGAAGGGAACGTGGCGGAAGAGCTGGTGTTGTAACACCTGAGGTTAGAGAGCTGCAGAGACAAGTGCGAACATTGCAAGAAGAGATTCACAAAGGAATGAATCTTAATGTCAGAGATGAAAGTGAGGATGAAGCCGAAGAAGAATATCAAGAAGGAGAAGCTGAAATTGTGAACCAGGAGGAAGAAAGACTTTTTCGGGCGATTTCCAAGATTGGGAAAAGACCTAAGATTGAGGTTCCTACATTTTCTGGAAATCTTAACCCAGAGGAATTGATCGACTGGATCAATGAATGTGAGGAATATTTTGAGTACGAAGATGTTGAGGATCTTGATAGGGTCAAATTTGTGAAGGCCAGATTGAAAGGTCATGCGAAGATCTGGTGGCAAGAAATTCAATTAGAGAGAATTAGAAGAGGGAAAGATAAAATCACAAGATGAGATCGGATGGTGGATAAATTGAAGTGACAGTTCATTCCTGTTGATTATGATCTTGACCTACTGAAGAAAATGCAGAGTTTGAAGCAAGCAGGAAGATCTGTTCAGGAGTATACAGAGGAGTTCTACCGACTTCTCATCAGAATAGGCCATGCAGAAGCTGATAAGGAGAAAGTTGCCCGATACCTTAATGGGTTAAGGCCAAACATTTAGGAGGAGCTGAATCTGGTTTAAATGAACAGTATTGAAGAGGCATACCAGTTTGCCCTAAAAGTAGAGGAAAAGTTGAACAAGAAGTTTGAGGGCAGACAAAACAGAAGAGGTCGTGGTGGACGATCTGGTGGACAGTCATATGGTGACCAAAATGAAGATCCAAAAAAGAAGGATGAGGCTAGTAGCAGTCAGAATCAGCGAGAAAATAATTCCAATCGTTTCCAGGATTAGAATAATAGAGATCAGAGAGGAAGAGGAAGAGGACAAGGATCTGAAAGAGGTGGCTTCTGTGGAACATGTTTTCACTGTGGAGAAGAAGGTCATAGGGCATTTGAATGTCCTCAGCGCCAAGGAAGAACAGACAGGAGAAATGAAGGCCAGGCCAGAGTTGCACATGTAGATGAAGATGCCAGATCATCAAATTCTGAAGATGCTGAAAGAGGAGAAACGTTGATTAACAGAAGAGTCTTGTTGAGTGGTGAGAATGAACCTGAGCAAAGAAGGAGCCTGTTTCACACCAGGTGCAAGTGCGAAGGTAAATGTTGTGATGTGATTATTGATAGTGGAAGCAGTGACAATTTGGTGTCAGAAGAGATGGTGACAAAGTTGAAGCTCAAGAGACAGAAACACCCACATCCATATCGGATTGCCTGGGTACAGGATGACCACAAGGTCATGGTCAATGAACAATGTCTGGTGAAGTTCAAGATTGGCGGATACCAAGATGATGTATTGTGTGATATCATATCTATGGATGCATGTCATATGTTGTTTGGTAGACCATGGCAGTTTGACAGATGTGCTGTACATGATGGTCGTGCGAATACCTATTCCCTGACAAAGGATGGAGTGCGACATAAGCTAAAACCATTGAAGGAGACTGAAGAAAAGGTATGTGGTAATGCAAGGATAACTTTTGTTGATGGAAGAAATTTCCTAGATGGTATGAGGCATGAGCATGTATGTTTTACTTTAATTCCAAAAGTTGGTAAAGAGGAAGTAGAAGATGTTCCTATAGAAATTACAGATTTGTTGAATGAGTTTCAGGATATTATATCCGATAACGTGCCTGATGGATTACCACCAGCCAGGAAGATCAGTCATCAGATGGACTTGATCCCATGAGTGAGTTTGCCGAATAAGGCAGCACACAGAATGACACCTGCAAAAAGTGAGGAGTTGAACAGACAAGTACATGAACTGTTATAGAAAGGATTGATCCGTGAGAGTCTGAGTCCCTATGCTGTACCAGTAGTATTAGCACCAAAGAAGAATGGAGAATGGAGGATGTGTATAGATTTTAGGGAAATAAACAAGATCACAATCAAGTACAGGTTTCCATTGCCACGAATGGATGATATTATGGACTATTTGAGTGGAGCTGTGTATTTCTCAAAGATAGATCTGAAAAGTGGATATCATCAGATTCAGATTAGAGAAGGAGATGAATGGAAGACTGCCTTCAAGATAAAGGAAGGACTATATGAGTGGTTAGTCATGCTTTTTGGGCTAACCAATGCACCGAGCACTTTCATGCGGCTCATGAACGAGGTTCTAAAAGAATTTCTGGGTAAGTTTGTCATTGTTTACCTAGATGATATTTTGATCATTAGTAAGACATTGGATGAGCATATGATGCATATTAGTATGGTATTTGAGAAGTTGAGAGAAGAGAAATTGTTGATTAATTTGAAGAAGTGCAGTTTTGTGAAGAAAGAGTTGGTGTATTTGGGATTTGTAGTTTTAGCAAAAGGTCTAAAAATGGACCCAGAGAAGGTACAGGCTATCCTTGAATGGCCTACTCCGAGGAGTGCTACTGAGGTAAGATCTTTTCATGGTCTAGCTAGCTTTTACAGAAAGTTTATCAAAAATTTTAGCAATATTTGTGGACCCTTGACTGAAACAATGAGAGGGGATAGAAAAGAGTTTAAGTGGACTAATGGGGTAGAAAAGAGTTTTCAATTGTTGAAACAAAAAGTTACAGAACAACCAGTTTTAGCACTTCCAGATTTTAATAAGGTGTTTCAAGTAGATTGTGATGCTAGTGGTACTGCAATAGGAGCTGTTATGAGCCAAGAAGGTAAACCCGTTGCTTATTTTAGTGAGAAATTAAATGATGCCAAGAGAAAATATTCTGTTTATGATCAGAAATTTTATGCTATAGTTCAGGCATTGAAAAAGTGGAGGCACTATCTACTTCCTAAGGAGTTTGTTTTTTATACTGATCATCAAGCTTTGCAATATTTGAATAGTCAAGGAAAATTGAATCAAAGGCATTTGAAATGGGTTGAGTTTTTGCAGAGTTATACATTTGTTTTGAAACACAGGAGTGGAAAGTCTAATAGGGTTGCAGATGCTCTTAGCAGAATGCAACTATTGCTGACAGAAATGCAGATTGAAGTGGTTGGGTTCAAGGAACTCAAGAATTTGTATCTAGAGGATCCTGATTTTAGTGAAGCTTGGAAGGCTTGTATAGAACCTGTTACTCTAGATAGGATGAAATGGTTGGATTTTATCATCCAAGATGATATGCTATTCAGAGGGAGTCAGTTGTGCATTCCACGAAGTTCTATGAGGGAGAATCTCATCAAGGAGAAGCATAGTGGAGGATTGGCTGGACATTTTGGTCATGATAAAACCCTTGCTTTGGTTGGTGAGAATTATTATTGGCCACAATTGCAGCAAGATGTGAAGAAGTTTGTACAGAGTTGCAGAGTATGTCAGATGGTGAAAGGAGTGAAGCAGAATACAGAGTTGTATCAGCCATTACCTATACCAGAGAAGCCTTGGGATGATATCAGTATGGACTTTGTTCTTGGTTTACCGAGGACACAGCGGGGACATGATTCAATTTTTGTAGTAGTTGACCGATTTTCAAAGATGGCACATTTCATTTCCTGGTGGAAGACTAATGATGTTGTTCATGTAGCAGAATTGTTTTTCAGAGAAGTAGTGAGACTTCATGGTTTGCCAAGGACCATAGTTTCAGATCGGGACGCTAAGTTTGTTGGATATTTTTGGCGTACATTGTGGAAGAAGTTGAAGATAGATTTGAAGTTCAATTCATCACATCATCCACAGACTGATGGACAGATAGAGGTGGTGAATAGAAGTTTGGGAAATTTGCTGAGATGTTTGGTTGGAGATAAGCCAACAGGATGGGATTTGATTTTACCACAGGCAGAATTTGCATACAATAATTCTGTCAACAGGAGCACTGGTAAATCACCATTCCAGATTGTATATGGAAGTAGTCCAAGAAATGCATCTGAATTGAGGAAGATAGATAAAGGAGAAATAAGTAGTGCTGAAGCTGAGGATTTTGCAGAACACTTGAAGAACATCCATGGGGAGGTGAGGAAGCATATTACCAAGATGAACGCACAGTATAAGGCTAAGGCAGATGAGAAAAGGAGGTATAAGGAATTTCAAGTTGGTGATGAAGTCATGGTTCATTTGCGGAAGGAGCGGTTTCTAGTTGGTACATATAATAAGCTGAAAATGAAGAAGTTTGGACCATGTAGGATACTGAAGAAACATGATTCAAGAAATGCATATGAGGTAGAATTGCCTACTGAGCTAAATATTTCACCAGTGTTTAACATTTCAGATCTGATAGAGTATCATGAAGGAGGTGTTGAAGATGAGATCACAGTAGCACAGTGGAGTATTCCAGCAACTAGTTCAGACACTAAGGAGATCGAAGATATACTGGACAGTCATGTTGGCAGAAGCACAAGGAACAAGACATATGAAGAATATCTGGTCAAGTGGAAAGGATGACCTGTTGAAGATTCATCATGGCTGACAAAGGAGGAGGTTAGCCATCTTTGCTTTCCTCTACACACCTGAGTCGTGACAGGGTCACTTCTCAAATTACCCTGGGTGTCTAATGCAGGAGCATCCTGGGTGTAAGAGCAATCTTGCATCACCCAAAAATATTTTTGTTTTTGTATTCAATAAGGGCTATTTTGTGTAGAGCTGCTATTTATGGAAAGTTACTATTTTTGGTAATTTTTGTATGTGCTCAGAATGATTAGATTTCTTTCTTGGAGGTTCATTTTGGTCATATAAGTCTGCCAGTAAAGTTTCATTGCCAGATCAAGTGTATATTGGAAGATATTGAAGATTTTTGGTATTGGTAGCAGGGTATAAAAACTTTGAACTCAGTTTTGAAGGCTTTAGAGTCCCTGGATGAGGTTGAAAATTTGAGTGACAAATGCTTGCATCAGTCAAGCCTGTAAAGCGCTTCGTGGTGTTTCCGAAATGGGGTTATAATAGCCGATCGGGTCAACTGGTGATGACTTATGGTCTTCGGAAGTTGGGCCACCTGAAATGGCGGAAAATAATTTTCTTCAAAATTTTTGTTCGGGTTTCAAAGGTTATCTTGAGCTGACTATGATGTAATAAAATGTAAAATAAAATAATTCTAAGTTTGATCGGCCTTATTGGCTAAAAATTCTGGAACCTTCCCAGGCGGTGGAAAATTGCCTATATAAGGAAGGCTGTATTATTGTCTTAGGCATTTCAGAATAGTTTTGGGTAGTAGATCTGGGTAATAGTTCGAGGCTTTGTCCTATAGAATATTGTAGGGGAATACCCATGTGGCTTTGCATATTGTAATTCTGAAAGTTTGTAATTCCACATTTGTGGAGATAATAAGAAGCCAATTTTCTGTTCTTGCATATTGTTGTTGTTTCTCTATATATGTTATGTGTTTGTGGTATTAAGGGGAGCACCCTTCATCAATCCCTTAATCGGGTAGTCTCTCACATGACTTTAGAAGTTCATTGTAAGAACATTTTGTAAATCATTAAATAGGGTGAATGCCCTTTAGGCAAGATAAAATCTCTTAAAAGAGTAGTCCTAACAAGACTTTAGATACATCTAACCATGTATCAATCACTCCTAATCAAGTGAGTCACTTAGAAAGTGACATATTGTAGTTGTAATCGACAAAATTTTTGAGTTGCATTTAAGAGTTGTGGGTACCATCCCCACCACACTTTTTTTCCTCTAACCAATGATTTATGTGACATCAAAAATCTATGTGTTGTGGGTGTGTGAATCATTGCATGAGTTATTGTTATTTACTTTATGTTATTTTAATTACAACATATCGGTAATACCGAATAGACTATCAACAAACTAGGAATAAAACTACATGTTTGAGATTGAGAAGTTTTAATTGATGCAAATTTTTAAGTTTTGATTCATGCCCCTCTCAGTACCTAATATTTCCAATCAACATAGGAATTAGTTTAAACATAGTTTTATTATTATTTTAAGATCTTGAATATGCACATGTATAACTAACATTTGAGTGTTTATGCTTTCTCGACACATACCACTATTCCACATATACAACTATACATGTCATCTATAACATATTGTGAAATATCTTCATGGGTTCAAAAAAGTGGTCACTCAAAATTTCTTTGAGGGATGGAAAAATGACTTCATTACCATGGAAGGTAGGACCTTTGAACTCTCGGTGGAGCTTATTACTCATGTCACTGGTATTCTCAATGAGGGTCAGAAGTTCTATAGAAATCATAAGATTTATGATATGGAGACTAAGAAGTTTCCTAAATCTGAGAAGGAGCAGTTGGATTTTGAGGAGACTCCCACCAATGGCTTCATAGATGTCTTCAAAATAAAAGAGATTTGGCGTAACATTCTATAGGTGGTTATGGAGTACTTCACCCTAGATGGGTGCTTTACTTGGGCTCACTCCCACCATTTTATGTTCCTCAATCACTTCAAGTACAAGGACACTATTAACATCCCTTATTATCTTCATTGCTCTCTCATTAAAATCCTAAATGAGCACAAGAAAATGCCTAAGAAGTCCATTTGACATGAGGGTTTAATTTTGTTGATTTATGAGCACATTATGAATACTATTCCTAACCCTACCTCCACCCCCATCTCGAGGAAGGGGAAACTGAGCTTTAAATCTCTCATTGATGGCTATGGTAAGTGGAAGGCTGAAAGAAATATTGGTAGAAGCTCTAAGAAAAGCCAGACTAGGAAGACTGAAATTTCTAAGGACTGTGTTGAGGATAATGAAACTAAGGAGTTCAAGGAGAAGGAGGATTGTGTGAACCAAAATATGCAGAACCCTAATAAGGATGTAGAGGATACTGAAGACTCTGATGATAATGTCATTCCCTAGGATGAGGGTGAAAATAAGGAGAGTAACAGTAAGGGTTTGGATAAGAACATTGAGACAAAGGCAGGGACTCAAAATCAATCTGAGGACTAGAGGAATACTGATGATTCTCAAAATAGGGAGGTTGAATTTGTTTCAAAAAATATGGAAAAGGAGGATTTGGGCAACAAGGATACTAGGGTCAAGATCAATCTGGAAGGTAAACCTACTAAATGCTTAAATTTTGAAGAAGCCATGGCTCACAATTCTCATAGCCTAGAAGACTTTGTGGATACTGCTCTTCAGTATGCTTAGAAGAAGAATGTTGACAAAGATTTTCACAAAGAGGAGGTCCCCATTCTAGATGATTTTGTTGCTAGTATGAGGCATGATGTGCCTATTTCCCAAGACTCTCAGGAGAACATCCATGATGGTAGTGAGAATTCCAGCAAAAGGAGAATCAAAGAATCCTCTATCAAGCCGATCTTTGAGGACTTTGATGATAAAGAGAAAGTTACTATCAGAGCCCTCCAGATAGCTAAAGCTAAAGGCTTATACTCCTTCAAATTTAATAAGTAGTGCTTCCATGAGATTAAAAGGCTTAATCTGAAGTGAAGGAAGCTTGAATCAAAGAATGCCAGCCTTTAGGAGAAAGTGGACACTTATCTCAAGGAGGGTAATACTAACCCTAATTCTTCTTCTACTGAGATTCAAAAAAGAATGGACAATATAGAGAGCACCATTATTGACATTCTCCAACATAAAAAGGATAGCATGAAAGTGTCCATTATCAATCTCAAGGCCCTAGTTAATCTGTTGGACAATGGTCCTGAGGAGGATAGCGATCAAAAGAATGATTCCCCAGAGGCTACTAGCAGTCCCAGCTCCAAAACCTGTGGGGAGTACCAAGAAGAAGTCTCCCATTCTGAAGAAAAATGTTGATGAGCTGAAACGTGTCATTGGTCAAATAGATAATATCTAGGCCAAAATGGAGAAGACTCTTGAGGAAAAAACTCAAATTATGTACGCAATTGTCTAGATTGGTTCCTGTGTTGGTTTTTTAGTTTTAGGGTTAGTGTTTTAGTGTTGGTTTTTCTGTCGATGCCCTTGTAGCCCTTCTATGGGCCGTTCATTGTTGAAGTCTCTTTTTTGTTGTGTTCTCTTCTTTGGATCTTTTGCTACTAGCTTTGCAAAGGGTTTTGGGGCCCCTTCAAAACCTATTTTTTCCAGTAATCAGAATATATTGTGAAATCAGATGAAAAAATATTATTTGTATATACTTTTTTGGTGGGAACTAGACCCCATATTTTCAGCATTTTTCAACAATTAAAAAATAGACTTCAAAAATTAAAAATTTGTGACAATTATTTTTCAATTTGTTTAAAAAAAAATTATAGGTATAAAATTCATCCCGTTTTACACATTTCATCAGTTTACATCATCTTTATATTCTAAATACAAATTTCACTTTTATGTTGTTAAAGTTGAATAGTTTGTGTGTTATTGACCTTTTCCTTTATAAAAACTTGTGACACAAGTTTGTACTTTTACCACATCACCCACAACTATCTCAAAGGTGTTGATAGTATAGATGTGGCTTTGTGAAACTTTATGGGGAGAGGCTCTATGATCCAGGACACTCTCAAATGGGAAAATTCTCATTACTTAGAGGGTATATTTTGGATCTATAATAGATGATCAGATGCTTAAGTCTAGCATGATTCTTGGGATGGCCATCCTATAATTATTCCTTAGACCCCCCACCTACAATCCCTTTGTGATATTTTTGTTTCTGCTAGATGGTGTAGGGTAGCTAATTTTTAAACTGTTATTATTAAGGGCCAAGTTCAAGTGACTTGTTTTGAAACTTCTTGAGAATGGTCTTGTGGTGGCACTGGAGAGAATCCTCAAGAGTTAGAAAAGGTTTTTGGCTTGGGGTTGTAACCCAAAGGGAAAATTTACTATTTCTTCTGGTTACCAGGAATCAGATAGGTACTTATTGTTAGGAATGGGAACACTGAGGGGGTGGGGGGTGAATCAGTGTTCACTATATTCAATCTTTTTCTTTTTCTCTTTAATCAATCTTGAATGCTTAAGTACTGAAATGAATATTAACATAAACAAAAAACATGAACTCAACACATAACACCAATATGATTATGGGGAAACCCAAATAGGTAAAAACCCTGGTGGGAATTGACACCCACTAATATTATGTACTAGTGTTTTATGATCCTTGTTAGAAGATCCTTAACCTTGTTAGGAGTCTTTTACAATAACCCTATTAGGGGTGTGGACACACTATCCTAAAGCTCACTACTCAAGTGGTGAAGGCTACAACCTTCTGATCTTAGATACACACTATATCTGTTGGATGAACTGGCACTGTGACACTGCTTGTCTGATTAGCTCCTTTGATGCAATGATGCTTTGACCTCTTGAAAAGCTCTAATACATCTCAAAAAATCTTGGCATACTTCTGTACTACTTATTTCAACTCTATATTAACTTTCATCACTAATTACAAGGGCACATCTAATATTTATATGCACATACAAAACAATTAACTAGGTC
The DNA here is from genome assembly GCA_027943335.1 of Chamaecyparis obtusa. Classification (NCBI taxonomy): domain Eukaryota; kingdom Viridiplantae; phylum Streptophyta; class Pinopsida; order Cupressales; family Cupressaceae; genus Chamaecyparis; species Chamaecyparis obtusa. The sequence continues at coordinate 418,582 of BSBK01004755.1, read as the reverse complement.
AGCCCTTTAACCAATTACATATAACGCTTCCAGGTGAATTGGCTCAAGCATGTTTACAAAAAAAATTAATTACATGTCTATAACCTAATTACAATAGGCACATAGCCTTTACAAAATAATAACATAGTCGCTAATCAAATTATCATCAGTTGGCTGCATACTCTGTTCTATTCTGGCATTTACTGGCTGTGTAACTTCAACTATTTGTAACTTCACCATACTTGCATATCTGATTATGCACTCATAGACTAAGCATGAATACACTCTTACCAACTTATCTTCTAGGGCTCATACCATAACTTGGTGATATGCACATGCACTGATGCTCTAAACTACTATTGCTCTATTAACTGTCCAGTCTTCTGTACTTAGCCACTTTCTAATCTTCTAATGAGGTGCGCTGACTCGAAAACACTATATGACTTTGTTTCCATAATGAAAACACTATATCTATTCATATACAATAGTATAGTTAACTTTTCAACAATCTCTCCCTTTTTCATTGATGGAAACAAAGGAATATGGCACAGTTACTAACTATTCTCTTATACAAAAAACTTTTGACATACTCTATCTTATGTTTCCCTTATATTCTTTACTATACATCTTCTTTACATATCTATAAATCCATATTCTATACATACTCCCCATTTGACATTAATGACAAAGGTGCTAAAAAATTAAATCTCTACAAGTACTTATAGGGAAAGTACATCCGGATATTCTATCTATAACTTGTGGATCTCTTGCTTCAGGAATGCAATCAGTGCATTGATTGTTTGGAGATGGGTGCATAATGCATAATTCAGCTTCTCCATCTTCTCCAAATCTAAGGTAGGACCTTGATCATATGTCACCATGGTGGCATCGATCTCCTTGATATTTTGATTGAGCACATCTAGGGAGGGCACAAGAGCATTCCTGAGCTATGTTTGCCTTGCCCTTATCTTGGACATCTCCTTCTCTGCTCTTTCTATCTTGTTAATCTTCCCTTGATATACATTATTACACATATTTACATCAGTGGAGGGGTCTTCTACTGATTTACTTACTTGTTCTATCATTTTGTTTGCCTTGTGTATCTTCTTGAAATGATCATCAGTCATCTTATCTTGGTCCACACAATCTGCAATGATCTTTCTACCATTTGCTGCAAACTCCTTCAAAGATGCTTGACCAATTTTTAGGGAACTTAGGTCAAGTGAAAAGTTACTGAATAGTTCACTTAGTCTCTTCTTCCTATACTTTTCTTCTACAACTTGAGATTCAGACTGTTCCAAGGTACAAAAATTTCTTTTGAAGGCTGTGAGGATGTTGCTAACATTGTCAACTGAATGCACCTTAGACACTTTCTTGTTTGAAGGTAGTAGACTATTCAATATGTTGACTGATTCAACAAACAATATGTTCCTCATTACTTTTTTCTCTTTGGCCTTCTCCATAGCTAAGACACTGATCTTGATCAAGTCTTCTTCTCCCCAAGAATCTAGACAAGTGGTGTCTGGTGTCAAACTTGACAACAATGATACAGAAGGAGTGGTAGGAGTGCTATCCATTGCTTCTTGTTTGACTCTTATTGTCATTTCAATAGATGACTTATCTATTCATTCATTTTCTTTCATCTCTACTTCTCCTTTCTCTTTTTTTGCTTCCTTTTCTTTTTCTTATTCTTTCTTTTCTTCTTCTTTTTCTATCTCTTTTTATGTTTCTTTTTCTCTTTCAACTTCTATCATATCATCAATCAGTACTTCTTGTTGATTAGGAGGATTGTTACCATGTAGATTCTCAGCCTCTTGAGTGTTTACAAGTGCTTCTTCAAACTTATCCAAATCAAGATCTAAGGCCGCCATTGCAATCTCAACATTGTCAATAAAAATTGTATCATCCTTATGTGTTTTTTCCATAGGCGTAGGCTTCTTTGCCTTTGTGGGTGCTACAACTATGGGTGCTAAATCCTAAGGACCTGTATTATATACATTGATGGTCTTTGACTCCTTGGCTACCTTTTTGGGTACTTGAGCTATGGGCGTAGTAGTTGGATACATGTGTTTGTTCATGAAAACTGTCTCAAAGGATTTTTCTATTTCCTTTGCAACTAGTTCATAATTCTTGTCCATTATATGAAAAGTTCTTTACTTGGTTCTAAGATGTGGCTTTACTAGATCTAATAGTAAGGTATTATCCTCTAGAGAACATACTAGTAAACTCTCATCTAAGATCTCTCTTATTCTTAGATCTTCCTCCATTTCTTGTCTCTTCAAGAAGTCTAAAATGTTCCAAACATTGTTTGGAATCATAGTCTTCAATTCTAGCACTATCTTCTTAAACTTAAGTATATGATTGATAATCATGCCATGAATATCTAACTTATCTATTTCATTGTACTTATCATAAAATTTTCCTATTTGATCAATCCTTCCTTCATCAATTATCCTTGAACTTAGTACTTTTAGACTAGGTCTAAAACTTACTTGTGGTGGTGCTTGAGTACTCTTTCTTTGGCTTCTTGTAGTGCGCAAGGATGGATGACTAGTTCTTGTCTCTTTCTTCCTCTTTTCCATTGACTTATACTTTGGAGGAGAAATAAGGTCAATTGTTTCTATGGGCATAGGAGGGGCAACATCTATTTTACCCTTTAGATCATCAGACTTCTCCACTTTTACCTTCTTCAATTTAGGATCATCTTCCATTTCTTCTGCTACTGATGCGCTCTCAATTCCCAAAGAAATCTTTTCTTGTCTTTCTTTGTCCAAGTCTACATGAGTTACTCCATTAATTTTCAATCTCAGAAGTAACCTTAGTTACTTTTCTTTTAGTTGATGCGATGTTTAAAATAACATCAACTTCTCTAGTTTTCTCTTCATAAGTCCCCCATCTTAGATCATTAGGGTCCTTAGGTGCTAATAATAGTAATTAAGCATATGCCTCTAGGATTGGCTCCTCAACCTCATATCCAAGTAGATGAATCCACTTTGTCCTTGGTTTAACTACTTCCATGCATGTTGTATCAGTCTCTACCATAAAGCAAATGCTATCTTTGTACTTTTCAACAATGATTTCTGGAATCCTGCATCTCATTTGCATTTTGGCCCTAAATGTCTTCAATTCCAATGTCATGTAGTCCTTTAGTGTACTCTCAATGGTTTCCTTAAATGATATCTATGGCATTGTAGGCATACTCTTCTCTAAATACAAATCTGAAACCTTTCCAAAAATGTGGAAGTACATGTATATGATCAAAGACCCAAACCTGAATATTTTGGTCTTGTCATGTTTAATGGCTTTGATGTTGTCTATTTGTTATGCGCGTAGGAACTCACATAGATTAAACTCTCCATTTTCCCTCACAAGTCTTATTGTTGCAAGAATTGTGGTCGCTGACACACTATTCACTCTGATGGTGTGTTGAAACCTAGACCCTAGTATTATAGACATCAATTTGATGTCATTTTCCTCTATAGGCTCTATAGTCATTCTACAACTATCACTTCTTGATTTGCATGTTTGCTCAACAAGTTTTCTAACATCCTTGCCCACTAGGAGAATTACCCTTTCTTAGAGAGACATGTCATCTCATGAATTAGGTCTCATGTGATCCTTACTAGAACTTCATCTATCCAGAATAGGTCATCATGAATCCTGCTAAGTAGAATCCTTATCCATTCAGACTCATAGAACTCATATGTAGTTGCATATTCAATTATCAGGTGGTTTTCAAATTGCACATACTCATCCAAAAAGGTTTTATCTGGTTTCATCATGGTTTCTAAATGCACTCTTATCTTGTCAAGTCCTACTGGCTCCTTCTTACAATATATGTATGCATAGATGTCTTCAACATGCATAACACCCATAGGCATATGCAAGAATGCCCCTTCTAGGTCATCCAATGTGGATTTGAATGGGTGCCTCTTAAATACATATCTTTTCTTCTTCACAACATAAAATATAGTAGGAGTAGCCATCACTTACATGTATATCTCTTTCTTAATGGTTTCCAAGAACTTTTGAATCGATGCGACAGATTAGGGCTTCCCTACCGATCAAACACACTGCTTCGCTGGTGAATCAATCTACAATCCTTCACAATCAACTGCTAGGGATTCTATGCTCTTCAATCACTCAGAAATTGAATGTAATGAGTGACCTACAAATTAAATTCTATGTACTTTAAATTAAAAGTTCTGCCATTAATGCTTGTCGCGTAAACCAGACTTTCATTGAAAATCTCCAACTTTCATTTTGTTATCAATTAGCTAGTGCACTCTTGCACATAGGTTCTGCTAATCTCCAAAAGGTTAAGTCCAAAGGCTCATACTTTGAGGGTGAGTATACTGGCTGCATAGGGGTTTAGAGCTAAATTAGCTCCCCCTATGACCCTGAGGGCCATTCATCCACATGTAGAGGGTGCGTCCACTATGGATGCATCCAATACATTATCATCAACCTTATCCTTCTTTTCCTCTGACCAAATCAAGCTTGCATCTTCTAAAGCTTTCAAAAACTTGACTTCTCCTTTGGTATCTAGTATTGATTCTTCTAGCTTTTTAGGGCTTTCCTGACTCTATGTTCTTGATCTACATAACTTTGAGATGTGTCCAACCTTGTTACATGAGTGACAAATAACTGGAGGCCTTATATTCCTTGGTGCATTGACATGGGTTACCATTTTACAATGTCTAGCTGAGTGACCATTATATTTACATATCTGACATGTAACATTCTGAGAACTTCTTACATTTGGTTGATTCTGAGTCTTGTTCTTTTGACTTGTCTTACAATTCATAGGTCTATGACCAAATTTATTGCATGAATAACAATAACCATTGAAAGGTCTTACCTCTGTACAGTTCCTTGCTATATGTCCATGCTTGTTACATGCATAAAAAGTTTGATCTACTAGCTTGCGCTCATTCTTGGATGGTTCAACATAATCTTTAGTTTGACTTCCAGTCTCCTTAGCATCTACGGTGTCTTCTAGTGCCTTCATTCTTGCTCGCATGTTGTCAATCTGATTTTGTGCTTCATTTAATCCAATACCGCTAGTATCTCCTTTAAGCTTCCAAGCATATAATTGAGATTCAATCAGGTCCTTTCTTGTGTGTAATTTATCAATTTGATTCTTAGCCTCTTTCAATTCAGATTGCAAGCTTTCTTTGTTATTTCTTAGCTCCAAGATTTCCATGTTTTCTTGCCTCAATTCTTCATTCAATTGAAGGTTCTCTTTGATCTATTCATCATAGGCTTCCTAATTGTTAGTTAGCTTGTCATCCAATTCTTCAATCTGATCTTTTAGAGATGTGTTCTCTTCATTTAGCTTTTTGACCATGATCCCTAAATCATTGGTAGAACATTATTTCAAATCTATTCTAAGTCTTTTGATGATTGTTTGAGCATCACTAAGTTTTTCTTTTAATTCTTCAATTTCCTTTTCAGATCTATCTAGGTCTTCAAAGGTAGCTTTAAGATTTCTTTTTAGATGTTTCATTTCTTTCTTGTCCATGATCTCCTTAAGTGGTTAAACTTCTTTGTTGAGGACTAGAGCTCTAATACCAATTGTTAGGAATGGGAACATTGAGAGGGGGGGGTCAATCATTGTTCACTATATTCAATCTTTTTCTTTTTCTCTTTAATCAATCTTGAATGCTTAAGTACTAAAATGAATATTAACATAAACAAAAAACATGAACTCAACACATAACACCAATATGATTATGGGGAAACCCAAATAGGTAAAAACCCCAGTGGGAATTGACACCCACTAATATTTTGTACTAGTGTTTATGATCCTTGTTAGAAGATCCTTAACCCTGTTAAGAGTTATCTCTACATTACATTTAGTATAGTGACCTTGTCAAGGGTCGAACCCTATTAGGATTCTTTTACAATAACCCTATTAGGGATGTGGACACACTGTTCTAGAGCTCACTGCTCAAGTGGTGAAGGCTACAACCTTCTAATCTTAGATACACACTATATCTGCTGGATGAACTGGCACTATGACAGTGATTGTCTGATTAGTTCCTTTGATGCGTTGATGCTTTGACCTCTTGCAAAGCTCTAATACATCTCAACAACTGTTCACATACTTCTTCTCTTCTTATTTAAACTCTATATCAACTTTCATCACTAATTACAAGGGCACATCTAATATTTATATGCGCATACAAAACAATTAACTAGGTTGGCCCTTTAACCAATTACATATAACTCTTAAAAGTGAATTGGATCAAGCGTGTTTACAAACAAATTTAATGACATGTCTATAACCTAATTATGATAGGTGCATAGCCTTTACAAAAAATTAACATAGTCACTAATCAAATTATCATCAGTCGACTACATACTCTATTATATTCTGGCATTTATTGGTTGTGTAACTTCAACTGTCTATAATTTCACCATACTTGCATATCTAATTATGCGCTCATAGACTAAGCTTGAATACAATCTTACCAACTTATCTTCTAGGGCGCATACCATAACTCAGTAATACACATGTGCGATGATGCTTTGAACTACTAGTGCTCTATTAACTGTCCATTCTTTTGTACTTAGCCACTTTCTAATCTTTTGACGAGGTGCATTGACTCCAAAACACTATATGACTTTGTTGCCATAATGACAACACTATATCTAGTCATATACAGTCAACTTTCCAACACTTGCATGGTAGGGATGGTGTTCTTTGGTGAAATAGGTTTGGAATTTCTTGTCCTGGCCCAGGTACATTTTATTTCTTTGGTTGGTTGTTCAAAGTAAATGTCTCACTTGGGATAATCTAAGAAAGAGGGGCTTCCAAGGCCCATAGAGATGTGACATTTGTAGGAAAATAAAAAAACATGTTTCCCAACTTTTCTTTAAGTGTTATTATGCTGGAGAGATTTGGAACTTTTTGTGGGGAGCATGGAATCATGCTTGCTTTCATGCTACCTCTTTAGTGGAGTTTTGCTATAGCTTGGTCCACCTTCTAGCCAAACCCTCTTTTCCATAGTTTGCATAGCTTCTTGGTTTAAAATTCATAATCTAGAATTTATGGAGGCAAAGAAATAAGAGGATCTTTTAATATTTATAAATGATAAGTACCCAAGTTCTCGGGTGAAAAATTGTTTGCAGACTTCAAGAAACTATCCTTGCAAAATGTGATGGAAAATGGTTCCCTCCTCCTGAGGGGACATTAAAGGTTAATACTGATGGGTCCTCTAGAAGGCATCTTGGACATGTGGGAATAGGTGGTTTTGGTAGGGATTATAGGGGAAATGTCGTTTGAACTTCTTCTCTACTTATAAGGCATGTCACTCCAATAATATCATGGAGGCTATAGCTTATCTTTGTGCCATGAAAAAGGGTGATCTCTTGGTTGGAAGATGATTTCTTGAGATTCCGATTGTGATTGACATGGGTAAGTGTACCAATATGGTGTACAAAAATGGGGGTATAAGTGGCCACTTTTCTTTTTTTTGAAATCAGGTAAACCTCAACTTGAAAGATAAATTTGATGGTTATGCACTAAAAATTAGATGTGTAAATAAAAAGAATTTTAGAACTATGAATCTAGTTTCTGGGTATGTGTAGGATCATGGTATGCCAAAAAGTGGCGATGTGAAAAAGAAGTCCTGATTGATAGACTCTTTGAAAAATAACTATAAGTTTCAAACAATATAACATTTTTTAAATCTAAAATATACATCACATTCTATGCTTCACCTAATACAATAATAATAAACGATTCTTTCAATTTGATGAAGTTTAGACTAAGTTAAGGTGGTCAGACACAAGAATTTTTATATTCAAGAAAATTTGCAGCAGAAAAATCATAATTAATTATTTACTTGGAAAAAAATACAAAACTATATTATACATCACATCCAGACATGAGTCTACTAGTTTTATCTATAATCTTATAAAAAAATATTATCATTTAAATTTTTTTAATGTGGTTAGACATACACCTACTTGTTATCTTTCTAGTCCTGATTGATAGACTTGTTGAAAAATAGCTATAACTTTCAAACTCTATAGAATTTTTGAAATCCAAAATATGTGTCACATTTTATGCTTTTCCTACTACAAGAAAAATAAAAAAAATTTTCAATTTGATAAAGTTTAGACTAAGTTAATGTGGTCAAACACGAGAGTTTTTGTATTCTGGAAAAGTTGTAGAAGAAAAATAATAATTAATTATTTACTTAGAAAAAAATTATAAAAAAATATGTGTCACATCCAGACATGAGTCTACTACTTATATCTAGAGTCTTGTAAAAAAAAATTATCATTTGATTGTGTTTAAGATGGTCAGACATACACCTACTTCTTATATTTTTCCTAAAATTTGTGTACTACTACATTGAAATTTGATGTTTTTAACATATAGAATAATTATTTTTCAAAAAAGACCTATTATCCTAGAAACTAAATTCAATTTTCTATAGATTCTCTTCTTACATATTTTTTATATACTATTTATAACTTGTTCAAATTTTTATGTCAACTTGCCGAAACTCAATTTTCTGAATTTTCATTACCACTTAAGGGCCTAGTTTGGCATACTATGATCCTACACATACCCTTCTAAACTACTAAAGTTTTTTAAAAATGGATAATATTGAGAGGTTCAAATCCATTACATATGAAAAAATGTTTCTAAATTTTTCATAAAATTATAACATAGTGGCTTTCATGTGCATCAAGAAAAATATAGTTAGATTTAGTATTTTAAAAAATCCTTTGGTAGAAAGATTGATAAGAGTGAGAGTTAGAAGTTGTGTATTTTTTTTGTAATTTTATGTATAGTATTTAATTTTTTATGATTTTTAAAAGTGTGAACATCTTGATACTTTGATCGTGCGCTAGACATAATTTACATCAAAATAATAAAAAATGTAAACTTTCATTTTTAAAAGTGCACAAAATCAAGCGTAGAATAATAATATGTAATTTATTTTAAATTTTGTTTGGTAGATTAAAAAAAATTAATAAAATGGTACACATATGTCTCTGAAAAGTATGAAGAAACTTGTAAAGAAAATTAAACTTTACTATGTTATTGTTGTCCAAAAATAGAAAAATATATATTGATAGAAATTGTAGAAGATGCACACAATTATGGTGGTAAGTTTACAAACACCCACTTGATGACATGTAAAGATGATGATGATGAAGAAGTTGGAAAACTTGTTTTGAAGGGTAAAAGATGTGAAAAAGGAGGGAAATGGAGGGAAATTAAGCTCCCAAGCCTCAACATTTTTATCCAAGCCTATTAAGTTGCCTTGTCATTTTCTTATTCATTTACCAAACCTAAGCCTAATCGGGTTATTTGAATTTAAACTAAGCATATCATGCTAGGTGTATTTTGCTATTATTTTTGGGTGGGTGGCCACGTTTTTGCACACCATCTTGGTGCACTTACCCATATGTTGAATAATCAACATCTTGAGGAGATTAGTTGGCAACTAGCGGTGTGTTACAAGTAGTGGTTACCGTTGCACCAAAAGATCAACCTTTTAATGCCCGATACAACCATTAGGATTATAGAAGACACATGAGGTGATTAAGCCATGCCACGAATCCGAAGGGGAGCGCTGACCATTTTTCCAACAATCTCCCCCTAGCATTACTTGAGGGGATTCGAACCTGTGACCAAGTTCTAATACCACTTTTTACAAGTAGTGGTTGTTGTTGCATCAAAATATCGACCTGTTAATGCCCGATACAACCACTAGACTTATAGAAGACACATGAGGTGGTTAAGCCATGTCATGAATCCCGATGGGAGCGCTGACCATTTTGCCAATATAGTGGTGGTTAAATAGATTCTTAATCTATGTTCCATGCTAGATCATATTTATTTCTTTCACATTTCACGAGAATGTAATATGGTTGATTGTTGGCAAAGTGTGTTTTAGAGCGTCTAGGTGGATGGAATATGGATTCTTACGGCCCCTTGAGATTGGAGCATTAGGAGATGTTGGACAAGTTAGTTATGTAATACAAAGTCATCTAGTTGCATACCCTCTATGGGTTTGGGGCTTCTTTAGTGTGGTTGAGTAATTCTTGTTTGGCCTTGGGCCCTTGCTTTGTACTATTTAATTTGCTTTGAATAAATTTTTTACCCCTCTTTTTTCAAAAAAGGAATTAGAAATTATATATATATGAACACAAAAATAACAAAATTATAAACTGTATGAAGAATACAAACTTTCAATCAAGTATTTACAATGTTTTAAGAGTTGTGAAATGTTAGAAGTTTAGAGCCAATTTTTAACCTTCAATTAAAATTTGAATAGAGGCAACAACTAAAATATTAAATTATCATTAATACAAAAAACCAAATAAAAGCATCACTCATAATTTTTTTAGCCCTTAATAATCATTTTTTTGGAATTTACAATAACTCTTCAAAGAAGTATATATTTTCTTTAATATTACTATTCTCATATTTTAAATCTTTAATTATTTAATAATTTATGATTTTTTAAAAATAAAAGTAGTTATTTTCTATGTATATGATATATAAAATTGTTATTGATTGTTTGGTCAATATAAAATGTAAGATATTCATTTTCAATTTTATATTTCATATATACTTAAATATAATAACTATATTTTATCAAAATATAGTTGAATGATTTTAGACTTAAAATTTATATACTTGTATCATAATTTGATAGACTAGAAATAAAATATCTTTTATTTAATGAAATAAGTTGAATAATACTATAATAGATGAATAAATAGGAGATATTCTATACGAGAAGTCAAATTATAATATTACTTTTAGAATTCAATGGGTAGTTTTTAAGTCAAAATTATTAACCAATGCTTCATTAGTAGTAATTTAGAAGAACTCTCCCTTAAGCAACCAAATTCTAAAATAACAATTATTGAAATAATTATATTTTAATAAATGGAAAAAGACACCTTCTATTTATTAAATAAAATTGTTTATTTGTAAGTTATTATCATTTACATTTTATTAAATTGGTGTAACTAATTTAGAACATTAATGGTGCTATTAATAAAAAAAAAAGAGACACAAGAATGGATTATTTTTTCTTAACTATTATACTTCTCTAATTTGTCTATACAACCTGAAGAAAATTACAATATATCTAATTTTTTTGGCAGTTTTGACACTTTTAGAATTTTTCATTTTTATTAATTTCCAAACTTATCGAGAAAATTGTAAAAATTTCTAAATATATAATAGACTAGATATGTATCTGATTGGTCATGGATTTCAGAAAGGTTTTGCAAATAGTAACTTTTACTTCAAGATTTATTTAGATCAAATTCTGATTGTTATTGTGCACATTGATGATATCATTTTTGGTGGAAAAGACAACTTTTGGAAGAGATTTGTAGAGCAGATGCAAAATGAGTTTGAGATTTCTATGATTGGAGAGATAAATTTATTTCTTGGATTGTAGGTAAGTCATAGTACTAAATGTATTTTCATTTCTCAATCCAAGTATGTCAAGGAATTGTCAAAAAATTTTAGTTTAGAAAATTCTAAACCGATATGTACTCCAATTTTAATCGACTGTAGGTTGAATAAGGAGGATGAGTCACCAAAAATAGATGCAAGTAAGTATAGATCGATGATTGATGGATTATTGTACTTGACTACTACCAAACCATATATGATGTATGCAATATATTTGGCATCTAGATTTTAGCAAGAATATAAAGAATCACATCTTGTGGCAATGAAGAGAATTTTAAGATATTTGAAAGGAATAAAAGAGTTTTGTTTATGGTATCCAAAAGGCTCATATTTCATGCTGACAACTTATAATGATGCAAATTTGGAAGGATGTTTACATAACCAATGAAGTACCAGTGGTGGTTCTTACTTTCTTAGATATCGGTTAGTTTCTTGGTCAAGTAAGAAGCATGATTATGTAAATTTATCAACTACTAAATCATAATACATTGTAGCATCCTCATGTTGTACTCAAAACTAGGAATGTTCCAGAAAATAGGAACACAAATGAACATGTAGAACATCACTGAAGAAAAAAGTTGCAAACTCTATCAAGAAGTAACTAATGATCTGAAGATCCTCCACTAAAATATGACCAGGTAGAGAAGACTGTAATCTTCATGAGTGCCTTCAAATGAAACTACTTGAATTATGATGAAAAAAAGGCAAACAAATGAAGTTAAAGATACATAATACTATAATCTGGTCATATTTCATTGGAGGATCTTCAAATCATCAATTAATTCTTGACAGAGTTTGCAGATTCTTGCTTCATTGATATTCTACATGTTCATCCTTGTTTCTATTTTCTGGAACATTCCTAGTTTCATAGGCTTCTTCAGTTCTTTAGACAAGTCTTCATCTCTTTTTGGAGTAGAGTTTTTCCCATGTGGTTTTCTCTATTTCTCTTCTTTATAGAGTATCTCTTTTGTACTTGGGTACTTGATCATGCCTTTTGTTGTCAGACCCATTTTCTTTGAGTAGTTCTTTCTAGGTTTCAGCTTCTCCCAAAGTTCATCTTAAGGGGGGGGGGGGTATTAGAGTAATAAAGTGTTTACTTATTAATTAAATAAATATGATTTAATTAATAAGTAAATAATTTATTACTCTAACACCCCCCTTAAGATAAACTTTGGGAGAAGCTAAAAACCTATAAAGAACTACTGAAAGAAAATGGGTCCTGGCAACAAAAGGCCTGATCAAGTACCAAAGTATAAAAGAGAGTCTCTATAAAGAAGAGAAATAGAGAAAACCACATGGGAAAAACTCTACTCCAAAAAGAGATAAAGAATCTAGTCTGAAAAACTGAAGAAGCCTCCAAAACTAGTAATGTTCTCGAAAATAGGAACAAGGATGAACATGTAGAACATCACTAAAGAAAGAAGCTGCAAACTCTGTCAAGAAGTAACTGATGATCAGAAGATCCTCCACTGAAATATAACCTAGTAGAGAAGACTGTAATATGCATGAGTGCCCTCAAATGACACTACTCATATTAGGAGGCAAACAAAGGAAAACAACTAAAGCCGAAGATATATAATACTGTAATCTAGTCATATATCAGGGGAGGATCTTTGAATCATTAGTTACTTCTTGATAGAGTTTACAGCTTCTTACTTCAGTGATATTCTACATGTTCATCCTTGTTCCTATTTTCTAGAACATTCCTAGTTTTGAAGGCTTCTTTAGTTCTTCAGACTAGTCTTAGTCTCTTTTAGGAGTAGATCTTTTCCCATGTGGTTTTCTCTATTTATCCACTTTATAGAGACTCTCTTTTGTACTCGGGTACCTGATCAAGCTTTTTGTTGCTAAGACCCATTTTCTTTCAGTAGTTCTTTCTAGGTTTTTAGCTTCTCCCAACGTTTATCTTAAGGTGGGGTGTTAGACTAATAAAGTGTTTACTTATTAATTAAATCAATGAGTAAAAACTTTATTACTCTAACACCCCCCTTAAGATAAACGTTGGGAGAAGCTAGAAACCTAGAAAGAACTACTAAAAGCAAATAGGTCTCAGAAACACAAGGACTGATGAGGTACCCAAGTACAAAAGTGAGATAGAGAAAACCACATGGGAAAAACTCTACTCTAAAAAGAGACGAAGACTAGTTTGAAGAACTCAAGAAGCCTCCAAAACTAGGAATGTTCCAGAAAATAGGAACAAGGATGAACATGTAGAAAATCACTGAAGCAAGAAGCTGTAAACTCTATCAAGAAGTAACTGATGATCTGAAGATCCTCCACTAAAATATGACCAGGTAGAGAAGAATGTAATCTACATAAGTGCCCTCAAATGACACTACTCGAATCAGGAGGCAAACAAAGGAAAACAACTGAAGTCAAAGATACAGAATACTATAATCTGCACAAGTGGCCTCAAATGACACTACTCAAATTAGGAGGAAAACACATGAACTCAAAAATAAAGATGACATAAAAATACCAAAATTTTGAAGAGCTAATCAATCAAAGATGGAAGGGTGCTTCCAAAAATAGGAAAGAGAAGAGTGTCCATATGGTAAATGAGTCATCTCACTAGAATGCATAGGTATCCATCCACTGCATCCGACTAGTACATAGAATCAAATACCAAATATATATCTCACACTATCAAACCAAGGAAGAAGTAGAACCAAGAGTCAAAACCCCCCCATGATATTGACAAGGGAGTAATGATAGGTACACTGAAAAGATCATCCAATATGAACTACATGATGAAGAATAATATGAAACATCGAAGGTCCAGAGAGAGTAAAAACACATATATTAGAGATACCTAAGGTTAATTTTGTTGGAGGAATGCTCACATGACAAAATTAGAAGGAAAACAAAGGAAAACATCGAACCCCCTGGCACTTTATAATGGACTGCGAGTACATAGAGCACGAACATGTAAAAGATCCCATACATGCAATAGAATGGCATTTTATCTCAGTGGATGATCTTCAGATCATTGGTTACTTCTTGACAGAGTTTGCAGCTTCTTGCTTCAGTGATGTTCTACATGTTCATCCTTGTTCCTATTTTCTGGAACATTCCTAGTTTTGGAGGCTTCTTCATTTCTTCAGAATAGTCTTCGTCTCTTTTTTTAGTAGAGTTTTTCCCATGTGGTTTTCTCTATTTCTCCACTTTATAGAGAATCTCTTTGGTACTTGGGTACCTGATCAGGCCTTTTGATGCCAGGATCCATTTTCTTTCAGTAGTTCTTTCTAGGTTTTTAGCTTCTCCCAAAGTTTATCTTAAGGGGGGGTGTTCGAGTAGTAAAGTGTTTACATATTAATTAAATCATATTAATTTAATTAATAAGTCACTTATTATCTCTTTCTTCTTAAGCTAAAATTTAGGCATATAATAATTAATTACTTTATTAATTATTATCATGCAACCTAGGTTTTTTCACCCTTTTAGGATTTTGATCTCCTTTTATAAGGATTGATCTCTCATGTAATATTATTGAGAAATATTCATTTTATTGAATTGCAACTTTTGTTTTTGTACATCAAGAATGTCTCCTCTTTCATGGATTCATGCATTCAAGCCTCTTTAGCTTCTTGCTTCTCTCTCTTTCTATGACATGTGTTTGCATGTAGGTGTTCTTGGGAGCTATGGGTTTTTTACTCATCAACTCGAATAGTACTTGGGTATTTGGATGAAATAGACCTTGAAGGATATAGGTGATACTTTTCATGAGTCAATTTCAATTATGTGTGATAATACTATTTCTATAAATATCTCAAAGAATCTAGTACAATATTCTAGAACAAAGTATATATTTATTTGATATCACTTCTTGAGAGAGAAGGTATTTGAAGGTGGAGTGAAGCTTAAGTATGCAGCTAAAAAGGAGCATATAGAAAACATATTCAGAAAAAATTTGTTCAAGGATACTTTTGAGTATCTCATGGGGAAGCTAAGCATTCTTCCCCCTCCAAGTGCTCACTAAATGCACTGGTGTGTGCATTGGTCTAGTGAATTTCATGCTCATTCTTTTCTAGATTTATTGGTGGCTTCCTCTCAGGGGTAGCTAAGTGAGTTAGGGGAAGTTTTGGCCCTTTGTAATTGTTTTCAAAGGGGGGGAATAACAAGGATGAACAATCAAAAGAACAAAGAGTTTTGATGTTGATATCTTGTGATAGAAAGTTGTTTACTTTGTTATTGATGAATGTTTCCATCAATGACAAAGGGAGAGATTATTAGAATGTGAAGTTGATGTTATTCATGTTGTCATCATTAATGGTTTTCATTAATGTCAACATATATTATGCATAATTATGTTTTGATTGTATCGGTTGATGTGTACCGATATACTTGGAGTATCAATTGAGGTGTTCACCAAAGGCTGTGCTTTACATATTTATTACTACCCATTTTGTTGGTGGTTCTATTTCATGTGAAACATATGGTGAATTGATTATTTAGGTTCAGTCCTATTTGGAGAATGTTTTTTGTGTTTAAGTCCCAACAAATACCATGCAACATGTTCATCATATTTGTTGTTACTAAAGGCTTTGGAGATGGTGCAACATGTTAATATGCACAAGGCATGTTGTATTGTTCGAGGTGGTCCATGTCTCATTCTTTACCATTGCAGGGATATTTTTTATGTGACCTATTTCAAATTGGTTTTTGATGACATGGTTGATGGAATCAAGCAATATAAGAAGAGTGGTGACTTCATTTGTTCATGGCTTGCGTGATGCTTGTATGAAACATGGATGCAACTTTGACAAGATAAGATCTATGTGTTGATGATTGTATGTGGATGCAATCGGTAGAAGAATGATATATTATTTTTGTATTATAGAGTATCAATAACAATGGTCTCAGTGGTGGATTCAATCTCATTTCTTATACTTTGGCGGTGAGCCTATTTGTATTGGAAGTTAGACATATTCATTTTTCAAGGTACTTAGCCCAAACAATAGTGACCTTATTGCAATGAGAAAAATATAGAGAGAAAACCAGCAGTGAGCCTTTTTAAAAATTACCTTAACTGATATTTTCATTTCATGAGAATTAGCTTCTTCATAGTTTTTTTTTCTAGTTTGGGTTTCCTTGTAAATTCTCATGTTCCTTGTGTTGGTGTTTTTGTTCTTGCATGTTAATACCTGTTATAATTGCTATAATCATTAGATTAGAAGGTAGTGTGGATATAATTGTCATTATCATTTTTATGATTTGTGGGTTTACCGACAGAGTTAGATTTTTTCAAAGTATTTGGTAATAACTAATTCATCCCCCCTCTCAATTATTAGCTTGTTCGACACATTGTATTTTATAGCTTCCCTTATGGGAAAGTATGAAGTATGAACATTAGAATTTGAGAATCAAAAGGTACCTTTGATCGACAGACAATAGATAATGATGCCAACCATACAATCATGAATAAACACCATAGAAATTTATTTGTGTTGATAGGTAAACCATCACACAATAATTTTCTGTCATTTATTTGTGGTCACTTCAAAGAAAGTGGCTTTATTTGCCTTGAAACAATATGTACATTTGAACGATGATTTCAATTAGAAACAACAATTATATTCAATTATGAATGAATATTAGAAGGGAAAAATGTATCATTTTAGTGGACCCATGAAATATGGTTATGAGGGCCTAATTATTTTGACCAATCAAATTTCTATTAAATGTTTTTGACAATTATACGATTTTTTTTACATAGAATATAAACTAGCATATCTATATTTTTAAAAATCTATGTAAAAGATGTTAAGAGATGTCAACATTTGCAAAGTAAACTATACAACATTTATATGAAATTTGGCTAAGGAAAAATATCATTTTAGCATTTTCATAAGGTTTGATCAGAGGTCCTAAAGGTTTTCTATTGTACTATAATGTAGGTGATAGTTTTACAACTCGAAAGTCAATCCTTTTGTAAAAAGCTGTGATAATTTTGCAACATACAACTGTTGTAGCAATCAAGAAAATATTATAATTTTGATAAAACATTATCTAACAAATTGTCAAAAATAAAGAAAGAATATTTAAATTCACAATGACATCAAATTTCTTGTTTTTAATATTAAATATCACACTTTTCTATCATTTTTAATTTCTCCTGTTAAATATTTGTGTAAGGTGAGATATATAAACTCACATTAAATGAAATATCTAAGAGATAAATTTTTTGTGTGAAAGATTTCCAAAACTCAAAGGAAATGAGGAGAAAAAATAAAGAGTGATAAAGGTGAGAAACCAAAAATAGATTTACATAAGATAAATATTAGTTCATGCATATTTTCTTTTATACAATTCAAAGCTAAGATGACCTTTAAAAAAAGACAACAAAACCATAATCACATAATATCTAATTTTTCATGCACAACTAACATTAGAATATTTGTAATGCCACCAAATCAGAAAAACTATAAACACATAATGCATAATTTATATGGTTTTGCATGCACAACCTACTTTTTAATATTTGTAATGCCACCAAATTTGTTTAGCATGCTTTGTGATTAATCAATCTACTTTACATGGGAATTTATCCATGACATATTTACAAGCCATTGCATATGTTTCTTCTTTAAATGCTCCAAAATTAGAATCTTATCATTCAAACTCTCATTTCTTAGAGCTAAATATGATAGATAGAATTATTAAATTTGACCCAACCTTAAATACCATTTCATGAAGGAAACTATTTTGGTTGAATGAATGTTGATACATGTTGTTCCCTCCATTATGGCTTTGTCAATGCCAATGAAAAAATATTGTTGTTTGCCTATTTTAGACACCAACATATGATCATGATAAAAGTAGGGAGGAATTGGATGATGTTGGTTATTGACGCAGTCAAGGATGGTGGATCCAATTAAAGATAGTCCAACCTTGCAGCCAAACACCAACACATCGAAATAACAAAACTCAACAAAGATATGCGGATAAAAAATAATCTTTTTTCGTCAGTAACTGAGATTACAAGCAACATGCCAAGCTATAAGGCCTTCTCTTTTATGGCCAAACATCAGAGTTACCATCAAAATTCAACTATCCTCTAGATAGTCCAGTTGTGTAACACATCAATGACTAGTAGAACACTAAGGCAGATCTGAACTTGAGCTCTCAAGCCACCAAGCAATCTACTTGTCTCTAAGAATACAAACCACTAGCTCTACTATTACAATTATCAGACAAACAATCTGATTTGCAAGATCTCACAGGATCCAGTCACTATTCCACCCAATTCCCTCTCTAAACAACTACCCAAACCCATTCTTTTAAACTACTTCATCCACAAGTCAGCTTACAATAATAATTAATTAAAAAACATCATTCGACTCTCAAATGGCCTTTACGATAATTATTTCTTCATGTCGACCTTCAAATGGTTATCAAATCCACATAGAATAATGAAACATGCTAGATTGAGGTCGACACACATCCAATGATCAATCCATAACACAAGGAGCATGACCCAAATTAAATGCACCATTCGGCCAAGCCAATTCATCCAAACAAACAAGTCAGTCAACAAGAACATCGAGCGCCAATAATAAACACTGAGACCTAGTTGGTAACCGAGCACTGAACTCCTCAAATGAGTAACAAATATAGTGATTCACCGATTCTGTCCATGAATCCAAGAAAAATCCCAATCAAGAACTATCACCAAGTGACCACCAGCCACAAAACTCCATCGGTGAAGCCAAATAATCTTACAACTGATAACTAACACAAAGAGACCAAGAATCTTAGGTCTCCAACTGAGATACCACAGAAATTTAAAACCAAACACAAACATATTTTTGGTTGATACAGGATTGTGAACTACCCAAGGATGCTCCTAAATCAAACACCCTTGGTGTGAAAAAGATGTTCTTAGTAGCCCAACAAACATCTTTCAAGATTCAACACATAAATCATGAACTGGTTCTTGATATACATGTCCTGCAAGTCTTCAACTTGCACACTCTTCGACTTCTTCTTTCTTTTCCTTTTCAAGTCTTCTCTCTACAATCCACGAGTCTATTTTGCATATTGATCTCCAATCCTTTCATAATCCTTTAATTCACTCTTCCTACCAAAACTTAGGTTCCTCCTACCAATTTCTTCATTTTGTAAAGTGAAAAATTCTTGCCATCCTTCTTAATAGTAAATACATTCTAGACACAGTCATGTAAAACCTTACAATCATACTACCAAGGTCTACCAAGAAATATGTGACAACTACTCATGTCCACAACATCACATAACACTTGATCTCTATACTATCTAATCTAAAAAACAACTAGAAATTGTTCGCTCACTTCCAAAGCATGTACATCTTGCAACCAGCCAATCCTATAAGGATAAGGATGTCTCACCCTCTTCAAACCATTTTTTTGAACCATCTCTTCAGCAAAAAGGTTATCAATACTACCACTATCCACAATCACATTACAAATTTTACCTCCTCACTTGCATCAAGTTCTGAACAAATTACTCCTTTGACAAGGTTCTACCTTAGTACCAAGCAATGTTCATCGAACCAGCAAGTTTTCTAATGCCACCTCAGGTTCATTCAATGTGTTCTCATTCACCACAACATTTCTGCCATTACCAACCTTCTTTTGTATACACTCAAAAGATCTATGTCCTTCTTCACCACAGTTATAGCAAGTAACCTTGAATCTAAATCTGCCTATTCTTATCCTTGGTTCAACATGATTCTTTTAATCTTCCACCTTCAGTTTATCCTTCACCAGCTGTTCAAGCTTCTCCTTCCCTTGAGAATTACCATGATGTCTTGTCTTCAACTTATCTTCTTCCTTCAGGGCATACTGATAATCATCCTCAACCGAATCAACCTTCAACATACCAAGCTCATCCTGAATATTGAATCTCAAACCATTAGCATACCGAGATACCTTTTCCTTACCAAGTTCTCTATGTCTAGATTGAATAGTCAACTTATAGAACTCCTCAGTATAATCTTCCATAGTCAATTCTTTCTACTTCAAATTTTGCAACTTCTTAAACAACTTAAGTTCACTGTTGACAGGTATGAACTTATCCTTCAATTTAGCCACCATCAACCTCCACCGATTGATCTTCATTTCACCTTCATCTTCTCTTTCTCTCTGTAATTGTTTTCACCAAAGAGAAGCATGCCCTTCCAAATTTGTCTATGCCAGCCTCACTCGAAGAGGATCTTCATTTTCTTCAAGCTCAAAGAAGTCTTCTAACTCACCAATCTAGTCATCAAGTTGTCAGGTTTCAATGTACCTGATAAATTAGAAACTTCCATTTGTTAGCTAGTTCTTAACTGAGCTCTAGATCTCTGCAACTAATTAGTTCTATCTCCACCATCTCTATCCATCCGGTTGGCTCTACCATCACCACTAGATCTAGTAGCTGTTAATATGATTTAGAACAACAAAGAGGGGGGGGGGGGGGTGAATCAATTATTCTCAGGTCTAGATGTATAAAAAAAACCTTTAAAAATCTTCAACAAATTAGATCTAATAACCAATAGCTACTCAGTCATTACTAATTGCACAATAGAAACATATAAAAGTGCAACCCACTTATCCAATATCATCTAACTTGTAAAACACAAAAATGTTCAAACCAAAAAATTCACACAAGTACCAACACCAAGATTTAGAGTAGAAACTCAATTTGGGAAAAACCACTTTGTAACATGTTACTATTATGTTCACTCTTCTGAAGTGAGCTTGGTGAAAAGCCAACCCTGTCAAAGGTTACAAACACACTATCAGGTGTGACCCGATTAAAGGATTTAGACCACTCTATTAAAAGTGTGCCTTATTATAGGACGTACATACACTCCATTAGAATGCAACCTTATTCAAAGGATTTATACCTATGATTGTTAGGTCAACCTCTGTTAAAAGGATTTTGACTATTACAATGGTTAGAAAGTAGTAGTAATATTGATCTGAAAAAAATACAACTCACTTTGCAAATATTAGATCCAATTTCGTAGACATATGCTAGCTTACTGACTATGAACCTTTACCATCCCCATCACTGATATGCTCAAAACTCTCTTCAAGCAATCACAACACTTCTCCTTCAGCCTTCTTTGCTTAGACAGTCAATAACATCAACAACACTTCTAGCATCCTGTCACATACAACCTCTATCTTAGGTTTCCTTAATACTTTCTCCATTAGGTCAATACATCTTTTGCCACTTAATCTCCTTCCTAGATCGTAGGGATAGGTTAGATTCATCGAATCCATCCTACTTTATGTTCTTTGTCTATCCTTCTAGAAATATCTCAAATCTCTCAATAGATTTACAATAAAACATTTTACAGTACATTAAATGATTTCATACAATCAATAAATAAAGTCAACACATTTTACATAATCTAAGAATTCAACGATGTTGGTTCGAAATCTGAATTCTTCCTCAAATGCAAAAATACTGACACTCAGTCAATACTGTGTTCAACTTCTTGGTCTTCACTAGAAATCTTGGTCACCTCAAAAATTGTTTCCTCGGCTAATACTATCTTCCTCGGCAATTAACTGGTGTTTGGTCAACACTGAATTTACTCGGCATATACTAGCTTGGTGGACACTAACAACACTCGACTTAAACTAGATTTCTTCACTTTTTTTCGGTTAAGCCTACTAGTTTAGTCTTCATTCTTACTTAGATAAACAATACATTGTCTTATCATTGTGCCACATAATCAAGTACTCATTGAATGATCAAGATAACTCAACCTTTCCTTAGGTGCTATTGTTACAACCTTGCCTTTTCCCTTAGCAACACTCAAATAGCTATAGTACTTTCTTAAATAGCAATAGTCTTACCAGTTAAGGTTTGACATCAATGAAAATACAACAATTGCTTCAATTTTAGTTTCCAACAATCTCCCTCTTTGGCATTGATGGCAACACCATATGAATATCACATGAATCACCAACCAATCTAAAAAATTATCTGTCCATCAGAAACATTAATAATATCCTTAGCTTCATTCTGATACAAAATCAATTAGCCATGCCTGTATGACCATCCACTGAATCTCTCCCTCTGTCTTGATCTTCTCATTCTTTGTATTCATCTGTGATCATCTCCCTCTTTGAAAAAAAATGCCAAAGCAACAACTAAAAAAAAATCTACATCCTGCAGATGTAGATAGTTTAGTAATAGTATTTCTCCCTCTGTCATCTTTTCTTAGGACTGATTCTTGTTTTTGTTGTTCTTTTCACAACTCTAGGCTACTCCTAAAGTGTGACCTATTTCTGCATCAACTTGTTAGATACTCTTTGTAGCACATTTGATGCAGTGCTCCTAGCTTGACTAGGAAGCCTCAGTTAGGGGAAGAACCCGTAATTGACTTCTCATGTATTCATGAGCTTCTTTCGGTAAAGCCTTAGTGAATATATCTGCTAGTTGTTCCTTTGTATTCACATATTCCATTTGAACCTCTTTATCTTGTACCAATTCTCTCAAGTAATGATACTTGATGGAAATGTGTTTGGTCTTTGTGTGCATCACTGGATTCTTAGAGATGTTGATAGCACTTGTGTTGTCACAGAAGATGACAACTGGTTCAATGATTTCTTCTTTCATGCCTACCAACAATTGCTTTATCCATATCAAGTTTGAACAGCTCACAGTTGCAGCCACATACTCAGCTTCAACAGTAGATTGGAAAATGCAATTTTGTTTCTTGCTTGTCCAGGAAACTAATCTTTGTCCAAGAAAGAAAGCTCCACCACTAGTACTCTTTCTGTCATCTACATTTCCTTCCCAATCAGCATTTATATACACTCTTAGTTCAAACTTCACATGCTTCTTGTAGTACAATCCATAGTCAGAAGTCCCTTTTAATTATCTCATTATTCTTTTGACTGCCATCATGTGAGTTTCCTTAGGATTGGTACAAAATATTTTCACAATTCCAATAGCTAATGCAATATCTGGTCTGCAATGTACAACATATTGTAGCTTTCCAATCATAGATCCAAAGTCTGGTTAACTTCTACAACATCATCATTTTTTAGACAACTTTTGTCCAGTAACCATGGGAGTACTTACTGGCCTTGAATCTTCCATACCAAAGGTGTTCAGTATCTCATGAACATATTTAGACTGGGTGATGAAAATTCCTTTCTCCATCTGATATACTTGTAAACCAACAAATTTTTTTATCTCCCCAAACATACTTATTTCAAATTCAGTTTGCATTTCATTTGAAAATTTCTTACACAAGGCATCTTGTCCACCAAATATAATATCATCTACAAAAATCTT
Organism: Chamaecyparis obtusa; assembly: GCA_027943335.1. Lineage (NCBI taxonomy): Eukaryota > Viridiplantae > Streptophyta > Pinopsida > Cupressales > Cupressaceae > Chamaecyparis > Chamaecyparis obtusa. Next base: position 394,854 of record BSBK01004755.1, on the reverse strand, counting down.
AGCTAACAAGATTCCTTTACCTTCTTCATCTTTCATGTACAAATTGCTTGTGTCATTTGTCCCTGAGAATCCAATCTGTATCAGGTAGCTGTGCAATCTCTCATACCATGCTCTGGGAGCTTGCTTCAGTCCATATAGTGCTTTATTCAGTTTACAAACCATGTGTCTTTTGTTTGGATCAACAAATCCTTCTGACTATTCAATATACACTTCTTCTAATATACCATTTAAAAATGCAGACTTAACATCCATTTGGTATACCTTGAAATCTTTATAGGCAACATATGCAAGAAGAGTTCTTACTCCTTCCAATCTCACTACAAGGGAAAATGTCTCCTCATAATCTATTCCTTCTTCTTGTGCATAGCCTTTGCATACCAGCCTAGCTTTGTTTCTTGTGATATGACCATGCTCATTAAGCTTATTACGAAATACCCACTTTGTCCCAATGACATTCTTATTTTTTGGTCTTGGAACTAGAGTCCAGGTATCATTCTTCTCTATCTGGTCTATCTCTTCATTCATTGCTTCTATCCAGTCTTCATTTTCCAATGCCTCCTTTTTTGTCTTAGGCTCAAATTCACATAGTAAACATGTTGGATCTCTTGCCTTGCTTCTGGTCTGAATTTCAATATCTTTATCTCCAATACTTTTGTGAAACATTCTATTCAATCATTAATGTCCTTGCACAATCCAAGATAGATATGTTCCTTCTCTCTTCTATACCATTCTATGGAGGAGTTCTAGGTGCAGACATCTATCTTTTGATACCCCTATCATTGCAAAATAGATTAAATTCATTTGATATAAATTCTCCACCTCGATCAGATCTCAAACACTTCAGGTTCCTACCTGTCTCCTTTTCAACCTTAGCCACATACCACTTAAAAAATTGAAAAGCATGAGATTTTTCCTTTAAGAACATTGCATGCATCATTCTAGTATAATCATCAACAAGCAGGATAAAATATCTAGCACCACAATAGCTTTGTAAACCCATCAGTCCACAAAGGTTAGTATGAACCAAATCTAAGGTATTCTTAGAAGTAAACATTTTTCTCTTGAAACTAGACTTTTTCATCTTACCCAACTAACATTCTTTGCACATTACATTCTCATGTTTCTTCAATCTAGGTAGACCTCTCACTTTCTTTTTCTTACTAATTTCTACCAGATTATCAAAGTTAACATGACATAGCTGCTTATGCCATAACCAAATATCATGAAGTTGTGCAATCATACATGTTTCTTTAGATAGGTCTAGATAGAACAAATTACCTCTTGTTTGTTCTCCACTTCCAATCAGTTCACCAGTGGCATTAAATATTTTGGCCTTCCTATGATGAAATTTCACTCGGTAGCCAGTGCTATTAAGCTGTGCCACACTCAGCAGATTATAGTTAAGACCCTCAACCCAATAAGCAGTTTCACAAGTGATCTTATCAGTCAGCTTAATTAATCCTTTGCCTCTAATAGGACATGGTGCATCATTACCAAATTTCACACTCCTACCTTTATAATGATCTAAGGTATCAAATTTACTCGTCTCTAGTCATATGATGTGAACAACCACTACCAATAATCCATTTATCATTTTTGTTCACATAAGATATCAATTCAGTTTTCTCATCCTCATTAGATTCATCTTTCATTGCAACATAGACAACCTCAATTTCAAAATCATCATTATCAGTGTTAGTCTCATCTTCGGCAATATAGAAGATTTCTTACCTTTTCCTTTGTAGTCCTTGTATCTTCAGTAACCTCTATCTTCTCTTTTGTCTTTATGCTTGTTGTCTCTTTCTTCATCCTTATCATCCCTATCGGGACATCTAGTAGCTATATGACCAACTTTATTATATGAAAAACATATAATAGGGAGTTTACCTTTGTACCTTCCTTTTCCCCTTTTCAGTCTTCTAGCCATAAGAGCTTCTAGATCCTCAAGTTCTTCATCAGATGTGTCACTGTCACTTTCACTTATGTATCTTGTTTTTTCCTTATTTGACTTACTAAGAACCATTTGTGACTTAAAAGAAGATTCAATATTACCAACAGTGAAGTTATCATAGTTAGAAAGTTCAAAAGTAGTGAGCTTACCAACCAAACTTTCCAAAGTAAGAGCATTTGTAGGGTTACATCTAGATTCTTAAATTGCAAAAATTTTAATGGCATACATAGGATGCAGAGCTCTCAATACTTTTCCTAATATAGTTTCATCATCAATAGTTCCATTTGCTCATCTAATAGAATTTACAACTTCTTTTATTCTACCACAATATTGTCCAATATTCTCACCTTCTTGCATTCTCATTTCATCAAATTTACCTATTAGGCTCTCGACTTTTTCTCTCAACACATTTATGTCACCACCATAAAAAAATATTTGCAAGGGTGTCCCACATTTGCTTTGCATTACTACAGTCTTTGATGTCTTCAAATTCTGGATAACTTAGGGCAGACACAATCTCCAACATTGCTTGGTTGTGCTCTTGTTTAGCTTTCATTTCCTCGACAGTCAGAGGTGAAACATGTGTGACATAGTCATGCTCAACATAATACTTTACAGAATCACCAATACCGGCCAGATGCAGCTTCATCAAGCTTTGCCATGCAGGGAAGTTCTCCTTATTTAGCTTTGGTACCTCCTTCTTATACATCCCGATCATTTGCTTCAAGTACCTTCAAACTTGTTCTCTATAAGCACCAACTTGGCTTTGATACCAATTGTTAATATGATTTAGAACAATAGAGAGGGGGGGGTGAGTTAGTTGTTCTCAGGTCTAGATGTATAAAAACAAACTTTAAAACTCTTCAACAAATCAGATCTAATAACCAATAGCTACTCGGTCATTACCGATTACATAATAGAAACATATAATAGTGCAGTCCACTTATCCAATAGCATCTAACTTGCAAAACACAGACATATTCAAACCAAAACATTCACACAAGTATCAACACCGGGATTTATAGTGGAAACCCAATTTGGGAAAAACCACTTTGTAACATGTTACTATTATGTTCTTTCTTCTGAAGTGAGCTCGGTGAAAAGCCAACCTTATCAAAGGTTACAAACACACTGTCAGGTGTGACCTGGTTAAAGGATTTAAACCACTCTGTTAAAAGTGCACCTTGTTATAGGACTTACATACACTCCATTAGAATGCAACCTTGTTCAAAGGATTTATACCTATGACTATTAGGTCAACCTCTATTAAAAGTATTTTGACTGTTACAATGGCTAGAAAGTAGTAGTAATATTGATTTGAAAAACATACAACTCACTTTGCAAATATCAGATCCAATTCCATACACATATGATGGCTTATTGACTGTGAACCTTTAGCATCCCTATCACTGATATGCTCAATTTCTCTTCAAGCAATCACAACACTTCTCCTTTAGCCTTCTCTGCTTAGATAGTCAATAACATCAACAACAGTTCCAATATCCTCTCACATACAACCTCTCGCTTAGGTTTCCATAATACTTCCTCCATTAGGTCAATACATCTTTTTTCGCTTAATCTCCTTCGTAGATCTTAGGGTTAGGTTAGATTCATCGAATCCATCCTACTTTACGTTCTTTGGCTATCCTTCTAGAAATATCTCAAATCTCTCAATAGATTTACAATAAAACATTTTACAGTGCATTAAATGCTTTCATACAATCAATAAATAAAATCAACACATTTTATATAATCCAAGAATTCAACAATGTCAGCTGGAAATTTGAATTCTTCCTCAAATGCAAAACTACTGACGCTTGGTCAATACTATGTTCAACTGCTCGGTCTTCACTAGAAAGCTCGGTCACCTCAAAAATTGTTTCCTCGGCTAGAACCATCTTCATCGGCAATTAATTGGTGTTCGGTCAACACTGAATTTACTCGACATATACTAGCTCGGTAGACACTAACAACACTCAGCTTAAACTAGATTTCTTCACTTTTTCTCGGTTAAGCCTACCAGTTTAGTCTTCATTCTTACTTAGATAAACAATACATTATCTTATTATTGTGCCACATAATCAAGTACTCATTGAATGATCAAGATAACTCAACCTTTCCTTAGGTGCTATTGTTACCAACCTTGTCTTTCCCCTTAGCAACACTCAAATAGGTATAGCACTTTCTTAAATAGCAACAGTCTTATAGTTAAGGTTTGACATCAATGAAAATACAACAATTGGTTCAATTGCAGTTTCCAACAGTAGCCTCAAAGTCTTCAACAACTTCCTCAAAGCTATCATTAGTATGAAGATTCCTTGGCATACCAAAAATAATCCTCATAATCTCCAAGACTAGCTTGGTCCTCATTGTCGCCATCTCATATCTGACATCTGATCTGACCTTCTCAGTAATCCTCACTTCCATAGCATTAGAGAGATCTTCAATCTCCCTAGGGTCTCATCTTGTCAGAGGCATCTCCAAAGAATTTCAGAAAACCTCTGTAGCAAACCCCAAACCAACCACCTTGTGACAACCTTTGAACTTTCTGCAAGTTATATCTCAACTTGCTACCTTGCACAAACAGTCAGACAAGATTCTATAAGCACCGGAACATGGATCTACAAACTTAGATCTCTTCTCCTTCGCTTGGAATGGATCAACACACTCTTCAATCTTTCGCCCAACAAGACCAAACTCACTCTGATACCACCTGACCCAGTCAAGGATGGTGGATCCAATTAAGGATAGTCCAACCTTGCAGCCAAACAACAACATAGTGGACTAACACAAAACAACACAGATTTGCGGATAAAAAAATCATCTTTTTCATCAGTAATTGAGCTCACAAGCAACATGTTGAGCTGTAAGGCCTTCTCAATTATGACCAAAAACATCAGAGTTACAATTAGAATTCAACTATCCTCTAACTAGTCTATCTTTGTAACACATCAACAACTAGTAGAACACTAAGGCAGATCTGAGCTTGAGCTCGCAAGCTACCAAGCAATCTCCTTGTCTCTAAGCATACAAAGCACTAGCTCTGTTATTACAATTATCAGACAAATAATCTGATATACAAGATCTCGTAGGATCCAGTCACTACTCCACCCAATTCCCTCTCTAAACAACTACTGAAACCCATGATTTTATACTACTTCAGCCACAAGTTGGCTTACAACAATAATTAATTACAAAACATCAATCGGCTCTCAAATACCTTTTACAATAATTATTTCTTCGTGACAGCCTTCAAATGGTTATCAGATCCACATAGTAGAATGCAACCCCCCAAATTGAGGTCTGCACACGTCCAACAGTCAACCCATAATAGGAGGAGCACGACCCAAATTAAATGCATCAATCGGCCAAGCCAATTCATCCAAAAAAACAAGTTTGTCAGCAAGAACACTGAGTGCCAGTAATAAACACCAAGAAACAAATAAATTGAGTCATCAAGTTCGTCGGTGAAGCCAAGCGGACTCCCAACCAAGAACCATCACTGAGCGATCACCAACCACCAAGCTCTATCGGTGAAGCCAAACAAACTTACAATCGAGAACTAACACAAAGAGACCGAGAGTCTCAGGTCTCTAACCGAGATGCCCCAAAAATTCAAAACCAAACACAAACATATTTTTGGTTGATATAGGATTGCCAACTACCCCAGGATGCTCTTGCATCAGTTACTCATCAAAATTGCAAGCTATAATGTATCTTTTGTACTAATGACAAAGAATGTCATCAACTTATAATGAAAATCAAGAATGTTGGTTCCAACACTATGAACTATTGATAATCTTATCATTATCAAGGTTTAAAGATACACACACATTTAATATAAAAAGTCATAAACTTATTTCAAACAAAATTAACTTCATTCATATTCTAGTATCATATTTCATATTTGTCATTTAGAAATTTGAAAAGTGTCTTGCAAAATGAACACAAAAACAGTAAGATTTTCAATTTCAATAAATAATCTACATAAAAAGTTTTATTAATAAAATTAATGGAACAATATCATTATTATTATCATTCTAAACACTCATTAATCATTCTAAACATTCATTATTAAAACATCATGTTAAATAACCAAATACTTAATCTGATTAAACGAAGATACTAAAGCTTTAAAAAGAGGCAAAGCTATAAAAGAGGAGGAAAAACTAAGAGGGTCATACAACACTACATTACATTCACAATAGGTTTCCCCCCTATGGCACTAGAAATGCTCTACCTCATCAAGGAGGTGCTCCCATAACAACCTCCATAATGGGAGAGAGTGGAAAACAAAAAATGAGGTCTATAGAACTTTCTGAACTTGATGGAGTCAAATTACAGGGATGAACTGAGAGTTTTAAGTGGAGAAATGAAAAGAATAATGAGAAAAGGGATTTGTTCACAATATACAATAATTTTGGATACATTTATGAACTATAATGCTTATATTTATATTGAATCATAGTCTGTATTCACTACATCTTTCACTACCATCCACTTAACATGCTTCACTGCATATTTTAATGATTTGAGTGTGAGAAGATAAATCAAATAACAAAGATTAGTGAATAGACACAACTATAAAAAATAGAAAGCTATTTAAGTTGAAAACTTTCCCATTAAGCAACGGGTAGCTATTACTATTCTTGCATAAACTATGCGACTTGATACAATCATATAAATATGCCAAAAGAAAACATTTCCAGAAAAGTTACTATCAAAAATTAAAGAAATACTAGAGGAGGGAAGCAGCCTTAGAGGAACCCAAATCCATTAATACATTATACGATGGGGAAGTTGAATGGTTTTGTAGTCACATTGAAGCGCATGGCACAAACCTCAGCACATACAGGTGTAGAGGGCATTTTCTTGGTGCCATGGAAGGGTCACTTGACAAGTTGTTTTATTATGTAGATGTAAATTTATGCGTTTATTATGTGTTTTTCTTTATCTAATTCTATCAATTCATACGTTATCAGATATCATAATGACTATCAATTTTTTTTAAAAAGTCAAATGTTTAGGATACAATCTGCTTCAAAATGATAGATTCTAATACGTTTAAATATTTTTTTATAACTAATTAATTCAAAATATAAAATGATTAGAATAGTACAATCAGAACAAGTACTAATAAGAAAAAGAAATAAAATTAATTAAACAATTTCTTTAAACATAAGAATTACAATTTGTATATATATTCACAGAAATAATAAAATTATAAATTATATGAAAAATAAAATTTTAATTATATTTACAATGGTTTAAGAGTAGTGAGGTATTAGAAGTTTTAGTGTCAATTTTTGTAACAATTAAAATATTAAATTTATCATTGATATCAAAAACCAAATAAAATCATCACTCATAACGTTTTGAGTCCTTAATAAATATTTTTTGTGGGATTTACCAACTTTTTTAAAAAGTATATATTTTCTTTAATATTGTTATTATAATATGTCAAATCTTTATTCCATAATTTAAGATATTTTTGTTAATAAAATTAGTTTTTTGCTATGTATATGAAGTATAAAATTGTTATTGATTGTTTGGGTAATATAAAATTTAAGATATTCATTTTCAATCTTATATTTCATATATACATAAATATAATATTTATGCTTTATCAAAATATAATTGAATGATTTTAGACTTAAAATTTATATACTTATATCATAATTCGATATACTAGAAATAAAATATCTTTTATTTAATGAAATAAGCTGAATAATTCTATAATAAATGAATAAGTAGGAAATATTCTATACAAAAAGTCAAATTATAAAATTACTTTTAGAATTCAATGTATAGTTTTTGAGTCAAACTTATTAACCAATATTTCATTAGTAGTAATTGAGAAGAACTCAAATCTCAAGAAAATAAATTATAAAATAGCAATTATTAAAATAATTATAATTTAATAAATGCAAAAAGATACCTTCCATTTATCAAATAAAATTATTTATTTGTAAGTTATTATAATTTATGTTTTATTAAATTGATGTAGCTAAATTAGAACATTAATGATGCTATTAAAAAAACATATAAAGAAACACAAGAATGGATTAATTTTTCTTCACTATTATAATTGTCTAATATGTCTCTTCAACCCAAAGAAAACCACAATATCTAGCAATCAAATTTAATCTATTTTAGAATAGTTTTTAATGTTTTTAGAATTTACCATTTTTGCTAATTTCCAAACTTATCTAGAAAATCATGAAATTTTCTAAATATCTAATTGCCAACTTTGTAAACTGAAAAAAATCACAAATTTGAAAAAAAAAAATTAATTTAATTTCTAAAATCTAGAAAAAACGAAAATGCCATTTTGTAAACTAATAAAAATCACAAGTTTGAAAAAAACTAAAAAAATTTACTTTTTAAAATCTAGAAAAAAAGAAAATGCCCTTTTTGAAGGCTTAGATGAAGAAATTCAGACCTAAAAATGTGATCGAGTTAGGTTCGAACCGAACTACATTGAGTCAAGTTACAACCGAACTACATTTGTAGCGCAATCCAAACAACTCCTCACAAGCACCTCCTCATCATGTGTAAACAAGATATCTTGTACTTATTAAATGAAATTGTATAATTATAAAATAATTATATAATAAGAGGTATATTTTTGCATGTATTATTATTTCATGTATTAAACAATAATAAAATAATCTCTTTATAAACAAATAGTAAATAATCATCCAATTTTTATTAAGGATAAATTTTCTCAAGTTGGCAGAGTGACGACCAGAATTGACGTTGACTAACTTAGGTGTTAAAACTTCATATGCTAATGGTTTTTTAATATCACGCGTTTCACTTTAATATCTGGCCGACAGTAACAACCCCATTTCTGAATGATCCTGTGATGACCGTTGACGCCATACCTAATCTACTACCCATTAACTTCTCACTCAACTCACCTTTGCCAAAAAGATTAGTTCTCTGTGCTATTTTTATATCTTTTTCTTGGAGCGAACAACTGCTCTTCAGCGTCTTAACTCTCACAGAGAAGAAACCGGATTGAAATTCCCAAACTATTATTAAATTCTCATCTGTTACCGCATGGATATATAGAGCAGCATACGAGGCTAGAAGCTCAATCTTGTCATAACTTACTCTCTGCTTCTTCACAATTACAATGGCATACTTTAGGGTTTCTCTACTTTTGGTTTTACTAGTGGCCACAATAAGTGCAGATCCAGATGCATTGCAGGATTTCTGTGTAGCAGACACTTCCTCTTCCACAGTTTTTATGAATGGGCTGCCTTGTATCAATCCCACCAGAGCTTCTGCAAAGCACTTTACCACATCCATTTTGAGAAACCAAGGAAATACATCAGGCAATCCATTTGGTGTGAATCTGAGGGCCACAACAACACAAGTTATCCCTGGCATAAACACGCTGGGCATAATCATGGCTCGCATAGATTTTGCAGTCGGGGGAGTTCTTCCTACTCACACACACCCACGAGCCTCTGAAATAATCTTCGTTTTGGAAGGCAATCTAAGAGTTGGGTTTGTTGACACAGCCAACAAGCTTTTCTCTGCAGATATAAAAACAGGCGATGTTTTTGTTTTTCCCAAGGCCCTCCTACACTTTGCTCAGAACACGGGAAGCAGGCCTGCGTCTGTCATAGCGGTTCTTAACAGTCAAGCTCCTGGTAACTCTGTCATTCCCTTGGCCACTTTTGCTTCCGATCCAGCGATTCCCACCAGTGTTCTGGCCAAGTCATTCCAGATTACGGTTACGGAAGTGGAGACAATGAGAAAGAAGCTTGGTGGCAGCTGAAGAATCAGTTTTGGATTACCGAATTCTGTTTCTATGTTTCTGAAAGAGAATATTGTTTTGTCTCATATTTCTGTACCAATTAATTATTCGAAGGCTCTCTAGTTTATGTTTCAGTGTTCTTTTGTATTGTGATGATAGATCACATTGATGTTCAAAAATTTGTATATAATTGAATCCATGTTCTTTGAGTTTGGATTAGTGCTCCAATTTGATTTGCCAAAGATGATGTGGAGGACAGTGCAGCTTTTGAGAGTTTATTTAAGATATTACAATTTTAGATTTTTAAAATTTTAGATTTTTTGAGTTTTAAAAAGAATTTTTTTTTTTTTTTTTAATCTTTTAATTTTTAAAAATTTTTTAAAAATTTTAATTTAATTTTTATTTTTAAATTTTTTTTATTTTTCGGATTTTTAAAAGAATATTTTTCATTTTTAAGATTTTAGAGATTATCTACTCTCTGACAAGATCATATTGGTTTGTCTCCAATGTCTAGTAAGGTGTAGGACATGACATATGGATTTGCAAGTTGATGGATCAAGAATGAATAGGCCATGATGGATGAAGCAAGTGAATGTGGCAAATAGGACTATCTCCTTAAGATTACCCAAGCTAGGGAAAAAGAATATTGCAATGTATGTCAATGATGTGGTGCTAGATAGCATATGGGATAATGACTTGGTATCATGCAAGACATGTGTTGTCCAAAGGAGTGAACATGTCAAGAGGCTTTGGAGAACATGTTTCACATTTTATGTTCTTCATATTTTTTTTTCAAGATCAAGGGGTCAATTTGGATAAGGTATGTATAGGATAGCACAATCAAGATAAGGGGTGGTGGAGGTTATGAGGGGATGGTTTGAGATTATGACGAGACTCCTTATGAATAATGAAGGTGGATTTGGGATAAGCAAGATCATGATAGAGTAGCATTGATGCAACAAGTGAATAAGTTGATGGAAAGGAAAAAAGATGTCAAAATATCTGATGCTTATGGATATGTTCTACCTTGTCAAGATCAAAGATGAAAGAGGGAATACTGATGCAAGTGAGATAAATAGTAGGAAGATGGAGGATAACATGGATTGAACTTGCCCCCAAGTATAGATTACAAGAAGGAGGAATTACACATGATGCTTGTTTGCCATATTTTCATCATGGTTCTTGTCCAAGGCACCACAAGAAGTGGTTTTACCATAGGACACATTTATTTCTCTTTATTTTTCTTTTATTTTCATTTTGATTTTTTTTCTATCAAGGCGCCTATTTATGTAGGTTTTCACCAAGGTGCCTTTTTCTCTTTTTCTATTTTTTTTAACTTTTGGAGGGACTCAAGCCTCATTCTCTTTGGATACTCCTCAAAAAGGTATGTGATGATGGGCCAAGGCCTTTGAAAGATATCCTCAAAGATTCTGATAGGGTGATTGTAAAGAAATGATATCGTGGCTAATGATTTATGCGATGGATTGGATAAGAGTGATGAATGGATAATGAATGAAAGGATAAGAATCATGTATAGGTGTGGATTGGTTAAGGGGTATGAATGGATGAAAAGTACATATTGAATAATGGATAGAATATGGAAAGACTTGTGTAGGAGTAGGTTGAAATAGTGGCAAGATCAACATTGACACACACCTTGAAGGGTAATGGAATAATGGAGAAAAAATGTATTGGATAGTTTGAGGCTCTTTTGGAGGCAAGAATGTGGATCTTGGGACATAGGGACCCAAAATGGATGAAGGAGATGATGGAGTGAAAGCCTTTGGAAACTTTGATGCCATCTTTGATTTCTCTTTTGTGTGTAAGTCCTATAATAGAGACTTGGGAATCCCCATAATCCTTGATTTTTCTTTCTTTTGTGAAGCTTTTGAATGTGTTTCTTCAATGAGGGAATTTGGAATCCATATTTTCTTGGATTTTTTTAATTTACTTGATGGACCTTTGTGGTCTTTTTAATCTCATTTTTCTTTGTATTCACATGTTGATCAGGGAAAACTTCAAGAAACCCCCTCCTTAGAAAATGTGTAAAATCCTGGTAAATCCTACAATATTTTGGGTGGAAAAAAATAATATTGTTGGCAAATTTTTTAATTTTAAAGGAAAAAATATTAATTTAACTCACATTTTTTTTTCAATTGCATAAAAATTCTATAAAATCCTAGCGAATCTTTGATTATTGAAGAAAATCATGGCTAGAAGTACACATACCTATTACCTAGCAACCATATTTTCACGATTATTGTTATATGGATCCTAATTAATTATCAGACTTGAAGCTTAAGTTTTCCCCATTTTTATCGCTGCAATTTCCCTCCAAATTATTGAATGGGGGTTTTGGGGCAGCGTCTCCAAAAGCTCAAACAAATTTTAATATTTTAGTAAGGTATCCTAAGTTAATTTTATATCATTTGACATATAGTAAGCCTATTTTTTATAACTGTTGGATGATCCTAAATCAATGGCATAAATCCTATTTTGGGCCAAACTTGTAAAGGACACCAAGTTCCAGAGAAAGTCTCCGAAATAAAGACATGTGTCCACAATCAAATTTATTTCAGGCCAAAATTTGAAAGCATAAAAAGTCCCATGAAAAGTCTCCGGAATAGAGACACATGTCAAATCTATGTACTTAACCCGTACCCTAACTTAAATTTTGACCACATATTGGCGAATATGACCATCCATTAAGACAAGCTTTGGAAATTGTAGGCAAAAATATTCAATTTACCATGTGGAAAAATTAGATTCTATTGGTGAAGTCATCGTTGAAATACAAATAAGTCCATATCACTATTGGTGATTGCCCTATGCATGGGACCCAATTTTTATAAAACGTGGGCAACATGGCCACCCTAAAAGTCCAATTTTTTTAGCCAAATTCTGGGTCCCCAATGAGAGAAATTATCCAATTGACGAATATTTGCCACTAAAGTTATCCTTGATGTTGATTATATTGGACACAGTGATCTTCATATATAAGCGGATTCTTGAATTTTTTCTTATTATGTTGCACATCCAAATTTCTTTCAAAGGTCTAGGGAATTGTGGATGAATGAGATTGATATGGTGGGTTCATATATATGGGTGTATGGCAGTTTCTCAAGGATGCATGTCTTTATTGGTCTTGATACATGGTAGGGTAAGTGGATGGCAAGCTAGGGATGGTAGGTAGGGTTGATGGAGGGATATAGGGACCCAATATGGATGGAAGAGATGAAAGATTTGGCTTTGGGGTATATGGACCAAATATGGATGGAAGGGTCAAATTATTGAGTATTTGGCTATATGGACCAAGAATGGATTTGGAGGATGGTAAAGGTAGATACTTATATGTAAATAGAGGGAGATGAGACATAGAAGGGATATCAACATCTTTATTGTGAGTTGCATGGCCAAGGCTCTTGTCTTTAGGATTTATCTTTATGCCAATAGGATTATGAGTAGCTTTCATAGGAGCGACTTTGATAGGTGAAGTTGAAGCTTGAGGGGATTTATTTGTATGCCAATGATTGGGAAGAATGGGAAATTTTTGAGGTGGATATGGAGGAGTATAACAAGGGGATAAGGGGATACTTTGATCTTGGAAAATATCTTTGGATAGCATAGGAAAAGTGTTTTTCTCTTTATTTTCAATAAGCTCATTAGGGATGATGGAAGGAATATCTTGATCTTTCTTAGGAGGTGGATAGGATATGGGAGATGGAGGGATATGCAGCTCTTAAGGTGAAAGGATATGTCCTTGGAAGAAGTTAAATAGGATAATCGAATCATCATACATTTCTTGTGATATGGAACTTGGGACAACCATTGGACGAGGAAGGATATCTTGATCTTGATCTTAATTAATACTTGTTTCTTCACATTTTGGATTGTCCTCTTGACATGGAGAAACTTTTAAGGATGAGGGAGGATTTTGGGTTTGCATGGGGGATTCTTGAAGGGCTAATGAAGGATCAGTTGGCGCATCTATGATAGGCATTGAAGCACATGAAGGTTTGGGGTCTCTGACCTTTGAGGCACGAAAAATATTTGCAAAAAGATTTAAGTTAGCTTGGATTTCTTTTAGAGTTAACCCTTTAGAGTAGACATAGTTAGCATAAAAATTATTAGGTTATTTTTTTGTTGGAGGTTCTTTGGATATATTTTCTGCTTTAAGAGGTGAATGAATGGTGGAAAAAGTAGAGGTTATATGAGGACCATTTCTAGACATAGGTTCATGAGTTAGATATTTCTTGAGAGTAGTATCTTGTTCTTCATTAGGATTTTTAATTTCGATTATATCATCATCTACGAGATCTTGGAGTTTATGCTTTAATTCCATGCAATCTGAATTTTCATGTTCCTTATGTTTATGATATGCACAATAGTTTCTCAAGAATATAAAACCAAATTGAGTAATTATAGTTAACGTGGTGAGGTTGTTTTCAAGGAGTTCTATCAAAAATGATTTGTAAGATTTTTCCCAAAGGAGAAAATGATCTATCCAATGGATGTTGAGATGTGCTTGTGTTGACCAAAGATATTTGAGTTTCAAGATCATGATGATTTGATTTTCCACTATCATGTGATGAGGATTGTTGAGATAGGACTAATTCCTCTTGATTTTCTTGATCAAAGATTGGATCTTCTTGAGATTGTGAAATAAACTCTTCGTCAAATATTGGATTGTCATTAAGATATTCTTGATCGAAGATAGGATGGTCATGAAGTTGATCTTGATCAAAGATGAGATTCATTTGAGATGGTGAAGTAGCCTTTTTGTTTGAAGAAGATGAAGATATGGATGTATTATGATCATAGAGAAAAGGAAACTTTGATATTAATGAGGATTTGTTGGGTGATGTATCATTTTCTTCTTTCTTGATGTCTTATAATCTTGATTGTAAAAATTGAATTTTCTCTGTGAGGACTTCCTAGAGAATTTATTTTTCTTCATTGTCAGACTTATGACATATAGACCATTCATTATCAGCCATTGTAGATGACAACTATCTTGATTGGATCAGGTAGATCTCATAAAAGGGAACTAAAAAATATCTTTATTTTGATTAGACTCGTTTAAGAAGTGCCCACTATTTTGAGGTCTCAGTTTGTACGTGTTATTTTAATGCTGATAAGGGCTATTCTAGTGAACTGCACATGCTATTTAATTCTCAATTTATGTGCTTTTTTGTTTTTTGTATGCATTACAGAAATACTTGTACTCTATATTTGATTTCTTATATGCACTATTTGATTGTTTGTAAATGCTGAAAAACTATTTCTACATGCTATTTCACTAATTGTATGCATTATTTCATTGATTGTATGCTTTATTTGAATAATTCTAGGCTCTATTTGATTGGACAGTTTACAAATTTGTAAAGTTTGAAAAATTTTAATCGATTTTTGGATCTTAATGGATGTTTTCATTTAAATGATAAATGTGTCTTCAAACATAATAACAATATAAACATTGGGTTTCACTCTTAACTCCTAAACATGAAGTTTATGTTTGAGAACATTTACATGGATCTTTTCACAAGAAATCCTTCCAAGAAAGCTACCTAAGGTCAAATTTGGCTTTTATCATGTCTCTAAAGGTAGGGATTGGTAGATTAATCAAGTATTTTAGTTCAGGTTCCAAACAAAAATATCAAATAAATCGTACAAGGAACATGTAGTCGCACACCCATGATTAAGGCATATAGCCCTACAAGTCCAAACATTTGATATTTTTTCCCTCTAAGTTTTTTAACTTAACCAAGGTCTTTATTTATAGTGGGTGGAATAGGTTGGCTTCACCTTGTTCCCAGGTTGGGTCATCCCTCTCACTGGCCTCATTAAGGCATGTTCTCAGAAGGTAGGTCCACTAAATCTCTAACATGTTCATATGCAAGCAATGGAATGAAATGAGTAAATAGGTCTAGGAGTTTGATTCATCAAAATGTGAAGAGCATATCCCTACTACTTCCTCACTTCCAAACACAATTAACAATGTTATTTTCCAAGGCTTTTAATCTAATGGAATTCAAGAATATTTGGCATTTTGATTCACAATAAAAGTGAAGAGCATAGGCCTAATGCTTTCCTTTACAAACAAGGAGGCTTATTTTATGCGTTCGTTCATTCTTTAGCTTATTTCCTCTCAAATTTGACATGTTTGGGAGTTTGATTCACCAAAAATAAGGTGAAGAGCATATCCCTAATGCCTCACTTAAGATTCAAATTTTCGTCTAATTATGATAGATTTTAAATTGAATGCCTCATTTTAATAAATTTTATAGGGTTTTAGAATTATCTATTTTGTATCTAGCGAAGGCTAGGTGCATTTTTGACATTATTTTTTTCAATTTTTTTTGTTTTTTAACTTACCTAAAAAAATTGCTCCAGATCTTGGGTATGTGTAGGATCATGGTATGCCAAAAAGTGGCGATGTGAAAAAAACTTATTTTCACTCATCCAAAAGCGCACAAATGCATATGTTGACTTTTTAGTAGGCCTGGGTGTCAGTACACCTGGCCAAGCCAAAAGCCAAAGCAAAAGGCTTAATCAGATATGCAATATTATCGAATATCTGATAATATCAAATATTTGATATTTAACAATAAATATAAATTTGTACCTCCAACCGCGTTCAACATTTTCTCATTGTGAAAACGTGAACACGGCTAGGGCAAACAGATATCTGTTTTCAAATCTCCTATCCGATTTTGCTTAAATCCCAAGGTAAGTCAAATCTTCTAATTTTTATTAAATTTTTATTATTTTTAAATAGAAATTTATAGTTTTTTATATAAAAATTAGGGTAGCAATGAGTTTTTTATTGTTTTTTAAAATCATTGTAATTATCTTTTTGTTTTTTCATTGTTATCAGACATGGAATCAAAAAACCCTCCTAATGATCCCACAAACAATCTAGAACCACCTCCCAACAATCCCCCACCTCCAGAAGATGTACCTATCACAAACCCTCATTGTTTAGAGGATCTAATAGGAGATAATCTAAATGAACTTAGAGGATTTCAAACTACCTATGCCAATATCCCACATTGTGCCCCATGTTTATGATATTGAACTCAATTATTAAAAACATAGAGAAACTTACACAACAACATAGTGCTGCACTTCTTTGGCATGATTCCATGCATGCCCAGTTTGACGATGGGCTTGATTATGATCAAGTCATGAACCTAAATATAAGAAAACATGACATAGCTAATCTTTTTGTGGATCATAAAACCGGTCTAAAAGTAGACCCTAAAAAAACCAAGTTGTCAATTAAATGGTGCACAAATAGTGAAATACGTGACAAATTTTGGGACCGTTGGTGGATGGTTTTTGATAGACCACCTCACAACAATTTGGATGTCCCATTTTATTTTATTAAAAAATTGTATGCTGAATTTGTGCTCAATCAAAAGGTGAATTATTGGAGTATGAGACCGAACCAAGGTGTAGATTTAGGCGCTCCTCAGGATAGGCCATGGGCACAATGGGTGAAATCCCGTACATATGTCCCCCCTCCCAAGATTTCACCACCTCCCATAGTGCAACATCTTGACATTATTGCTTAGGCTAGATCACAGACTATTCGAGCCATTCACACCTTGAGTGATCTTCTAGTTACGCAGAGCATGACATTGTTGCGTCCTCATCCTAATGCTTCTGGTGCTTCGACATCCTCCATGAGCTCACATGTTTGTGTGCCCCACACTTGCATTATATGCAAGAATATGTGCTTAGGTCCCTTGAATGATAGTGATGCATATAATTTCACCTTCGAGGTGGACAATTCTACACAGCACATTATAGGCACTGAAGCAGCTCATGGATATGTGCATTAGGGGCCTACAGAGCCATGGACTCCCATTGTTATGGTAAGGGTAAATAGTTCACTTTTTACATTGTATTAAAATTTTATTGTTCGTATTTTTAGTATAATTTATTTATAATAATTTCCCACTTATGTGTTTTTATGTGTTACATTTATGTTCAGTTGATGATAGAGGATGAGATGGCACAAGTGGAGGGGTCCACGCTTTCGGCCATATCATTTGGTCTTGACACTTCCACGATACATATGTTTTAATGTACTCATTGGTTTCCTTTTAAATTATGATAATAGTATATATGTATATTGTTTTCTAATTTTTATGATCATCTTTTACATACTGATGCAGGTGTCACCAGTTACCATTGAGGGGCAATGTGAGGGGGTGCAGGTGTCAGTCGTTGACAAGGGAAAGATAATTAAGTAATTTAGTTTGTTTATGCATACATGTATACTTGTTAGTTGTGCGTACTCATTTTTAATTTACATGGTTTATTTGAAAGAGAGTGGCACATGATGATGCCGTGAGACCCTATCGTCACGATAGAGTCACAGGCATATCCATTGATAGTGATAGCCCCATGGTATGTACATTTCTAAAGTTATTTGTGTGTATTTTACTATCAAGTATATATAATATGGTCAAGTTATGATAGTATGAAGTATCTGTTTGACTTTTGTAGGTCACTCCTAGTTTGAGGGAGGTAGAACGCCAAGGGTTTGTATCGCTAATGACTCAGCCAACATTCCTTGAAGAAAGTTTAACACAGGTAAGTTTTAATGTTAATTCAATTATTTTGTAAACATATATTTGCTACCAAGTATTAAACATTAAATAGTATAACTAGTAGATTAATCTCATGTTTGCAAACATATATAGGTGGGAGTCGACATTGGTGGCACTATTCCTATGCTACCAAGGACATATATTAGGTCTTCTGTCAGCGGGAGGAGACAAAGAGGTGAGGTATATGAGAGTTCAATTTTAGTTTAAATTTTATTTATTATTGTTGGCTATGATTCTAAATTTTAATCTAACTTGGGGTTTCACTTTTGTGTTTGAATGTAGGATCCATCAGAGCCAAAGAGTACATCAAAGAGGCTGGATTTTGATGATCCACCAGTAGAATAGGATGTCCTAGAAACATTTGTAGTTGAAATTCTTATTTTGAGATGTCATATGACACATTTTGAGATGACATATGCCACATTATATCTAGATATGTTGACATGTAAATATGTACAGAATTATTGTTCATTTTGATATATATTAAACTTGATATTCAATCCAATTTGTTAATTACATGTGTTCATTTATTCATTGTTAGTATATAAATATGCTTGTGTGTATGTACTCATGTGTATGATTTATACCTTAAGTATATTCATGTATATTCAAGTACATTCTTCATAACCTAAATTCATGTGTATGGGCTACGTGCATGACTTAAGTGAATTCATGTGGTATGCTTTATAATCTATGTGCTACATGTATGCTTCATGACAACTAATAAAAGAAAAGAAAAGAAAAGAAAACTAATAAAAATCATAATTTATGTGATTTCCACCATTGATGATGCCTTTGACCTTCTTAAACCTCTGATTTGCATTAAGTGACTTCAATGTCTTCATGGTTTTTTGCATAGTCTTTGTGGTTGTCTTGTAGTTTCTAGGTGCCTCTGCACCACTTTTGGATCCATTTAAAGGCTTACTGATGCATAGCCCTCCACTATCACCCTAAGGAGACTAACTCAACTTGAAGATTCTACAAACAACTTGGAATCCACTCAAGGAGTTAACCTCACTCAAGGATCTGGTAGAGTTCTCTGACTTATTGATCAATCCCACAACCATGCTCATGAGTTGACTATCTCATTTCCTTACACCAATCTCTCCAAGTACCAACACCATCCTAGGCTACCTAGTGCACCTAGTGCCTCAACCATACCATTTATAAATGAAACTCTGATGACAGTGGAGGCCATACCATAAACTTACCCATCACTCAACACAACTTTTGCATAAAAGATTTATTCTTTAAAAGGGAAGAGTACTAGTAACTAAATGGGTTCTAATAATTGCATATTTTATGTAAATTTAATTTTCTAATTATTAATTTTAATAGTTGATCTTTTTTAGTTTTTAAGTTGGTAATTAGTTTATTTGTGCACTACTATGGGAACATTTATGTAGGATTGGAATATTTGTCCACAAATACTGTATTGGTATTTTTTAATGAAGATTATTGATACATCTTTGAGTGAGTATTGGGTGGCATTTTGAAATGGTCACTTTTTGAACCTTTGACATTTGATGATCTCTATACTGAATTTTGTTAATACCTAAAAGTCAAGAAATATTTTTCAAGGTCTCTGCTCATATATGACGACAAACAAATTTTTTTTTGTCGAAATCTGACATATAGTTTAAACTCTACAGATATACGAATTCAGATATGCAAATACTAGTGCTCTTCCATAATCTTCATTACTTTTAACTCTCAGAAAAAAGAAACGGACTTGAAATTTCCAAATTATTAAAGAGATCCCTCAACTGTCCTCAACTGTTCCTGCATCGATATATAGAGCAGCATACTAGGTTGGAAGCTCAATCCTGTCATAACTTATTCTGCTTCTTCAAAATTACAATGGCACTCATTTGGGTTTCTCCATTTGCAAATCCAGATGTATTGAGGGATTTCTGCGTTGCAAAAACTTCTTCTTTCACAGAATTTTTATACAAATCTCAAACAATAAAAACATAAAACTTTTAAATATTTAAACTTAATTAAAAAGGTAAAATTATTTAAAATAAGAGAAGAACAAGTGGCTACAACATGTATTATTCATATAACAATTAAATTACAGCTGCAATTGCAATTCTATAATTGTGTGCCTTCACAATCCTCTATTATCTAAATCCGAATAAGAGTACATGAAGCCATAATATAAAAGTTTGAATCCCCCATGATTAAAAAACCAAAAGAAATCCAAATATAACACGGTAAGAAATCGAGTAATTAAAGGTCTTCGAGATGAACGACTAAAATAAAACAACGACTTTTAGTAAATAAAATCCCAAAAATACGGCTCTGATACCAAAAAAGGCTTCAAAACTGTTGTAAAAAGCTTCAAATTAGAAGCAAAATCTTCTATGAAAAGGTTGGCCGTTATTTGCAACGAGTGATGCAGCTTCACTTACCCATCATATATATATTCACACAAACCCAGAAAGAAGTTCAATATATTTTGTTGCAATTTTCTCTCTTCTTCAAAATTACAATGGCATACATTTGGGTTTCTCTAGTATTGGTTTTCCTAGTCCCCACAATAATTGCAGATCCGGATGAATTGCAGGATTTCTGCGTAGCAGACACTTCCTCTTCCACATTTCTTTCGAATGGGCTGCCTTGCATCGACCCCACCAAAGCTTCTGCAAAGCAATTTACTACATCCGTTTTGAGCAGCCAGGGAAATACATCTGGCAATCCATTCGGATTAAGTGTGACTGCCGCAGCAACACAAGTTCTCCCTGGCATAAACACACTGGGAATAATAATAGCTCGAGTAGATCTGGCAGTGGGAGGAATACTTCCTCCTCATTTGCACCCACGAGCCTCTGAAATTTACTTCCTTCTGGAAGGAGATCTGAGAGTTGGGTTTGTCGACACCAACAACAAGCTCTTTTCTGCAGATATCAAAGCAGGCGATGTTTTTGTGTTTCCCAAGGCCCTTGTGCATTTTGCTGAGAACATAGGAAAGAGCCCTGTTACTGCCATAGCGGCTCTTAACAGTCAAAACCCGGGTATTCAAACCATTCCCTTGTCCACTTTTGCATCAGATCCAGCAATTCCAAGCAGTGTTTTGGCCAAGTCGTTCCAGATTAACGAATCGGATGTGGAGACCATCAGAAAGAAGCTTGGTGGCAGCTAAGTCTTTTGCTTTCTATTACGAAATTCTGACCTCATTCTTTATGATAATAACCTGCCTTTTTAACCCTTTTTTTCATATGTTTCTTAGTTATCAATAAACTACTCGGAGGCAGCAGCTTGATGCTAAGCTTTTGTTTGTTAATGAGCAATTGTTCGTTAATATTTGATAATAATCTGTTTTCCCAATATTATTATCTGGATTCAATTATATAATTGTTTTCAGTTAAATTTATGGATTCATGTTTTATGAATAGTAGTTTACAATATTGTATTTTATGAAAATGAATGGTATACTAAGTATTCATTGCATCATCTTTATAATAATATCATAATTTAATTTTACAAAGTATCTCCTATTTATCAATTATCTCTTTTATTGTGTTCCCTAATATTAACACTTAATCATTAATATGAAAACTTATTAATGCAATTTAGAATTCACATGTTTATATTTGATCAATATATCTAAAATGCATCTGAATATTTTCTTTTCAAGGTGTATATTGTACTTATATATGTAATAGATGACCTCAATATGTTGCTATAATGGAATGTTAGTAATACAGTGGAATCTAACTGATTTACTATTTGAAATTTTATTGGTGAGGATTCATGGTTTCATAGATTTAGAGTGTCTTCTAATTCAAGTGTAAATGGATTTATGAGAGTGAAAGAACATTGATGTGATTTCTAATAAATATATTGTCTATAATTTTAAATAGATTATAATATTAAACAAATATTTATTTATTTGTTATTTACAAAGAAAAAGAGTTAGATAATGCTTATACAATTTAAAAGAAAAATCACAATGATAAATATTGAAATTCATAATTTTCTATTACAATAATGGATCATTTGTACTTCATCATTGTTTAAGTTTCATGTATTACAATAATGGATCATTTATACTTCATCATTACATGCATATAAATAAACACATCCTGCATATTATATAAAATCATACAAAAGATGGACATTTTTTTTTTTTTTTTTTTCTAAAAAATGACCTTAAAGAAATCTTAAAAATACCACTACTTTTTCAATCTCCTTACCCTTAACTAAAAAAAAAATACACACTTACATAATATACATACATATGTGCATTCAAGCATATAAATACATACAAGCACCTACCTATGCATTTACATATATATGTAATCATTGTCTAATCTTATTTCATTTTCTGATTAATACAATTTATAGATTAATCAAATAATTTAATTTTTAAAAAATTACAATAAGAAGGGAAATAATAGAGACCATTAACAAAGCTAGTTGTTGCAGATATGTGGACCCTTTATAATTATAAAATAATTTTTCTTGTTAATGAGCTTTGATGTAAGTTTATTTTCTTAATCTTCATATCAACTCATAAAAAATATTTCAAATATTCTTGTATAATTTACAACTTAAATTTGATGTATTTTTATTTTTTAATTTTATTAAGTAAATATTATATTTAATGAAGAAAGCTTAAAATTTTGTGGATTTGGTATTTACATTTATATTTTTTTTTATGGATCATGTTAGTTCAATATTTGAAGTAAGAAAAAATGTATTAATCTAGCATCTTGATGACTTGTTTTCTTCTTGTTATTTTCACTCTCAATCATCCATCGCTTTCATTATCTTTTTCTATAAATAAATGATTTTTCTTTACTTATTTTATATGACCGTTTAACCATACAATTTTGATTATATTATATGATTTATTTAAAATATTTTTATTAATTATTTTGGTTACAACTATAAATGAGATGAGATGTTTCAAGAAGATATACAAGAATATTTTGATTAGATAAATCAGGAGAGAACCTGAACCCTTTACAAAAAATAGCCACCTAGGTAGACAAGAGGGAGGAGTTCACAAAGAGTGAGACTACAAAGACAAACAAAGGAAGAAAACCTATTTTGAAAGACACGCTTTTGATTGGAGAAACTAACGAACAAGAATACAAGTCTTGACACAACAAAGGACCATCTAATCAGAACATAGGGGTTTAAGAAGGAACCTTGAACCATCTACTTTGAGAGAAACCAAGAGGTTTTGAAAGAATTCCTCCAATCTTTTAAACTTAGAAGGATTATGAATAGAAACATACATACAAAGAGTAGAGGTGGTGCAGAGCACCTCCCATTTTGATAAGTTAGTGAGTGTTTAGGGTTGTGATAGGTGTTTGGTGTGAGTTGGAATAAGATCCATTAGGTTGGATCCATGGTTATGTTTGTAAGAGCCAAATGAGCTCATGAGGGGTTAGTGGTCTATTTGGCCTAAATACCTAGAGAGACTCCAAGTGCTATTTTGGGTAGAATAATCTAGAATATGTTTTAGGACCCTAAGTATCTTAACTAGGGTTCCTAGAAGTCAATCACACTCTTTGAGGTGACCCAAATAGCCCAATAGCCCTCCATGAGAAAAGTTGCTCGAGCAACTTTTGCAACTTTTTGAAAAGTTGCTCAAAGGGAGGTTATGGTGGTTGTAACCACTCACGCTCGGTATATGAGAATGGGATTGATGAATTTGAATGGTTAATGAATTTTTAGTTTGATTTTCATAATTAAGAACTTCTGTACGGATGTTAGACTGTAGTTTTCATTGATTACAAGGTTTCTTTTATTTCTTGTATGGCTTGTACGGATTGGCTAGGGTGATCAGGACCCATGGGAATGTAGGGTGTTGATTTATCTTTCTTCTGCATTGATTAGATAAGTTCTAGGTTAGTGTAGTGATATTTGGAAGATATTTCGAGGCACTGGTCTGTAAAACCCATTTATAGAGTATCAATGCTTGAAATGGCTCTAACCTAAGCATCCACCAGTAGAAATGGCTGAAACCATAGGGGATGGAAGGTTAGAGTCTATAGATGGTCATTATTTTTTCATTTTTGTTGTAGCACTAAGATTTATAGGCCAAGAAGGAAGCCCTATGGTTGACTGTTAAGAACAGGTGAGCCAGGACAGGGTAAAGATTCAATAGGCATTTGTTTGAGCACCCATGATCTTGGGGAAGGGACTTAGTGGCATTTGTGGAAGCCCTAAGGAGTCTCCTTGAAGATTCAATAGGTTGGAGAAATTGAATCAAGGTTTGAAGACCAATTTGGTGGTCATTTGTGCAGATTGGTCTAGAGGCCTAATTGATAGGCTAAAAACTTGGGCCTGTTGGTAACTAGGGTTATGGATGCAACTAGAAGCCAAAAATGTGGATTTGAATAGTGTTAGTGGATGCCTTGGATATTGTCAAGGTATTCTTTAAGGTTTTTTAGGGAATTTGGGGGCATTAGCCCAAAATCAAGGAAAATAGACCTATTAGGAATTGAGCCAATTAGGCCTCCTAGTGAGTTTGATACTAAAAGACTTGGTAGTATATCCAGAAGTGTGGGGAAGGGTTCCAAATGAATTTTTAAGGGTCAAGGAATTAACTAAGAGTAGCAGTGATGTGTGTGAAGATCCTAAGCTAGGGTTTGGGATTCTAAGGGAAAGTTCGCGTGAAGAAGCCTAGAGAATTGAAGGGCTAATTGGACTTAGGAGTTGTGAATCTTCTATAAATTAACTATTCCTTGGAGGAAAAGTTGATTGAGAGGATCTTGGAGATCCAAATTGGAGAAGAAGTTGCAAGGAGTAACCATTAGATGGTTAGAAGAGGTTATAAGTGTTGGAGGAAACACTAGAGTCCTAAACCCTCTGCATCAGAGTGGTATCAGAGCCACAATTTATTGAAGGTTGTGTATGTCTAAAGGGGAGGAGAGTCAAGAGGTTGAAAACATGCCACCCAAGGAAATGATTAGGGGTGCCATAGTGGACTTGGTCCAATAACTATTGGCAAAGGCCAGCCTGTCAGAACCAAAAGGTAAGAGAATCACTGAATGGGGTGATGAGAGTGAGGATGAAGATGAAAGTCAGATAGGAAAGACATCCAAAAAAGGTAAAGAAATGGTTGAAGACAAACACAAGGTGTTCTTGGATGCTTTCAAATCCATCAACAAGGATAGTATGGAACCCATTCCTTACTATAGTGGTAGTTTGAATGGTGAAGAGTTGTTAGATTGGCTAGAGGCCATAGATAATCAATTTGATTACAAGGAAGTGGCAGAGGAGAAGAGAGTCAGCTATACCAAAGCTACACTCAAGGGATCTGTATTGGTGTGGTGGAACATGATGCAGGATGATAGAATAGAGAATGGTAAAAAGAAGATAGTTTCATGGGAAAGGATGAAAATCAGGTTGAGGGCACAATTTTTTCCCACTGATTATGAGATACAAATGTATCAAAAGTTGTAGAATCTGAGGCAAAGAGAGTTAACCATTGTAATACCCCAAAAATGGGCTATAGGTTCATTAACCTCTTGCATCTTCAATTCGAATGAAATTGATATCAAAGTCCTAACCTAAGGCACATCTGCACATTATCGACTTTAATTGATTTTATCCTAAATTCTGCACCAGGGAATATTCCTAGCAATATTCCTATTTATCCTAATTACCTTTGATTTAATTATTTGGCAATAAATCCTATTTATCCTAAAGTTATATTAATTGAATATTTAGAATATTTAATTAATTAGATTTAATACTGCCACTTAATTATTTAATTGAATTTAATTAAATTTATTCCTAAATTGTATTATTTGATTTTGACAATAAAATCTAAAATCTCATGACTAATTGATTAAATTCTTATTTAATTAATTAATGTCAATTGTCAATTTTTAATAATATAGTTTTAGAATAAAGTTTGATTTAATAATTGATAAACCCATAAATCAATTGTTTTTAAATTTAAAAATTAGTTAAGTTGAGAATAATTCACTTTATTTTTAAAATTAATTTATAATTAAATCACGCACAATCAGAAAAGCAGGCAACTAGAAATTAACAATCAATTTTAAATTAAAACTCAACATCTGATGATGAGTTGAAATCTGACCTAAACTCTGTTTTGAGTTAAACACTACTTTTGCATGATTTTTGTGAGTTAATTATCTTTGATTTCCTGATAACTCAAAAATCAACTTGAGTTTATCAAGAGTGATTTATGTCTTTTCTCCTGCATCCTCAAAGCCTTGAATTTCTATAAAATCAAGGCTCAGCTCTTCATAATCATCAATACTTGAATTTGCACAATTACTCTAGCGAATTGGTGATAGAAGGACTAAGCACTTGTGACAGGCAATTTGTGAGATCTTTCATAGTTGATCATAGTTTGCATAGTTTTCATATCATAGCATTCATTTTCATTCATATCATTCTTAGATTAAATCTTCATGCAACTTCATTCATCTAGCTTAGATTCATACAATTTTCATATTATTGCACAGAAAATACAAAAATATAGATTAATCTGCATTCATATAGTCTTTCATTCTTTTTGCATTCAAATCCTTCGTTTAGGTGTTGCATTGTCACTGATCTTGATTTCAATATGAGAACATCATACTCGCACCTAGTAGAAGGTAGTAAATCACCTGGTTAGCTTAGTTTCATTCACTTGTAGATTTTGATCTTGCTAACCTCTAATGTTTTACTAAAGTGTTGTGTCCGCAGCTAGGTACAAAATTCACAGACACATTTTGGGTGCCCACTATGGGGCCCTGAAATGGGTTTCCAACTCTTCTATTTCAATTTCTATCTATTTTCTATCATTTTCTGGTCAATCTCATGATTTGATTCTGTGTCCGTACATTTTTCGTACGAGTTTTGTCAGCAAGTCATACCAGAATATATAGGTTGTCGTACAACAGTTGAATATTTTGAGGCTCGTATCATAACCTGTAGATTGTCATTTGGGAACTCCTTTGTCATTTGAACTGATACCCACTGTCGTATTTAATGGAAGCTTTGTCACAGAACAAGTATCTAAACAAGAGTTTGAGGAAGAGGAAGCCATGCTTGCATGGTTATACAAGGATGAGCCTCAATCCCAATTAGTCCAAAAATGTTACTCCACTTCAAGAAAAATTCCTCAGAAGTCATATGGCCTGGGGATAAATTGATCATAAAAATGGGATATACTAGAAAAGGACCTCTAGGGTCCTACAAGGTAAAGGTCTTCTATCACCTCTTGACCACCATGGTCAAACCAACAAGGATACAACATGTCTAGGATATAAGAAGAAGCCTTTCTATCTTAACAAGAAATCCCCACATGTCTTAGAACATATTGAGCCAAAAAAAGTAACTGAACAATCTGACAGTGATGATTCTGACACCACCACTGAGGAGCTCATTCCTTATGAGCATTTGCCTAAAGAAATAAAAGACCTCCTTGAAGCTAAAGATGATCCAATAAAAATAATCAATGTAGTAGAAACACAAGAACCTACTATAGAACTAGAGACAATTGCACCACATGAACTAGTTGATCTCGAAGGAAATCAAACAAACAAAGAAGAAGGTGGTAGTTATTCTGAAATAGATTCCCATGAGCATGAATTCAAATCAGAATATAAGGGTAACCCTTCTTGGTGTATCCATCCTGACTTTACTCATGTTCTTAAATTTCCTAGAGGCATAGACAAGGAATCAAATGACTATGAATGGGGATTCATTCCTAAAGAAGATGATCTTATCATAGAAAAACATATTGATGTTGTTCACCAATATGCACCTAAACCCAATGTAAGTCTAGAGAGAAATAATGAACTTAACGAGTCTGATCCACCTATGGCTGAAGTGGACTCTCAGAATGACATTGAGCCTATTCACAAATTGAACGTCTTGAGTTGTAATATCACCTTCGAACTCAAGAGTTGGGTTAGGACCAATGATGACAGATCCATATCCGTAAACACTATTTCCCAATATTTCACTGCTTTGACTATCCAACATCCCGAACTTCTTGACCAAACCTCCATGAATCCAAGCCAAGGTATCTATACATTTCCAAATGACTATTCCCTTGCTTGCTACCTCAATGTAGTTGAGCCTATGAGGACTTCCATCAATGAAGTGAGCGTTAGCATGATGGAGTTGGACATCAAGTATCTTAGTCAAAAGAATAGAAATAAAAATAAAAAGAAAAGGAGTTCTGAGGGTGAAAACCACTTTGTGATAGTCTCAGAACCTACAAAAGTAAAAATAAAAGATGTATCTGAAGGTAAAAACCTCTCTGAGGTGCCTAAGGATGAGATATTTGATGTCCTTTTGAGTCATTTATAGTATAGATCTCCAATTCTAATTGAGCCCACTCAATCCATCAACTTGGGAACAATAGAAGAACCACAGTTGATCCATGTAGCACAATCCTTATCAGAAGAAGAAAAGAATTTTTTTACCACATTCTTAATAGAAAAGAAGATCAACTTTGCATGGAAATATTCAGATATGCCAGGGTTGGATCTTGATCTTATAATGCACCATTTATCTATAGCTCTAGGGGTCAAACCTGTTAAGAAGAAATTAAGAAAGATGCATCGACATGTTGCACTCTCGGTCAAAGCTGAATTAGAGAAACTACTAAAAGCTGAATTCATCTGTGTTATTGACTATGCTAAATGGATCTCTAATATTGTACCTATTTCTAAACCAAATAAATCAATCAGAGTGTGCATAGATTTCAAAAATGTAAACAAAGCATGCCCTAAGGATGATTTTCCATTACCTAACATTGATATGATAGTGGACATGACTATGGGCTTTGAGATATATTCTTTAATGGATGATTTTTCTGGATATAATCAAATAAAAATTTCTCTAGAGGATCAAGAGAAAATTTCTTTCACATGTGCATGGGGTACCTTCTGGTGGAATATCATGCCATTTGGGCTTAAGAATGATGACGCTACATATCAAAGAGCTATGACGTCTATTTTTCATGACATGATGCATTGAACTATGGAGGATTATGTTGATGATACTTTAGCAAAATCTATGATAAGATCTGAACATCTAAATGACTTGAGAAAAATACTAGATAGAATGAAGAAGTTTAGTCTCAGACTGAACCCTAAGAAGTGTGCTTTTGGTGTCACTTCTGGAAAGCTCTTAGGCTACATTGTTTCAAAGAAAGGAATTGAAGTAGATCTAGCTAAGGTTAAAGCTATCATGGAGATGCAACCTCCCAAGAATATTAGTTAAATGAGAACATTACAAGGGAGAGTACAATCTATTAGATGCTTCAAATCTCAGCTAGCAGACATATCACAACCTTTCACAAAAACATTACATAAAGGTGTGACCTTTGCATGGAATGAGGAATGTGAAAAGAACTTTAACCATATCAAGAAATATCTATCAAATCCTCCTATTTTGATGCCTCCTATACAAGGGAAGCCATTGATCTTATATGTCTTCACCCAAGATACATCACTGGGGGAATTACTAGTACAACATGATGAGAACAAGAAGGAAAGAGCTATATACTATATCAGTATAACATTGGTAGCATATGAGAAGAACTATTCAATGATTGAGAAATCTTGTCTAGATGTGATATTTGCATCACAAAAATCAAGACACTACATGTTAGCTCATACCACACATTTGGTAGCTAAGATTGATCCACTAAAGTACCTCCTAAGAAAAGCTGCCCTCGTGGGAAGATTAGCTAAATGGGTCATGCTCTTAAGTGAATTTGACATTGAATATGTTGAAAGAAAAGATATCAAGGGACAAGTAATTGCAGATCAATTGGCTGACGCACCATTGTTTGATGATACACCAATGCAGCTAGAATTCCTAGATTCTTCTATCATGAACCTGTCCTCTAGATCATGGAAGTTATTCTTTAATGGCTCCTATACACAGAATGGATCTGGAGAAAACATATTGTTCATCACTCCTCAAGGATATTCAATCCCTAAAGCATTTAGAATCAAGTTTCCTTGCACAAACAATATTGTTGAATACAAAGCCCTTCTTAATGGCATGAAGATAGCAATTGAGTGGAGAGTAACAAAATTACACATTTATGGAGACTCACAACTTGTAATACACCAAGTCAGTGATGTGTACCTAATGAAAGATGGAAAGTTGATCCTATATAAGAGAATGGTAGATGATCTAAAGAAATATTTCATATCTATCACCTTTGAGAAAATACCTAGAATAGAGAACAAGGCTGCCAATGCAATGGCAATGCTATCTACTTTATTACAGTAGCTTGAACATGAGCTATGCTACGAGTTCCTCATGGAAGCACTATCTTATCCTGCATATGATTCCCCTGATACCTGCATGATCTACACTGTTGTTGGTCATGATTCATCTTGATACAAAAACCTTTTCTCCTATCTCCAAGATCAAATCATTCCCGAATCCTTTAACCACCATGAGAAATGATACCTTATCAAAAATGCATCCCGATATGTCATTATTGGTCATGATTTATACAAATGAGGTCTAGATGGTACACTTCTTAGATGTTTAGAATGGGAAGAGTCTCAATGTGCATTGGAGGAAGTCCATGAAGGTATATGTAGCTCACACTTGAATGGCTTAACACTAGCTTGAAAACTTATTAGGGTTGGGTACTATTGGCCTAAAATGGAAAAAGAGGCTATCAAGTTTGATAAGAACTATCAAAAGTTCCAAGTACATGGTAACTTAATTCATGAACTAGGGAGAGATCTAATTCCCTTTACTACACAATGGCCTTTTCACCAATGGGCATTTGATCTTATAGGAGCCATACATCCTCATTCTTCTAATGGACATACCCATATTATTACAGCTACAAATTATTTCACAAAATGGGTGGAAGCAGTTCCTTTAACTCAAGCGACAGGCAAACAAATTTCAATGTTCATCTTGAACTACATCATATGTCGGTATGGTATTCCACATTCTATAGTCACAGATAATGGAGGACAATTCAAGATCAAAGACTTAGATGATCTATGTGCTAAATTCAAGATTACACAATATTGGTCATCTATATACTATCCTCAAGGGAATGGACAAGTATGAGCTTCAAACAAGAATCTATTGAAAATCTTGCACCGAATAGTTAATAAAATAGGAAGAGACTAGCATCTCATGATCAATCCAACTCTCTGGGCCTATAGAAAAAGTATTAGAACACCCACTAGGGCTACACCATTCACTTTAGTTTATGGGTCTATAGTGATACTTCCTATTGAGGTTGAAATCCCATCACTAAGAATTAGAATGCATGGTCTAGTAACTGATGATGACTATAGAGTGTCTAGGTTGCAAGAACTTGAACTACTAGATGAGCGTAGACAAGCAGCGTATGATCATATTAGAGTATATCATAAGAGAATGTCTAGAGGTTACAACAAGAAAGTCAGACATAGAGAATTTCAGGTTGGTGATCTAGTCTTGAGAGAGAATCCTTAAAATCAATCACATAGAGAGCACAATGGGAAGTTTGAACCCAACTGGCTAGGTCCCTTTGTTATCACTGCTACTTTTAGCTCTGGAGCCTATCAACTCTCAACGACTTAAGGAGAACAGCTCTGAGAACCAATCAACATTCTCCATCTGAAGAAATTCTATGTGTAAGGCATTCAGTATTAAAAAATGTCCTAAAAAAAAAGAACATCTTGGTGAGAACCTAGCAATAGGTGCCTTGATGATTCACAAAAAAATAAAAAAATATCAAAAGTAAAAAATAAAAAAAATTTGAAAAAATGAAAAATACAAAAAAATGACAAAAAGAAAATGTGCCTTGGTTAGAACCTGGAAATAGGCACCTTGGTAGCTAAAATAGAATCTCTACCAAGATGGTGAAAACCTGGCAAATGGGTGCCACTTGTTTCAAAATGCTCCATGTATCAGTACAATCTTGGTCTTTCCCAGCTTTCAGTCTTGCTTTAGTTTGTACATATCTCCTAGTTTGTTTCTGCATTCCTATTTTCAATAAGTCAGTTTGTACACCAATCTGCAAAAGTGTCTGTATCCTATCAAAGTTCAAACTTGGGGGAAATCAATGTCATATCCAGTCAAAGTCCTTTGAAGCTACATCTGAGTCAGTCAGTCAGTCTCCTCTCCATAAAGGATTTTGCATCTACAACAACACAATCAAACACAAATTGAAAACAATCTATGCTTTTACATGCTTTTATCTCCTTGTATGCTTATTGATTCATGTTGAGATTTTTACATATTGTGTCCCTTCGAGCTCTTTGATGATATCCTTTACAGGATTTAGAGAGTGATGACTGGGGGCATAATCTTTTCTTTGTTTTATGCTTGTATGTTAAAATCTAACTACTTTAGAAATTTTGGATTGAAATGGTGTCTATCTATAAGAGCCTCTATCTCGCATTGGATGGCCATGCGTACCTCGACCATTAATACCTAGAAAATTCAAGGAAGTTTGATCTCACTATTATCTTTTTAAGAAAGTTCTTACTCCTACTATGAAATGCAATCTTACCTAAGGATGTAAATGATAAAGGGTCACTATGGGTAATTCACACTGGATTTAGAATAATCTCTTGATTACTTGATGTGTTTGTTCCACAAGGCGTATTCTAGTCATCACAACATCTATGTTTTGATGCTTATACAAATTGCTATATCAAAATGGACATGATATTCAGGTCATCTTGGTGTTTGTGCCTTGGTGCTTATATCTAATCTGACATTCCAAAAAAAAAATCAATATTCATATGTCCATGGTTGTCTAACCAGTGGGCATTGTATTGGTTCTTGTGCATACAGATCAATATTCATATGTCTATAGTTTCATAACTAGTGGATGTTGTATTGATTTATCCGATTACCTAAAAAGTTCAATAATGACAACAAATCAACACATGATCAGTGACTAGGTCCTAGGTCTTAGGTTTGCATTTCATTCTACATGTCATTTTGCACTTTGCATGATTGTATGATCTCAAAATTGCTTGAACACTTTAAAAAATCATTTAAAACTAAACTTAAATTTGACATGAAGAGCTGAATCTCACACAAAGGTTTCCTCACAGAATCGCAAGCTGTCACCATCCTTGGTTAAACATTCTTTTTGACATAAGACTGAGTACTTGTCTTCATCAATACTTGCAAAAGATATCATGTGTATTGTTGCATAATCATTCCATCTGTTGCATTTACATTACATACATGTGCATAATCATCCATACATTTTTCCATAATCAATTACATTTGCATAACATCCATACATATGAAAGAAATCATTGCATTGCATAAATCCATACATACATTCTACACTACTCATAGCATTTACACCACATGATATCATCATAAATCAAAACATGACAAGTACAAATGAAGTCATAACCAAAATCTCGATCTCATATCATATAACTCGAACTAGTCAAGGGTGCACTACTGGCACAAAATATAAAAGAATGGGCTCATGTGAGCTATCAGAAGTCAGAATAGTATACATGAACAAAAGAGCAAAAATATCAAAATATCTAGACAGATCAGTTGGTTGCCTGATCCTCTGCATCTGGTGGAGGTGGTGGTGGTGCATCAGGCACTACCTCAGCTCTGGTGCCCTAGCTCCCTCTGATGCTATCACATACTGAGAGTATGTGGAAACTCTCTGATTAGTAGGAACAACAGTGTAGTATGCAAAAATGTAATATGCATATCTAGAGGTCTGATGAGTCACCTTTGTCTGTAACCTCCCGTTCTCCTCTCAGAGCTCAGATTGCTATCTATCTACCTCAGTAAATCACTTCTCCCAATGAGCACTCTGTACCTTTAGGTCACTGACCTGTAATCTAATTCATTTAATGATCTCCTAAGGAGTCTGTGCTACACCAAGATCTACATCTACTGTAGGCATATTAGTATCTACAGCAGGCTGCTCAGTGGTCTCTACTCTTTGCGCCTTACGACATCTAACCTCAGCACCCAGATCAAAACTAGTATCATCCTGTGCAAGATCCAAACTGACATCTACATACTGCTCTACACCAAGTACCTCATCTGTTGTGCCAACACTACCTAGAGTACCACTCTCTCCTCTAGTCGATCTCCTCTATAAAACTGTAGGTCTTCTTGCTAAAGAACTAGAGGGATGAGGTGGTCTCATCTGTCCAAATAGTCTCTCTGGAGGTCTAAAAACTACTCTTGGCCTTAGAGGTGTAGGCTAGGGCATCAGAACTTGTGCACCTATATGTCTCTTCCCTCTCCCCATCGGAGCCCTGTGACATCCATCACCTCCTCCATAGAGGGTATCAACTTTGTTGGATCTAAAAATCTATATATGGGATGCTCTGTAAGCCATCCAATGAAACCATCTATCACTCCACCATCTGGCACATCTGCTTGATAATCCCAATCTCTACCAACAATACCACTGTACTCCTATGTATAGAGATAATAAGATAATCAAGGACCCCATCCTAGTCCAAGCTCTCTCAATATCTGTGCATATGCAACATGCTCCTGTGGTGCATCCTGAATGATGCCATATTGCCTCCACACTTTAGTGATCAGGAAGCACTCAATAAATGCAGTGGATCTCCCAATCAATACTCGACTCTAGTAGAAAAAGCTGAATTGCTCCTATGCAGTAGACCAGACCTCAATCTGTAAATAGGGACACTAGATAACATATGTGCTATCATCCAGGAAGCATCTCCAGTACTTTGTGTGACCCATATGAACCTAAGTAACATATCCAGAGAAAATGTATATCACCAGCTCCTGTGGCTAGTGCTATGTCTAACATACTGGTCTACATACTGGGATATGCTCCTAGGCCCATATCTAAAGAGCCAAAGCTCCAGAAGAAAAAGACTTTCCCTCTTGATACATGATCTCATGCATCTCAGAGAATATGTGCACTAACATACATTGACCCCAACCCAACTCAGAAGGAGTGGCCATCAATCATGCAACTATCAGGGCCCAGCCCATCAAAAGACCATTTTGCTGATAGTCGGACATGATAATGCCTCCTATCATACAAGCTATGATACACTCTAATCTATTGGTCTATCCATAGCGCTGCACTAATGTCTCCTAGGATATAGAACCAGTGAGCTGTGTATCATCTCCAAACAAATGTCTGAAGGCATGTAATCTAGAGTTCCCTGAACTCACATAATCTGGATGAGGACCATGGAATGGAATGCGCAAAATCCTATACATGTCCTCTGGTGTCATAGTAATCTCTCATGTAGGGAGATGAAAGGTCTGGGTCTCAGAATGAAACCTCTCAATCAGGGTGGTCAGTAGTCTGTGGTTCACACTAATCTTAGGCAACCGAATCAAATACTTGAACCCATGAGCAGCAAGGTGTACCCTCATAGGGTCTGGAAGAGACACACATAATCTCTGTGTCATGGGATGAGAGATGCATACATGAACATCAGGATATATAACCTACTAGGAATAGAAATGGGGAATATTATCAGTAATTTGGTTGAAAAATAGGCTAACAGTACATAAATTCAAAAGTTCACTATCTTAGAAGATGCATGAAATGCTCAGCAATCAGGTTAAGTAATCAAAAAATCAAAATTCTTGACCTAAAAAGGATTTTTAAGCTCATTGTTTTCCATATGACAATGTAGTCTGGCATGAAAAATTGTACGAGTTTCAACAGGGTCCATTACGACAAACCATGGTTGTATGACTTTCTAGGTCTTACCGTACGACATAGGAGGGACTCAATGAAATGTCGTATGAGTCTTGGGTACCTCTCATGGGAGTTTTAGGGGGTTATGATATGAATATGTATGAGTCATGAAGGAAAGTCATATGAGTTTCCATACATGCGAGAATTGAAAATAAAAAATGTACGAAAAATAACCTAAAAATGCTATAAAAATACAAAAATGGAATTTACAAAGAGTCACAAAAGTCCACTTACCAGATGTCCATACTGCAGAGGCCATTGATGTCTCTGGTTGCGCTCAAATCAGTGGGAAGAGATAGGTACCTTCATCTCAACCATTTTCTCGCTCAAAGGGCTCCACTAGGTTTCAAAAGCCAAAGTGAATAATGAATTGAAAATGACCCTTTTGGCCTTTATATAGCTTTTGACCTAATTTTCAAAAGTGCTCCATTTTCCACAAAAATTGCACCCCTAGCTAATTTTGACATTCTGAACCCATTTTTAGGATCAAAATCAAAATTTGAGATTATTTATTATGTCAAAATCATGATTTAAAATTTTTAGACCCATGAAGGTCAACCGCTTGCATAATAAACCTTCAATCATCATAGAAATCCATAATTCAACTTAACTGATTATCTTACATCAAAATATCAAAATTTCAACTTGGTCAACCATGGTCAACTCATGATCAAACCTAGTCAAACTTAGTCTCTAGGACTTTTCAAATGATTTAGAATACATTATCGAACATGTATAACCACTTCTTAAATCAATTAACATGCTT
Organism: Chamaecyparis obtusa; assembly: GCA_027943335.1. Classification (NCBI taxonomy): domain Eukaryota; kingdom Viridiplantae; phylum Streptophyta; class Pinopsida; order Cupressales; family Cupressaceae; genus Chamaecyparis; species Chamaecyparis obtusa. The sequence goes on along the minus strand of BSBK01004755.1, from coordinate 358,074 downwards.
CTGAACCATTCATTGCTGACTTTTCTTGTTAGATTTCAATTTTAATCCTGAAGGGGGCATGGTATTACATATCAATCAAATCTGTAAATCAAATTTCTCTTCCCTTAGTGATCAAGAAAACAACCACATCCAGTTACTGATTCATCTAAAGTCCTCATCGCTTGGGGAAAATCTATCATCTCTTGGGGCATATTAGATTCATCGAGATCCATATCAATATGGTATCCTACATCTATCTTGTAAACTGTATCAGTTTTTCATAACCAATAGTTCATTAGCGTCATTTCCTTGTTTCTTCGTAACTGATGGGTTCAGGATGTGATACCAATATGATTCTCTTGGGACAATCACATCTGGAATCGGTCACTCACTTCTTCGCAATCATAAGGTTTAGAATCAAGCATTTTGACACTTCTTAGTAATCATCGGTTCATCGTTGCTATAGTTAACATCATCTTTGGTCAATCAGGACCTAAATCTCGGATCTTCAAAATCTTTCAATTGGTTTCTGTCTCAGAATTGGTTAATATTTCAAATAAGTTTCATATATCTTTATCATACACAGATTATTCTTTGAACCACTACGCTTCGCACAATGATTCAAAGAGGGGAAAAATGTAATACCCCAGAAATGGGCTATAGGTTCATTAACCTCCTACATCTTCAATTCAAATGAAATTGATATCAAAGTCCTAACCTAAGGCACATCTGCACATTATCGACTTTAATTGATTTTATCCTAAATTCTGCATTGGGGAATATTCCTGGCAATATTCCTATTTATCCTAATTACATTTGATTTAATTATTTGGCAATAAATCCTATTTATCCTAAAGTTTGATTAATTGAATATTCAAAATATTTAATTAATTAGATTTAATACTACCACTTAATTATTTAATTGAATTTAATTAAATTTATTCCTAAATTGTATTATTTGATTTTGACAATAAAATCTAAAATCTCATGACTAATTGATTAAATTCTTATTTAATTAATTAATGTCAATTGTCAATTTTTAATAATATAGTTTTAGAATAAAGTTTGATTTAATAATTGATTAACCCATAAATCAATTGTTTTTAAATTTAAAAACCAGTTAAGTTGAGAATAAATCACTTTATTTTTAAAATTAATTTATAATTAAATCACGCACAATCATAAAAGCAGGCAACTAGAAATTAACAATTAATTTTAAATTGAAACTCAACATCTGATGATGAGTTGAAATCTGACCTAAACTCTATTTTGAGTTAAACACTGCTTTTGCATGATTTTTGTGAGTTAATTATCTTTGATTTCCTGATAACTCAAAAATCAACTTGAGTTTATCAAGAGTTATTTATGGCTTTTCTCTTGCATCCTCAAAACCTTGGATTTCTATAAAATCAATGCTCAGCTCTTCATAATCATCAACACTTGAATTTGCACAATTACTCTAGCGAATTGGCGATTGAAGGATTAAGCACTTGTGACAGGCGATTTATGAGATCTTTCATAGTTGATCATAGTTTGCATAGTTTTCATATCATAGTATTCATTTTCATTCCTATCATTCTTAGATTAAATCTGCATGCAACTTCATTCATCTTGCTTAGATTCATATAGTTTTCATATTATTGCACAGAAAATACAAAAATATAGATTAATCTACTTTCATACAATCTTTCAATTTTTTTGCATTCAAATCCTTCGTTTAGGTGTTTCATTGTCATTGATCTCGATTTCAATCTGAGAACATCATACTCGCACCTACTAGAAGGTAGTAAATCACCTAGTTAGCTTAGTTTCATTTACTTACAGATTGTGATCTTGCTAACCTCTAATGTTTCACTGAAGTGTTGTGTCCGAAACTAGGTACAAAATTCACACACACAACAGTCAGCACCTATACTAAGGAGTTTAATAAGTTGAGTCTAAGAGAAAGAAGGCAGGAAGAAGAGGTAGAGAAGGTAGCAAGGTATCTCAATGGATTGAAGTGGGGAATCCAAGATGAAATCAACATGATGGCTCCTGATAATATGCACAAGTGCTTTAAGCTAGCCTTAAGAGAAGAGGAGAAGGCTAGGAGGAGGAATGGAAATGATTTCCAACAAAGAGGCAAGAGTAGTAACAATAATAGAGGATTTAGAGGTAGGGGTACTTTTAGTAGAGAACAAAGCCCAAATAGGATGGAAGAGACATCATCTACTAACAACAATGGGGGCAATTAGTACATAAGAGTTCATTTCAGAGAGGAGGATACAAAGGAAGAGGACCACCAAGAGGTAGGTTTCAGTCCCACGGAAGAACTAATTCAGTCTTCACCAATAGATGCTATAATTGCAATCAAGTGGGACATACAATGGAGAGATGTCCTGAAAAGGGTTCTTCATCATCAATGGGAGAGAGGAGTAATTAGTTAGTGCAGGAAGAGGACACCCAAAGTGTCACTTCACCTATCTCCAAGGTAGGGCCAGTATTGGATAGAGAGAATCTCATGTTGAGGAGGACTTTATTGAAGGTTCCCAACACCATGGAGCCACCTTAGAGGAAGAGATTATTCAAAACTACTTGCAGGTCTCATGGAAAGATATGCAAGGTGATAGTGGACTCTAGATCCACTGAGAATATAGTATCCACAGAGATGGTGGACAAACTAAAGCTTACAAGGATACCTCATACCACTCACTACAAGGTATCATGGCTCAATAAGGGACAAAAAATAGTAGTTGATGAACAAACTATGATTGAGTTTGAAATAGGAGAATAGAAAGACAAGGTCCTATGTGACATATTTCCCATTGATGCATGTCACCAACTTCTAGGATTCCCATGGTAGTATGATGTGAAGGCCATAGCTGATGGTGAAAGGAATAGCTATGTAATCACCAAGCTAGGAAAGAAGTTTCAGATGGATCCATTATAGGAACCTAATGAAGAGAAGCATGTGGGGACTAGTGGCATTCTCTTGAGTGGTAAGGATTTTCTTAAGGTTATGAAGAAAGAGAAAGAGGACTATTGTGTAGTGGTAATGAAGCCAAAGGAGGAGGCTAAGGAGAAAGTTAGCATACCACCAGAGGTACAAATATTATTGGAAAAGTATCATGAGATAGTGGACAATGGGTTTCCAAGTGCATTTCCACCTATGAGGGAAATAAGCCATCAAATAGACCTCATTCTTGGAGAAAATTTGCTAAACAAGGCAGCATATAAGATGACACCTTGAGTCAAAATGAAGAGATAGAAAAGAAGATTCAAGATTTGTTGGATAAGGGATTGATAAGGAAGAGTTTGAGCCCTTATGTTGTACCCACTATCCTTGCAAAAAAGAAGGGAGGTACAATGAAGATGTGCACTGGGTCTAGGGACATCAACAAGATTATAATTAGGTATAGATTTCCAATGCCAAGAATTGAGAACTTGTTAGACAATTTGGGAGGCTCATGTTATTTCTCCAAGGTGGATTGGAAGTTAGGCTATCATCAAATTAGAGTTAGGCCTAGTGATCAATGGAAGACAACCTTCAAGACAAATGAAGGGATGTATGAGTCGCTTGTGATGCCCTTTGGCCTAACTAATGCCCCTAGCACATTCATGAGGCTCATGAATGAAGTGTTGGCAGACTTTATAAGTAAGTTTGTAATAGTTTATCTTGATGACATTTTGATTTTTAGCAGGTCTAAGGAGGAGCACATGGAGCATTTGGAGCAGGTCTTGAGGAGACTACATAAAGAGAAGTTGATGATCAATCAGGACAAGTGTGAGTTCTTGAAAATTGAACTAGTTTATCTTGGTTTTGTCATTGCTAATGGTTGCATGAAGATGGACCCTGATAAATTCAAGTCAATCTTGGATTGGCCTACACCTAATTCCATAGGGGAGGTTAGGATTTTTCATGGATTGGCCTCCTACTATAGGAATCTTGTGAGAAATTCTAGTCATGTATGTGCACCTATCCTCAACACCATTAAAGGTGGAACCAAATGTTAGATTAAGTGGACAGAGGAAGCTAATAAAGGGTTTGAGATGTTGAAGAAAAGGATTGCAGAACTACCTACATTGAAGTTCCCTGATTTCAATCATTTATTTGTGGTGGAATGTGATGCTAGCAAGCTAGCCACTGGAGCAATTTTAAGCCAAGAGGGACACCCTATGGCATTCTTCTCTGAGAAGTTGAATGAGGCTAAAAAAAAATACTCCACCTATGATTTGGATTTATATGCAATGGTGCAAGCACATAAAAAGTGGAGACAATATCTCCTACCAAGAGAATTTGTGGTCTATACAGATAACCATGCCCTTAGTTTCTTGAATGGGCAAGAGAAGTTGAACCAAAGACATCTTAAGTGGGTTGAGTCATTACAAGACTACACATTTGTTATCAAACACAAGAAAGGAGTTAGCAACAAGGTTGTTGATGCTCTTAGTATAAGAGTCCTATCCTTTCAGGAAATTCAATTGCAGAGTGTGAGTATGGAAAGACTTGAAAGATCTCTATAAAGAGGAAAAAGACTTCAAGGATGCCTATGAGGCATGTGAAAGGTTTAGACAAGGATTCAAGGTGGAATTCACTGAGTACATATTGTAGGAAGGATTGTTGTTCAAGGGACACCTCAGTGCTCAATGAGGGAAAATATATTGAAGGAGAAACACCAAGGAAGCTTGGGAGGTCACTTTGGAGTGGATAAGACACTTGAACAAGTGAATAGGCATTACTATTGGCCTCAGTTACAATCAGATGTTAGGAAATTTGTGGAGCAATGTCAGATCTATCAGAGGGCTAAAGGACATAGTAGTAATAGTGGATTGTACCAACCTCTATCCATACCTCAAAGGCCTTGGGAGTGCTTGAGTATGGACTTTATTTTGGGGTTACCAAAGACACCTAGGGGACATGAAAATGTATTTGTTGTGGTGGACCATTTTAGCAAGATGGCACACTTCATACCATGCAAGTAAACCAATGATGCTTGACATATTGTAGGTCTATTCTTCAAGGATGTTGTTAGGATCCATGGATTTCCATTGAATATAGTAAGTGATAGAGACAACAAGTTTGTGGGCCACTTTTGGAGGACCTTGTGGAAGATGCCATGTACAAAATTGTCTTTCTCTTCAGCCTACCATCCAAAATTAGATGGAAAAATAGAGGTAGTGAATAGGTCACTAGGGAATTTTCTAAGATGCTTAACTAAGAAACATGGAAAATCATGGGATCACATCATAGGGAAAACATAATTTTCCTATAGTGACTCCATTAATAGGAATACTGGTAAAAGCCCCTTTGAGATAGTCTATGGAACTCACCCTAGAGTGATCCTAGTGTTGAGAGATCTTAGTTTGCAAGATAAGAGGAGTACTCAAGGGGAGACATTTACAAAGTAGATGAAAGAGCTACATGAGCAGGTCAAAAGGACCTTACAAAAATAGGGAGAGAAGTATAAAGCGAAGGTAGACCAGTCAAGGAAGGATTTTCAATTCAAGGTAGGGGATTTGGTCCTTGCCTATCTCAGGAAGGAGAGACTACCCAAGGGCCAGCCTACCAAATTACTTATGAAGAAGATAGGACCCTTGAAGACTTTGCACAAATATGGAAAGAATGCTTATGAAGTGGAATTGCCATCTGATTTAGGCATTTCACCCATCTTTAATGTGTGTGACCTGTATCCGTATAAGGGACCATGTCTAGACACAGGTCCAACTATTCTTTCAGACTTGGGAGATGATGATTGGGTCAAATATTTTCCAACAACAATCCCACTAAAATTGGACAGTATATTGGATTCTAGAGTGATCAAGAAGACAAGGAAGGGTACTTATAAGGAGTATCTAGTTAAATGGAAGGGATTACCTGATGTTGAATCTATATGGATGACAAAGTTGGATATAATGTAGCATGGAGTCACCATTGATGACCTCCTAACTCAAGGGACTTGAGTTATTTGTCCTAGGGGAGTATGATGTAGAGCACTTCCCATTTTTCTAAGTTAGTGAGTGTTTAGGGTTGTGATAGGTGTTTGGTGTGAGTTGGAATAAGATCCATTAGGTTGGATCCATGGTTATGTTTGTAAGAGCCAAATGAGCTCATGAGGGGTTAGTGGTCTATTTTAGTAAGTTAGTGAGTTTTTAGGGTTGTGATAGGTGTTTTGTGTGAGTTGGCATAAGATCCATTAGGTTGGATCCATGGTTATGTTTGTAAGAGCCAAATGAGCTCATGAGGGGTTAGTGGTCTATTTGGCCAAAATGCCTAGAGAGACTCCAAGTGATATTTTTGGGTAGACATGATATATAATATGTTTTAGGACCCTAAGTATCTTAACTAGGGTCCATAGAAGTTAGTCACACTCTTTGAGGTGACCCAAAGAGCCCAATAGCCCTCCATGAGAAAAGTTGCTAGCAACTTTGCAAAGTTGCTCAAGCAACTTTTGCAACTTTTTGAAAAGTTTCTCAAAGGGAGGTTATGGAAATTGTAACCACTCATGCTTAGTATATGAGCATTTGATTGATGAATTTGAATGGTTAATGAATTTTTAGTATGATTTTCATAATTAAGAACTTTTGCACAGATGTTAGACTATAGTTTTCATTGATTGCAGGGTTTCTTTTGTTTCTTGTACGGCCTGTATGGATTGGCCAGGGTGATCAAGACCCATGGGAGTGTAGGGTGTTGAGTTATCTTTCTTCTACATTGATTAGATAAGTTCTAGGTTAGTGTAGTGAGATTTGTAAGACATTTCAAGGCACTGGTCTGTAAAACCCATTTATAGAGTTTTCAATACTTGAAATGGCTCTAACCTGAACATCCATCTATGGAAATGGCTGAAACCATAGGGGATGGAAGGTTAGAGTCTATACATAGTCATTATGTTTTCTTTTTTTTTGTGGCACTAATATTTCTAGTCCAAGAAGGAAGCCCTATGGCTAACTATTAAGAACAGGTGAGCTAGGATAGGGTAAAGAATGCAATGGTTCAAGCACCCATGATCTTGGGGAAGGGACTTAGTTGCATTTTTGGAAGCCCTAAGGAGTCTCCTTGAAGATTAAATAGGTTGGAGAAATTGAATCAAGGTTTGAAGACCATTTTGGTGGTCATTTGTGCAAATTGGTCCAAAGGCCTAATTAATAGGCTAAAAACTAGGGCTTGTTGGTAACTAGGGTTATGGGTGGAACTAGAAGCCTAAAATTTGGATTTGAATAGTGTTAGTGGATAAATTGAAGATTGAAAAGGTCTTCTATGAGGTTTTTTGGGTAATTTTGGGGCATTAGCCCAAAATCAGGGAAAATAGACCTATTAGGAATTGAGCTAATTAGGCCTCCTAGTGAGTTTGATACTAAAAGACTTGGTAGTGTATCCAGAAGTGTAAGGAAGGGTTAAAAATTAATTTTGAAGGTTCAAGGAATTAAATAAGAGTATAAGTTATGTGTGTGAAGATCCTAAGCTAGGTTTTGGGATTCTAGGGGAAAGTTCTAGTGAAGCAGCCTAGAGAATTGAAGGGCTAATTGGACTTAGGAGTTGTGAATCTACTATAAATCAACTATAACTTGGAGGAAAAGTTGATTGAGAGGATCTTGGAGATCCAAATTGGAGAATAAGTCACAAGGAGTAACCATTGGATGGTTGTAAGAGGTTAGAAGCGTTGGAGGAAACACTAGAGTCCTAAACCCTCTGCATCAAGAAGCCAGAAGGAAGCTTGTGCTCAACTGAAAATAAGCCTTCGTAGACTTGGCATGTTGGGAAAAGTGGAAAATAACCCAAGACCAAATATAAAGATATCACAACAATAATAGAACCCTAGACCACCTCTATAAGCCCTTTTTTAGAAGAAAAAATTCCTTTTTTGCAAGAAATAATAATCTAGGCAACACATGGAGAATGGAAGGCCCCCTAAGACAACCTCCAACAAAGCATCATAGGCACTAAAGTAGAAAAAGAACCCCATATATAAATAAAAGTGGTAGAGAAGATTGCCCACAACCTAAAAAGAGATAAACCTAATAATTAGAAATCCTAAACCTTTGGTAGAGGTTTGAAACCCTTAATTTTGATTACGTTTTACCAATTTTGAATAATTTTGACCTAAATCAAGCATGATATGCAATTTCTACATACATTCATTACAATTTCTAATTATTAAATGCAGTTTCTATAAGGATTCAATGAAAATACATAAAAGAAGTCACACAATTGCTTGGTAAAGGAAGATTGATAATTTCATGGGATAGTCTAGGTTGACACTTAAAATTGGGCATTAATTGGACCTTGGGAACAAAATTTGAGAGATACCCATTTGATATCTATAATTTTTCTTCCTATATAGAAAATCAATTGAAGCCCTAAGTGCACTTATGCAAGTATAATAACATAAAACCCAAAATAGGTACTTAAATTACTATAAATAAAACACATTTGAAATCAATATTTAACACATTCATTTCCAAATTTGAGGGTCTCTCAAAGATAATGAAATTATTAGATAATAATGGTGATAATATGTTCTCTCAAAGATCATAAAAATAAGTAAGAAAAAGCTCAATAGTTCACAAATGTTCATTAGGATTCAAAAGAGAGTAGAAAATATTCTTTTGTAGAAGTCCTTATGAAATTCAAGGGCTAAGATTATGAGGTGGTAAAATGAGTACCTAGGATTAGAGAGTAGATGATGATTAAGTATGAAATATTGAGAATAAAGGAGATTAAGAGGTTAATAGAAATGAAGAGATGTGATAGAGTGGTAGGTAGAAGATACTGACTTTTCATAATACATCACAATGTGTATTGAATCTATACATGTTGAGAGATGTGAAGAGTGGAAAAGTCAAATAAAGTAACAAGTGTCATTTGTTACATGTGTAAAAATTAGGAGTTGATCTACGTAAATAGAGATGATTGGTGGGAATTAGAAGGAAGAGGATAATGAATAAATTCAATAAACTAACGTTCATTTATTTGATTAATATTAGAAAAGTAGTTTGGAGTGGATAATTAAATAAATGTATAATATTTATTTAATTAATATATTAGTTATGATAAAATAATTAAACAAATTAAATGTTTATTTAATGTGTGAGGACAATTTTAGATGTCTCTAGATTGCATTTAAGATTTGATTCCGATCTAAAACAAAAGACAATTGTTTTGTCTTATCAAATGAGTTAGTCAAAATCACCTCTATTGTATTAATTTTTCCCATATGAATTTAGAACTTGAATAAAATAATATATAAAGAGTTGTATATTAAATTTGATCTGAATCTAAAATAAAACACAACCATTTTCTCCAATCAAATGTGTTATCCGAGATCACATTGTTGTTGTTGGCAAGTTGACTATACTGTTGTATATGAATTTAATTAAGTGTTTTCATTATGACAACAAAGTAATATAGAGTTTTGGAGTTAGCGCACTTACTCATAAGATCAGAATTTGGTTAAGTATGAAGACTAGATTGTCAGAAGAGCACTAGATGAATAGAGCATCAATGCACGTGTTTATGACAGAGTTATGGCATGCACCCTTGAAGATAATATTATGAGTATGTAATCATGCTAAGTCTAAGAGTGCATGATCATATGAGTTAGTATGAAGAAGTTATAGCCAGATGAAGTGACACAGATAGTGAGTGGTAGAATAGAATAGAGCATAGAGTCGATTGTTGGTATTTTGGTTAGCGTGTATAATATTGTTTTGTAAAGGCTATGCACCTATTATATTTAGATTATAGACATGTTAATATCATTGTGTGTAAACATGCTTGAGCCAATTCATTTGGAATCATTGTATGTAATAGGTTGAAGGTTGACCTAGTGAATAGTTTTGTTAGCGCATATAAATAAGACATGCACCTTCGTAATTAAGAATGGAATAAGATATAGAGTTTATAACAATAGAGAAGAGGTATGTAAAGAGAAGTTAGAATGTTGTAGATCTTTACAAGAGGCTAAAGCATCAGTGCACAAAAGGAACTGATCAGACAAGGAGTGTCAAAGAAGCATTTCACCATTGGCAAATATAGTGTGTATCTGATATCCAAGAGGTTGTAGCCTTCTCATTGAGTAGTGAGCTCTAGCAGTGAGCCACCACCCCTAAAAGGGTTATTGTAAAAGACTCCTAATAGGGTCCAAACCTTGACCAAGTCAATGTACTTATTGCTTTGTAATGATCAACTCCTAATAGGGTTGTAAGATCTTCTAATAGGGATCATAATAAACTAGTGCAATTATTAGTGGGTGTCAATTCCCATAGGGGTTTTTACCTATTTGGGTTTCCCCATAATCATATCTGGTGTCATGTTTTATGGTTGTTTATATTACTTGTGTTGATATTCATTTCATTACCTAAGCAATTAAGTTAAGCTTCAAGATATTAGAAAAGTAATAATATATAGAACACTGATTCACCCCCCCCTCCTCTCAGCGTTCCCATTCCTAACAATTGGTATCAGAGCTTTGGTCCTCTAAAGACAAGTTTAACCACTTGAGGAGTTCATGGGTTTAGAAGAAGTGAAACATTTGAAGAACAATCTTGAAGCTTCTCTTGAAGACCTTGATAGATCTGAAAAAGAAATTGAAGAACTGAAAGAAAAGCTTAGTGGTTCGCAAGTACTCATCAAGAAATTGAGAAAAGATTTGAAGGATTGTTCAAACAATGATTTAGGGAAAATGGTCAAAAATTTGAATGAGGGAAACACATCTCTAAAGGATTAAATTGAATAATTGGATGAAAATCTATTTAACAATCAAGAAGTCTATGAAGAACAAGTCAAAGAAAACAAACAGTTGGATGAAGAACTAAGACAAGCAAACATGAAAATCTTGGAGTTAGAGAACATCAAGAAGAAAGTAGAATTTGAATTGACTGAAGCTAAGAATCATATTGAAAAATTACACACAAGAAAGGATCTAATAGAATCACAGTTGTATGCACAAAATATTAAAGGAGATACCTCTGGTATTGGATTCAATGAAGCCCAAGTTCAAATTGATGTTATGCAAGATAGAATGAAATCTCCTAAAGAACTTACAGAAGCTAAGAAGACTGAAGATCCTACTGAAGCTAAAGAAAAACCATCTAAAGATGAGTGCAAGCCAGTAAACAAAACTTGTTATGCCTGTAGCAAGCATGGTAACATTGCAAGAGATTGCAAAGAGGTAAGACCTTTCAATGGCTATTGTTATTCATGCAATAAGTTTGGTCATAGAGCTATGAATTGTAGATCAAATCAAAGAAATGAGACTCAAAAAAATTAGAGAAGTCATCCATAGTAGAATATCAGAAGTCCTCATAACATTACATGTTAGCTATGTAATTATAATGGTCACATAGCTAGATAGTGCAAAATGGTAACTCACATCAATGCATCGAGGAATATAAGGCCTCAAGTTATTTGTCACTCTTGTAACAAGGCTAGACATATCTCAAATTTTTTTAGATCAAAAGTAGAAAGACAAGAAAGTCCTAAAAATTCAGAAAGATCAATATTGGATGAAGCAGGAGAAGTCAAGTTTGTGCAAGCTATAGAAGATGTGAGCTTGATTTGGATAGAAGAAAAGAAGGATAATGTTGATGAAATAGTTGAGGATGCATCTACAATGGACACACCTCCTTTTTATGGTTAAATGACCATCATGGTCATAAGGGGAGCTAGATTAGCTCTAGACCCCTGCATGACTAATATACTCACTCTCTGAGTATGCACCTTTGGTTATAACTATTTGGAGACTAGTCGATGTAGAATGAAAGCACACACTACCTGATAGATAGAAGAAAGGAAGATTGGAATTCTCTGTGGGATTCTGTGTTTACACGGAAAGCATTAATAGCAGAATTTTTTTTATAGTCACCAAAGATACTTTATTCACACATTTTCATTCAAGTTTGAATGTCTAAAGATCATAGGAGTTCAAGCAGTTGAGTTGTGAAGAATTGTAGTTGGATTATTAGCGAAAGGAAGCTAAGTTTTTTCGGAAGCCCTAGTTTGGACATGATGGTTCAGAAACCTTTGGAAACCTCTTTGAAGCATTAAATCAAGTAAGTTATGGCTACACTAGTTGTTTTCAATGTTTCTGAAAGAAAGAGGTACATATTTAAGAAATATCCATTCAAGTCTACCCTAAATGATTTGGAAGGAGTGTTCTCTAGGACTCTTATGGGAGTTATGCACATAGAGGACATACACGCATATATTTATTGTAAGAAGGAACCCATTGGATTAAATAGAATCAGGTCGCACATAGAAACCATGATGAATCCAGACAAAACCTTCCTAGATGAGTTCGCACACTTGGAAGAGAACCCTATTGTTGAGTTTGCCACAACATATTAGTTTTACAAATCTGAATGGGTTAAGATTCTTTTGAGAAGAATTCATGATGACTTATTTTGGATTGGTGAAGTCCCTATCAGAATAACTACTGATCTCATTCATGAGATGTCTGGATTACCTAAGACTGGTGCCATCCTTCCCACTGGAAAGGATGTCAAAAAACTGGTAGAGCAAGCTTTCAAGTCTCACAGTGATAAGAGCAGCATGACCATTGAGCCAATTAAGGAGAAAGACATCAAATTTATGTCTATGATACTTGGATATAGATTCTAACATGAAAATAGGGTAAATAATGTGTCTGCAACCACTATTCTAGTAGCCATAAGGATTGTAAAGGAAAATGGAGACTTCAACTTGTGTGGGATCTTGCACACACATTTGATGGACAATATCAGGGCAATCAAACATGACAAGAGCAAGATATTCAGGTTTGGATCACTGATAATCTATATGTACTTCCATATAGTTGGAAAAGTGTTAGATCTCTATTTAGACAAGAACCTACCTACAATGCCACAAATATCATTCAAGGCATATTTTGAAAGTACCTTGAGAGATTTCATGGAATTAGAAATCAAAACATTTAGAATAAAGATGCAGAGGAGGTATAGGATACCTGAAAGTATCATGGAGAAATATAAGGATAGTATTTGCTTCATGGTAAAGACAAACACCACATGCATGGAAGCAGTGGAACCTAGAACTAAGTGGATTAATCCAATTGTTTATGAAGTGGAGGAACATATCCTAGAAGCATATGCACAAGTCCTCCTATCAATGCTAAAGGATCCCAATGAACCAAGATGGGGTACCTATGAGGAAAAGACAAGAGAAGTAGATGCAGTCCTGAACAGTGCTATGACCAAGAGGAAAGCTTCTAGAATCACCTCTAAAATACTAAAGATTCATGGTGTCACTCAAGATGACCTCGATAAAGCTAGAAAAGCCAAGATAGAAATGCAAATTCAGAGCGCACCCACTAGTGAAGTCAAAATAGAGAAGTCTGATGACCCTAAGGGGAAGAAAGTAAAAATTGAGAAATTAGATGTTCCCAAGGAAAAGAAGAGTAAGCCAGATGATATCACTCCTGCGCCCATAGATACAATTGACTTGGAGTCCAATGAAGCATCTCTAGAGTCAAGTAAGGTACCTAAGAGGAAGAAGCAGATTGTCACAAACCATCCATCAACTAGATTCACAAGAAGTTGAGGAAGAAATGTTCAACCACCTCCTGAGGTAGGATTCCTACCAAATCTACAACTACTAAGAACAAGAGTAGTAGATGAGGGTAGAATTGATCAAATAACTAAGTTCTATGACAAATATCATGAGATAGACAAATCTGAGATCCATGATATGATAATCAATCATATGATCAAGTTTAAAAAGATTGTTCTGGAACTTACGACAGTCATTCTAGATAAAGTTTGGGAAATTTTGGATACATTGAAAAGACAAGCAGTTGAAGAAGATTTTAGAATAAGAGAAAAGACACTAGATGATAACCTACTAGCATGTTCAGTTGAAGAAAAATCTTCATTAATGAATTTGGTAAATCCACACCTCAGAACCAAGATGAGAACCTTATAGATTATGAATAAATATTATGAACGGGTTGCTAAGGAGACTGAAATAGCCTTTGAGAAGGTATTTTTGGAACAATGCATGCATCCATCATCAGAGCCCACAACCCAAGTTCCCATTGAGCAAGTAAAATCAACTGAGACTCCAAATGCACCTATGATAGGTCCATAGGATTCTATGCCTATCCTTGAAGCCAAGGAAGACACAATTATGATAGATAATGTTGAGATATCTATGGCAGCCACAGACAAGGACCTGGATAAGTTTGAAGAAGCATTTGTGAGCTCTAAGGAAGCATAAACTCTATGCGGTGATAACCCACCTAAGCATCAAGAAGAAATGCAGATAGAAGACATAGCTGGACAAGGAGAAGAAGAGGATAAGGGAAAAGAAAAGTAAAATGAACCTACTGATGAGCCCTTAGTTGAAATGCCACTGAAGGCTAAGATTGAAGTGTTGGACGGTTCAATACTTTCCCCCAAGACCTCATTGTCATTGTTGTTAGGTTTGACTCCTGACCCAACAAGCCTAGACTCGTGAGGAGAAGAAGACCTAATAAAGATCAGTGTCCTTGCAATGGAAAAGGAAAAGGAGAAAAGGGTTATGAGGAATCCATTGTTTGTTGAATCAATCAACATTTTGAATAGCTTACTGCCTATAGACAAGAAGTATCAAGTATACACTCAGTGGATGATGTCAGCACCATCATGACATGTTTTAAAGAAAATTTCTCAAGTCTTGAGGAATCAGTATCCAAGATAGTAGAAGAGAAATACCTTAAGAAAAGATTGAGTGAACTAACAACAAACTTTGCACTTGACCTTCGTTCACTAAAGGTTGGTCAAACCTTATTGAAGGAGATTGCAGCTAAAGAAAGAAAGATTATAGATGATTGTATGGACAAGGATAAACTAACTACAGACCTTTGAAAGAAGATTCAGGAAGATGAACCAATGATGGAAGCAGTAAGGAAGTCAGTGCTAGATCCCTCCACCAATTTAAATATGTACTATAATTTCTGCCAAGGACAATTGGATAAGATAGAGAAGGCAGAGCATGAAATGGTTAAGATAAGGGATAGGCAAGCTCAGCCGAGACATGCACTTTCTCTCTTAGTAGATGTGCTAAACAAGAACATCAAGGAGATTTATGTCGTAATGGTGAAATATGATCAAGGTCCAAGTTTAGATTTGGGCAAGATGGAGAAATTGACTTATGCTTTATGTGCCCATCTCCGAACAGTAGATGCACTACAAGCATTTTGGTAGCAAGAAGTTGCAAACCTTCAGACTGCATATCATGATGTATTATCAATGTAAGTACTTGAAGTTTAGTTTTTGTGCACCTTTGTCATTAATTTAAAAGGGGGAGTATAGTATATAGTAGAAGGGAGAATATGGAGCTATATGATGTAAAGGGGAGTAGAGTATATAGTAGAAGGGAGATATAAGATAGAGTATATGCTAGAAAGTTTTGTATAAAGATACAGTTAATAACTTCACCATATTCCTTTGTTGCCATTAATGAAAAAGCGGGCAAATTGTTGAAAAGTTGACTATAATCCTATATATGACTTTAATTAAGTGTTTTCATTATAGAAACAAAGTCATATAGATTTTTGGAGTTAGCACACTTACTCATAACATCAGAATTTGGTTAAGTATGAAGACTAGATAGTCAGTAGAGGACTAGATGAAGAGAGCATCAATGCACATGCGTATGACCAAGTTATGGCATGCACCCTTGAATATAATCTTTTGAGTATGTAATCATGCTAATTCTAAGAGTTCATGATCATATGAGTTCGTATGAAGAAGTTACAACCAGATGAAGTGACATAGACAGTCAGCGGTAGAACAGAACGGAGCATAGAGCCGACTATTGGTATTTTGGTTAGCGTGTATAATATTGTTTTGTAAAGGCTATGTGCCTATTATATTTAGGTTATAGACATTTTAATATCATTCGATGTAAATACTCTTGAGCCAATTCATTTGGAAGCGTTGTATGTAATAGGTTGAAGGCCGACCTAGTGAATAGTTTTGTTAGCACATATAAATAAGACACGCGCCTTTGTAATTAAGAATGGTATAATATATAGAGTTGATAGCAGAAGAGCATAGGTATGAAAAGAGAATTTAGAATATTGCAGAGCTTTACAAGAGGCTAAAACATCAGCGCACAAAAGGAACTAATTAGATGAGTGTCAAAGTAGTAGTTCATCATTGGCAGATATAGTGTGTATCTGATATCTAGGAGGTTGTAGCCTTCTCATTGAGCAGTCAACTCTGGCAGTGAGCCACCACCCCTAAAAGGGTTATTGAAAAAGACTCCTAATAGGGTCTAACCCTTGACTAGGTCACTATACTTATTTCTTTATAATGATCAACTCCTAACATGGTTGTAAGATCTTCTAATAGGGATCATAATACACTAGTGTAGTTCTTAGTGGGTGTCAATTCCCACCGGGGTTTTTACCTATTTGGGTTTCCTCGTAATCATATTTGATGTCATGTGTTATGGTTGTTTATCTTACTTGCATTGATATTCATTTCAGTACCTAAGAAATTAAGTTAAGTTTCAAGATATCAAAAAAAGTAATAATATATAGAACACTGATTCACCACCCCCCCCTCTCAGTGTTCCCATTCCTAACAGTTGTATTTATTTTTTCTATATGATTTTTCACAATGAAAAAAATATAATGATGATGATTAGAAAGAAATCCAGGAGTGTCCAAATGGTATGGCAATAAGCAATAAGGAAAAATATCAAAAATATAATTTTTGATATTTTCTAGGTTTTGGTAAATACCATTTTCAAACGTCTTCAAAGAATTTTCAACCATTTAAACTATGGATGGTCCCTTATGAGTCTTGTGATAGACCCTATAGGCTCATTAAGGTGTAAAACTAGAGCTCTTGGAGATCTTTCCAATGGTGAAAACAATTTCCAATTTTGAACCATGAGGAAAAAATTATGGCTTTTTGAAGTTGGACTAAAATTGTATATAGTATTTTTAAATTTTTGAAAGCTTTTGGTTTTCTTTTTGTAATAAATATTCCAAACTATTCATTTTCAATTCTAAGGGGATTATAGTAACCCTTGGGATCTCATAAAAAATTTATAAATATATTTTTAGAATGAAATGGAATCACTTTTTGTAATGCCCCTCGAACCCTATCAAGTCTTGGTTATGCTCTCTAGAAATTAGGAAGAGCTATATGTGAGAATGGTCCTTCTTGAAATGGTTTCTTAAATTGAACCTCTTCCAACTCACCTTAACATCATATTTTAATATGGGAAATAATAATAATTTCATAGGTATGTTCCTATACATTTTCTTGTGTGTCAAAAATAATTTAGGACCTTAATGCTGAAAGGATCACCTGATAGACTTATATGCTTTTATGCGAAATGCTCATTATTATTATTTGTGTACCTTAGGTTAATTGTTTATAATCACTTAAGGGTTAGATATGTTAACTTCTCTAATAACGTTACTTGGGATTAAACATGATTAATGCATTTAGGGTTATATGATTTGTTTATCTTGTTTTGATAATGAGACATTTTGAGTACATGATTGATGGTTAAATGGGTTTGTGAAAGTTAATAGATGACTTATATTTACATTATTATGTTATGATGCAATTCTTGTTATACAATATGGAAAAGAGATTATTCTAGTACTAACCACACTAATCAAATCATGCTTTGTTGATGTCACTATCTGATGTGAGTGCAGGGTAAGGGGAGGCAGTCGTAGTTACTCCTACAGGAGGTCCACATGATGTCGTACTCTCCATCCTTGTTTGTCACTATCTGTTTATTTATTTATTTATTTATTTATTTTATATGTGTTACATTGATTGTATGTTATATAGGTATGTGTATATGTGGGTGCACATGCATATACCCATGCTTATATAAATAATAATATTTGTATGGATTTATTGATTGTTTTAGTGGTATGTTATTTAAAGTGAATTCAATGAAGTGTATTAAATAAATGTATTAAATAAAAAGTGAAAATAATATTAATAATAGTAATAATAAAAATAAATGCTCTTTGCAGTAAAACTAGCTATCTAGGAGGGAGTTGAACTTGAGACCTCCTAGAAGTTAGGCTAGTCGGTTTCCATGTGTGCTATGTGGTTTTCTTGAAAGTTATTTGTTGAGTGTTCTTGTTATGATTTCTTTTGAAGTTATTTTTAATTAAATTTATTAAAACTTTATTAAGTGCTTACGAGAATGATTTGTTTATTTTCCAACCAACTATGGAAGTTGGAGAAGTTGCTTCCCATAAAGCAACTCCTCCAACCACATAGTTGGAGGATAAATATTTCAATTTTGTGTGGTTTGAGGGAAGGATTTTTCAGGAAGATTTTTGAAATGCTCTGAATGGATTTTTCCAAAATTTTATTTGTGATGTCTTAGTTTGAGATTTTATGTTTGGTGAGGACAAGTGGGATTGGATTTCTGGGTTTTGATTACCAGAGGAAGCTTGCCAGGAAGCTATCTACTCAAGGCTTGTGGATTTCCAAGGTCTCCAGCCAAGGGAAGAGAATTCTCTGCAGGACCCCAGGTAGGGTCTATACTGGGATAAATTCCCTAATTCTCCTGTATGTGTGATTTTTTTTTAAATGCTATGTGATTTGATTGTTATGTGATAGCTTACTACGAAATAAAAAAGGAAATTTAAGTGTTATATTGTCTGTTTATTTCTATTGTGTTGCC
This sequence comes from Chamaecyparis obtusa, assembly GCA_027943335.1. Classification (NCBI taxonomy): domain Eukaryota; kingdom Viridiplantae; phylum Streptophyta; class Pinopsida; order Cupressales; family Cupressaceae; genus Chamaecyparis; species Chamaecyparis obtusa. The sequence continues at coordinate 339,446 of BSBK01004755.1, read as the reverse complement.
GAAAAGAAATTATGTAAATGTTTGTATAGTTTTAATAGTAAAATCTTTCCTGGGAGTTTTGGATTTGTTGTGATACTTCCTTTTTCTATTTGTGAGATTTATGTAATGATTTAGGGAATTTTAGGAAGGTTTGGGATGGTTTAGGAAAGGTTGCAGTCCTTTTTTCCCATTTTTCCTTTTTGTAGGCCTTCTCTGTGAATTGATGTTTTTAATTTGATTTAATCTTATCTGAGACTTAGGTAGTGTTGAGGATGTGTTTTGGATGTGGTACTGAGGTCCCTACATCAAGTTGATCTCAGGGAACCTTTCCCAAGCACTCTCCATGCCTTAAATAGTCATTTTTTGGCCTTTCTGGGTAATTTTGAATTAATTTTGTAAAAGTGCCCTGCAGTGTCCTATGACATTGTATCCATACTCCTACGACACTTGGTCAAAAGTTGTATGGGAATGCATACATTGTCGTATCGGTTAAAATTAGTTTTGAAGTGTTTTTGGGAAGTTTACAATTTAATTTTTGTGGAAGTACCTTGCAGTGTCGTACGAAATTGTAGTCATACCCATACGACACTTGGTCAAATGTCATATGGGAATACATACATTGTCATAGGAGTTTATATAGAAAGTCATTTCAAGTTTTTAGGGTTTCAGGGGCTTAATATTTATAGGATTTATACAAGTATAACATTTAAGTATAAGTTATGATACTTTAATTTCTTATACTTTAAATTATACTTGCATAAAGGAATTAGGTACCTTTCGGGATGATTGGGATAGGTTGCAACTTCATAGGAGTTAAGATGCAAATTCTAGATTTTGGTTTTTTTGAAAATTTCAGACTTAGCCAAATTTCAGGCACATGAGCTTTTCCTAGACTTATAAAAATACAAGCTATGGAATGTTGTGTTTATGCATGTGGAATTTTTTATCCCCTATGTATTTTTACTAATTGTTGTGTTGAGGTTATATGGTTTATGTATGATGTTTTTTTGCACTTGGCATATCCTTGAGCTTAGTTTATGAGGCTAGGACTCGTCTCAGTGGCCTATGTGCATGGGAGGGTTCCTTAGACCTATAATGAGCCTTGGAAAGTTGTACTAATGCATGTAGAAAGTTTTGTGTTTTTCTTTGAGATGTCTTGTGATAGACATTATTCCAATGGTTCCTGTTATGTATATGGCTAAGGTTAGGACTCTCTTTGAGGGCCTGAGTGTGCAGGGGAGTTTCCTAAACCTATGAATCAGGACTTGGAAGTGTTATCTTGTATTTTTTGATTGTGATAGGGTAAGGGGATAGGAACCCTAAGTGAGTGGCTCACCATAGGTGTTGGAACCCTAAAGTGGTTGCCAGATGATCCTATGGGTGGATTTGTAAAAGTGATAACCTTAAAAATTAACCTGGGAAGGGAGGATTCAAAAGATAATGAAAGAAAATATAATAATGGCCACATAGACCTGATTGGAGTACCACAACTAGGGATAAGTGCCATGATGGATCCCTATTCATAAAGGGGGGACTAGGGTTACATGGTTTCTAGGAAGGATCCCAATATATAGGTTGTGTGATGACACTCACTTAGGTGGTCTCCTAGAACCTTAACCTTGGTGTTTTAATATGATGATATTTTTATGTGCCTTATTCTTTTGAGTCTTGGATTTATTGGTATTTAAGACTTAGATTGCCTTAAGGTCTTGAGAGTACCTTGGTTCTATCTCCTAGCATGGGGGGTGGAACTTTATTAGTTTCACATGGTTGGGTGGAAAATCTCTTTCAAGGTTTTGTTCTTGGTTCGTGTCATGGCTTGGATTCTGAGTTGTTCAGTGGTGAAGATTCTGTTCTTGTATCATGTATCTCTATCTTTTTTTATCAAGATGTAAAGATGTATTGTAAGCCCTTGGGAAACTTGATGCAATTATCTTTGTATATGCCTTCGGGCAATGTACAATAACTATAATTATGTTTGTAAAAGAAAATTGTAAGAATCTAAAAAGGGATTGAATATGGTTAAATCAATGAGTAATATCCTACCTTATATCTCTTGTGAATTTTAAATGAAATTGAAAGTAATGGTTCTATGCAAACCTTTGTAATGAAAGTACTTATGGATGTAAACTTCTTTAAAAGGAAACTTATTTTGATATATGGTTAGTGAAAAGATATGCTAAGGGTTCAAGGGTATCTCTAGGTGAAGTAATAAGGTAAAAGGAAACATGTATGTTATTGAAAGAAGTAATGGGATGTGATTTCTTAAATGTATAGTTCAATGTGAGTGATGTCTGGTTATTCAAACTAGGTTTTAATATAAATCCTTTATTTACAAGGTTATAGTTGATAATTTGTGGAAGTTAAACTTGTGGCAAAAATGATTCATTAAATGGTTTATGTTGGTTAGCAATATATGGTTAAGTACTTTATGCTCCTTCTATTATTATATTGAAAATAGAAAGTAAGGACTCTTAATGGAAAAGCTTAATTGAGTTTTGATGGTGCAATTGAGTTGAGCATAGATAGTGTTAAGGAGTAAATAAATATGAAAGAATAAATGTACTTAGTGGATGAGATAAGTAATGCGTTCTTGTTTCACTTCTGAAAGTAAATTACATGTTAGTTTGGTAAAGAAAATTAATTCAACTAGCTCATTAATGTAATAGGTTTTGATGTGAAATGGAATCAATGTAAATTGAAGTTGAAATGGAAATAGAATTTGTTAGATTAAGTAATAAAATGAAATACTTGATAATGGTAATTGAATTCATTAAGGGAACCTTAAGGAATATACTTGTGAATGGTAATGATGATATGTTAGAATGTTAAAAATAATAAAAATTTAGTTGTAATTTTAGGTCATAGACTTGATTCCTTATGGGTTCCCTGGCGGGGACATTACACTTTTGGCTTGCACCTAGTCTTGTCAAATTTATTGTTCTTGTAACAAGTTTTTCAATACTGCATGCTATACACAAAGTATTTTATTCTAAAACCATAATTCAAATAAGTGGTATTAGAGATTTTTTTCTCTTGTATGTTCCATTCTACATAGTCAAATTACTAGAGGTTTGGGTGGAAAATAAGGGATCCTTCATATTACCTAACTTTGAGATGCACACAATTGCATATGGCAAGACAAATTTATTAAATGGAAGAACCATTCAAAATATTGATGGAAGAATCACTAAACAAGAAATGTGAGGAAATTATGTGGAAAATTTCTCAAATGCTTGAAAATTGAGGTTCACAAACGAATAGCACAAATTCCACATTTGATAGATACACCCCATTCAAAGTGCAATTGAAGTTCTTGGGAAAATTTATGTAGCTACTATTGATGACTTGTTATCCAAGATAGAATTATATTTTTCTATTAACAACATCTCAGATGCATAAAAAATCATATTTAACCTCCTCAAAGTTGAGACTTAGGTAAAACTAGCATGAGAAGTTAAACTGACAATCCAAGAAACCCAAGATGGAAAATAATTTAATATTTTTTATAGAAAACCCACATGGAGAGACTTTGTGGAACACATAAAAGAGGAGTATGTCCATAAGGATACCTATGAACAAAAACATATACATTGGAAATTTCTCTGACATAATAAGTACCAATCAGTTGAGGAGTATAACATGTTTCATGCTCTCTTAGAAAAAAATTGTATGAAAAACTCGACAAAACATCAAGTTTTGAAATATTATAGTGGAATTCATAGGTATATCCAAACTGAGATGGACTTCCTTAATATAGAGACTTTATATTCAAGCAAAGAGGAAGAAGAGATAATTTCATTACCAAAAAATGGAAAGGTGAAAGAAACAAATCTATAAGGAAATAAATAACTAAATATTTATTTCCTAGTTCACCAATAAATAAGGCATGAGGTGTGAAGAAAATAGAACAAGATATAGGTATGTCGTATTAAGTCCATAGAAGTCCTTCTCATAATAAAAAATATTGGAGAACTATAAAAAATTTAATGATGAAAACACATCAAGAAAATGTTGAGCCTAAGACGATAGATTCTTGTAAATAAAAATACAATCGAAAGGTCATTGAGGTTGACCATATGATATAGTACCCACTGGAAAAATACTACCCTATAAGATGACGAAAGACCACATTCACATATGTGATTCGAGTAAAGGCCCTATAGTTTATTTTTTATAGTAGTAACCAAAATAACTTAATATCTATTGAGATTGTAAAAATTTGAATTTAAAAACAACAACACACCCACAAACCTACTTCATGGAATGGGTAAGTCAAGGAAAAGATAATCAAGTGAACAAGAAATTTCATCTCCAATATTCCATCATACCCTTCAAAGATGAGTTAATTTTTGATATAGTTCCTCTTGATGTTTGTGATATTTTTTTGGGACAACCAACATGTGTCAGCATCATTTTCTATATGAATCTAGGTCACATAGTGTGACAATAAAATTGTGTGAACATAAGTACTAGATACCATAGGTAAGTCATGCACACTCTATATCTTTTATAAGTGCCAAACAATGTAGAAGACTAATTACCCAAAATATAATATTTGTATATTGATGATTCATCTTAAGGAAGAAAGAAAACTAGAATGCAATTCTCATATCGTTGTAAACACTGCAACAAAGAAACAAAAATCAATGGATAAAATTTTGATAAAATATCATAATGTATTTGAGTTACCAACTGAGGTACCCTCACATTGCCAAGTTAGACATTCTATTGATATTTATTTCATACAAAGGAATTTCTATCAAGTCTAATGGACTAGTGTACATGAGGTTAACACTAGAAAATGATGAAATCAAAATATAAATAAAATAATTATTTTAGAAAGGACATATTGTTATAAGTAGTGGTTTTCGTTGCACCAAAAGATCGACCCGTTAATGCCTGATATAACCACTAGACTTATAGAAGACATAGGATGTAGTTAAACCATGTCACGGATCTTGAGAGGAGCACTAACTATTTTTCTAACAATCTCCCCCTCAGCGTTACCCCAGGGGATTCAAACCTGTGACCAAGCTCTAATACCACTTGTTACAAGTAGTGGTTGTTGTTGCACCAAAAGATCGACCTGTTAATGCCTGATACAACCACTATACTTATAGAAGACACAAGAGGTAGTTAAACCATGTCACGAATCTTGAGGGGAGTGCTGAATATTTTTCCAACACATATATCTCCAAGTGCATCACGTTGTGGTTGCTAGGCAATTGTTCTTGAAAAAATAATAGATGGAACATGGAGACTTTGTATTGACTATCAGGCATTGAATAAAATTACTATGGAGAAAAATATCCAATTCCTTAGATAGATGATATTTTGGACTAGTTTCAAGGGCCTAATTTCTTCACCAAATTTGATGAGTAATATGGGTAGCATCAAGCACTATTGACCCAATAGATGTCTGGAAGACTTCTTTTAAATTTAAGGAGGGATTGTTTGAATTTTAGTAATGCCTTTTGGCCTAACGAATGCCACAACTATATTTGTGAGGATGATGAATGATGTACTTGGGCCATTCATCAATTATTTTGTTGTGGTATACTAGGATGACATGCTCATCTTCACCAAAACTTGGGAAGTGCATCTCCAATATGTGGAGCAAGTACTTTCAACCTTGCATGACCATGGACTCTATGTGAATAAAGAAACACACTATTTTGGTATGTAGAGTACTAAATATTTGGGATATATCATTAATAGAAAGGGTGTTCTTGTTGATCCTAATAATATAAAAGTGATTAAAGATTGGCCTTCTCGTAGAGAAATATCATAGAGTTATGTGTTCCTAGTGTTGGAAAATTTTTATCATAGATTTTTGTTCGAATTTTAACATTTATGTTAGCCTTTAAATCAGTCACTACGAGAAGTGAAATAAATGTTAGGAATACTCCCATGAGATAATTGAGAGGGGGGGGGGGGGGTGAATCAATTATCTACAAGTGTCAATTCTTTATCCAATTAAGTATACTTAAACATAAAGCATTAACACAATGAAAGAACACTTGAACTCAACACAATATTTTGGTTATGGGGAAACCCAAAAAGTAAAAACTCCAGTGCGAATTGACACCCACTAATATTCTGCACTAGTGTATTATGATCCTTGTTAGAAGATCCTTAACCCTGTTAGGAGTTTATTTACAATATATTTAGTATAGTAGACCTAGTCAAGGGTTAGACCCTATTAGGAGTCTTTTACAATTGTCCCTGTTAGGGGAGAGGACGCACTATCCGAGAGCTCACTGCTCAAAGGGGTGAAGGCTACAACCTTCTGAATAATAGATACATACTATATCTAGATCTTGGTGAACTACGCGTTGACCTACTATCTGGATCAGTTCCAATGTATAGCACAAATACTTTACTTGGTCACATAGACCTTCTTTTGATGGCTCAACACTTCACACACTCTACTCTGCTCTTCTTAATCAACCATGAACCACACTCAAGCAATCACAAATGACTGTGTATAAATATCTTTCCTCTAAATGATATAATCAGGTCAACTTGTTAGAACCACCTTGAAATAATATTAGAGAAACCATAACAAACTCTAATAAATATTTTTTCAGCTCTACTATGCACGCAACATAATCTGGGACCTATCCAATAAGATAATTGTAGACACACACTACACACTATCAGCTCTATCAAAACAACTATATCTTTCTCCTCAAGCTGAATTAATTCATGCACTCTTAACCGAACATCAATAACTCTTCTCTAAGATTAACTCCAAGGGTGCATACCAAAAAGATAGGTGCAACTCCAAAACCAACAACATCACTATTGGCTCTTCTGAATAAACACAAGAAACTACTACTAGCGAATAGTGACTGCATAACTTCACTTCTACTAAATATCAGACTATGCGTCAATAAATGAAACATCACTAACATGTCTTCAACATATATCCAAGTGCTCAAGGCTCTATAATAACTGTATAGAAAACCATACACAGAACACTACCTGTTACTCTATCAGGAACACTGCTGACACAAGTTGCTGTATAACTATCTGTACTAATAGTTAACCTCTGCGCCCATGATATCATGTCCATGCTTCATATACTAAAAGCTTACTTCATAAGACTTCCACACATGCTACTTTCCATATGTTGTCATCAATGACAAACATATAGTCAGTACTAGCCTGGTGGCATATCTCCAACAATCTCCCCCTTTGACATTGATGGCAACATGTGGAATGAAAAAACACCATCAACCCAAATGAACATTTGTTTTATAAAATTCTCCATTTCATCATCAAAACTCTCCCAAGGATGAATCCTCCATCTGCTATAATATTTTCCAACGTTCTCCATTTCCTAAACTACACTGCTATCATAACTGAATACTTCTCCCCCTTAGTATACTACTCCTTTTTACTTCTATTTTTCATGACTCTGTATGTTACTCCCCCTTTGACATCAATGGAAAAGGGAACCATTCATTTTAAGCACCAGTACTACTCCTTAGGTAGACTAGTCAACCTTCCATCAGTCCCTAAGGATTGATGCCTTTCCTTCTTTCTTTTAAGTAGAATCAGGGAAGGGAATTACTCCCAAATTCTCCTTGAGATACTCAAAGGTATCCTTAGGCAAGAGCTTTGTGAATATATCTTCCAACTGATCTTTAGTACTCACATAGTCCAACTTGACTTCTTTCTCTGCCACTTTCTCTCTTAGGAAGTGATACTTGATCTCAATGTGCTTTGTCTTTGCATTCATCACAGGGTTCTTCGACATACTGATAGTGCTAGTGTTATCATAGTGAATAACAATAGGATAATCAATCTGAATTCCAAAATCCTTTATCATTTGCTTGATCCAAACAATTGTAAAACAATTCAAGGCTACTGCAACATACTCCACTTCTGTTGTTGACTGAGAAATATAATTTTGTTTCTTGCTTGTCCAAGTGACAAGTCTATCATCAAGAAACACAACTCCACCTGATGTACTTTTTCTGACACCAACACATCTTGCCCAATCTGCATCAGTGTACACATGAAGCTCAACATTTTATGAATTAGGATACCATAGACCATAATCTATAGTGCCTTGCAAGTTTCTAAATATTCTCTTTACTACCATGAGGTGACTTTTCTTAAGTTCTTCTGTAAATCTTCCAACTATGCCAACTCTAGTCTAGTCTAAGTAAGATATATGAGTTTACCAATCATAGACTTGTACAATGTTGTATCCACCACTGGTGAGTCATCTTCTTTTGTAAGCTTGCATCCAGTGATCATAGGTGTTCCTACTGGCTTGCAATCATCCATCCTGAATTTCTTCAGTATCTCTTTCACATACTTGGACTGGTTAATGAAAATTCTTTTTTCTGTCTGCTGCACATTTAGTCCCAAAAAGTATTTGATAGGACCAATCATACTCATCTCAAACTCATTCTGCATTTATTTGGCAAATTCTACACTTAGTTTGTCATTACCTCCAAATATAATGTCATCAACAAATATAGCTACAAGTAGTAGACCTTCATATATCTCTCTAAGGAATAAATTACAATTTTTTGTTCCTTTCTTGAATCCAATCTTTGTTAGATATCCATCTAGTCTCTCATACCATGCTCTAGGGGCTTGCTTAAGTTCGTAGAGGGCCTTCTTCAATCTGCATACCATATCAGGTCTGTCTGATAAGGTGAATCCTTCTAGCTACTCAATGTATACTTCTTTCAAATCTCTATTCAAGAATGCTGACTTGACATCCATCTGATATAATTTGAAGTTTTTAATTGTGGTATAAGCTAGAAATAACTTAATAACTTCTAATCTTCTCATAAATACAAATGTGTCTGAATAGTCAATGCCTTCTCTTTGCGCATATCCCTTACATACTAACCTTGCTTTATTTCTTACTACTGTACCATCTTCATTCATCTTGTTTTTGAATATCCACTTTGTTCCAATCACATTCTTATCATTAGGTCTTGGGACTAGTTCCCAAGTGTCATTCTTAATAATCCGATCAAGTTCTTTTTTCATAGCATCATACCAATCTGAATCATTACATGCATCTTCAACACTTAAAGGTTCAATCTGAGATAGTAAACATACCACTTCACTAGTAGCTGAGTTTTTTGCTTATGATCTTGTAAAGACTTTGCCACTCTGATCTCCAATGATGTCTTTCTTGGAATTATTTCTAGATGTAAACTTTGGAAATTTAGGTGATGCTGACTCATCAGCCTTAGGAGTACCTTCCTCTCTTATCTCAGGGTCATTGAATAACACATCAATACTATCAAGCATTTCTTCAATAACTGTCTAACTAGTGGAGGGTCTGGGTTCTTCTTCAATCATGGGTGAGTAATCATGATATCTTTCTTGAACCATAAAATTTTCATTAATCTTAACATGAGCACTTTCAATGATCATTTTCAATTTTAAATTGAAACATCTATAAGCTTTACTTTTAGTAGAGTAACCAAGGAAAATACCTTCATCACTTCTTGCATCAAACTTGCCTACTACTTCATCCCTCTTGATGTAGCACTTGCTTCCAAAGATTCTAAAGTATTTTATTGTGGGAACATTACCAAACCATAGCTCATATGGTGTTTTGTTAGCACCAGGCCTCAATTGAACTCTATTGATGGTGTAGATTGTTGTATTAACCACATCTCTCCAATAGGTGTGTGCAACTTTTCCTTCTATCATAATGGTGCACGTTGTATCAAGAATGATCCTATTTCTTCTCTTTGTAATTCTATTCTACTGAGGGGTTCTAGGTGCACTTAACTATCTCTTTATGCCATGTTCTTCATAGTACTCATAGAATCTGTCAGAGGTGAATTCTCCTCCTCTATCTAATCTTGAACATTTTATCTTTAGTCCAATTTCATTCTCAACCTTAGCTTTGAATATTTTGACCTTCTCAAATGCTTTTGACTTATCTTTCAAGAACATTGATGCAGGAGCATCCTGGGTGTAAGAGCAATCTTGCATCACCCAAAAAAATTTCTATTTTTATTTTCAATAAGGGCTATTTTGTGCAGAGCTGCTATTTATGGAAAGTTACTATTTTTGGTAATTTTCGTATGTGCTCAGAATGATCTGATTTCTTTCTTGGAGGTTCATTTTGGTCATATAAGTCTGCCAGTAAAGTTTCATTGCCAGATCAAATGTATATTGGAAGATATTGAAGATTTTCGGTATTGGCAGCAGGGTACAGAAACTTTGAACTCAATTTTGAAGGCTTTAGAGGCCCCGAATGAAGTTGAGAATTTGGGTGACAGGTGCTTGCGCATGTCAAGCTTGTAGAGCACTTTGTGGCATTTCTGAAATGGGGTTATAATAGCTGATCAGGTCAACTGGTGATGACTTATGGTCTTCGGAAGTTGGGCCACCTGAAATGGTGGAAAATAATTTTCTTCAAAATTTTTGTTTAGGTTTCAAGGTTATCTTGAGCTGACTATGATGTAATGAAATGTAAAATAAAATAATTCTAAGTTTGGTCGGCCTTATTGGCTAAAATTTTGGAACCTTCCCAGGCGGTGGAAAATTGCCTATATAAGGAAGGCTGTATTATTGTCTTAGGTAGTTCAGAATAGTTCTGGGTAGTAGATCTAGGCAATAATTCGAAGCTTTGTCCTACAAAATATTGTAAGGGAATGCCCATGTGGCTTTGCATATATTATAATTCTGAAAGTTTTTAATTCCACATTTGTGGAGATAATAAGAAGCCAATTTTCTGTTCTTGCATATTGTTGTGATTTCTCTGTTTCTGTTATGTGTTTGTGGTATTAAGGGGAGCACCCTTCATCAAGTGGTATCGGAGTAGGTTTTCTTGAGTGTGTAAACAGATCACCGACTGTGAGGCAGTTTGCACCATGACCGTGGTTAGGGTTTCAGCATGCATCGCAAAAATACCTCCATGAAGAGAACGTGGTGGAAGAGCTGGTGCTGTGACACTTGAGGTTAGAGAGCTACAGAGACAAGTGTAAGCATTGCAAGAAGAGATTTGCAGTGGAATCAATCTTAATGCCAAAGATGAAAGCGAGGATGAAGCGGAAGAAGAATATCAAGAAGGAGAAGTTGAAATTGTGAACCAGGAGGAAGAAAGACTTTTTGGGGTGATTTTCAAGATTGGGAAAAGACCTAAGATTGAGGTTCCTATATTTTTTAGAAATCTTAACCCACAGTAAATGATGACTCGATCAATGAATGTGAGGAATATTTTGAGTATGAAGATGTTGAGGATCCTAATAGGGTCAAATTTGTGAAGGCCAGACTGAAAGGTCATGCGAAGATATGGTGGCAAGAGATTCAGTTGGAGTGAAATAGAATGGGAAAGGAGAAAATCATGAGATGGGATCAGATGGTGGATAAATTGAAGTAACAGTTCATTCTTGTTGATTATGAGCTTGACCTACTGAAGAAAATACTGAGTTTGAAACAAGCAGGAAGATCTGTTTAGGAGTATACAGAGGAGTTCTATCGACTTCTCATCAGAACAGGCCATGCAGAAGTTGATAAGGAGAAAGTTATCCGATACCTTAATGGGTTAAGGCCAAGCATTCAGGAGGAGATGAATCTGGTTCGAATGATCAGTATTGAAGAGGCATACCAGTTTGCCCTAAAAGTAGAGGAAAATCTGAACAAGAAGTTTGAGAGCAGACAAAATGGAAGAGGTCGCGGTGGATGATCTGGTGGATGGTCATATGGTGGCCAAAATGAAGATCCAAAAAAGAAGGATGAGGCCAGTAGCAGTCAGAATCAGTGAAGAAATAATTTCAATCACTTCCAAGATCAGAATAATAGAGATCAAAGAGGAAGAGGAAGAGGAAAATGATCTGGAAGAGGTGGCTTCCGTGGAACATGTTTTCACTGTGGAGAAGAAGGTCATAGGGCATTTGAATGTCCTCAGCACCAAGGCAAAATAGACAGGAGAAATGAAGGCCAGGTCAGAGTTGCACATGTAGATGAAGATGCCAGATCATCAAATTCTGAAGATGCTGAAAGAGGAGAAACATTGATTAACACAAGAGTCCTGTTGAGTGGTGAGAATGAACCTGAGCAAAGGAGGAGCTTGTTTCGCACAAGGTGAAAGTGTGAAGGTAAATGTTGTGATGTGATTATCGATAGTGGAAGCACTGACAATTTGGTGTCAAAAGAGACGGTGACAAAGTTGAAGCTCAAGAGATAGAAACACCCACATCCATATCGGATTGCCTGGGTACAGGATGACCACAAAGTCATGGTCAATGAACAATGCCTGGTGAAGTTCAAGATTGGCAAATACCAAGATGAGGTATTGTGTGATATCATATCTATGGATGCATGTCATATAATGTTGGGTAGACCATGGCAGTATGACAGATGTGTTGTACATGATGGCCATGCGAATACCTATTCCGTGACAAAGGATGGAGTGTGACATAAGCTAAATTCATTGAAGGAGACTAAAGAAAAGGTATGTGGTAATGCAAGGATAACTTTTGTTGATGTAAGAAATTTTTTAGATGGTATGAGGTATGAGCATGTATGTTTTGCTTTAATTTCAAAAGTTGGTAAAGAGGAAGTAGAAGATGTTTCTGTAGAAGTTGTAGATTTGTTGAATGAGTTTCAGGATATTGTATCTGATAACATGCCTGATGGATTACCACCAGTCAGGAAGATCAGTCATCAGATGGACTTGATCCCAAGAGTGAGTTTGCCAAACAAGGTAGCACACAGAATGACACCTGCAGAAAGTGATGAGTTTAATAGACAAGTACATGAGTTGTTATAGAAAGGATTAATCCGTGAGAGTCTGAGTCCCTGTGTTGTACCAGTGGTATTAGCACCAAAGAAGAATGGAGAATGGAGGATGTGTATAGATTCTAGGGCAATAAACCAGATCACAATCAATTATAGGTTTCCATTACCATGAATGGATGATATTATGGACTATTTGAGTGGAGCTGTGTATTTTTTAAAGATAGATCTGAAAAGTGGATATCATCAGATTCAGATCAGAGAAGGAGATGAATGGAAGACTGCCTTCAAAACAAAGGAAGGACTATATGAGTGGTTAGTCATGCCTTTTGGGCTAACCAATGCACTGAGCATTTTCATGCGGCTCATGAATGAGGTTCTGAAAGAATTTCTAGGTAAGATTGTCATTGTTTACCTAGATGATATTTTGATCTTTAGTAAGACATTGGAGGAGCATATGATGCATATTCGTATGGTATTTGAGAAGCTGAGAGAAGAGAAATTGTTGATTAATTTGAAGAAATGCAATTTTGTGAAGAAAGAGTTAGTGTATTTGAGATTTGTAGTTTCAGCAGAAGGTCTAAAAATGGGCACAGAGAAGGTACAGGCTATCCTTGAATGGCCTACTCCAAGGAGTTCTACTGAGGTAAGATCTTTTAATGGTTTGGCTAGCTTTTACAGAAAGTTTATCAGAAATTTTAGTAGTATTTTGTGGACCCTTGACTGAAACAATGAGAGGGGATAGAAAAGAGTTTAAGTGGACTAATGGGGTAGAAAAAAATTTTCAATTATTGAAACAAAAAGTTATACAACAACCTGTTTTAGTACTTCTAGATTATAATAAGGTGTTTCAAGTAGATTGTGATGCTAGTGGTACTGCAATAGGAGCTGTTATGAGCCAAGAAGGTAAACCTATTGCTTATTTCAGTGAAAAGTTAAATGATGCTAAGAGGAAATATTCTGTTTATGATCAGAAATTTTATGCTATAGTTCAGGCATTAAATAAGTGGAGACATTATCTACTTCCTAAGGATTTTGTTTTTTATACTGATCATAAAGCTTTGCAATATTTGAATAGTCAAGGAAAGTTGAATCAGAGGCATTTGAAATGGGTTGAGTTTTTGCAGAGTTATAGATTTGTTTTGAAACACAGGAGTGGAAAGTCTAATAGGGTTGCAGATGCTCTTAGTAGAAGGCAACTATTGCTGACAAAAATGTAGATTGAAGTGGTTGGATTCAATGAACTCAAGAATTTATATCCAGAGGATCCTAATTTTGGTGAAGCTTGGAAAGCTTGTACAGAACCTGTTACTCTAGACAGGATGAAATGGTTGGATTTCATCATCCAGGATGATATGCTATTCAGAGGGAGTCAGTTGTGCATTCCATGAAGTTCTATGAGGGAGAATCTCATTAAGGAGAAGCATAGTGGAGGATTGGCTGGACATTTTGGTCATGATAAAACCCTTGGTTTGGTTAGTGAAAATTATTATTGGCCACAGTTGCAGCAAGATGTGAAGAAGTTTGTATAGAGTTGCAGAGTATGTCAGATGGCGAAAGGAGTGAAGCAAAATACAGGATTGTATCAGCCATTACCCATACCAGAGAAGCCTTGGGAGGATATCAGTATAGACTTTGTTCTTGGTTTACCGAGGACACAGCAAGGACATGATTCAATTTTTGTAGTAGTTGATAGATTTTCAAAGATGACACATTTCATTCCCTGCAAGAAGACTAATGATGTTGTTCATGTAGCAGAATTATTTTTCAGAGAAGTAGTGAGACTTAATGGTTTGCCAAAGGCCATAGTTTCAGATTGGGACACTAATTTTGTTGGATATTTCTGGCATACATTGTGGAAGAAGTTGAAGACAGATTTAAAGTTCAGTTCATCACATCATCCACAGACTGATGGACAGACAGAGGTGGTGAATAGGAGTTTGAGAAATCTACTAAGATGTTTAGTTGGGGATAAGCCAATAGGATGGGATTTGATTTTACCACAGGTAGAATTTGCATACAATAATTCTGTCAATAGGAGCACTGGTAAATCACCATTCCAGATTGTATATGGAAGTAGTCCAAGAAATGCATCTGAATTGAGGAAGATAGATAAAGGAGAAATAAGTAGTGCTGAAGCTGAGGATTTTACAGAACACTTGAAGAACATCCATGGGGAGGTGAGGAAGCATATTACCAAGATGAACGCACAGTATAAGGCTAAGGCAGATGAGAAAAGGAGGTATAAGGAATTTCAGGTTGGTGATGAAGTCATGGTTCATTTACATCAGGAGCGGTTTGCAGTTGGTACATATAAGAAGATGAAATTGAAGAAGTTTGGACCATGTAGGATATTGAAGAAACATGATTCAGAAAATGCATATGAGGTAGAATTGCCTACTGAACTAAATATTTCACCAGTGTTTAACATTTCAGATCTGACAGAGTATCATGAGGGAGGTGTTGAAGATGAGATCACAGCAGCACAGTGGAGTATTCCAGCAACTAGTTCAGACACTAAGGAGATCGAAGATATACTAGAAAGTCATGTTGGCAGAAGCACAAGGAACAGGACATATGAAGAATATCTGGTCAAGTGGAAAGGATGACCTGTTGAAGATTCATCATGGCTGACAAACGAGGAGATTAGCCATCTTGGTTTTCCTCTATACACCTAAGTCATGACAGGGTCACTTCTCAAATTATCCCGAGTGTCTGATGCAGGAGCATCCTGGGTGTAAGAGCAATCTTGCATCACCCAAAAACATTTATGTTTTTATTTTCAATAAGGGCTATTTTTTGCAGAGCTACTATTTATGGAAAGTTACTATTTTTGGTAATTTTTGTATCTGCTCAAAATGATCTGATTTCTTTCTTGGAGGTTCATTTTGGTCATATAAGTCTGCCAGTAAAGTTTCATTGCCAAATCAAATTTAATTGGAAGATATTGAAGATTTTCAATATTGGCAGCAGGGTACAGAATCTTTGAACTCAGTTTTGAAGGCTTTAGAGGCCCCGAATGAGGTCAAAAATTTGGGTGACGGGCGCATGCGCAGGTCAAGCCTGTAGAGTGCTTCGTGGCATTTCTGAAATGGGGTTATAATAGTTGATCGGGTCAACTGGTGATGACTTATGGTCTTCGGAAGTTGGGCCACCTGAAATGGCCAAAAATAATTTTCTTCAAAATTTTTGTTTGGGTTTCAAGGTTATCTTGAGCTGACTATGATGTAATGAAATGTAAAATAAAATAATTCTAAGTTTGGTCGGCCTTATTAGCTAAAATTTTGGAACCTTCCCAGGCCGTGGAAAATTGCCTATATAAGGAAGGCTGTATTAATTTCTTAGGTAGTTCAGAATAGTTCTGGGTAGTAGATCTGGGCAATAATTTGAGGCTTTGTCCTACAGAATATTGTAAGGGAATGCACATGTGACTTTGCATATATTGTAATTCTGAAATTTTGTAATTCCACATTTGTGGAGATAATAAGAAGCCAATTTTCTGTTCTTGCATATTGTTGTGGTTTCTCTATTTTTGTTATGTGTTTGTGGTATTAAGGGGAGCACCCTTCATCAAGTGGTATCAGAGTAGGTTTTCTTGAGTGTGTAAATAGATCACCGACTGTGAGGCAGTTTGCACCAGGACCGTGGTTAGGGTTTCAGCGCGCATCGCGAAAATGCCTCCACGAAGAGAATGTGGCGGAAGAGCTGGTGCTGTGACACCTGAGGTTAGACAGCTGTAGAGACAAGTGCAAGCATTGCAAGAAGAGATTCACAGAGGAATGAATCTTAATGTCAGAGATGAAAGCGAGGATGAAGCCGAAGAAGAATATCAAGAAGGAGAAGTTGAAATTGTGAACCAGGAGGAAGAAAGACTTTTTCGGGCTATTTTCAAGATTGGGAAAAAACCTAAGATTGAGGTTCCTACATTTTCTAGAAATCTTAACCGAGAGGAATTGATCGACTGGATCAATGATTGTGAGGAATATTTTGAGTATGAAGATGTTGAGGATCCTGATAGGGTCAAATTTGCTAAGGCCAGACTGAAAGGTCATGCGAAGATATGGTGGCAAGAGATTCAGTTGGAGTGAAATAGAAGGGGAAAGGAGAAAATCATGAGATGGGATCGGATGGTGGATAAATTGAAGTGACAATTCATTCTTGTTGATTATGAGCTTGACCTACTGAAGAAAATGCAAAGTTTGAAGCAAGCAGGAAGATCTATTCAGGAGTATACAGAGGAGTTCTATCGACTTCTCATCAGAACAGACCATGCAGAAGCTGATAAGGAGAAAGTTGCCTGATACCTTAATAGGTTAAGGCCAAGCATTCAGGAGGAGCTGAATCTGGTTCGAATGAACAGTATTGAAGAGGCATACCAGTTTGCCTTAAAAGTAAAGGAAAAGCTGAACAAGAAGTTTGAGAGCAGACAAAATGGAAGAGGTCGTGGTGGACGATCTGGTGGATGGTCATATGGTGGCCAAAATGAAGATTCAAAAAAGAAGGATGAGGCCAGTAGCAGTCAGAATCAGTGAAGAAATAATTCCAATCGCTTCCATGATCAGAATAATAGAGATCAAAGAGGAAGAGGAAGAGGACAAGGATCTGGAAGAGGTGGCTTCCGTGGAACATGTTTTCACTGTGGAGAAGAAGGTCATAGGGCATTTGAATGTCCTCAGCGCCAAGGCAGAATAGAAAGGAGAAATGAAGGCCAGGCCAGAGTTGCACATGTAGATAAACATGCTAGATCATCAAATTTTGAAGATGCTAAAAGAGGAGAAACATTGATTAACAGAAGAGTCCTGTTGAGTGGTGAGAATGAACCTGAGCAAAGGAGGAGCTTGTTTCTGTAATACCCAAAAAATGGGCTATATGTTCATTAACCTCCTACATCGACAAATCGACCAAAATCGACATCAAAGTCCTAACCTAAGGCACATCTAAACATCATCGAATCATAATTGATTATCTTAAATTTTGCATCGGGGAATATTCCTAGTAATATTCCTAATTATCTTAATTATCTTTAATTTAATGATTATTTGGCAATAAATCACATTTATCCTAAAATTTGATTAATTAAATATTTTACATTTTTAATTAATTAGATTTAATATTTGCCACTTAATTGTTTAATTAAATTTAATTCTATCTATTATTAATTATATTATTTAATTTTGAACATAAATCTAATATCTTATGAATAATTGATTAAATTCTTATTTAATTAATTAAAGCAAGTTGTCATTATTTAATAATATAATTTTTAATAAAAGTTTGATAAATAATTGATTAACCCATAAATTAATTATTTTATTTTAAAAATCAGTTGAGTTGAGGATAAATCACTTTATTTATTTATTTAATTTTTAATTATTATGCATATTCAAAAGAAACAGTTAAACTCCAAATCAGAAAATCAATGCAAGTTATTGACTTTTTGGAACTCAACATCCTTTTGGAGTTCAAAAAGCTGATCTAAACTCTAATTTGAGTTAAAAAGCTATTTTTGCATATTTTTGCATGATTTTGAGAATTAACTATCTTTCATGATCAGATAACTCAAAAATTAAGATGAGTCAATTTGAGTGATTTATGGCTTTTATCCATGCACCTCCAAAGCCCTAAATTTCTATAAATTAAGGCTTCAGCTCTTCATATATCATCTCATATTTTGCACAATCACGCTGGAGAATTGGAATTGAAGAATCAAAGCTCTTGCGAATCGACATCTTTGTGAGATCAATCTTATTTTTGCATTCATATTTCATATCATTCTTAGATAGTTTCATATCAAGTTTTTCATATAGATAGTTTCATATCATTTTATCATTCTTATTGCATAGAAAATTCAAAAAAAATTAGATTAATTGCATTCAATTTGATATCCATCTTTTGCATTCAAATCCTTCATTTACGTGTCGTCTAGGTCACTGATCTCGATTACAATCTGAGAACATTAATCTCGCACCTACTAGAAGGCAATAAATCGCTTGGTTAGATAGCTTTCTATTTTGCACAATTTTGATTATAGCTAACCTCTAATATTTTACTGAGTGTTGTGTCTACAGATTAGGTACAATTTTCACACACACATTTCTAGCGCCCATCGTGGGGCAACCCACCTTTGCATGCTAGTTTTGATTTTTTTGGGAGCTAAAACTCTAAAGTTTCAAAGATTTAATTTTATCTCTCAAACGGCTTGGAAATTTTGTCTAAAATTTGTTTGGTAGGTTGGTAACATGTCAGGGAAGCTACAGTAAAAAATTTAGAATTTTTTGAGATGTTTTGAATTTTTAATAATTTTTTCTTGAAATTCTAAAAAAAATTAATATCTGACGTAAATAAGCATATTTTTCAAAAAAATTTATATTTTCAAAAATCTCTTTAAATTTTATAGGGGGTCCATTCTTTGTTTTTTAAATTTGGACATGATATCATAGCTCAAATAGTCAATTTACAAAAATTGGTCTATTTTGATAAAATGGGTCTCTAGGGCACAAATGAAGAGATTTTTCTAAAATTTTTGTATTTTTGGAAAGCTCTCTATTTTTTAGTAGAGGTCTTTATTCTGAATTTCTATTTTTGTGGCCAAAATCATATCAAAAAAATTAGATCTTGTTGACTAGGTCAAATGCAGCAAAAAAAATAAAGTTTTGTGATGGGTATGCACTTATTTTTTTACATGGTTCAATGAATGATATGAGTTGTCATTTGGGTTAATTGCTAGTTATTATTATTGATAATAATTGATTTTTAGAGCTAACCCTATGGTTTTCATAAGCTGAATATATTTTGCATATCTTGTTTGCTTGTTTACTTGTTGGAGAGTTCGTCACTTGCTTGCATGGAAAAGCTCAACAAAAATTGCTAAAAATTAAGTAAAATATACTAAGTGCATTGCGAGGATCCCAGGTATTCTCCTTCATCTAATAATATTTTAATTTGGGACTTAAAATAAATCTCTTATGTGTCAAGCTTGTGTGCATCTTTTCATGCTTTTATCTATTTCTACACACTTGCATAATTGATACTAGGTTGTGACCTTTTAAAAATTCATTAAGTAGTCTTAGAATACTTGTGATTGATCTTGATTGCTATCTTGGGTTATTAGACTCGCTAATCCACCGGCCCCTCATTTCCGCCCCGTGGTTGCAATCTCAACGCCATAAAGGGGAGGGGTCAACATGACATAAGCGTTAAGTGTTTCACTTGGAAATCTTTTTGTGCTTTTAAGAACTCGCTTATTTTCTAATTTGGGGACTTATTTTCAGCTTGTGTGAGGTGTTAAGTGTTCCACCTTGTGGACTCATCTCATATTCACTTTAAACATTAAGTGTTCCTCTTTCTACTTTTTGGATGCTTTTGGTAGATTTGCTTTTGTAACATACATCTGTGCTCACATAGTAATTAGGCCCTATGAACACTATTCATGATTCTTGAGAGATTGGATTCCTAGCGAAATCCTTCCTTGACGATGGAATCCTTGTAGGTAGGGAGGATACTTAGTGTGTTTCACATTCATCTTGGTTAGTGCATCTTCTCTTATTGATCGACACATTCTCTCTCCGGAGAGGTTGATAGATCACGTGGGGTTGATATCACAAGCTTTGGTTAATCAAAATTGGTTAGTGCATCTTCTCTTATTGATTGATACATTCTCTCCCCGGAGAGGTTGATAGATCACGTGGAGTTGATATCATAGACCTTGGTGGAATAAAACTTTGTCTTAGCATGTCGGATTAATCTGCTTGCTTTGTTTGGGTTAAAAGTGAAGAGGTGTCAAAACTTTGAATCTAGAGCCAAGTCCCCTTGTGGTATACTATTGTGAGTCATCTTTAGAGAGGGTTAAATGTAGCGGACAATCCCTTCATAGGGAAAACTACGTTGACGGAACCTCAAGCGGTCATAGCCATTTTTGTCGTGGTAGTGACAGCCGCTATATAAATGTCCTTGTGGAAGAAATCTCCACAGGTATGGTTCATTGTTGGGTTGTCAGATCTCCCTAGCAGCTCTTGAAGATTAAGTTCTCAGACTGTGTCAAAACCCTGGTGCGCTGGGATTGGAGTTCACCCCTTTGAATCATAAAAGTTGCAGAGTCAAACCATTACTAAAAACCCTAGAGAGGCTAATTTTTCACTTTCAGGTATATGTGTGTTATTGCAAAACTTTTCAGAACATACACAATTAGTACTCTCAGAGATTAACACAATTTGGTCACTTGATTGTTCATGCACAAGGTTGCTTTTGCCCTTGTTCATTGTTTTCAGACGTGCTTGGAATCACTTGCTTGTTGTTCTGCACGCTTGTTTATCTACTTGGCTATTAAAAATGATCAAATCTGGTATAACCTTCAAAATCTAGATAGTACAATTTGCAAACAATCCAAAATTGAAGACCTTAAATTTTGCAAAAATTGACGTAAAATCTTTCTGGAGTCAAAAGTCATTTCAGGAAGTCAAAAGTCATGTGAGTTTTGTCAAGTGTCATTTCAGTATTACCCAACTGTCGTATGACTTTAGCAACTATCGTTTCATAGACTACCCAGTGTCATACGAGTCTGCAGAGTGTCATTTGGAAAAATTTGAGAGAGTTGTCAGAAATTGTCAAATTGTAAGATATCTAATGTTTCCAGCCTAGTTCCAAAATCTGTCAAAAATATTATTGTGTCAGGAATAGAGCAATAGCTATTGAGAATCAGTACATATGTCTCAAATAATTAGTACACAAGAGGAAGAAGCTCTAATCACCGCTATGATGAAGCAGCTGCAAGCTATGCAAGTCCAACTTGACAAA
Organism: Chamaecyparis obtusa; assembly: GCA_027943335.1. Lineage (NCBI taxonomy): Eukaryota > Viridiplantae > Streptophyta > Pinopsida > Cupressales > Cupressaceae > Chamaecyparis > Chamaecyparis obtusa. The sequence continues at coordinate 317,936 of BSBK01004755.1, read as the reverse complement.
CTTGAGAAAGAGAAGGAATCTAAAAAGTTCTCCATGGAATCTCTATACTCTTTTCCATTTGATAAAGACTTGTACATGTCACCATGCCCCCGAAAAAAAATTGAGCAATATGATACCTCTTCCACGGAGAGTGACACATCTAGCTTTGAAGACTATGATGACTATGATGACAGACAATGTAATGATACCTATGACACCTCTGTTCCTAAAAGTCCTCCTCATCATCCATTCCCGCTTACTACAAATGGGCCGTCACATTGGATAGATCATGAGGGTGATCCATATGATTCTGATTATGAAAGAGACTTTGATGATTTCTATGCACAATACATAGATGATCCATCTATTTCACTTGAGGAAGAGAAAGTTTACCACGCTGATTATAAACATGCATACTATAAGGATCTCTCCTCTAAGAACTCTCAAGCTGAAAATAAAGATTACACTCTCAAGCAAGATCATGTTAATGTTGGACCTTTGTCTTGTGATGGTTCCCTTCCATCCCCTACTTCCTCCAATACCCATACATTTCCTAAAGCTTCTGAGTCTTTCAAATCTTTCACAGAACCTTCATCTGACACAAGCCCTGATACTTTTCATGTGGTTCCCTATAGTTATCCTCCAAGGCTACCTCTTAAAGAAACTCAAGCTAACCTTCACTTGGCTGCAAATACTTTCAATAATGATAAACCTAAAGAGCCTAAGCCTTCATATGCTATAATGCCTACTTCAGCTAGTCCTTCACCATCTCTTCCAAAATCATCCATACAATCCCAACATGCTTCCTTGTCCTTAGAAATGGCTCCATGTAAAGAGGACTCTAAAAATGATGAAGAAAAGAACATAAAGAAAGATCAAGATCAAGAACCCTCCATGTCATCCACTCCTTTTCCCGATGTCTTTTATCCGCTTCATGGTTCTTTTGATCCTATACACCCTTTTTCATGCATTCCACCATGTCTTAAGTCTTCTCTTAAGCAAGATCAGACTACTACTAACACTAATGAGCTTATTGACAATCAAAATGACCTTACTACGCTTGCACTTTCCAAAGATGATACTTCCATTAAGGTTGGTAAAAATGGTGTTCCTTCCAATGTTAAGCCTATTGAAAAATAAGAGAAAAATTATGCGCTTATGCTATCCGAAGATCCTTGTCAAGATCAAAGTCTTTCATCTTCTTATTCTACCACTCCATGTTCACTTCCACTTTCTACTCTTCCTAAGTCTTCGCAAGCTTTGAATGATCCTATCAAAGAAAATGCTCTTATTCAAGATGTCCATGATTTTATTGAAAATTCTAATGCTCACTCTAAAGATGCTGATATCCTTGGTTGTCATATAGATGATGATGAACTTATTGATTATCCTTTTGCATCTTCCACTTCCATCCTTGGACCTCTTCCACCACTACTAAGGGCTTCATACCTTCCTTCCATCTTGGGTCCTTATGTCCCTTCACTTTCCCCTCCTAGCTCTCCTGATTTGTCATCCATCTTAGGTCCTTACATACCTCCATCTCCCATCTTTCCTCAAGATCAACATAGATGCATACCCTTGAATCCTTTTCATCCACCCACCCATCTAAACCAGTCATATCCTCCTCCTTCTTCCACAAGTCCCAAGTCCTTTGGAAGTAACTTGAATGTTCAATACAAGAAAAAGAAGCAATACAATAATCCATCAAAAAAAGATCACCATGTCTCCTCTAATAGACATGGAAACATAAAGTCAAAAGAGATATCTAAGAAAAAAACTACAAGACAAGTATGGGTTCCAAAATCCATCATTGAAGATATTCTCTCTAGATCATCAAAAGGAAATAAAAAGCCTAGAGCTATATGGATTCCAAAGTCTCTCTTGAAAGAGTCTAGTATTGAGAAAAAAGTGAAATTGACATTCAAGCTTCCAAAGGCTTCCACTTCATCTCCCTCCAAAAATATTCATCCATTTCATGCACCCAAACCTCAACCTCTGCTATCCATTCACCATATTCCTTCACGTATTCCTTCATTCACGTTTCCTCCACCCTCTCACCACCCTTCAAGGTGTGTGTTTATGTTGATCTTGCCTTCCTTTCCATCTACCCTTTCACAATCCTTCCATTCATTATCCTTCTACCTTCTATCATTTTTCATCATTTGCCTATTCCTCCTATCTTCCAACCTCACTCGCTTTACATAAAACCCTATCCTCCATTTTTCTCTTCCATGTTCCTTTCCCTATTAGCATCTTTGAGCATATCATTTTGAATCTTTGGCATATCATGGTTTATCCTTTCAAGGAGTACTATCTAAAAATCTTGCCTTCTTCCAAAAATTCAAAAAGAAATGAAATTAAAAAAAAAAAAATTGAAAATGTGCCCTGGTGAAAACTTGGAAACAAGCACCTTGGTAGCAAAAGTAAAGAAAAAAAAATTTCATCCTAAGGTGAAAACCACTCCCTTGTGGCACCTTGGATAAGTACCATGATGAAAACCTGGCAATCAAGCATCATGCGTAGTTCTTCTACATATTTCATCCATTTCATCTTCTTTCTTTGATCTTGACAATGTTGATCTATACACGAATATTTGGCTATTTTGTGAGCTACCTTACGGTGATCTTGCTTTCATTCCTTCCATGTTTAGCCTTCATATCCATCTTCCTCCATTTATTTTCACCTATCGCTATCCTTTTCCCCTTTGGTCTTGATCTAATAAAAAAAAAAGAAGAGTAAAACATGATGCTTTGAAACCTCTTGACATATCTACTCTTTTGGACTACATCCTTTCCTGCTCTTGCATCACACTTTTGTGACTTATCCTAGCTAGCCTTTCATTACTTATCCAAATATGCTTTACATGACAATTTTTCCCTAGCTTGAGTATTCTTGAATAGTTTTCCCTTGAGGATTTCTTCCCTTCATTCTCCTTCATTCTCTTGTCTTCCATCTCTTCCACCTGCTTGCTAATCCCTCTTGTTCTCCACCTTGCTAGACATTGGGACTGCAGGATATGATCTTGCTTGGGAGTTTGCAAATCGAAAAAGATGCTATCAAGTATACCAATTATCAGAATCAGTATCAGAATCAATATCAAAACCAGTATCAGAACAATTATCAGAATTAGTATCAGAATCAGTATCAAAATCAGTATCAGAACCAATATCAAAACTAGTATCAAAATGCCTACTAGGGCTACACCATTCGCTTTAGTTTATGGGTCTGAAGTGGTACTGTCTATTGAGGTTGAAATCACATCACTCAGAATCAGAATGCATGGTGTTGTAATTGATGATGACTACAGAGTGTCTAGGTTGCAAGAACTTGAACTACTAGACGAATGCAAACAAGCAGCATATGATCATCTCAGAGTATATCAAAAAAGAATATCTAGAGGCTACAATAAGAAAGTCAGACACAGAGAATTTCAGGTTGGTGATCTAGTCTTGAGAGAAAATCTTAAAAATCAATCACATCGAGAACGCAAGGGGAAGTTCAAACTCAATTGGCTGGGTCCCTTTGTAATCACTGCTACTTTTGGCTCTGGTACCTATCAACTCTCAATGACTGAAGGAGAATAGCTCTAAAAATCAATCAACGTTCTCCATCTGAAGAAATTCTATGCCTAAGGCATTTAGTCTATGGTAAAATGTCTTGAAAAAATCTTAAAAATCAGAAAAAGTCCTGGAAAAATGAACATCTTGGTGAAAACCTAGCAATAGGCACCTTGATGATTCACAAAAAAATAAAAAAAAATTCAAAATTCAAAAAAATTGAAAAAATGAAAAAATACAAAAAAAAAAATGAAAAAGAAGAAAAAGTGCCTTGATGAAAACCTGGAAATAGGTGTCTTGGTAGCAAAAATAGAATCTCTACCAAGATGGTGAAAACCTGGCAAACAGGTGCCACTTGTTCCAAAATGCTCTATCTATCAGCACAATCTTGGTCTTTCCCAACTTTCAGTCTTGCTTTAGTTTGTACATATCTCTCGGTTTATTTTTGCATATCCTGATTTCAGCAAGTCGATCTGTACACCAATCAGCTCAAGCGTTTGTATCCTATCAATGTTCAAATTTGGGGGCAATCAATGTCATATCCTATGGTCTCCCATGTATCTTAGACATTTCCTATCCAGTCAGAGTCCTTTGAAGCTTCTTGTTGAGTCAGTCAGTCTATCTCGTCTCTAGCAAGGATTTTGCATCTACAACAATCAAACATCAAAACTCAACTGAAAATAATTTGTGCTTTTCATGCTTTTATCTCCTTGTATGCTTATTGATTCGCATTGAGATTTTTGCATATTGTGTCCCTTCGAGCTCTTCGATGATGTCCTTTATAGGATTTAGAGAGTGATGACTGGGGGCATAATCTTTTCTTTGTCTTCTGTTTGTATGTGAAAATCTAACATCTTTGGAACTTCTGGATTGAAATGGTGTCCGACTGTAAGAGCCTCTATCTCGAATTGGATGGCCATGCGTACCTCGACCATTGATACCCAGACAATTCAAGAAAGCTTGATCTAACTATTATCTTTTTGAGTAAGTTCTTTCTCCTACTGTGGAACACAATCTTGCCTAAGGATGTGAACGATAAAAGGTCACTACGGGTAATTCACATTGGATTTAGAATGATCTCTTAACTATTTGATGTGTTTGCAATGTAAGGCATATTCAGTTCATCACAACATTTATGTTTTGATGCTTGTACAAATTGCTATATCAAAATGGACATGATATTCAGGTCATCCTGGTGCTTGTGCCTTGGTGCTTATATCTAATCTGACATTTTGAAAACAAAATCAATATTCATATATCCATGGTTGTTGACCAGTGGGTGTTGTATTGATTCTTGCGCATACAAATCGATATTCATATGTTTATGGTTTCATGGCTAGTGGGCATTGTATTGATTTATCCGGTTACCTAAAAGTTCAATGATGATAACAAATCGACATATGATCAGTGACTAGGTCCTAGGTCTTAGGTTGCATTTCATTTTGCATGTCTCATTGTATTTTACATGTTTGCATGATCTCACAATGATTAAACGAACTTCAATGCTTAAATGATTCTTCAAATCACATCTTCAAATCTAACAAGAGCTGAATCTCACATGAAGGTTCCTCCAATGAAATAGCAAGTAAAATTCTTTTTCAGGATCAAAATTCAAATCTGAGATCATTCATATTATTAATTGCTTGCATAATCGACCTTCAATCATCACAAAAATCTAGTATTCAACTTAACTGATTATCTTACATCACACTCTCAAAATTTTAACTTGGTCAACCATGGTCAACTCATGGTCAAACCTAGTCAAACTTGGTCTTTTGGGACCTTCCAACGATGCAGAATGTGTTCTTGAATGTGTTTCACCACACTTCTCAAATCAATTAACATGCTTCTAAACTATAACGCTGACTTTTCTTGTCAGATTTCAATTTTAATCCCGAAGGGGGCATGGTATTGCACATCATTCAAAGTCTGTAAATTAAATTCTATCGATCAAATCTATCAATATCTTTCATCAGTGATCAAGACAACAATCACATCTAGTTACTGATTCATCAAAAGTCCTCATCGCTCGGGGCAAATCTATCATCACTTGGGGCATATCAGATTCATCGATCCATATCAATCTGGTATTCTCTTAATCTTGTAAACTGTATTAGTTTTTGCAACCATCAGATCATAGTGTTCTTTCCTTGGTTCTTCGGCAACTGAAGGATTTGGATGTGATACCTGCTAGTTCTGCTAAGACAATCGAGTCTAGAACGGGTCACTCACTTCTTTGCAATCCTAAGGTTTGGAATCAGGCGTTTTCACACTTTTTCGCAATCATAGGTTCATTTGTTGTTATAGTAAACATTATCTCTGGTCATTCAGGACATCCTATCTCAATATCTTTCAATCGGTTTCTATCTTGAGATCGGTTTATCTTTTGAATTAGTTTCATATCTTTATCAAATATAGACTATCTTTGAACCACTGCGCTTCACATAGTAATTCAAAGAGGGGCAAAATATAATACCCCAAAAATGGGCTATATGTTCATTAACCTCCTACATCGATAAATCGAACAAAATTGACATCAAAGTCCTAACCTAAGGCACATCTAAATATCATCGAATCATAATTGATTATCTTAAATTCTGCATTGGGGAATATTCCTAGTAATATTCCTAATTATCTTAATTATCTTTAATTTAATGATTATTTGGCAATAGATCACATTTATCCTAAAATTTTATTAATTAAATATTTTGCATATTTAATTAATTAGATTTAATATTTGCCACTTAATTGTTTAATTAAATTTAATTCTATCTATTATTAATTCTATTATTTAATTTTGATAATAAATCCAATATCCTATGAATAATTGATTAAATTCTTATTTAATTAATTAAAGCAAGTTGTCATTATTTAATAATATAATTTTTAATAAAAGTTTGATAAATAATTGATTAACCCATAAATTAATTATTTTATTTCAAAAATAAGTTGAGTTGAGGATAAATCACTTTATTTATTTATTTAATTCTTAATTATTATGCATATTCAAAAGAAACAGTTAAACTCCAAATCAAAAAATCAATGCAAGTTATTAACTTTTTGGAACTCAACATCCTTTTGGAGTTCAAAAAGCTGATGTAAACTCTAATTTGAGTTAAAAAGCTATTTTTGCATATTTTTGCATGATTTTGAGAATTAACTATCTTTCATGATCAGATAACTCAAAAATTAACATGAGTCAATTTGAGTGATTTATGGCTTTTATCCATGCACCTCCAAAGCTCTGAATTTCTATAAATTAAGGCTTCAGCTCTTCATATATCATCTCATATTTTGCACAATCACGCTGGAGAATTAGAATTGAAGAATCAAAGCTCTTGCGAATCGACATCTTTGTGAGATCAATCTTATTTTTGCATTCATATTTCATATCATTCTTAGATAGTTTCATATCAAGTTTTTCATATAGATAGTTTCATATCATTTTATCATTCTTATTGCATAGAAAATTCAAAAAAATTTAGATTAATTGCATTTAATTTCATATCCATATTTTGCATTCAAATCCTTCATTTACGTGTCGTCTAGGTCACTGATCTCGATTACAATCTGAGAACATTAATCTCGCACCTACTAGAAGGCAGTAAATCGCTTGGTTAGATAGCTTTCAATTTTGCACGATTTTGATTATAGCTAACCTCTAATATTTTACTGAGTGTTGTGTCTACAGATCAGGTACAATTTTCACACACAGTTTCACACTAGGTGCAAGTGTGAAGGTAAATGTTGTGATGTGATTATCGATAGTGGAAGCACTGAAAATTTGGTGTCAAAAGAGATGGTGACAAAGTTGAAGCTCAAGAGATAGAACCACCCACATCCATATCAGATTGCCTGGGTACAGGATGACCACAAGGTCATGGTCAATGAACAATGCCTGGTGAAGTTCAAGATTGGTGGATACCAAGATGAGGTATTGTGTGATATCATATCTATGGATGCATGTCATATGTTGTTGGGTAGACCATGGCAGTTTGACAGATGTGTTGTACATGATGGCCGTGTGAATACTTATTCCCTGACAAAGGATGGAGTGCGACATAAGCTAAAACCATTGAATGAGACTGAAGAAAAGGTATGTGGTAATGCAAGGATAACTTTTGTTGATGGAAGAAATTTCCTAGATGGTATGAGGCATGAGCATGTATGTTTTCCTTTAATTCCAAAAGTTGGTAAATAGGAAGTAGAAGATGTTCCTATAGAAGTTGCATTTTTGTTGAATGAGTTTCAAGATATTGTATCTGATAACGTGCCTGATGGATTACCACCAGTAAAGAAGATCAGTCATCAGATGGACATGATCCTAGGAGCAAGTTTGCCGAACAAGGCAACACACAGAATGACACCTCCAGAAAGTGAGGAGTTGAACAAACAAGTACATGAGTTGTTACAGAAAGGATTGATCCGTGAGAGTTTGAGTCCCTGTGCTATACCAGTGGTATTAGCACCAAAGAAGAATGGAGAATGGAAAATGTGTACAAATTCTAGGGCAATAAATAAGATCACAATCAAGTACAGATTTTCATTGCCACGAATGGATGATATTATGGACTGTTTGAGTGGAGCTGTGTATTTTATAAAGATAAATCTGAAAAGTGGATATCATCAGATTCAGATCAGAGAAAGAGATGAATGGAAGACTGCCTTCAAGACAAAGGAAGGACTATATGAGTGGTTAGTCATGCTTTTTGGGCTAACCAATACACCGAGCACTTTCATGCGGCTCATGAATGAGGTTCTGAAAGAATTTTTAGGAAAGTTTGTCATTGTTTACCTAGATGATATTTTGATTTTTAGTAAGACATTGGAGGAGCATATGATGCATATTCGTATAGTATTTGAGAAGCTGAGAGAAGAGAAATTGTTGATTAATTTGAAGAAGTGCAGTTTTGTGAAGAAAGAGTTAGTGTATTTGGGATTTGTAGTTTCAGCAGAAAGTCTAAAAATGGACCCAGAGAAGGTACAGGCTATCCTTGAATGGCCTACTCCAAGGAGTGCTACTGAGGTAAGATCTTTTCATAGTTTGGCTAGCTTTTATAGAAATTTTATCAGAAATTTTAGCAGTATTTGTGGACCCTTGACTGAAACAATGAGAGGGGATAGAAAAGAGTTTAAGTGGACTAATGGGGTAGAAAAAAGTTTTCAATTGTTGAAACAAAAAGTTACCGAACAACCTGTTTTAGCACTTCCAAATTTTAATAAGGTATTTCAAGTAGATTGTGATGCTAGTGGTACTGCAATAGGAGCTGTTATGAGCCAAGAAGGTAAACCTGTTGCTTATTTCAGTGAGAAGTTAAATGATGCCAAGAGGAAATATTCTTTTTATGATCAAAAATTTTATGCTATAGTTCAGGTATTAAAGAAGTGAAGACATTATCTGCTTCCTAAGGAGTTTGTTTTGTATACTGATCATCAAGCTTTGCAATATTTGAATAGTCAAAGAAAGTTGAATCAGAGGCATTTGAAATGGGTTGAGTTTTTGCAGAGTTATACATTTTATTTGAAACACAAGAGTGGAAAGTTTAATAGGGTTGCAGATGCTCTTAGCAGAAGGTAACTATTGCTGACAGAAATGCAGATTGAAGTGGTTGGGTTCAAGGAACTCAAAAATTTGTATCCAGAGGATCTTGATTTTGGTGAAGCTTGGAAAGCTTGTACAGAACCTGTTACTCTAGACAGGACGAAATTGTTGGATTTCATCATCCAGGATGATATGCTATTTAGAGGGAGTCAGTTGTGCATTTCACGAAGTTCTATGAGGGAGAATCTCATCAAGGAGAAGCATAGCAGAGGATTGGTTGGACATTTTGGTCATGATAAAACCCTTGGTTTGGTTAGTGAGAATTATTATTGGCCACAGTTACAGCAAGATGTGAAGAAGTTTGTACAGAGTTGCAGAGTATGTCAGATGGCAAAAGTAGTAAAGCAGAATATAGGATTGTATCAGCCATTACTTGTACTAGAGAAGCCTTGGGAGGATATCAGTATGGACTTTATTCTTGGTTTACCGAAGACACAACAGGGACATGATTCAATTTTTGTAGTAGTTAACAGATTTTCAAAGATGGTACATTTGATTCCCTACAAGAAGACTAACGATGTTGTTCATGTAGCAGAATTATTTTTCAGAGAAGTAGTGAGACTTCATGGTTTTCCAAAGACCATAGTTTTAGATCGGGACACTAAGTTTGTTGGATATTTCTGACGTACATTCTGGAAGAAGTTGAAGATAGATTTGAAGTTCAATTCATCACATCATCCACAGACTGATGGATAGACAAAGTTGGTGAATAGGAGTTTGGGAAATCTGCTGAGATGTTTTGTTGGGGATAAGCCAACAAGATGGGATTTGATTCTACGACAGGTAGAATTTGCATAGAATAATTCTATCAATAGGAGCACTGGTAAATCACCATTCCAGATTGTATATGGAAGTAGTCCAAGAAATGCATCTAAATTGAGGAAGATAGATAAAAGAGAAATAAGTAGTGCTGAAGTTGAGAATTTTGTAGAACACTTGAAGAACATCCATGGGGAGGTGAGGAAGCATATTACCAAGATGAACGCATAGTATAAGGCTAAGGCAAATGAGAAAAGGAGGTATAAAGAATTTTAGGTTGGTGATGAAGTCATGGTTCATTTGTGGAAGGAGCGGTTTTCAGTTGGTACATATAACAAGCAGAAAATGAAGAAGTTTAGAGCATGTAGGATATTGAAGAAACATGATTCAGGAAATGCATATGAGGTAGAATTGCCTACTGAGGTAAATATTTCACCAGTGTTTAATATTTCAGATCTGACAGAGTATCATGAGAGAGGTGTTGAAAATGAGATCACAGCAGCACAGTGGAGTATTCCAGTAACTAGTTCAGACACTAAGGAGATCGAAGATATACTGGATAGTCATGTTGGCAGAAGCACAAGGAACAGGACATATGAAAAATATCTGGTCAAGTGGAAAGGGTGACCTGTTGAAGATTCATCATGGCTGACAAAGGAGGAGGTTAGCCGTCTTGGTTTTCATTTGCACACCTGAGTCGTGACAGGCTCACTTCTCAAATTACCCCAGGTGTCTGATGCAGGGGCATCCTGGGTGTAAGAGCAATCTTGCATGACCCAAAAATATTTCTGTTTTTATTTTCAGTAAGGGCTATTTTGTGCAGAGCTACTATTTATGAAAAGTTACTATTTTTGGTAATTTTTGTATGTGCTCAGAATGATCTGATTTCTTTCTTGGAGGTTCATTTTGGTCATATAACTTTGCCAGTAAAGTTTCATTGCCAGATCAAGTGTATATTGGAAGATATTAAAGATTTTCAGTATTGGTAACAGGGTACAAAAACTTTGAACTCAGTTTTGAAGGATTTAGAGGCCCTAGATGAGGTTGAGAATTTGGGTGATGGGCACTTGCATGGGTCAAGCTTGTAGAGTGTTTCGTCGCATTTTCAAAATAGGGTTATAATAGCCGATCGGGTCAACTGGTGATGACTTATGGTCTTCGGAAGTTGGGCCACCTGAAATGGCAGAAAATAATTTTCTTCAAAATTTTTATTCTGGTTTCAAGGTTATCTTGAGCTGACTATGATGTAATGAAATGTAAAATAAAATAATTCTACATTTGGTCGGTCTTATTAGCTAAAATTCTGGAACCTTCCCAAGCGGTGGAAAATTGCCTATATAAGGAAGGCTGTATTATTGTCTTAGATAGTTCAGAATAGTTCTGGGTAGTAGATCTAGGCAATAATTCGAGGCGTTGTCCTATAGAATATTGTAAGGGAATGCCCACGTGGCTTTGCATATATTGTAATTTTGAAAGTTTGTAATTCCACATTTGTGGAGATAATAAGAAGCCAATTTTCTATTCTTGCATATTGTTGTGGTTTCTCTGTTTCTATTATGTATTTGTGGTATTAAAGGAAGCACCCTTCATCAAGTGGTATCAGAGTAGGTTTTCTTGAGTGTGTAAATAGATCACCAACTGTGAGGTAGTTTGCAACAGGACCATGGTTAGGGTTTCAGCGCGCATCACGAAAATGCCTCTATGAAAAGAACGTGGTGGAATAGTTGGTGCTATGACACCTGAGGTTAGAGAGCTGCAGAGACAAGTGCAAGCATTGCAAGAAGAGATTCGTAGAGGAATGAATCTTAATGTTAGAAATGAAAGTGAGGATGAAGCCGAAGAAGAATATCAAGAAGGAGAAATTACAATTGTCAACCAGGAGGAAGAAAGACTTTTTCGGGTGATTTCCAAGATTGGGAAAAGACCTAAGATTGAGGTTCCTACATTTTCTAGAAATCTTAACCTAGAGTAATTGATCGACTGGATCAATGAATGTGAGGAATATTTTGAGTATGAAGATTTTGAGGATCCTAATAGGGTCAAATTTGTGAAGGCCAGACTGAAAGGTCATGCAAAGATATGGTGGCAAGAGATTCAGTTGGAGAGAAATAGAAGGGGAAAAGAGAAAATCAGGAGATAGGATCTGATGGTGGGTAAATTGAAGTGACAGTTCATTCCTGTTGATTATGAGCTTGACCTACTGAAGAAAATGCAGAGTTTGAAGCAAGTAGGGAGATCTGTTAAGGAGTATATAGAGGAGTTCTATCGACTTCTCATTAGAACAGGCCATGCAGAAGCTGATAAGGAGAAAGTTGTCCGAAACCTTAATGGGTTAAGGCCAAGCATTTAGGAGGAGCTGAATCTGGTTTGAATGAACAGTATTGAAGAGGCATTTCAGTTTGCCCTAAAAGTAGAGAAAAGGCTAAACAAGAAGTTTGAGAGCAGACAAAATGGAAGAGGTCACGGTGGAGGATCTAGTGGATGGTCATATGGTGGCCAAAATGAAGATCTAAAAAAGAAGGATGAGGCCAGTAGTAGTCAGAATCAGCGAGAAAATAATTCTAATCACTTCCAGGATCAGAATAATAGAGATCAAAGAGGAAGAGGAAGAGGACAAGGATCTGGAAGAGGTGGCTTCTGTGGAATATGTTTTCACTGTGGAGAAGAAGGTCATAGGGCATTTGAATGTTCTCAGCACCAAAGCAGACCAGACAGGAGAAATGAAGGCCAGGCTAGAGTTGCACATGTAGATGAAGATGTCAGATCATCAAATTCTAAAGATGCTAAAAGAGGAGAAACATTGATTAACAGAAGAGTCATGTTGAGTGGTGAGAATGAACCTAAGCAAAGGAGGAGCTTGTTTCGCACTAGGTGCAAGTGTGAAGGTAAATGTTGTGATGTGATTATCGATAGTGGAAGCACTGACAATTTAGTGTCAGAAGAGATGGTGACAAAGTTGAAGCTCAAGAGATAGAAACACCCACATCGATATCAGATTGCCTAGGTACAGGATGACCACAAGGTCATGGTCAATGAACAATGCTTGGTAAAGTTCAAGATTGGTAGATACCAAGATGAGGTATTGTGTGATATCATATCTATGGATGCATGTCATATGTTGTTGGGTAGACCATGACAGTTTGACAGATGTGTTGTACATGATGGCCGTGTGAATACCTATTCCCTGACAAAGGATGGAGTGCGACATAAGCTAAAACCATTGAAGGAGACTGAAGAAAAGGTATGTGGTAATGGAAGGATAACTTTTGTTGATGAAAGAAATTTTCTAGATGGTATGAGGCATGAGCATGTATGTTTTGCTTTAATTCCAAAAGTTGGTAAAGAGGAAGTAGAAGATGTTCCTGTAGAAGTTGCAGATCTGTTGAATGAGTTTCAGGATATTGTATCTGATAACATGCCTGATAGATTACCACCAGTTAGGAAGATTAGTCATCGGATAGACTTGATCCCAAGAGGGAGTTTTCCGAACAAGGTAGCACACAGAATGACACTTCCAAAAAGTGAAGAGTTGAACAGACAAGTACATGAGTTGTTACAGAAAGAATTGATCCATGAGAGTCTGAGTCCCTGTGCTGTACCAGCGATATTAGCACCAAAGAAGAATGGAGAATGGAGGATGTGTATAGATTCTAGGGCAATAAACAAGATCACAATCAAGTACAGGTTTCCATTGCCACGAATGGATGATATTATGGACTATTTGAGTGGAGCTATGTATTTTTCAAAGATAGATCTGAAAATTAGATATCATCAGATTCGGATCAGAGAAGGAGATGAATGGAAGACTACCTTCAAGACAAAGGAAGGACTATATGAGTGGTTAGTCATGCCTTTTGGGTTAACCAATGCACCGAGCACTTTCATGCGGCTCATGAACGAGGTTCTGAAAGAATTTCTAGGTAAGTTTGTCATTGTTTACCTAGATGATATTTTGATCTTTAGTAAGACATTGGAGGAGCATATGATGGATATTCGTATAGTATTTGAGAAGCTGAGAGAAGAGAAATTATTGATTAATTTGAAGAAGTGCAGTTTTGTGAAGAAAGAGTTAGTGTATTTGGGATTTGTAGTTTCAGTAGAAAGTCTAAAAATAGACGTAAAGAAGGTACAGGCCATCTTTGAATGGCCTACTCCAAAAAGTGCTACTGAGGTAAGATCTTTTCATGGTTTGGCTAGCTTTTACAGAAAGTTTATCAAAAATTTTAGTAGTATTTGTGGACCCTAGACCGAAACAATGAGAGGGGATAGAACAGAGTTTAAGTAGACTAATTTGGCAGAAAAGATTTTTCAATTGTTGAAACAAAAAGTTACAGAACAACCTATTTTAGCACTTCTAGATTTTAATAAGGTGTTTCAAGTAGATTTTGATGCTAGTGGTACTGCAATAGGAGCTGTTATGAGCCAAGAAGGTAAATCTGTTGCTTATTTTAGTGAGAAGATAAATGATGCCGAGAGGAAATATTCTATTTATGATTAGGAATTTTATGCTATAGTTCAGGCATTAAAGAAGTGGAGACATTATCTACTTCCTAAAGAGTTTGTTTTGTATACTGATCATCAAGCTTCGCAATATTTGAATAGTCAAAGAAAGTTGAATCAAAGGCATTTGAAATGGGTTGAGTTTTTGCAGAGTTATACATTTGTTTTGAAACACAGGAGTGGAAAGTCTGATAGGGTTGCAGATGCTCTTAGTAGAAGGCAACTATTGCTGATAGAAATGCAGATTGAAGTGGTTGGGTTCAAGGGACTCAAGAATTTGTATCAAGAGGATCCTGATTTTGGTGAAGCTTGGAAAGCTTGTACAGAACCTGTTACTCTAGATAGGATGAAATGGTTGGATTTCATCATCCAGGATGATATGCTATTCAGAAGGAGTCAGTTGTGCATTCCACAAAGTTCTATGAGGGAGAATCTCATCAAGGAGAAGCATAGCGGAGGATTGGCTGGACATTTTGGTCGTGATAAAACCTTTGGTTTAGTTAGTGAGAATTATTATTGGCCACAGTTGCAGAGGGATGTGAATAAGTTTGTACAGAGTTGCAGAATATGTCAAATGGCGAAAGGAGTGAAGCAGAATACAGGATTGTATCACCCATTACCCGTACCAGAGAAGCCTTGGGAGGATATCAGTATGGACTTTGTTCTTGGTTTACCAAGGACACAGCGGGGACATGATTCAATTTTTATAGTAGTTGACAAATTTTCAAAGATGACACATTTGATTCCCTGCAAGAAGACTAATGATGCTATTCATGTAGCAGAATTATTTTTCAGAGAAGTAGTGAGACTTCATGGTTTGCCAAAGACCATAGTTTCAGATCGGGACACTAAGTTTGTTGGATATTTCTAGCTTACATTGTGGAAGAAGTTGAAGATAGATTTGAAGTTTAGTTCATCACATCATCCACAGACTGATGGATAGACAGAGGTGGTGAATAGGAGTTTGGAAAATCTGGTGAGATGTTTGGTTGGGGATAAGCGAACAGGATGAGATTTGATTTTATCACATGCTGAATTTGCATACAATAATTCTGTCAATAGGAGCACTGATAAATCACCATTTCAGATTGTATATGGAAGTAGTCCAAGAAATGCATCTGACTTGAGGAAGATAGATAAAGGAGAAATAAGTAGTGCTGAAGCTGAGGATTTTGTAGAACACTTGAAGAACATCAATGGGAAGGTGAGGAAGAATATTACCAAGATGAACGCACAGTATAATGCTAAGGCAGATGAGAAAAGGAGATATAAGGAATTTTAGTTTGGTGATGAAGTCATGGTTCATTTGCGGAAGGAGCAATTTTTAGTTGGTACATATAACAAGCTAAAAATGAAAAAGTTTGGACCATGTAGGATATTCAAGAAACATGATTTAGGAAACGCATATGAGGTAGAATTGCCTACTAAGCTAAATATTTCACCAGTGTCTAACATTTCAGATCTAAAAAAGTATCATGAGAGAGGTGTTGAAGATGAGATCATAGCAGCACAGTGGAGTATTCCAGCAATTAGTTCAGACACTAAGGAGATCGAAGATATACTAGACAGTCATGTTGGCAGAATCACGAGGAACAGGACATATGAAGAATATCTGGTCAAGTGGAAAGGATGACCTGTTGAAGATTCATCATGGGTGATAAAGGAGGAGGTTAGTCGTCTTAGTTTTCCTCTGCACACCTGAGTCGTGACAGGGTCACTTCTCAAATTACCCCAGCTGTCTGATGCAGGAGCATCCTGGGTGTAAGAGCAATCTTGCATCACCAAAAAACATTTCTATTTTTATTTTCAATAAGGGCTATTTTGTGCAGAGCTACTATTTATGGAAAGTTACTATTTTTTGTAATTTTTGTATGTGCTCAGAATGATCTGATTTCTTTTTTGGAGGTTCATTTTGGTCATATAAGTCTGCCAGTAAAGTTTCATTTCCAGATCAAGTGTATATTGGAAGATATTGAAGATTTTGGGTACTGGCAGCAGGGTACATAAACTTTGAACTTAGTTTTGAAGGCTTTAGAGGCCCTGGATGAGGTCAAAAATTTTGGTGAGGGGTGCTTATGCGGGTCAAGCCTGTAGAGCGCCAACTTTGAACTTATGGTTTTCGGAAGTTGGGCCACCTGAAATGGCAAAAAATAATTTTCTTCAAAATTTATGTTCAGGTTTCAAGGTTATCTTGACCCGACTATGATATAATGAAATGTAAAATAAAATAATTCTAAGTTTTGTCAGCCTTATTGGCTAAAATTTTGGAACCTTCCCAGGCAGTGGAAAATTGCCTATATAAGGAAGGCTATATTATTATCTTAGGTAGTTCAGAATAGTTCTGGATAGTAGATCTAGGCAATAATTCGAGGCTTTGTCCTACAAAATATTGTAAGGGAATGCCCATGTGGCTTTACATATATTGTAATTCTGAAAGTTTGTAATTTCACATTTGTGGAGATAATAAGAAGCCAATTTTCTGTTCTTGCATATTGTTGTGGTTTCTCTGTTTCTGTTATGTGTTTGTGGTATTAAGGGGAGCACCCTTCATCAAGTGGTATCAGAGTAGGTTTTCTTGAGTGTGTAAATAGATCACCAACTATGAGGGAGTTTGCACCAGCACCGTGGTTAGGGTTTAAGTGCACATCACGAAAATACCTCCACGAAGAGAACCTGGCGGAAGAGCTAGTGCTGTGACACCTGAGGTTAGAGAGCTGCAGAGACAAGTGCAAGCATTGCAAGAAGAGATTCGTAGAGGAATGAATCTTAATGTCAAAGATGAAATTGAGGATGAAGCTGAAGAAGAATATCAAGAAGGAGAAGTTGAAATTGTGAACCAGGAGGAAGAAAGACTTTTTGGGGCGATTTCCAAGATTGGGAAAAGACCTAAGATTGAGGTTCCTACATTTTCTCGAAATCTTAACCCAGAGGAATTGATTGACTGGATCAATGAATGTGAGGAATATTTTGATTATGAAGATGTTGAGGATCCTGATAGGGTCAAATTTGCGAAGCCCAGACTGAAAGGTCATGCGAAGATATGGTGGCAAGAGATTCAATTGGAGCGAAATAGAAGGGGAAAGGAGAAAATAACGAGATGAGATCGGATGGTGGATAAATTAAAATGATAGTTCATTCCTGTTGATTATGAGCTTGACCTACTGAAGAAAATGAAAAGTTTGAAGCAAGCAGGAAGATCTGTTCAGGAGTATACAGAGGAGTTCTATCGACTTCTCATCAGAACAGGCCATGCAGAAGTTGATAAGGAGAAAGTTGCCTGATACCTTAATGGGTTAAGGCCAAGCATTCAGGAGGAGCTGAATCTGGTTCGAATGAACAGTATTGAAGAGGCATACTAGTTTGCCCTAAAAGTAGAGGAAAAGCTAAACAAGAAGTTTGAGAGCAGACAAAATGGAAGAGGTCATGGTGGACAATCTAGTGGACGGTCATATGGTGGCTAAAATAGAGATCCGAAAAAGAAGGATGAGGCGAGTAGCACTCAGAATCAGTGAAAAAATAATTCCAATCACTTCCAGAATCAAAATAATAGAGATCAAAGAGTAAGAGGAAGAGGACAAGGATCTGGAAGAGGTGGCTTCCGTGGAACATGTTTTCACTATGGAGAAGAAGGTCATAGGGCATTTGAATGTCCTCAGTGCCAAGGTAGAATAGACAGGAGAAATGAAGGCAGGCCAGAGTTGCACATGTAGATGAAGATGCTAAATCATCAAATTCTGAAGATGCTAAAAAAGGAGAAACGTTGATTAACAAAAGAGTCCTGTTGAGTCGTGAGAATGAACCTAAGCAAAGGAGGAGCTTGTTTCGCACCAGGTCCAAGTGTGAAGGTAAATGTTGTGATGTGATTATCGATAGTGGAAGCACTATCAATTTTGTGTTAGAAGAGATGGTGATAAAGTTGAAGCTCAAGAGATAGAAACACCCACATCCATATCGGATTGCCTGGGTACAGAATGACCACAAGGTCATGGTCAATGAACAATGCCTAGTGAAGTTCAAGATTGGCAGATACCAAGATGAGGTATTGTGTGATATCATATCTATGGATGCATGTCATATGTTGTTGGGTAGACCATGATAGTTTGACAGATGTGTTGTACATGATGGCCATGCGAATACCTATTCCCTGACAAAGGATGGAGTGCGACATAAGCTAAAATCATTGAAGGAGACTGAAGAAAAGGTATGTGGTAATGCAATGATAACTTTTGTTGATGGAAAAAATTTCCTAGATGGTATGAGCCATGAACATGTATGTTTTTCTTTAATTCTAAAAATTGGTAAAGAGGAAGTAGAAGATGTTCCTGTAGAAGTTGCAGATTTGTTGAATGAGTTTCAGGATATTGTATCCGATAACATGCCTGATGGATTACCACCAGTCAGGAAGATCAGTCATCAGATGGACTTGATCCCAGGAGTGAGTTTTCCGAACAAGGCAGCACACAGAATGACACCTGCAGAAAGTGAGGAGTTGAACAGACAAGTACATGAGTTGTTATAGAAAGGATTGATCTATGAGAGTCTGAGTCCCTATGCTATACCAGTGGTATTAGTGTGTGTGCTTGAATGTGACCTCTAAATCAACCACATACGCAACATAGTCATTACTCCTATGGTCAAATTACGAAGAGAATATGAATTATTCAATCTAAAATTTGTGAGGAAGTGACCTATTGCCTCCTATGTAGGCGGGGTGTATAATCACTCTCAGATTGGAGAACCAACAACCATCAGACCGCTACTACAATGGAGAATTTTCCAAGAAAGCCATAAAGATGATATGCAAAGCTAGAATCAAACTAAGATGAATGCAATTAATCTAAGAATACTTTGAGAGAAATATGCAATTAATCTAAAGTACTTGAAAGGAAATATGAAATGCAGATTTTTAGTTGATTTTGGAATAAAAATGATCTTAATCTAAGAATAATTAAGCAAATTTAATCTAAATGAGAAATGCAATTATACTAAAATGAGAAATTAAACTAGTTGCAAATGAAAGCTTAAAATTTAATCAAAAATTCACTATAGTGCCTTTACTCTCAAAAATTATCCTTTTTTGAATGAGAAGAAGAGGCTCATTAAATAGAAAAGCTCGGGAGAGGAATGAAGAGTTTCTTGATTTGAAACTCCTGACTCTTCATTCCCCTTTGAGATAAAAAGGTATGAATTTTTTAATTAAAAGAATAAAATTTGCCACATGTGGGGAATGACCTTTTGAGTAATTTGAATTATTAAATTCAAATAAAGAGATGTCCATTCAATTTAACTAAATATTTATTAATTCCTTTCAAGGGTATTTAGCTAAAGGTGGTGGAGTTTAATTTAATTAAAAGTACTTAGGACTTCATAATTAAATTAACTTATCATAGAGATTATTTAGCCAAATAAAGTCTAGGACTTAAGAATTATTTTAGCATTTGATTATTGTAATTTATGGTCTTTGCAATTGACATCAAGTCAAATTAAGTCAGATATGAGAGAGAAAATTGCCTAGGAAACTAGGACTTTGGTGATGCAAAATTGAGATAATGCACCAAAATTGATGAAATTAAATAGGTGCCAATTTTGGGGTATTACATTTGCCCCTCTTTGAATTGATGTGCGAACAGCACGTTGATTCAAAGAATAGTCTGAAGTGACAGATGAAAGAAGATGAAAGCATGAATTTTTTAAAGTCTAAGTTAGATTGCGAAGACAACGATCTTAAAAGAGAACCAGAATTGGGGTTAGATTGCCCCAATACTAATTGATGAAGATGCAGATTTAGGACTATCTCCAAATCAGGGTTAGATTGCCCCAATACGAAGCTTAGTCCTCCGAGACCCAAGTTAGATTGCCCAAATAATGGTCTAAAAGAGATTTCGACAGTCATCTCCAGAATGAAGCTTGACTCCCAAGAATTAGGGTTAGATTGCCCCAATACCCAAAATATTTCAAGAACCATCTCCAGAATGAAGTTTGGCCCTTGAGGATCTGAGTTAGATTGCTCAGATACCTAAAAGATAGATGATAAGATAACAAGATGCGAGGCACCAAGATGCCCCTAGTGATGAGAACTGATGATTCAAATCAAACTGATTCAAGAATAGATTCGACAAGATTCAAATGATGTAATCATCCTACCCCCTTGGGAGCGAAATTGAAAGATGACATGTCAGAAGGATGATAAACAACAAGAGATTGTAGAGCAAAAGCAATTAGACTAGATTTGCAAAGCTACAGAAGTGAAACGGAGAAAAGTAGAGGTCCTGTTGACCAAGTTTGACCATAGTTGACTAAATTTTGACTAGGGTTGACTTGATGAAAAGAAGCAAATATTTGAGAACATGATGTAAAGATGAGGATCTGGTAGGAAGATGACACCAGAAGGCTGACTGCACAAGCATCCGATCCAGAAGGAGTCCAATATTTAAAATGTAATTTTGAGCCACTTAGAGATGTCAAATTTTGATTTCGATCCTGAAAATGGATTCAGAATAGTCGATTTAGAAAAGGGTGCAATTTTCATGTAAAATGGAGCACTTTCAAAAATTAGGTCAAAAGCTATATAAGGCCCGGAGGAGTCATTTTCAAATCATTATTCAGCATTGTCTTTTAGTGATTCTGAGCTCTAAGATAGAGAAATGGAGGGTCTACCACTACATACACACTGATTTGAGTGTTCCCGACGACATGCCTGGCCACCGGAGTATGACGCACCTGTAAGTAGTCGATAAACTGCTTTGCATTTCAATTCATATAGTGTGATAGGTTAGATTTTTTTAAAAAAATTAGCATAATTAAGAAAAAGTGTGAAATCACGCGTGAGAAAGTAGTTCTCTCGTGCGAGAGCAGGTTTCATTTCACGTGATAAAGTAGTTTCCTCGCGTGAACTAACAAGCTCCAAGGATAGAACTTCGCGCGAGTTAGAGGGTTATCCCACGTGAGAATTCTATTTTCTCGCGCGAAGTGGTAGTTTTCTCACGCGAAAGAACACTTTTCTCACGTGAAAGACTGTTGAAAGTGTCCAAATTTTATCAGATTTGCATGAAATCAGCCAAATAAAGTCTTGTAGAGCCTTGTCATAGGATAGATACTCTGCTGTAGTTGCTGTTGTAGTAGTGAAAACCAACATGATTGAGTTACTGACCCAGTGTCGTCATTTTCTTTGCAGGTTGACTTTCCAGATATCGCATTTTGAGCACATCACCCTATTATTACTACATTAGTTCAGAGACTGAAAGATGCTGAGAGTGCTCACATTGATGCTCTGGGCTTGGGATATTTGCGTGAGTTACCCGACATTCGGGTGAATCATGGTCTTCTTACTGCATTGGTAGAGCGTTTCCATTAAGAGACGAACATATTTCATTTTTCGATGGGGGAGATGACAGTGACCACCAAGGACATATATAGGATCCTGCGGATACCCATTCATGGTACTCGTGTTGAGTACAATACACAACCATGGCAGGGTACAGTGGCCTTGAGGACTATCTTCAGAGATGATCTTGTGATGGGTTAGGCCATCTCTTGGGAGGATCTGGTGCACAGATATGGCAGAACGCATCCATTCCAGGTTGTGTTGGCTATATTTCTGAGTTGTTACCTCGTACCTGATCAAGGTCAGCATGGACTAGAGTGTGGTTGGGGTACTATGCTACAGAGGATGCTAGACAGACCAGCTATGAGATTTGGATGGGGGGAGTGTATGCTAGCACACATGTATCACGAGATGCATGAGATTGTGTACAAAGATGTGAGATCGATGGCGGTAGGAGTCTTCATCTTACAGGTCTGGGCCTGGGAGCACCTCCCCATTTGTAGACCCCTATTCCATGATACGCGATAGGCGCTGGAGCCTTATATTTATAGATATTCAGGTGTGATGACCTAGCCCCTATTGGGTAAGACAGAGCAGTGGAGAGCACAGCTGGATGACATGGTCACTGTAGTTTGGAGACCTTGGATAGCTACTAAGCCCTGGGATGATGCTCAGAGAGAGCTTGCTACCATGTTTGTATCACATCCACTGATGGGGTGAACTATTCAAATGATTGAGAGATTCTTGGTTACACATGTCCTGCGCCAGTTTGACAGACATCAAAATATTTCACAGGAGTACTACCCCTACGCTCACTTCTCTGACGAGGAGAAGAAGGGGTGGCATGCACGATTGGATCCAGGGCGATGCGCAATAGAGTCACGCATCCCACCAGCATGATGGGATTACATGGTGGATGTCACCAATGCAGGGGTGACACCTACATATAGGGACCAATTGATTGCATGGCCTCATCCGAGGTTCATAGATCCAGTTGGCATAAGAGTGCAGCAGCAGGCACCATAGCAGCAACAGGAAGCACAGGATCAGCAGGCGGAGGTAGAGCAGCCTATACAGCAGCAGGCTGCATAGCAGTAGGCACCACAGTAGAGACCTGGGCAGAGAGTTTTGAGGCCCTGATCAGGATAGGTGAGAATCCTTGCTAGGACCATGGGCTCAGATCCTAGAGCAGGGAGTAGTGGTACACAATAGAGGTCCACGAGACCACATACAACTGACATATCCTAGTAGGTACCACAGGGGGAGGATACTGACATGCCAGACATGGTAGCTGGAGCAGGAGGCTCTCAGGAAGAGCCAAGAGAGAGTACGGTAGGTGCAGCATGAGCGTGATGATTTTCACACGCATCTTATCTGAGAGGAGACTCGAGTAGTAGATAGGGATGTAGAGATTAGATAGCTACGGGTGGAGTTAGTGCATTTGAGATTAGAGATGAGATATGAGGCCGCCCAGGCGGCTTATTACTATGCAGCATACTGTGGGGCTGTTCCAGATATATCAAAGCAGGTGCCGCCATTTTTTGAGTATGCTGGGGCTCCCTAGGCTCCTTCACAGGCTCCTCCACAGGCTCCTTCATAGACTCCTCCATAGGCTCCTCCACAGAGACCGATGCCACCATCGCAGACATTAGGATAGCAGGCTCCTCCACCTCCACCCCCTCCCAGTGGGAGTGGATCTTGATTGTATCATAGCTTATTTTTGTTGTTTTGGTACTGTGCTCAAGTAGCACCTCTTTGTATATGACATTTGGATTGAGATATATATATATATATATATATATATATATATATATATATATATATATATATATATATATATATATATATATATATATATATATATATATATATATATATATATATATATATATTAGATTGATGATTCTTTTGATATCATTGTACTTGTTGCAAATTACTTGAATGTATGATGTTTAGGAGATGTGCTCTTATATGCTTTAGATGTATGAATAGAAATGTATGCAATGTAGTGATAGATAAATAGTTTATACTTATAGCGGATACACATGTTGATGCAGATGCAACGAGTTTATGGATGGAAATAAAATGCAATAGATATGGTACTAATCATCTCATGCAGGATTGTAGCAATATTTAACAGGTACTAATCAAAGGATAGATATGTTCGAGGATCGACAATGAAGACTAGATACTTGTGCAACCAAGAAGAACCCGAGGCAATAGATGAGAGCCTTTGATGAATACTATTAAAAGAGTAAATAAGGCATCGTCTTAAGTTCAAAGCCTAAACTAAAGATGCAATCTTAAAATGAAAATGCAAACCCTAGGACTTGGCTGTTGGACTCACCGTATTTATCATCATAGAGCCTTTCAAGTTCGGACAATCACAAGATGTCATACAATCCTTACTAATATCGCTATCATGAGAATATGAATATGACATGAGTCTTAAATTTGTTGGAATAAGGTGTAAGCATTAAGGCACAAGAAGCTAGAATGACCTGAACACCTATTCCTTTTAATCTAGCAAGTTAACATAAGCATTAGAGCATAAATGCTAGAATGACCTGAATGTCTCTTGCGAACAAACACACCAAGCACGCAGGAGTTCCTTCTTTTGCCAAAGATTTCTCATAGTGACCCTTACATTCACTTAACAGGACGAGCGTTTACAATTTCATCAGTAGCAGAAAGAAGTCACTCAAAAGACAAGAAGAAGAACCAACCTCACCAAAGCATCCATATAAAAGGAGTCGAGGTACGCATGGCCATCCAATACGAGATAGAGGCTCTTACAGATGGACACCCCTCTTAAATGAATTCTTTGGATCGTTGGAACTAAACCAACAAACAAAAAGCAAAAAAAAAAAAATCAAAACAAACAAACAAGCACTCAAAGAAAACAAAGCTCAACATGTCTCAAAGGAACACACATTTAGTTTTAGTTTCAGTTTAAGTTCTTGTTCAAGTGGATTGAAGATAATTCAAAAAGATAACGTTCGAAGTCTCAATGAGATAATGATAATAGGCAGATGTAGTGAGAATCACTGGTGATTGATATAAGGGAGAAATCTCAAAGAAGAGAGATGGAACGAAAGCTAGGTATCCATAGGCAGGCATAGGGGAAACCACTGGCGACCAATGCTCAAAAGAGTTTCCAAAAGTGATAGGACAATGCCCCCTAGACTAGGCAAGTGCCCCCAAGTGTGAACCAATTCCAATCCATGAAGAGTTGAGCAAAATCTCAAAGACACTGAAAGCAAGGCATGAGCTAGCAAACCAAAGTAGGAAACAAACTAAAGCAGGAAAGCGGGAAAAGAAACTAAAGCAGGAAAGGAAGGAAACTAAGAGCCAAGCGACGCTGAGATGAGATGTTACTTCAGGAAAACAAGAGGTGCCTGTTTACCAGGTTTTCATCATCTTGGTAGAGATTCTATTTTTGCTACCATGACGCCTGTTTACCAGGTTTTCATCAATGGCACATTTTTCTCTTTTTCAATTTTTTTGTACTTTTCTCTTTTTTTAATTTTTTTTAATTTTTTTTTAATATTTCATTTTTTTGTATTTTTTCAAATTTTCTATTTTTTTGAGTATTATCAAGGTGCCTGTTTACCAGGTTTTCACTAGGATAATAGATACATCAAAGCGTCTGTTTGCCAGGTTTTCACTAAGATGATCATTTTTTTAGGATCAATAAGTATGTACATGAGCACATAGAGAATGTTAGCTATAGAACTTCTTTAGATGAAGAGCATTGATGGGCTCTTTGAGTTTCTCTCCTTCAGTGGTGATCTCTGGAAACATAGTCATTTGTAGTAGTAGGCAGCTGAGAAGTTGCAGAATCAAAACCAGATGTTGTAGCAGTAACAGGAGAGCCAACTAGTAGTGTCCAACAGTCAAGAGATCCATAGTCAAGGAAAGATCACTTAAGTGAGACCCACAAATATCCTCATGGACACACCTTAACTCTTTGTCAGATTTCCCATGCTCTAAACACTTAGGAAGAGTACATTCTAGATTTTTCTTAGTCATGCCGCAATAAGGAGGTACTGATATGCACCTTGGGAAAAGGAAAGATGGAGTGAAGAGGGTAAAGTATGAGAGGCAAGGGCGATGGAATTGAGAGAAGCATGAGAATTTTGGAAGCTTGAATGACAACTTTGATTTTTTCTTTCTTTGGAATCCACATAGCTTTTGAATTTTTTTTTCTTTACTTTGAGGTGCTTTTGATGACAATGCCTGTAGAATGGATTTCGAGATCCATTTTTTATTTTATTTTTTGGCTTTTGATTGTCTTCTTCTTTTTGAGGACCTTTGCGGTCTTTTGAACACCTTTGTTTCTTTACTTTCTTCATAGTCACATGTCGATTAGATGGGACATGGTGACATTGAGATATAAGTGGATTCTTATTATTTTTGTTTTTATGTTGCACATCCAAGTTACTTCCAAAAGACTCAGGAATTATGGATGAAAAAGGCTTAGATGACTGGTTCAGGTGGAGAGATGGAGATGGAAGTGGACAAGCCACTTTTCTTGGAGATGAAGAGGGAAGAGAAGTCGATGGGATGGGCTCAAGTGCAAATATATCAATATCATCCTCATCATTCATGAATGCATCAGGTAGATCAAGAAAGTAATCTTCCATAGAGCGTTGTTGATTGTGAGTCATCTTAGAAGAGTCAGATAAGTTTGGAGGAATATTATGTGAGCCTAACCAAGATGGTCTATTCCAAGAGTCAGGTCCCCTTTCAGGTGGTAGGAGTGCACGAATAGGAACCATTTCACTTTTGGATCTACCAATATTCCATGAAGTTGTAACAGAATGGGGTCTTACATACCCATGATTTGCTAGAGCAATAGGAGTATAGCTTGGAGTAGATGGCCTAGGAGCCATAGGAATGATCTCCACAGGAGGGTGGAAAGGATCATCATCAATAGCTTGATCTGGAGGATCATAACTTTCTCCTCTTTCTGAGTTCTTAAGACTAGCATATAAGTGCATAGCATCAACTGGTATTTCTGTAGTAGCATCTGATATGGAATCCAATTCAACTACAGACATAGTCAGAGGTAGACTTTCTTCATTGTTGTCATCTAACATAGGAAGTGTTTCTTCAACAGTAGGATCTTGTTTAGTAGTAGAAGCAGCAGAGTAATCTGGAATAGGCATATCTTGAGGCATACCCAAGAGAAGAGAAGCACCCAATAGTTTCTCCTAGTCAGTATGTGTGCCATTGGAGTTGGAAATAGTAGGAGTCTGTTCAATAGCAGAAGTGGTGGAACAATCTAGAGTAGGCATACCCCAGGGCATACCCAAGATAAGGAAAGCATCCAACAGTTGCTCCCAATCAGTATGTGTGCCATTGGAGTCAGCAGTAGTAGGATTTTGTTCAACAATAGAAGTGGTAGAACAATCTAGAATAGGCATACCTTGAGGCATACCAAAGATAAGGGAAGCGTCCAATAGTTTCTCCCAATCAGTATGTGTGCCATTAGAGGTAGTGACATATTCAGTAGTAGCTGCAGTAGTAGAAATCTATTCAGTAGAGTGTATAAAATCCTCCCGGTGAGGACCAAAATCATGTTCCTGAAGCACTTGAGAAGGTAGATAAGACTCTTTCTGGTAGTCTGAATTAGAATTTTGAACATTCAAAGATCTTTCATGTGTCATAGGCTGAATCTGTGTTTCTTCATTATCTGAATCCTTACATGAGTGAAAGTTGTAGCTAGGTTGGTCAAGCTCATCGCTCTGATAGCCAATACCAAATCTATCTTTAGAGGGTTCTTCATAGGAATGTGGAGATATGGGGAGAGCCATCAGTGACAAGATGGACTCAATCTGATATTCCCCCATGCCAATATCTTTGATCTTCAAGGTCTTTTCTATTTCTTTGAGCTTAGCATCATAGAACTCAGTGGACTCTCTATTGGCGGGAACAAAGCTATCTGTCATTTGGGTAAGCATCTTAGCAGAGCAAGTATTTTGGCTAGCACTATTGTTAATGAGGATGCGAGGGATATGCTCAGGACCTTCCATAACTTCAATGTGTAGGGAAGCATTATGTGGGTGGCTTAAGGAATGATCATCTTCTTTGGAAAAGCACAAATAGTGAGGTGAAGTTAAATGATCCACCATAGATTGGAACTGATTGAGATTGAGATCTTTGGGGATGTTTTCCTCAGTGAGGGCTTTATCCATAGATAGTTTTGGTCTGGATGTCAAAGGTTTGGGACCTTTGAGAACAATCTTTGCATGAGATCGAGGGATAGCATTCACACAAGCTGGAGATTTTGTGTAGTTATAAGAGGGAGGTGTAGGGCCTTGCAAGACAAAGGAAGTTTTGGGTTTAGGAGTATCCTTGCTCCCTAGAGAAATGATCATGTCATAGTGAGAGATCCAAGATTTTTTTCTAGCAAATTTGGAAGGCGGTTGAGCTTCTATCATAGCCTTCTCAGTGGCTTTGATCATTTGTATGTTAGAGCTAAGATTGAAAACCAACTTTGAAGGTTTTGGCATGTTAGAGCTGAGATTGAAAACTAACTTTGAAGGTTTTGGCATGTTAGAGCTGAGATTGAAAACCAACTTTGAAGGTTTTGGCATGGTAGAGCTGAGATTGAAAACCAACTTTGAAAGTTTTGGATCTCCCATCTTGTTGGTAGTATTCTAAGAGATCGTGAAAGAGTTGATAGGTTCAAAAGAATCAATAGGTTTAATTTTAGAAAGTGACCCTTCAGAGTCTTGCTGGTCTTCAAACAATGGGTTATAATATTTTTGAAATAGTAAGTCAGACTGTATCTGAAACAATGGATTGTAATACTCTTGGAATGACGAAGAATGTGAGGATTCCTCACGAAGTTCAAATTTTGCAATAGATTTGGAATGATCTATGTCTTGATTATGAGGTTTATTTTGATCTTGATCAGCATTCTAAATGGGATAAGTCTTGCCACTTCGAGTCATGACATTCATAAATGAAGATGTAATGAGAAAAGATTCGGGATAAAGCTAGACTCTATCTCTAAGATAACGAAAAAGAGATAAATGGCTAGAACAGCCAAGATGCAAGATGGACCTGGTATGAATTGTCAAAAAGAGATGGCTAGAACAGTTGAGATAAGACAATCGCAATGTGAGGTACAAAAGGCATAAAGAGATAAGATGAATAGATGAGAGACAACATGAACCAAAGCAAAGGTTGATCGATTCCTAACTCAAGACAACCAGTTTCTGATGGTGAACGATAGGAAAATAGAAAAATGGATCATAGACAAAAAGGCAGATCAGATTTATGTCATTGATCAAGCACATAAGACAGCAATCAAGGAGTTCAAGCAAACAGTCTTCAAGCAATGGGCAAGGGACAAAACAACCTTGCACATGAACATTAATAGTGACTTAGTATTTCTACTCCCTAAGGACTCTACTTGTGTATGTTTTTGAGAATGTTTTAGCAGGCACTTAAAACACAACAACATCCTAGCAAGTTGTCTACAAGGATATACATGGATTTTCTAAAGGGAGTCCTCGATATATGCAAGGTACGTGAGGCACGAATCCGTAGATGAGAAGAAATAGAAATCACACAGCCGGGGGGAGACGGTAACCCAAATCTCCTCTTTCACTTCTCAAAGGTATAAAGTTCTTTGAGGCTTAGCCAAGAGTGAAATCTAACTCATTCCCAAGAGAGGTGTCTTTGGATTCACCTCCCAATATTTATACTCTACCGAAACACGGGAGTTAAGGTCATCCCTTGAGGTGATGAAATCCCCAAGCAGACCTTCTAAAAAAATGAAAAGTAAGTAATTCTCTATCAAAAAGTATTGAAAACCACTAAAGGTGGTGCATTTAACCCTTCAAGTAAATGTGAGGTGAGTCCACAAAGTGGTGCATTTAAATCCTCACACAAACTCAAAGTGAGTCCACACCCTAAAAAATAGGTGAGTTCCAAAAAGCACAAAAGGGTTGCCAAGTGGAACAATTAACACTGCTTTCCTATAGACCCCTTCCCTTTAATGTGGTGCTGAGATTGCAACCACAGGGCAGAAATGAGGGGCCGACAGATTAGTGAGTCTAATAACCCAAGATAGAAATCTAGATCAATCACAAGTAATCTAAGACTGCTAATCAATACTACTCATAAGTGCAAGAGGGTTTGAATCATGGAATATTTAACTTTCCAAGTAAACATGAAGTGAGTCCACAAAGTGGTGCATTTAACTCTTCATGTAAACAAGGAATGAATCCATGCCCTTAATTACTCAATGAGATATTTGATATTGGAACCAAGAATTACTTATGGTTTAAACACAAGCATTCACTTACATAAACTTGTATGAAAGAAATCTATGTTCATTCATTTCCCATTAAGAGCATCAATTAAAATGTGTTCTATGAAAGCATGTAAACACTCAAGCCAAACACATGAGAGGTTCAATTTTAATCCAAAATCCAAATGTTATAGAGATTTTAAGAACTTACCTTAGGTCCAAAGATCTGCAATCCAGCATTTAGCACACATTCGAAAGTATATAATCAAGACAAATCAATGGCAAACCGTAAGATATGTAACATTGCTGTCTTCAAGACAATCTTTAAAGATTGATTTATTTGACCCATAAAATCACAATATTAAAATTTTTGGAAAGAATAAAGTTTTTAGCCAACATCAAGAACTACCATTTACCAAAATTACAAGGTTTTATGATTCCATTTGGTTCCTCAACCAATAACCTTTTCAGATTGCAATTTTTCTGTCATAAATCAGATTTAAAACACCAAACCCTGCCAATTACATATCTTCTTCAAAAATATCCAAATGAAACAAAACCAATTTTACATTAACTATTAATGAATCTAGTTTCCAAATATGTAAGACATTTATTTTTTCCATTCATAAATCATTTTCTAATAATAAATCATTGCCTGCAACTCCAATGCAGATTGTTAAAAATTAGTTTTTACTCAAATGCTCATAACTTTCACAAATTAGCATAAAAATGACTCAAACCAAAAGGAAATGAAAGCTAATTCATGTATCTTTCTAATGAATATTATTATAGATCCTGATTCTTCATAATTTATCCATACCAGATGTTTCAATCTGACTATATTCAGAGAATCTCAAATCTGCAAATACCCACTTTCACCAAAATGATCATAACTTATTTACTTCTTTATAAAAATGAACCAAACCAAAAGCATGAGAAAGATAATTCATCATTCTATCCATTAATTACTATATTACAAGGTTTTTAGACTGTACATGGCCGTAAAAGGCTTGAAACCAATACTAAAATTAAAAAACCAATAAAAAATGAGGTCAGAAATTGATCTTTTCTGCCCCACGGTGGGCGCCAAAATGTGTGTGCTTGAATGTGACCTCTAAATCAACCACATACGCAACATAGTCATTACTCCTATGGTCAAATTACGAAGAGAATATAAATTATTCAATCTGAAATTCGTGAGGAAGCGACCTGTTGCCTCCTATGCAGGCGGGGTGTATAATGACTCTTAGATTGGAGAACCAACAACCATCAGACCGCTACTACAACGGAGGATTTTCAAAGAAAGCCATAAAGATGATATGAAAAGCTAGAATCAAACTAAGATGAATGCAATTAATCTAAGAATACTTTGAGAGAAATATGCAATTAATCTAAAGTACTTGAAAGGAAATATGAAATGCAGATTTTTAGTTGATTTTGGAATAAAAATAATCTTAATCTAAGAATAATTAAGAAAATTTAATCTAAATGAGAAATGCAATTACACTAAAATGAGAAATTAAACTAGTTGCAAATGAAAGCTTGAAATTCAATCAAAAATTCACTATAGTGCCTTTACTCTAAAAAATTGTCCTTTTTTGAATGAGAAGAAGAGGCTCATTAAATAGAAAAGCTCGGGAGAGAAATGAAGAGTTTCTTGATTTGAAACTCCCGACTCTTCATTTCCCTTTGAGATAAAAAGGTATGAATTATTTAATTAAAAGAATGAAATTTGCCACATGTGGGGAGTGACCTTTCGAGTAATTTGAATTATTAAATTCAAATAAAGAGATGTCCATTCAATTTAACTAAATATTTATTAATTCCTTTCAAGGGTATTTAGCTAAAGGGGGTGGAGTTTAATTTAATTAAAAGTACTTAGAACTTCATAATTAAATTAACTTATCATAGAGATTATTTAGCCAAATAAAGTCTAGGACTTAGGAATTATTTTAGCGTTTGATTATTGTAATTTATGGTCTTTGCAATTCACATCAAGTCAAATTAAGTCAGATATGAGAGAGAAAATTACCTAGGAAACTAGGACTTTGGTGATGTAAAATTGAGATAATGCACCAAAATTGATGAAATTAAATAGGTGCCAATTTTGGGATATTACAATTAGCACCAAAGAAGAATGGAGAATGGAGGATGTGTACAGATTCTAGGGCAATAAATCAGATCACAATCAAGTACAGGTTTCTATTGCCACAAATGGATGATATTATGGACTGTTTGAGTGGAGCTGTATATTTTTTAAAGATAGATCTAAAAAGTGGATATCATTAGATTCAGATCAGAGAAGGAGATGAATGGAAGACTGTCTTCAAGACAAAGGAAGAACTATATGAGTGGTTAGTCATGCTTTTTGGGCTAACCAATGCACCGAGCACTTTCATGCGGCTCATGAACGAGGTTCTGAAAAAAATTTTAGGTAAGTTTGTAATTGTTTACCTAGATGATATTTTGATCTTTAGTAAGACATTGGAGGAGCATATGATGCATATTTGTATGGTATTTGAGAAGCTGAGAAAAGAGAAATTGTTGATTAATTTGAAAAAGTGCAATTTTGTGAAGAAAGAGTTAGTGTATTTGAGATTTGTAGTTTCAGTAGAAGGTCTAAAAATGGACCCAGAGAAGGTATAGGCTATCCTTGAATGGCTTACTCCAAGGAGTGCTACTGAGGTAAGATATTTTCCTAGTTTGGATAGCTTTTATAGAAAGTTTATCAAAAATTTTAGCAGTATTTGTGGACCCTTGACTGAAACAATGAGAGGGGATAGAAAAGAGTTTAAGTGGACTAATAGGGCAGAAAAGAGTTTTCAATTGATGAAAAAAAAAATTATAGAACAACTTGTTTTAGCACTTGCAGAATTTAATAAGGTGTTTCAAGTAGATTGTGATGCTAGTGGTACTGCAATATGAGCTGTTATGAGCCAAGAAGGTAAACCTGTTGCTTATTTCAGTGAAAATTTAAATGATGCCAAGAGGAAATATTTTGTTTATGATCAAAAATTTTATGCTATAGTTCAGCGATTAAAGAAGTGGAGACATTATCTGCTTCCTAATGAGTTTGTTTTGTATACTAATCATCAAGCTTTCCAATATTTGAATAGTCAAGCAAAGTTGAATCAGAGGCATTTAAAATGGGTTGAGTTTTTGCAGAGTTATACATTTGTTTTGAAACACAGGAGTGGAAAGTTTAATAGGGTTGCAGATGCTCTTAGCAGAAGGCAACTATTGCTGATAGAAATGCAGATTGAAGTGGTTGGGTTCAAGGAACTCAAGAATTTGTATCCAGAGGATCTTGATTTTGGTGAAGCTTGGAAAGCTTGTACAGAACCTGTTACTCTAGACAGGATGAAATGGTTGGATTTCATCATCCAGGATGATATGCTATTCAGAAGGAGTCAGTTGTGCATTCCATGAAGTTCTATGAGGGAGAATCTGATCAAGGAGAAGCATAGCGGAGGATTAGCTAGACATTTTGGTCATGATAAAACCCTTAGTTTGGTTAGTGAAAATTATTATTGGTCACAGTTGCAGCAAGATGTGAAGAAGTTTATATAGAGTTGCAGAGTATGTCAGATGGCGAAAGGAGTGAAGCAGAATACAGGATTGTATCAGCCATTACCCGTACCAAAGAAGCCTTGGGAGGATATCAGTATGGACTTTGTTCTTGGTTTACCGAGGACACAGTGGGGACATGATTCAATTTTTGTAGTAGTTGACAGATTTTCAAAGATGGCACATTTCATTCCCTGCAAGAAGACTAATGATGCTGTTCATGTAGCAGAATTGTTTTTCAGAGAAGTAGTGAGACTTCATGGTTTACCAAAGACCATAGTTTCAGATCGGGACATTAAGTTTGTTGGATATTTCTGGCGTACGTTGTGGAAGAAGTTGAAGACAGATTTGAAGTTCAGTTCATCACATCATCCACAGAATGATGGACAGACAGAGGTGGTGAATAAGAGTTTGAGAAATCTGCTGAGATGTTTGGTTGGGGATAAGCCAATAGGATGGGATTTGATTTTACCATAGGTGGAATTTGCATACAATAATTCTGTCGACAGGAGCACTGGTAAATCACCATTCCAGATTGTATATGGAAGTAGTCTAAGAAATGCATCTGAATTGAAAACGATAGATAAAGGAGAAATAAGTAGTGCTGAAGCTGAGGATTTTGTAGAACACTTGAAGAACATCCATGGGGAAGTGAGGAAGCATATTACGAAGATGAACGCACAGTATAAGGCTAAGGTAGATGAAAAAAAGAGGTATAAGAAATTTCAGGTTGGTGATAAAGTCATAGTTCATTTGCGAAAGGAGCGGTTTTTAGTTGGTACATATAACAAGCTAAAAATGAAGAAGTTTGGACCATGTAGGATATTGAAGAAATATGATTTAGAAAATGCATATGAGGTAGAATTGCCTACTGAGCTAAATATTTCACCAGTGTTTAACATTTTAGATCTGACAGAGTATCATGAGGGAGGTGTTGAAGATGAGATCACAGCAGCATAGTGGAGTATTCCAGTAACTAGTTCAGACACTAAGGAGATCGAAGATATACTGGATAGTCGTCTTGGCAGAAGCACAATCACAGCAGCATAGTGGAGTATTCCAGTAACTAGTTCAGACACTAAGGAGATCAAAGATATACTGGATAGTCATCTTGGCAGAAGCACAAGGAACAGGACATATGAAGAATATCTGGTCAAGTATAAAGGATGGCCTGTTGAAGATTCATCATGGCTGACAAAGGAGGAGGTTAGCCGTCTTAGTTTTCCTCTGCACATCTGAGTCGTGACAGGGTCACTTCTCAAATAACCTCCGGTGTCTGATGCAGGAGCATCCTGGGTGTAAGAGCAATCTTGCATCACCCAAAAACATTTCTATTTTTATTTTCAATAAGGGCTATTTTGTGCAAAGCTGCTATTTATGGAAAGTTACAATTTTTCGTAATTTTTGTATGTGCTTAGAATGATCTGATTTCTTTCTTGGAGGTTCATTTTGGTCATATAAGTCTGCCAGTAAAGTTTCATTGCCAGATCAAGTGTATATTGGAAGATATTGAAGATTTTGGGTATTGGCAGCAGGGTACAAAAACTTTGAACTCAGTTTTGAAGGCTTTAGAGGCCCCGAATGAGGTCAAAAATTTGGGTGATGGGCACTTGCATGGGTCTAGCCTATAAAGCACTTCGTGGCATTTCTGAAATGGGGTTATAATAGCCAATCGGGTCAACTGGTGATGACTTATGATCTTCGGAAGTTGGGCCACCTGAAGTGGAGGAAAATAATTTTCTTCAAAATTTCTGTTCGCGTTTCAATGTTATCTTGAGCCGACTATGATATAATAAAATGTAAAATAAAATAATTCTAAGTTTGGTCGGCCTTATTGGCTAAAATTCTGGAACCTTCCCAGGTGGTGAAAAATTACCTATATAAGGAAGGGTGTATTATTATCTTAGGTAGTTCAGAATAGTTCTGGGTAGTAGATCTGGGCAATAATTCAAGGCTTTATCCTACAGAATATTGTAAAGGAATGCCCATGTGGCTTTGCATATATTGTAATTCTGAAAGTTTGTAATTCCACATTTGTGGAGATAATAAGAAGCCAATTTTTTATTCTTGCATATTGTTGTAGTTTATCTGTTTCTGTTATGTGTTTGTGGTATTAAGGGGAGCACCCTTCATCAAGTGGTATCACAGTAGGTTTTCTTGAATGTGTAAACAGATCACCGACTATGAGGCAATTTGCACTAGGACCGTGGTTAGGGTTTCAGTGTGCATCGCAAAAATACTTCCACGAAGAGAACGTGGTGGAAGAGCTGGTGCTGTGACACCTGAGGTTAGAGAGCTGCAAAGACAACTGCAAGCATTGCAAAAAGAGATTCACAGAAGAATGAATCTTAATGTCAGAGATGAAAGCGAGGATGAAGCTGAAGAAGAATATCAAAAAGGAGAAGTTAAAATTGTGAACCAGGAGGAAGAAAGACTTTTTCAGGTGATTTCCAAGATTGGAAAAAAATATAAGATTGAGGTTCCTACATGTTCTAAAAATCTTAACCCAGAGGAATTGATCGACTGGATCAATGAATGTGAGGAATATTTTGAGTATGAAGATGTTGAGGATCCCGATAGGGTCAAATTTGTGAAGGCTAGACTGAAAGGTCTTGCAAAGATATGGTGGTAAGAGATTCGGTTGGAGGGAAATAGAAGGGGAAAGGAGAAAATTACGAGATGGGATCAGATGGTAGATAAATTGAAGCGATAGTTCATTCCTGTTGATTATGAGCTTGACCTACTGAAGAAAATGCAGAGTTTGAAGCAAGCAGGAAGATCTGTTCAGGAGTATACAGATGAGTTCTATCCACTTCTCATCAGAATAGGCCATGGAGAAGCTGATAAGGAGAAAATTGCTCGATACCTTAATGGGTTAAGGCCAAGAATTCAAGAGGAGCTGAATCTAGTTTGAATGAAGAGTATTGAAGAGGCATACCAGTTTGCCCTAAAATTAGAGGAAAAGCTGAACAAGAAGTTTGAGAGCAGATAAAATGGAAGAGGTCACGGTGGACGATCTGGTGGACGGTCATATGGTGGCCAAAATGAAGATTCGAAAAAGAAGGATGAGGCCAATAGCAGTGAGAATCAGTGAGGAAATAATTTCAATCACTTCCAGGATCAGAATAATAGAGATCAAAGAGGAAGACGAAGAGGACAAGGATCTGGAAGAGGTGGCTTCCGTGGAACATGTTTTCACTGTGGAGAAGAAGGTCATAGGGCATTTGAATGTCTTCAGCACCAAGGCAGAATAGAAAGGAGAAATGAAGGCCAGGCCAGAGTTGTACATGTAGATGAAGATGTCAAATCATCAAATTCTGAAGATGCTGAAAGAGGAGAAACGTTGATTAACAAAAGAGTCCTATTGAGTGGTGAGAATGAACCTAAGCAAAGGAGGAGCTTGTTTCGCACCAAGTGCAAGTGTGAAGGTAAATGTTGTGATGTGATTATCGATAGTGGAAGCACTGACAATTTGGTGTTAGAAGAGATGGTGACAAAGTTGAAGCTCAAGAGACAGAAACATGCACATCCATATCGGATTGCCTGGGTACAGGATGACCACAAGGTCATGGTCAATGAACAATGCCTAGTGAAGTTCAAGATTGGCGGATACCAAGATGAGGTATTCTGTGATATCATATCTATGGATGCATGTCATATGTTGTTGGGTAGACCATGGCAGTTTGACAGATGTGCTGTACATGATGGCCGTGCGAATACCTATTCCCTGACAAAAGATAGAGTGTGACATAAGCTAAAACCATTGAAGGAGACTGAAGAAAAGGTATGTGGTAATGAAAGGATAACTTTTGTTGATGGAAGAAATTTCCTAGATGGTATGAGGTATGAGCATGTATGTTTTACTTTAATTCCAAAAGTTGGTAAAGAGGAAGTAGAAGATGTTCCTGTAGAAGTTGCAGATTTGTTCAATGAGTTTCAAGATAGTATCCGATAACATGCCTGATGGATTACCACCAGTTAGGAAGATCAGTCATTAGATGGACTTGATCCCAGGAGGGATTTTGCCGAATAAGGCAGCACACAGAATGACACCTGCAGAAAGTGAGGATTTCAACAGATAAGTACATGTGTTGTTACAAAAAGGATTGATCCGTGAGAATCTGAGTCTCTGTGCTGTACCAGCGGTATTAGCACCAAACAAGAATGGAGAATGGAGGATGTGTACAGATTCTAGGGTAATAAACAAGATCACAATCAAGTACAGGTTTCCATTGCCACGAATGGATGATATTATGGACTGTTTGAGTGGAGCTGTTTATTTTTCAAAGATAGATCTAAAAAGTGGATATCATCAGATTCAGATCAGAGAAGGAGATGAATGGAAGACTACCTTCAAGATAAAGGAAGGACTATATGAGTGGTTAGTCATGCCTTTTGGGCTAACCAATGCACCGAGCACTTTCATGCGGCTCATGAACGAGGTTCTGAAAGAATTTCTAGGTAAGTTTGTCATTATTTACCTAGATGATATTTTGATCTTTAGTAAGATATTGGAGGAGCATATGATGCATATTCATATGGTATTTGAGAAGCTGAGAGAAGAGAAATTGTTGATTAATTTGAAAAAGTGCAGTTTTGTGAAGAAAGAGTTAGTGTATTTGGGATTTGTAGTTTCAGCAGAAGGTCTAAAAATGGACCCAGAGAAGGTACAGGCTATCCTTGAATGACCTACTCCAAGGAGTGCTACTGAGGTAAGATCTTTTCATGGTTTGACTAGCTTTTAAAGAAAGTTTATCAGAAATTTTAGCAGTATTTGTGGACCTTTGAGTGAAATAATGAAAGGAGATAGAAAAAAGTTTAAGTAGACTAATGGAGGAAAAAAGAGTTTTTAATTGTTGAAACAAAAAGTTACAGAACAACCTATTTTAGCACTTCTAGATTTTAATAAGGTGTTTCAAGTAGATTGTGATGCTAGTGGTACTGCAATAGGAGCTGTTATGAGCCAAGAAGGTAAACATGTTGCTTATTTCAGTGAGAAGTTAAATGATGCCAAGAGGAAATATTCTTTTTATGATCAGAAATTTTATGCTATAGTTCAAGCTTTAAATAAGTGGAGACATTATCTGCTTCCTAAGGAGTTTGTTTTATATACTGATCATCAAGCTTTGCAATATTTGAATAGTCAAGGAAAGTTGTATCAGAGGCATTTGAAATGGGTTGAGTTTTTGTAGAGTTATACATTTTTTTTGAAACACAGGAGTGGAAAGTCTAATAGGGTTGCAGATGCTCTTAGCAGAAGGCAACTATTACTGACAAAAATGCAGATTGAAGTGGTTGGGTTCAAGGAACTCAAGAATTTGTATTCAGAGGATCCTGATTTTGGTGAAGCTTGGAAAGCTTGTACATAACCTGTTATTCTAGACAGGACGAAATGGTTGGATTTCATCATCCGGGATGATATGCTATTCAGAGGGAGTCAATTGTGCATTCCACAAAGTTTTATGAAAGAGAATCTCATCAAGGAGAAGCATAGCGGAGGATTGGCTGGACATTTTGGTCATGATAAAACCCTTGGTTTGGTTAGTGAGAATTATTATTGGTCACAGTTGCAGCAAGATGTGAAGAAGTTTGTACAGAGTTGCAGAGTATGTCAGATGGTGAAAGGAGTGAAGCAGAATACAGAATTGTATCAGCCATTACCCGTACCAGACAAGCCTTGGGAGGATATCAGTATGGACTTTGTTATTGGTTTACCGAGGATACAACGGGGAACTGATTCAATTTTTGTAGTAGTTGATAGAATTTCAAAGATGGCACCTTTCATTCCTTGTAAGAAGACTAATGATGATGTTCATGTAGCAGAGTTGTTTTTCAGAGAAGTAGTGAAACTTCATGGTTTGCCAAAGACCATAGTTTCAGATCGGGACACTAAGTTTGTTGGATATTTTTGGCGTACATTGTGGAAGAACTTGAAGATAGATTTGAAGTTCAGTTCATCATATCATCCATAGACTAATGGACAGACAGAGGTGGTGAATAGGAGTTTGAAAAATCTGTTGAGATGTTTGGTTGGGGATAAGCCAACAGGATGAGATTTGATTTTACCACAGGTAGAATTTGCATACAATAATTCTATCAATAGGAGCACTGGTAAATCACCATTCCAGATTGTATATGGAAGTAGTCCAAAAAATGCATCTGAATTGAGGAAGATAGATAAAGGAGAAATAAGTAGTGCTGAAGCTGAAGATTTTGCAGAACGCTTGAAGAACATCCATGGGGAGGTGAGGCAGCATATTACTAAGATGAACGCATAGTATAAGGCTAAGGCAGATTGGAAAAGGAGGTATAAGGAATTTCAAGTTGGTGATGAAGTCATGGTTCATTTGCGGAAGGAATGGTTTCCAGTTGGTACATATAACAAGCTGAAAATGAAGAAGTTTGGACCATGTAGGATATTAAAGAAACATGATTCAGGAAATACATATGAGGTAGAATTGCCTACTGAGCTAAATATTTCACCAGTGTTTAATATTTCAGATCTGACAGAGTATCATGAGGGAGGTGTTGAACATGAGATCATAACAACACAGTGGAGTATTCCAGCAACTAGTTCAGACACTAAGGAGATCGAAGATATACTGAACAGTCATGTTAGCAGAAGCACAAGGAACAGGACATATGAAGAATATCTGGTCAAGTGGAAAGGATGACCTGTTGAAGATTCATCATTGCTAACAAAAGAGGAGGTTAGCCATCTTGGTTTTCCTCTGCACACCTGAGTCGTGACAGGGTTACTTCTCAAATTACCCCGGGTGTCTGATGCAGGAGCATCCTAGGTGTAAGAGCAATCTTGCATCACCCAAAAACATTTTTGTTTTTATTTTCAATAAGGGCTATTTTGTTCAGAGCTGCTATTTATGGAAAGTTACTATTTTTGGTAATTTTCATATGTGCTCAGATTGATCTGATTTCTTTCTTGGAGGTTCATTTTGGTCATATAAGTCTGCCAGTAAGGTTTCATTGCCAGATAAAGTGTATATTAGAAGATATTGAAGATTTTTGGTATTGGCAGCAGGGTACAAAAACTTTGAACTTAGTTTTGAAGGCTTTAGAGACTCCGGATGAGGTCAAGAATTTGGGTGATGGGCACTTGTGCCGGGCAAGCCTGTAGAGCGCTTCGTGGCATTTCTGAAATGGGGTTATAATAGCCGATCGGGTGAACTGGTGATGACTTATGGTCTTCAGAAGTTGGGCCACCTGAAATGGCGAAAAATAATTTTCTTCAAAATTTTTGTTCGGGTTTAAAGGTTATCTTGTGCCGACTATGATGTAATAAAATGTAAAATAAAATAATTCTAAGTTTGGTCGACCTTATTGGCTAAAATTCTGGAACCTTGCCAGGTGGTGGAAAATTGCTTATATAAGGAAGGCTGTATTATTGTCTTAGGTAGGTCAGAATAGCTCTGGGTAGTAGATCTGGGCAATAATTCGAAGCTTTGTCCTACAGAATATTTTAAGGGAATGCCCATGTGGCTTTGCATATATTGTAATTCTGCATTTGTTGAGATAATAAGAAGCTAATTTTCTATTCTTGCATATTGTTGTAGTTTTTCTATTTTTGTTATGTGTTTGTGGTATTAAGGGGAGCACCTTTCATCAAATGATATCAGAGCAAGTTTTTTTGAGTGTGTAAATAGATCACCGACTATGAGGCAGTTTGCACCAGGACCGTGGTTAGGGTTTCAGTGCGCATCACGAAAATACCTCCACGAAGAGAATGTGGTGGAAGAGCTGGTGCTGTGACACCTGAGGTTAGAGAGCTGCAGAGACAAGTGCAAGCATTGCAATAAAAGATTTGCAGAGGAATGAATCTTAATGTCAGAGAGGAAAGTGAGGATGAAGCCGAAGAAGAATATCAATAAGGAGAAGTTGAAATTGTGAACCAGAAGGAAGAAAGACTTTTTCGGGTGATTTCCAAAATTAGGAAAAGACCTAAGATTGAAGTTCTTACATTTTCTAAAAATCTTAACCCAGAGAAATTGATCGACTGGATCAATGAATGTGAGGAATATTTTGATTATGAAGATGTTGAGGATCCTGATAGGGTCAAATTTGCAAAGGCCAGACTGAAAGGTCATGTGAAGATATGGTGGCAAGAGATTCAGTTGGAGTGAAATAGAATGGGAAAGGAGAAAATCACGAGATGGGATCGGATGGTGGATAAATTGAAGCGACAGTTCATTCCTGTTGATTATGAGCTTGACCTACTGAAGAAAATGCAGAGTTTGAAGCAAGCAGGAAGATCTGTTCAGGAGTATACAGAGGAGTTCTATCGACTTCTCATCAAAATAGGCCATGTAGAAGCTGATAAGGAGAAAGTTGCCCGATACCTTAATGGGTTAAGGCCAAGCATTCAGGAGGAGCTGAATCTGGTTCGAATGAACAGTATTGAAGAGGCATACTAGTTTTCCCTAAAAGTAGAGGAAAAGCTAAACAAGACATTTGAGAGCAGACAAAATGGAAGAGGTCGCGGTGGACGATCTGGTGGACGGTCATATGGTGGCCAAAATGAAGATCTGAAAAAGAAGGATGAGGCTAGTAGCAGTCAGAATCAGCGAGGAAATAATTTTAATCAATCCTAGGATCAGAATAATAAAGATCAAAGAGGAAGAGGAAGAGGACAAGGATCTGGAAGAGGTGGCTTCCATGGAACATGTTTTCACTATGGAGAAGAAGGTCATAGGGTATTTGAATGTCCTCAGCGCCAAGGCAGAACAGACAGGAGAAATGAAGGCCAGGCTAGAGTTGCACATGTAGATGAAGATGCCAGATCATCAAATTCTGAAGATGCTGAAAGAGGAGAAACGTTGATTAACAGAAAAGTCCTGTTGAGTGGTGAGAATGAACCTAAGCAAAGGAGGAGCTTTTTTCACACTAGGTGGAAGTGTGAAGGTAAATGTTGTGATGTGATTATTGATAGTGGAAGCACTGACAATTTAGTGTCGGAAGAGATGGTGACAAAGTTAAAGCTCAAGAGACAGAAACACCCACATCCATATCAGATTGCTTGGGTACAGGATGACCACAAGGTCATGGTTAATGAACAATGTCTAGTAAAGTTCAAGACTGACAGATACCAAGATGAGGTATTGTGTGATATCATATCTATGGATGCATGTCATATGTTGTTGGGTAGACCATGGCAGTTTGAGAGATGTGCTTTACATGATGGCCGTGGGAATACCTATTCCCTATCAAAGGATGGAGTGTGACATAAGCTAAAAATATTGAAGGAGACTGAAGAAAAAGTATATGGTAATGCAAGAATAACTTTTGTTGATTGAAGAAATTTCCTAGATAGTATGAGGCATGAGCATGTATGTTTTGCTTTAATTTAAAAAGTTGGTAAAGAGGAAGTAGAAGATGTTCCTGTAAAAGTTGCAGATTTGTTGAATGAGTTTCAAGATATTGTATCTGATAACGTGCCTGATAGATTACCACTAGTCAGGAAGATCAGTCATCAGATGGACTTGATCCCAAGAGCAAGTTTTTCAAACAAGGCAGCTCATAGAATGACACCTGCAGAAAGTGAGGAGTTGAACAGACAAGTACATGAGTTGTTACAGAAAGGATTGATCCGTGAGAGTCTGAGTCCCTATGCTGTACCAACGGTATTAGCACCAAAGAAGAATAGAGAATGGAGGATGTGTATAGATTTTAGGGCAATAAACAAGATCACAATCAAGTACAGGTTTCCATTGCCATGAATGGATGATATTATGGACTGTTTGAGTAGAGCTGTGTATTTTTCAAAGATAGATCTAAAAAGTGGATATCATCAGATCCAGATCAGAGAAAGAGATGAATATAAGACTACCTTCAAGACAAAGGAAGGACTATATGAGTGGTTAGTCATGTCTTTTGGGCTAACCAATACACCGAGCACTTTCATGCGGCTCATGAATGAGGTTCTAAAAGAATTTCTAGGTAAGTTTGTCATTGTTTACCTAGATGATATTTTGATCTTTAGTAAGACATTGGAGGAGCATATGATGCATATTCGTATGGTATTTGAGAAGCTGAGAGAAGAGAAATTGTTGATTAATTTGAAAAAGTGCAGTTTTGTGAAGAAAGAGTTAGTGTATTTGAGATTTGTAGTTTCAGCAGAAGGTCTAAAAATAGACCCAGAGAAGGTAGAGGCTATCCTTGAATGGCCTACTCCAAGGAGTGCTACTGAGGTAAGATCTTTTCATGGTTTGGCTAGCTTTTATAGAAATTTTATCAGAAACTTTAGCAGTATTTGTAGACCCTTGACTGAAACAATGAGAGGGGATAGAAAAGAGTTTAAGTGGACTAATGGGGAAGAAAAGAGTTTTCAATTGTTGAAATAAAAAGTTACAAAACAAC
This sequence comes from Chamaecyparis obtusa, assembly GCA_027943335.1. Lineage (NCBI taxonomy): Eukaryota > Viridiplantae > Streptophyta > Pinopsida > Cupressales > Cupressaceae > Chamaecyparis > Chamaecyparis obtusa. The sequence continues at coordinate 274,008 of BSBK01004755.1, read as the reverse complement.
CTGTTTTAGCACTTCCAGATTTTAATAAGGTGTTTCAAGTAGATTGTGATGCTAGTGGTACTGCAATAGGAGCTGTTATGAGCCAAGAAGGTAAACCTATTGCTTATTTCAGTGAGAAGTTAAATGATGCCAAGAGGAAATATTCTATTTATGATAAAAAAATTTATGCTATAGTTCAGGCATTAAAGAAGTGGAGACATTATCTACTTCATAAGGAGTTTGTTTTCTATACTGATCATGAAGCTTTGCAATATTTGAATAGTCAAAGAAAGTTGAATCAGAGGCATTTGAAATGGATTGAGTTTTTATAGAGTTATACATTTGTTTTGAAACACAGGAGTGGAAAGTCTAATAGGGTTGCAGATGCTCTTAGCAGAAGGCAACCATTTCTAATAGAAATGTAGATTGAAGTGGTTGGGTTTAAGGAACTGAAGAATTTGTATCTAAAAGATCTTGATTTTGTTGAAGCTTGGAAAGCTTGTACAGAACCTGTTACTCTAGACAGGTCGAAATGGTTAGATTTCATCATCCAGGATGATATGCTATTCAGAGGGAGTCAGTTGTGCATTCCACAAAGTTCTATGAGGGAGAATCTCATCAAGGAGAAGCATAGCAGAGGATTGGCTGGATATTTTGGTCATGATAAAACCCTTGGTTTGGTTAGTGAGAATTATTAATTGCCACAGTTGCAGTAAGATGTGAAGAAATTTATACAGAGTTGCAGAGTATGTCAGATGGCGAAAGGAGTGAAGCAGAATATAGGATTGTATCAGCCATTACCCATACCAGAGAAGTCTTGGGAGGATATCAGTATGGAATTTATTCTTGGTTTACCGAGGACACAGCGGGGACATGATTACATTTTTGTAGTAGTTGACAGATTTTCAAAGATGACACATTTCATTCCCTGCAAGAAGACTAATGATGTTGTTCATGTAGTAGAATTATTTTTCAAAGAAGTAGTTAGACTTCATGGTTTTCCAAAGACCATAGTTTCAGATCGGGACACTAAGTTTGTTAGATATTTCTAGCGTACATTGTAGAAGAAGTTGAAGATAGATTTGAAGTTCAGTTCATCACATCATCTATAGACTGATAGACAGACAGAGGTGGTGAATAGGAGTTTGGGAAATCTACTGAGATGTTTGGTTGGGGATAAGCCAACAGGATGGGATTTGATTTTACCATAGGTGGAATTTGCATATAATAATTCTATCAATAGGAGCACTGGTAAATCACCATTCCAAATTGTATATGGAAGTAGTCCAAGAAATGCATCTGAATTGAGAAAGATAGATAAAAGAGAAATAAGTAGTGCTGAAGCTGAGGATTTTGCAGAACACTTGAAGAACATCCATGGGGAGGTGAGGAAGCATATTACCAAGATGAACGTGCAGTATAAGGCTAAGGTGGATGAGAAAAAGAGGTATAAAGAATTTCAGGTTGTTGATGAAGTCATGGTTCATTTGCGGAAGGAGCGGTTTCCAGTTGGTACATATAACAAGCTGAAAATGAAGAAGTTTGGACCATGTAGGATATTGAAAAAACATGATTCAGAAAATGCATATGAGGTAGAATTTTCTACTGAGCTAAATATTTCACTAGTGTTTAACATTTTAGATCTGACAGAGTATCATGAGGATGTGTTGAAGATGAGATCACAGAAGCACAGTGGAGTATTCCAGAAACTAGTTCAAACACTAAGGAGATCAAAGATATACTGGACAGTCATGTTGGAAGAAGCACAAGGAACAGGACATATGAAGAATATCTAGTTAAGTGGAAAGGATGACCTGTTGAATATTCATCATAGCCGACAAAGCAGGAGGATAGCCGTCTTGGTTTTCCTCTGCACACCTGAGTCTTGACAGGGTCACTTCTCAAATTACCCTGGGTGTCTGATGCAGGAGCATCCTGGTTGTAAGAGCAATCTTGCATCACCCAAAAATATTTCTATTTTTATTTTCAATAAGGGCTATTTTGTGCAGAACTGCTATTTATAGAAAGTTACTATTTTTGGTAATTTTTGTATGTGCTCAAAATGATCTGATTTCTTTTTTGGAAGTTCATTTTGGTCATATAAGTCTGCCAGTAAAGTTTCATTGCTAGATCAAGTGTATATTAGAAGATATTGAAGATTTTCGGTATTGGCAGCAGGGTACAGAAACTTTGAACTCAATTTTGAAAGCTTTAGAGGCCCCGGATGAGGTCAAAAATTTGGGTGATAAGTTCTTGCATGGGTCAAGCCTGTAGAGCGCTTCGTGGCATTTCTGAAATTGGGTTATAATAGCCGATCGGGTCAACTAGTGATGACTTATGGATTTCGAAAGTTGGGCCACCTGAAATAGCGAAAATTAATTTTCTTCAAAATTTCTATTCAAGTTTCAAGGTTATCTTGAGCTGATTATGATGTAATGAAATAAAAAATAAAATAATTCTAAATTTGGTTGGCCTTATTGGCTAAAATACTGGAACCTTCCCAAGCAGTCAAAAATTGCCTATATAAGGAAGGCTGTATTATTGTCTTACGTAGTTCAGAATAGTTCTGGGTAGTAGATCTGGGCAATAATTCAAGGCTTTGTCCTATAGAATATTGTAAGGTAATGCCCATGTGGCTTTGCATATATTGTAATTCTGAAAGTTTGTAATTCCACATTTGTGGAGATAATAAGAAGCCAATTTTCTATTCTTGCATATTGTTGTGATTTCTCTGTTTCTGTTATGTGTTTGTGGTATTAAGGGGAGCACCCTTCATCAAGTGGTATCAGAGCAGGTTTTCTTGAGTGTGTAAACAGATCGCCTACTATGAGGCAGTTTGCACCAGGATCGTGGTTAGGGTTTTAGTGCGCATCACGAAAATGCCTCCACGAAGAGAACGTGGCGGAAGAGTTGGTGCTGTGACACCTGAGGTTAGAGAGCCGCAGAGACAAGTGCAAGCATTGCAAGAAGAGATTCACAGAGGAATGAATCTTAATTTCAGAGACTTAAGCGAGGATGAAGCCGAAGAAGAATATCAAGAAGGAGAAGTTGAAATTGTGAACTAGGAGGAAGAAAGACTTTTTCGGGTGATTTCCAAGATTGAGAAAAAACTTAAGATTGAGGTTTCTACATTTTCTAGAAATCTTAACCTAGAGGAATTGATCGACTAGATCAATGAATGTGAGGAATATTTTGAGTATGAAGATGTTGAGGATTTTGAAAGGGTCAAATTTACAAAGGCCAGACTGAAAGGTCATGCGAAGATATGGTGGCAAGAGATTCAGTTGGAGGGAAATAGAAGAGGAAAGGAGAAACTCACGAGATGGGATTGGATGGTGGATAAATTGAAGCGACAGTTCATTCCTGTTGATTATGAGCTTGACCTATTGAAGAAAATGCAGAAATTGAAGCAAGTAGGAAGATCTGTTCAGGAGTATACAGAGGAGTTCTATCGACTTCTCATCAGAACAGGCCATGCAAAAGCTGATAAGGAGAAAGTTGTCCGATACCTTAATAGGTTAAGGCCAAGCATTCAGGAGGAGCTGAATTTGGTTCGAATGAACAGTATTGAAGAGGCATACCAGTTTGCCCTAAAAGTAGAGGAAAAGCTGAACAATAAATTTGAGAGCCTACAAAATGGAAGAGGTCGTGGTGGACGATCTAGTGGACAGTCATATGGTGGTCAAAATGAAGAGCTAAAAAAGAAGGATGAGGCCAGTAGAAGTTAGAATCAGTGAGAAAATAATTTAAATCACTTCTAGTATCAGAATAATAGAGATCAAAGAGGAAGAGGAAGAGGACAAGGATCTGGAAGAGGTGGCTTCCATGGAACATGTTTTCACTGTGGAGAAGAAGGTCATAGGGCATTTGAATGTCCTCAGTACCAAGGTAGAATAGAAAGGAGAAATGAAAGCCAGGCCAGAGTTGCACATGTAGATGAAGATGCTAGATCATCAAATTCTGAAGATGCTGAAAAAGGAGAAACATTGATTAACAAAATAGTCCTATTGAGTGGTGAGAATGAACCTGAGCAAAGGAGGAGCTTGTTTCACACTAGGTGCAACTGTGAAGGTAAATGTTGTGATGTGATTATCGATAGTGGAAGCACTGACAATTTGGTGTTAGAAGAGATGGTGACAAAGTTGAAGCTCAAGAGACAGAAACACCCACATCCATATCGAATTTCTTGGGTACAAGATGACCATAAGGTAATGGTCAATGAACAATGCCTGGTGAAGTTCAAGATTGGTGGATACCAAGATGAGGTATTGTGTGATATCATATCTATGGATGCATGTCATATATTGTTGGGTAGACCATGACAGTTTGACAGATATGTTGTACATGATGGCCATGCGAATACCTATTCCCTGACAAAGGATGGAGTGCGACATAAGCTAAAACCATTGAAGGAGACTGAAGAAAAGGTATGTGGTAATGCAAGGATAAATTTTGTTGATAGAATAAATTTCCTAGATGGTATGAGGCATGAGCATGTATATTTTACTTCAATTTCAAAAGTTGGTAAAGAGGAAGTAGAAGATGTTCCTGTAGAAGTTGTAGATTTGTTGAATAAGTTTCACGATATTGTATCCAATAACGTGCCTGATGGATTACCACCAGTCAGGAAGATTAGTCATCAGATGGACTTGATCCCAGGAGCGAGTTTTCTGAACAAGGCAGCACACAGAATGACACCTACAAAAAGTGAGGAGTTGAACAGATAAGTACATGAGTTGTTACAGAAAGGATTGATCCATGAGAGTTTGAGTCCATGTGCTGTACCAGCGGTATTAGCACCAAAGAAGAATGGAGAATGGAGGATGTGTACAGATTCTAGGGCATTGAACAAGATCACGATCAAGTACAGGTTTCCATTGCCACGAATGGATGATATTATGGACTGTTTGAGTGGAGCTATGTATTTTTCAAAGATAGATCTGAAAAGTGGATATCATCAGATTTGGATCAAAGAAGGAGATGAATGGAAGATTGCCTTCAAGACAAAGGAAGGACTATATGAGTGGTTAGTCATGCCTTTTGGGCTAACTATTGCACCGAGCACTTTCATGCGGCTCATGAATGAGGTTCTGAAAGAATATCTAGGTAAGTTTGTCATTGTTTACCTAGATGATATTTTGATCTTTAGTAAGACATTGGAGGAGCATATGATGCATATTCGTATGGTATTTGAGAAGCTGAGAGAAGAGAAATTATTGATTAATTTGAAGAAGTGCAGTTTTGTGAAGAAAGAGTTAGTGTATTTGAGATTTATAGTTTCAGTAGAAGGTATAAAAATAGACCCAGAGAAGGTACAGGCTATCTTTGAATGGCCTACTCCAAGGAGTGCTACTGAGGTAAGATCTTTTCATGGTTTGGCTAGGTTTTACAGAAAGTTTATCAAAAAATTTAGCTGTATTTGTGGACCCTTGACTGAAACAATGAGAGGGGATAGAAAAGAGTTTAAGTGGACTAATGGGGTAGAAAAGAGTTTTCAATTGTTGAAACAAAAAGTTACAGAACAACCTGTTTTACCACTTCCAAATTTTAATAAGGTGTTTCAAGTAGATTGTGATGCTATTGGTATTGTAATAGGAGCTGTTATGAGCCAAGAAAGTAAACCTGTTGCTTATTTCAGTGAGAAGTTAAATGATGCCAAGAGGAAATATTTTATTTATGATCAAAAATTTTATGCTATAGTTCAGGCATTAAAAAAGTGGAGACATTATCTGCTTCCTAAAGAGTTTATTTTGTATACTGATCATCAAGCTTTACAATATTTGAATAGTCAAGGAAAGTTGAATCAGAGGCATTTGAAATAGGTTGAGATTTTGCAGAGTTATACATTTATTTTGAAACACAGGAGTGGAAAGTCTAATAGTGTTGTAGATGTTCTTAGCAGAAGGCAACAATTGCTGATAGAAATGCAGATTGAAGTGGTTACGTTCAAAGAACTCAAGAATTTGTATCCAGAGGATCCTGATTTTGGTGCAGCTTGGAAAGCTTGTACAGAACCTGTTACTCTAGACAAGATGAAATGGTTGGATTTCATCATTCAGGATGATATGCTATTCAGAGGGAGTCAGTTGTCCATTCCATGAAGTTCTATGAAGGAGAATCTCATCAAGGAGAAGCATAGCGGAGGATTGGCTGGACATTTTGGTCGTGATAAAACCCTTGGTTTGGTTAGTGAGAATTATTATTGGCCACAGTTGCAGCAAGATGTGAAGAAGTTTGTACAGAGTTGCAGAGTATGTCAGATAGCGAAAGGAGTGAAGTAGAATATAGGATTGTATAAGCCATTACTCGTACCAGAGAAGCCTTAGGAGGATATCAGTATGGACTTTGTTCTTGGTTTACCGAGGACACAGCGGGGACATGATTCAATTTTTGTAGTAGTTGATAGATTTTCAAAGATGACACATTTCATTCCCTGCAAGAAGACTAATGATGTTGTTCATGTAGCACAATTTTTTTCAGAGAAGTAGTGAGACTTCATGGTTTGCTAAAGACCATAGTTTCAGTTCGGGACACTAAGTTTGTTAGATATTTTTGGCATACATTGTGGAAGAAGTTGAAGATAGATTTGAAATTCAGTTCATCACATCATCCACAGACTGATGGACAGACAGAGGTGGTGAATAGGAGTTTGAGAAATTTGCTGACATGTTTGGTTGGGGATAAGCCAAGAGGATGGGATTTGATTTTACCACAGACAGAATTTACATACAATAATTCTGTCAACAGGAGCACTGGTAAATCACCATTCTAGATTGTATATGGAAGTAGTCCAAGAAATGCATCTGAATTGAGGAAGATAGATAAAGGAGAAATAAGTAGTGCTAAAGCTAAAGATTTTGCAGAACACTTGAAGAACATCCATGAGGAGGTGAGGAAGCATATTACCAAGATGAACGCATAGTATAAGGCTAAGGCAGATGAGAAAAGGAGGTATAAGAAATTTTAGGTTGGTGATGAAGTCATGGTTCATTTGTAGAAGGAGCGGTTTCCAGTTGGTACATATAACAAGCTGAAAATAAAGAAGTTTGGACCATGTAGGATATTGAAGAAACATGATTCAGAAAATGCATATGAGGTAAAATTTTATGCTGAGCTAAATATTTCACCAGTGCTTAATATTTCAAATCTGACAGAGTATCATGAGGGAGGTGTTGAAGATGAGATCACAGCAGCACAGTGGAGTATTCCAGCAACTAGTTCAGACACTAAGGAGATCGAAGATATATTGGACAGTCGTGTTGGTAGAAGCACAAAGAATAGGACATAAGAATAATATCTTGTCAAGTGGAAAGGATGACCTGTTGAAGATTCATCATGGCTGACAAAGGAGGAGGTTAGCCATCTTGGTTTTCCTCTGCAGACCTAAGTCGTGACAGGGTCACTTCTCAAATTACCCTGGGTGTCTGATGCAGGAGCATCCTAGGTGTAAGAGCAATCTTGCATCACCCAAAAACATTTCTATTTTTATTTTCAATAAGGGCTATTTTGTGCAGAGCTGCTATTTATGGAAAGTTACTATTTTTGGTAATTTTTATATGTGCTCAGAATGATCTGATTTCTTTCTTGGAGGTTCATTTTGGTCATATAAGTCTGCCAGTAAGTTTCATTGCCAAATCAAGTGTATATTAGAAGATATTAAAGATTTTTGGTATTGACAATAGGGTACAGAAACCTTGAACTTAGTTTTGAAGGCTTTAGAGGCCTTGGATGAGGTCAAGAATTTAGGTGACAGGCACTTGCGTGGGTCAAGACTGTAGAATGATTCGTGGCAATTTTGAAATGGGGTTATAATAGCCGATCGGGTCAACTGGTGATGACTTATGGTCTTCAGAAGTTGGGCCACCTGAAATGGCAGAAAATAATTTTCTTCAAAATTTCTATTCGGGTTTCAAGGTTATCTTGAGCTGACTATGATGTAATGAAATGTAAAATAAAATAATTCTAAGTTTGGTCAGCCTTATTGGCTAAAATTCTGGAAACCTTCCCAAGCGGTGGAAAATTGCCTATATAAGGAAGGCTGTATTATTGTCTTAGGTAGTTCAGAATAGTTCTAGGTAGTAGATCTGGGCAATAATTCGAAGCTTTGTCCTACAGAATATTGTAAGGGAATGCCCATGTGGCTTTTCATATATTGTAATTCTGAAAGTTTGTAATTCCACATTTGTGGAGATAATAAGAAGCTAATTTTGTATTCTTGCATATTGTTGTGGTTTCTCTGTTTCTGTTATGTGTTTATGGTATTAAGGGGAGCACCCTTCATCAAGTGGTATCAGAGTAGTTTTTCTTGAGTGTGGAAATAGATTGCCGACTGTGAGGTAGTTTGCACCAGGAGTGTGGTTAAAGTTTCAGCGTGCATCACGAAAATGCCTCCACGAAGAGAACGTGGCGGAAGAGCTAGCACTGTGACACCTGAGGTTAGAGAGCTACAGAGACAAGTGCAAGCATTGTAAGAAGAGATTCACAAAGGAATGAATCTTAATGTCAGAGACGAAAGTGAGGATGAAGCTGAAGAAGAATATCAAGAAGGAGAAGTTGAAATTGTGAACCAGGAGGAAGAAAGACTTTTTCAAGCGATTTTCAAGATTGAAAAAAGACCTAAGATTGAGGTTCTTATATTTTCTAGAAATCTTAACCTAGAGGAATTGATCGACTGGATCAATGAATGTGAGGAATATTTTGAGTATGAAGATGTTGAGGATCCTGATAGGGTCAAATTTGTGAAGGCCAGAATGAAAGGTCATGCAAAGATATGGTGGCAAGACATTCAGTTGGAGTGAAATAGAAGGGGAAAGGAGAAAATCACGAGATGAGATCGGATAGTGGATAAATTGAAGTGAAAGTTTATTTTTGTTGATTATGAGCTTGACCTATTGAAGAAAATGTAGAGTTTGAAGCAAGCAGGAAGATTTGTTCAGGAGTATACAGAGGAGTTCTATCGACTTCTCATCAGAACAGGCCATGCAGAAGCTGATAAGGAGAAAGTTGCCCGATACCTTAATGGGTTAAGGCCAAGCATTCAGGAGGAGCTGAATCTGGTTCGAATGAATAGTATTGAAGAGGCATACCAGTTTGCCCTAAAAGTAGAGGAAAAGCTGAAAAAAAAGTTTGAGAGCAGACAAAATGGAAGAGGTGACGGTGGATGATCTGGTAGATGGTCATATGGTGGCCAAAATGAAGATTTGAAAAAGAAGGATGAGGCTAGAAACTGTCAGAATCAGCGAGGAAATAATTTCAATCACTTCCAGGATCAGAATAATAGAGATCAAAGAGGAAGAGGAAGAGGACAAGGATCTGAAAGAGGTGGATTCCGTGGAACATGTTTTCACTGTGGAGAACAAGGTCATAGGGCATTTGAATGTCCTTAGCACCAAGGCAAAATAGACAGAAGAAATGAAGGCTAGGCCAGAGTTGCACATGTAGATGAAAATGCCAGATCATCAAATTTTGAAGATACTCAAAGAGGAGAAACGTTGATTAACAGAAGAGTCCTATTGAGTGGTGAGAATGAACCTGAGCAAACGAGGAGCTTGTTTTGCACCAGGTGCAAGTGTGAAGGTAAATGTTGTAATGTGATTATCGATAGTGCAAGCACTGAAAATTTGGTGTCAGAAGAGATGGTGACAAAGTTGAAGCTCAACAGATAGAAACACCTACATCTATATCGGATTTCCTAGGTACAGGATGACCACAAGGTCATGGTCAATGAACAATGCCTGGTGAAGTTCAAGATTGGCGGATACCAAGATGAGGTATTGTGTGATATCATATCTATGGATGCATGTCATATGTTGTTGGGTAGACCATGGCAGTTTGACAGATGTGTTGTACATGATGGCCGTGCAAATACCTATTTCCTGACAAAGGATGGAGTGCGACATAAGCTAAAACTATTGAAGGAGACTGAAGAAAAGGTATGTGGTAATGCAAGGATAACTTTTGTTGATGGAAGAAATTTTCTAAATGGTATGAGGCATGAGCATGTATATTTTTTTTTAATTCCAAAAGTTGGTAAAGAGGAAGTAGAAGATGTTCCTGTAGAAGTTGGAGATTTGTTGAATGGGTTTCAGGATATTGTATCCAATAACGTGCCTGATGGATTACCACTAGTTAGGAAGATCAGACATCAGATGGAGTTGATCCTAGGAGCGAGTTTGCTGAAGAAGGCAGCACATAGAATGACACCTGTAGAAAGTGAGGAGTTGTACAGACAAGTAAATGAGTTGTTACAGAAAAGATTGATCTATGAGAGTCTGAGTCCCTATGTTGTACCAGCGGTATTAGCACCAAAAAAGAATGGAGGATGTGTACAGATTCTAGGGCAATAAACAAGATCACAATTAAGTACAGGTTTCCATTTCCACGAATGGATGATATTATGGACTATTTGAGTGGAGCTATTTATTTTTCAAAGATAGATCTGAAAAGTGGATATCATCAGATTCAGATCAGAGAAGGAGATGAATGGAAGACTACCTTCAAGACAAAGGAAGGACTATATGAGTGGTTAGTAATGCCTTTTCGGCTATCCAATGCACCGAAGACACAGCAGGGACATGATTCAATTTTTGTAGTAGTTGACAAATTTTCAAAGATGGCACATTTCATTCCCTGCAAAAAGACTAATGATGTTGTTCATGTAGCAGAATTGTTTTTCAGAGAAGTAGTGAGACTTCATGGTTTGCCAAAGACCATAGTTTCAGATCGGGACACTAAGTTTGTTAGATATTTCTGGCGTACATTATGGAAGAAGTTGAAGATATATTTGAAGTTCAGTTCATCACATCATCCACAGACTGATGGGCAGACAGAGGTGATGAATAGGAGTTTGAGAAATCTGCTGAGATGTTTGGTTGCGGAAGGAATGGTTTCCAGTTGGTACATATAACAAGCTGAAAATGAAGAAGTTTGGACCATGTAGGATATTGAAGAAACATGATTCAGGAAACGCATATGAGGTAGAATTGCCTACTGAGCTAAATATTTCACCAGTGTTTAACATTTCAGATCTGACAGAGTATCATGAGGGAGGTGTTGAAGATGAGATCACAGCAGCATAGTGGAGTATTCCAGACCCTAGTTCAGAAACTAAGGAGATAGAAGATATACTGGACAGTCGTGTTGGCAGAAGCACAAGGAATAGGACATATGAAGAATATCTGGTCAAGTGGAAACGATGACCTATTGAAGATTCATCATAGCTGACAAAGGAGGAGGTTAGCCATCTTAGTTTTCTTCTGCACACCTGAGTCGTGACAGGGTCACTTCTCAAATTACCCCAGGTGTCTGATGTAGGAGCATCCTGGGTGTAAGAGCAATCTTGCATCACCCAAAAACATTTCTATTTTTATTTTCAATAAGGGCTATTTTGTGCAGAGCTACTATTTATGGAAAGTTAGTATTTTTGGTAATTTTTGTATGTGCTCAAAATGATCTGATTTCTTTCTTGGAGGTTCATTTTGGTTATATAAGTCTACCAGTAAAGTTTCATTGCCAGATCAAGTTTATATTGGAAGATATTGAAGATTTTCGGTATTGGCAACAGGGTACAGAAACTTTAAATTCAGTTTTGAAGGCTTTAGAGGCCCCGGATGAGGTCAATAATTTGGGTGATGAGCGCTTGCGCAGGTCAAGCCTGTAGAGCGCTTCGTGGCATTTCCAAAATGGGGTTATAATAGCTGATCGGGTCAACTAGTGATGACTTATGGTCTTCGGAAGTTGGGCCACCTAAAATGGTAGAAAATAATTTTTTTCAAAATTTTTGTTCGGGTTTCAAGGTTATCTTGAGCTGACTATGATGTAATGAAATGTAAAATAAAATAATTCTAAGTTTGGTTAGCCTTATTGGCTAAAATTCTGGAACCTTCCCAGGCGATGGAAAATTGCCTATATAAGGAAGGCTGTATTATTGTCTTAGGTAGTTCAGAATAATTCTGGGCAATAATTCAAGGCTTTGTCCTACATAATATTGTAAGGAAATGCCCATGTGGCTTTGCATATATTGTAATTCTGAAAGTTTGTAATTTCACATTTGTGCAGATAATAAGAAGCCAATTTTCTTTTCTTGCATATTGTTTTGGTTTCTCTGTTTCTATTATGTGTTTGTGGTATTAAGGGGAGCACCCTTCATCAAGTGGTATCAGAGTAGATTTTTTTGAGTGTGTAAACAGATCACTGACTGTGAGATATTTTGCACCAAGACCGTGGTTAGGGTTTCAGTGCACATCACGAAAATGCCTCCATGAAGAAAACGTGGAGGAAGAGCTGGTGCTGTGACACTTGAGGTTAGAGAGCTGCATAGACAAGTGCAAGCATTGCAAGAAGAGATTCACAGAGGAATGAATCTTAATGTCAGAGATGAAAGTGAGGATGAAGCTGAAGAAGAATATCAAGAAGGAGAAGTTGAAATTGTGAACCAGAAGGAAGAAAGACTTTTTCTGGCGATTTCCAAGATTGGGAAAAGACCTAAGATTGAGGTTCCTACATTTTTTAAAAATCTTAACCTAGAGGTATTTATCGACTAGATCAATGAATGTGAGGAATATTTTGAGTATGAAGATGTTGAGGATCCTGATAGGGTCAAATTTGTGAAGGCCAGACTGAAAGATCATGCGAAGATATGGTGGTAAGACATTCAGTTAGAGTGAAATAGAAGGGCAAAGGAGAAAATCACGAGATGGGATCGGATGGTGGATAAATTGAAGCGACAGTTCATTCCTGTTGATTATGAGCTTGACCTACTGAAAAAAATGTAGAGTTTGAAGGAAGCAGGAAGATCTATTCAGAAGTACACAGAGGAGTTCTATCGACTTCTCATCAGAATAGGCCATGCAGAAGCTGATAAAGAGAAAGTTGCCCGATACCTTAATGGGTTAAGGCCAAGCATTCAGGAGGAGCTGAATCTAGTTCGAATGAACAGTATTGAAGAGGCATACCAGTTTGCCCTAAAAGTAGAGGAAAAGTTGAACAAGAAATTTGAGAGCAGACAAAATGGAAGAGGTCACAGTGGACGATCTGGTGGATGGTCATATGGCTGCCAAAATGAAGATCCGAAAAAGAAGGATGAGGCCAGTAGCAGTCAGAATCAGTGAGGAAATAATTCTAATCACTTCCAGGATCAGAATAATAGAGATCAAAGAGAAAGAGGAAGAGGACAAGGATCTGGAAGAGGTGGCTTCCGTGGAACATGTTTTCACTATGGAGAAGAAGGTCATAGGGCATTTGAATGCCCTCAGCACCAAGGCAGAACAGACAAGAGAAATGAAGGCTAGGCTAGAGTTGCACATGTAGATGAAGATGCCAGATCATCAAATTCTAAAGATGCTGAAAGAGGAGAAACGTTGATTAACAGAAGAGTCCTGTTGAGTGGTGAGAATGAACCTGAGCAAAGGAGCAGCTTGTTTCGCACCAGGTGCAAGTGTGAAGGTAAATGTTGTGATGTGATTATCGATAGTGGAAGCACTGACAATTTGGTGTTAGAAGAGATGGTGACAAAGTTGAAGCTCAAGAGACAAAAACACCCACATCCATATCGGATTGCCTGGGTACAAGATGACCACAAGGTCATGGTCAATGAACAATGCCTGGTGAAGTTCAAGATTGGTGGATACCAAGATGAGGTATTGTGTGATATCATATCTATGGATGCATGTCATATGTTGTTGGGTAGACCATGGTAGTTTGACAGATGTGTTGTATATGATGGCTGTGCGAATACCTATTCCCTGACAAAGGATGGAGTGTGACATAAGCTAAAACTATTGAAGGAGACTGAAGAAAAGGTATGTGGTAATACAAGGATAACTTTTGTTGATGGAAGAAATTTTCATCAACTAGTTCAGACACTAAGGAGATCGAAGATATACTGGACAGTCGTGTTGGCAGAAGCACAAGGAACAGGACATATTAAGAATATCTGATCAAGTGGAAAGGATGACCTGTTGAAGATTCATCATGGCTGACAAAGGAGGAGGTTAGCCGTCTTGGTTTTCCTCTGCACACCTGAGTCGTGACAGGGTCACTTCTCAAATTACCCCAGGTGTCTGATGCAGGAGCATCCTGAGTGTAAGAGCAATCTTGCATCACCCAAAAATATTTCTATTTTTATTTTCAATAAGGGCTATTTTGTGCAGAGCTGCTATTTATGGAAAGTTACTATTTTTGGTAATTTTTGTATGTGCTCAGAATGATCTGATTTCTTTCTTGGAGCTTCATTTTGGTCATATAAGTCTGCCAGTAAAGTTTCATTGCCAGATCGAGTGTATATTGGAAGATATTGAAGATTTTTGGTATTGGCAGCAGGGTACAGAAACTTTGAACTAAGTTTTGAAAGCTTTAGAGGCCCCGAATGAGGTCAAGAATTTGGGTGACGAGCATTTGCACAAGTCAAGCCTTTAGAGCACTTCGTGGCATTTTCAAAATGGGGTTATAATAGCTGACCGGGTCAATTGGTGATGACTTATGGTCTTCAGAAGTTGGGCCACCTGAAATGGCAGAAAATAATTTTCTTCAAAATTTCTGTTCAGGTTTCAAGGTTATCTTGAGCCGACTATGATGTAATGAAATGTAAAATAAAATAGTTCTAAGTTTGGTCGGCCTTATTGGCTAAAATTCTGGAACCTTCCCAGGCGGTGGAAAATTGCCTATATAAGGAAGGTTGTATTATTGTCTTAGGTAGTTCAGAATAGTTCTGGGTAGTAGATCTAGGCAATAATTCGAGGCTTTGTCCTATAGAATATTGTAAAGGAATGCCCATGTGGCTTTGCATATATTGTAATTCTGAAAGTTTGTAATTCCACATTTGTGGAGATAATAAGAAGCCAATTTTCTGTTCTTGCATATTGTTGTGGTTTCTCTGTTTCTGTTATGTGTTTGTGGTATTAAGGGGAGCACCCTTCATCAAACGTAACCCACATCATCCTAGTATAATCATCAACAAACAAAATGAAATACCTTTCACCATAGTATGATCTTGTTTGAGTTGGACCACATAGGTCTGTATGAATCAGAACCAACTTGTTCTCTGCAGAATTTTGCTTGCTCCTGAATGAATTTCTCACATGCTTTCCCATTACACATTCCTTGCATTTAGTATCAACTGGCTTTTCTATGCTAGGTAGATCTCTTAATGCCTTTACATTTCTTATCTTTACTATGTTATCAAAATTGATATGACATAGTCTTTTATGCCACAATCAACTATCATCAACTTTAGCAACAAAACAACTTGCTTCTAAATTGAGTTGAAAAACATTAGCTCTTGTCTTTGAGCTTGATTAAATCATAACACCATCCTTGTTTTTAATGATGCATTTGTCATCTTTGAACTCCAACTGATAACCTTTTCCAAGTAACTATCCAACACTAAGAGGTTATGTTTCAAACCATCTACATAGAGAACATCATCAGTACTATTCTTTCCATCCAAGGTGATGGCTCTTCTACCAACTATGGATTTAGGAGTGTTATCTCCAAATCTAACCATGCCACCATTATATTTGTCTAGATGAAAAAATATGTCTTTATCACCTATCATGTGATGTGAACAACCACTGTCTATAATATAGTCTATCCTTATATCAGCTTGTGAAATCAATGCTAGCTCTTGATTCTCTTTCTTATCTTCATGAACTATCTTATTATTGATTTTGTCTATAATAGAAATGAATCCAATTTCTTCTTCTCCTAATTGATCATCTAAAATTCCATCTCCAGCATAGTAGCATTTCTTAGAGTAATTAGGCTTGTAATCCTTTTTGAACTTTCTAGCTCTAGTAGGACACTTAGATACAAAGTGACTGATCTTATTACATGAAAAGTACTTAAATGGTAATTGACCTTCATATTTTCCTTTTCCTTTCTTTTCTCTTTTTGAAATCATAGAAATGAAATCATCTAATGTTTTCTCTTCATCATCATCATCAAAATTACTAGAAGTGTTTGCAGATTTATTACCATGAACTGTTGCTTTGAATTTTGTCTCTCTTTGGTTTTATCTTCAACCTTGAAATCTCAAAAGCTAAGATTTTGTTGATCAAGGTCTCTCTCTTGAAATTAGATGTAAGCTACATGGTCTCATCAAGGATGTTGATCTTTCTTTCATATTCAGGAGTGACAGTAGTCATTAACTTGTCCATAATGTCCCCCTCTGAAATCTCTCCACCATTGTTCCTGATTCCAACAACTGCTTCGTTTAGTTTTTTATTGTAAGCTCTGATATTTTCTTCAGGAAGCATCTCTAATGCATTGTATCTTTTCTTCCATTTCTTTCTTTGTGCATTCTTTTCTTGTTTGTCTCCTTCAAATACGTCTTCTAGGTGCTTCCATATTTTGTGTGTTGTATCTACCTTTTTTATTTTTGAAAACTCACCATCAAATAGGGTGTTGATAAGAGCTTCTTTAGCTATATAATTCTGATGAAACAATTCCTTTTTCCTATCAGTAGCATCATCCTTTGTAAGGTCTTCTAAGTTAGGAATCTTGGCTTCTTTGATAGTTACATCAAAAACTTCAAAAGCAATGCACTGCAAATGGGTCACCATCTTGTTCTTCCAATCAAGATAATTCTCTCCATCAAACTTAGGACTTTCTTTCCTAAAGAATGCCATATGATCAACCTCAAGCTATTAAAGTTTCTCTCTGAGGCACTTGGCTCTGATACCAATTGTTAGGAATTAGGAATAGTCCCAAGAGATAACTGAGAGGGGGGGGTGAATCAGTTGTCTACAAATTTCAATTCTTTAACCAATTAAGTATACTTAAACATAAAGCATAAAAACAATGAAAGAAAACTTGAACTCAACACAATATTTTGGTTATGGGGAAACCCTTGAAAAGTAAAAACCCCAGTGGGAATTAACACCCACTAATATTCTGCACTAGTGTATTATGATTCTTGTTATAAGATCCTTAACCCTGTTAGGAGTTGCTTGACAATATATTTACTACAGTAGACCTAGTCAAGGGTTGGATCCTGTTAGGAGTTTTTTACAATTTTCCCTATTAGGGGAGAGGATGCACTATCTGAGAGCTCACTGGTCAAAGGGGTGAAGGCTACAACCTTCTGAATAACAAATACACACTATATCTGGATCTTGGTGAACTGCGCTTTGACCTGCTATCTAGATCAGCTCCAATGTATAGCACAAATACTTTACTTGTTCACATAGACCTTCTTCTAATGGCTCAACACTTCACACACTCTACTCTGCTCTTCTTAATCAACCATGAACCACACTCAAGCAATCACAAATGACCGTCTATAAATATATTTCCTCTAAATGATATAATAAAGTCATCCTGTTAGAACCACCTTGAAATCATATTAGAGAAATCATAACAAATTTCAATAAATATTATGTTGGCTCTACTATGCACACAACATAATCTGGGACCTGTCCAATAAGATAATTGTAGACACATGCTACACACTGTCGACTCTATCAAAACAACTGTATCTTTCTCCTCAAGCTGAATTACTTCATGCGCTCTTAAAAAAAATCAATAACTCTTCTGTAAGCTTAACTCCAAGGGTGCATACCAAAAAGATAGGTGCAACTCCAGAACCAACAACATCACTTTCGCCTCTTCTGAATAAACATGAGAAACTGCTACTGGCAAATAGCAACTGCATAACTTCATTTCTACTAAATATCAGACTATGCATCCATAACTAAAACATCACTAACATGTCTTCAACATATATCCAAGTGCACAAGGCTCCATGATAACTGTACGGACAACCATACATAGAACATTGTTTGTTACTCTATCAGGAACACTGATGACACAAGCTATTGTAAAAGGGTAAAAGTACAAAGCTGTGTCACACATTTATAAAGGAAAAGGTCAACAACACACAAAATTTTTAACTTTAATGACATAAAAATAGCATTTATGTTTAAAATTTGGAGATGATGTAAACTAATGAAATGTGTAAAAGTGGATGAAGTTTATGGCTATAATTTTTTTAACTTTTTTTGAACAAGAATTCACATGGGTTTTAAATTTTTTAAGTCCATTTTTTACTTGCTAAAAAATGCTAAAAAATGAGGGTCTTGTCCGCACCAAAAAAGTATATGCAAATAATCTCTTTTTCCTTTGATTTCAAAATATGTCATAGATAAAATGTATAGCTAGTGCAGAAAAGAAGAAAAATTAGTTTTCAATGTATATTTTCTCTGTTATAACTACTCAAAGTCGAACATACCTGAAATCGACAGTTTTCATCTCGCGTCAAATTTCCCCTATCAAATCTATACCATTCAGAAAATAAATTACACACTCTTGAAGATAACTCTCTCCTCTAGTGTTAAATATAAATTTTCAATTTTTTTTATAAGCTTTACTATTTTTTTCTATTTTTGAAGCATCTTGTTCTCGAATGTTAAAATACCTACTTGTAGTATTTTGAAATTATAATATATTAGATCTAATTAAAATACTATAAAAATTATATGATGATAATCTTGATTCTGTGCTCTAAAAAAGGGTATTTTTATATTTGTAAAAAAATATCATTAAAAAGAGTAAGAGTTATTGAAACGTCATTTTTCTAAAATAATTTTATTTCTTTAGTAATTGTTATAAAACATGCATTTAATAGATATTTCCATTTGGAAAAGGTGAAGAACTTATCTAACTTAGCTATAATGAATCTAGCTAGACCATATGCTTGACAAAAAATAATTTTAGTTAGAAATACTCAAATTCAGCTGTTCTGATAAGTTGTCCTGAAACGTGACACAACTTTGTGCTTTTACCCATAACTGTCTGGACTAATAGTTAACCTTTTCAGCCATGATATCATGCTAATATCATGTCCATGCTTCATATAATGAAATATTATTGCATAAGACTTCCACGCATGCTACTTTCCATATGTTGTCATCAATGACAAACACAGAGTCAGTACTGGCCTGTTGGCAAATCTCCAACAATAAAAACTCAAGTGGATATGTGCTTAACAATTAGCATTTGAGGAGTTAAAGCAAAGGTTTTGTTCTATAGAAATGTCACTTCTTCCTAATTTACAAAAATAATTAGAAATACAAATTTATGCATCAGAGTATGCTCTAGAGAAGTCCTCATGCAACATGGCCATCCAATTTCACACCATAGTGGTACTTTTTTTTGATACAATGTGTAGGTATCCCACCTATGTCAAAGAGATAAATACCATTGTTCAAGCTTGTAAGAAATGGCAGAATTATATTCTGGTTGGGGAAACTGTCATCCACATGGATCACAAGCATTTTCAAAATTCACAAACACAAGGAATGTTGTAGAATGATAGACACCAAAGATGTACAACCTATCTTTAATAATTTCATCTCAATATTCCCCATAAGAAAGGGAGCACTAATAAAATACTAGATGATTTGAGTAGGCCTTTGATTGCTTCTATAAGCATCATGTTAGAATCATGTGGTCATAAAATGGAAACTTGGGCTCCTTTGTATGGTCATGATAATGAATTTTATGATATTTTCAATCATCTTGTAGAGAGTAAACATGTGAATGAAAAAGGTTGTCCATATTGTACAAGAATGTACCCAAACTATTAGTTTCTCTATGCTAGTCAATGGCACCCCTGGTGGCTTCTTTAAACCTGAAAAGGGTCTTAGACAGGGAGATTCTCTCTCCCCCTATCTTTTTATTATGGTGGCTGAAGTTCTTAGCAAGAATCTAACTATGCTTTCCTCCATGGGAAGAATAAAAGGTGTCAAACTTGCTTCTACTCTTCATCAGGTTGTGTTTGAGCAGTTTGTGGATGACACCTTCCTCTTTGGGTATTCTTCGGTGATTGAGGCTAGACAGTGGAAACAAATCTTGGAAAGTTATGCCTGGGCT
The DNA here is from genome assembly GCA_027943335.1 of Chamaecyparis obtusa. NCBI lineage: Eukaryota > Viridiplantae > Streptophyta > Pinopsida > Cupressales > Cupressaceae > Chamaecyparis > Chamaecyparis obtusa. Next base: position 254,160 of record BSBK01004755.1, on the reverse strand, counting down.
TTTGGACAGTGTATTAACTATCAAAAAAGCCAATTGTTCTTGTTCAATACTCCCATGGAGATACAAAACATAGTGCTTCAAATTCTGAGTTGTCAATCAGTTTCACTCCCCTCTACCTAGCTTGGCCTCACCCTCATGGTTAAAGAGGTGTCCCAGGATTTCTAGAACTCCATCCTAGAAAGAACCAAGAGGAAACTTGTTGGATGGAAAGGGAAGATACTTAACAATGCTAGTAAACTTCAGCTAGTGGCTTCCACTCTCTAGGGGATCCCAGTTTACTTCCTGTCCCTCTTCAAAATCAAAAGCAACATGCCAGACAAACTTGAGAGAATTCAGAGAAATTTCTTGTGGACTAGTTCTGAAGAAAAAAAGAGGATGTCTCTGGTCAATTGGGATACTATCTCCATCCCAAAAAGACTGGGTGGCCTGGGCCTAAGGAGAATTGGCTTGATGAATAGAGCCCTTACCACGAAACTGGCCTTGAAACTTATAGAAGGAAAAGTGGACTGGTGCAAGATAATGGAAGCTAAGTACCTCTGAGGACATCCCTAGGAGAGGATGTACCATGATAGTGACCTCCCAGGTGGCTCCAAACTCTGGGTGAACATCTACAAATGTAAAACCTTGCTGTCTAAAGGTGCTTTCTGGCAGCTTGGAAATGGGAGATCCATTAGATTCTAGAATGACTATTGGATCCTGAACTGCCCTAACCTTGGCTTTAGATTCAATCCTCTCATGGACTACCTCTCATCTATCCTTGGTAACAGAACCTCCAACTACACCGTGGGAAGGAATTGGAGAGATATACCTAATCTTGCAAGAGACAGACCAGACCTTCAATATCTGGCTAATGAGCTCATGGAAACCTTGAGAGATGTTAGAATCCTGGGTCTTGGTGGCCAAGAATCCATCGTCTGGGCCCCTACCCAAGATGGTACCTTCTCTGTCAAAAATGCTTACAACCTACTTCTGAAGGAATAGAATAATTCGGGGGACTGGAGAAAGGTGTGGATCCCTCAGCTCACACCAAAAATCAATTTCTTCTGGTAGACCCTTATGCATGGTAAAGTTCTAACCCAGGATAATCTTATAAAAAGGGGCTTCTCCATGGTGAACATGAGCGTCCTATGTAAAAAGGAGGAGGAAATGGTGAACCACCTATTTATACACTGTGATTATGCCACTAGCATCTAGCAAGAGGTGATTAGCAGATTGGGAATCTTGTGGGCTATGGGTAATGATGTGCATCAATTCACTTACTGGAGATCCCCCTCCAATCATCCCCTTCTCCAACTCCTTTGGTGAATGCTGCCCCCACACATCTGTTGGACAATTTGGAAGGAAAGGAACAATAGGATATTCAGGGAGGCTAGTAACTACTATGAGACTTGTCTCTATCTTGGTACCAATATCCTTTGTGAGAATGCTAGTACGGCTAAGTGGAAACTTCCCTCAACACCCCCCACTACCTAGGAAGTCAAAATAGCTGACAAATGGAACTTGCTAGCTAGGTTCGCCAAGTTCAACAATTCCAAGCTGATAGCTAGAAAAGCTACCAGATGGGCTGCCCCACTCAGAGGATGAACAAAATTAAACTTTGATGGGGCAGCTCATAACCTCACTTAGGGTGGGGAAGGTGTGGTAAGAGACCATAATGGCAGTTGCCTCTTGGCTTATGCAGTGCCGCTCAACAATTGCACTGTTAACCAAGTGGAGGGCATGGCTCTTCTATGGGGGATTAAATTTGCCATCCAAATGAACATCAGACTACTAGAAATTGAGGGGGATTCCAAAGTGGTGGTGGAGGCTATCAAAAGAAGATATAATGCAGGGTGGCAGGTTTGCTCCATTATGCTAGAAATCCATGAGATACTCAACAATTTCCAATGTATGATTATTGCCCACACGTACAGGGAGGGAAATGTGGTGGTAGATTTGATGGCTGCTATTAGCCTCAAGAAAACCAAACTTAACAATTGGAGGGTGGTTAGTGAACTGCGTAGGGTGACTCAACAACTTATCGGAGGGGAAATGAATGTTACTACTGATATTTAAACTAAGCCAAGCTATCATGTTTATTAAGAATCCTACTTGGATCATGTGCTAGTGTAAGAAGGTAATTTTTGTGATTATGAAAAGGAATTCCTAAAACCCCATAAAGAATCATAAATGTCTTTCAAGTGTGTGGAGAGATAGTTGTTCGCATCGGTGGGCTTCCTTGGCTAACAAGGACATTAAGTGCAGCCATGGCATTATTTCTAATTATGGCACTTGGAGATCCATTAGATATTGTAGTATGGAGCTCGAGTCCCAAAATTTCACCCAAGGCTAGCCTGTTGAGTATAACCATTTCTTGAAATGGCTAAATCAAAACAACTAGTTTTGTACTCTATGTTAAGAAGTTTGGCCCTTCAGTTTTTAGGAAATTCTGGTGCAGGAGAAGGAGAGTATCGACATGGGAGGCAACACTCTATGCATCAAACTAAATAAGATTGATGAGGCCTTCACCTCCGACCCTTTGGTGACCCACTATTGTAAAGAGAGCAGTATCTAGAGTTTTATGGAGCACATGAGAGGTGGACACAATGAGAAGATATCCAAATAGTTTATCTCATCTTGGAACACTAGGAAAGTTTCTATTGGAGGAATCCATTTTGATATTAATGAGGAGGTCATTGCTAAGGTGACTGGGCTCTCTATGAAAGGGAGAAAGTATAAAAAAACTAGTCAGATGCCTAACCCTACCAGCCTCAGCCAATTTTTCAGAGAGGGAGAGGAACCAGTTAAGAAGTCAGGGGGTTTCAACTTTGAAGTTCTTCTGGAGTTCTGGCCCAAGCTATGTCTCATCGTGATGAAGTATTTCACCCTAGAAGGTAAATTTACTATGTTCTACTATTACCACTTACCTTTTCTTAATCACATTAGAAATAGAGACTTAATATCCATTCCCTTTTACCTCCTGCATTCCATTGAAAGTAATATCTTGGATATTAGGGAAAACCCTGATAAAGCAATCCCTATTCTCCATCAGGGTCTCCTACTCTGTATTTACCATTTCCTTAAGGCTATATGCCCTTCGCCCCCACCCCCCCCGCTCATCTAAGAGGTAGTCTAGGAGGATTCCATGTTGAAAATTGACAATCCCACTCAATCCACCTCTCAATCTATCCAAGTCATCCAGGAGGTGGATCTTGTCCTGAATGATGGTAGAACCCACAAAAAATGTGTGAAAAATCCTTTCAATAGGAGGGAGGAGCATGAGGAGTCCCATGTCTCTGAATCTTTAGAGACTAAATATCAAAAGGAGTCTGACAGTACTCCTAAGACTGAATAAAATCCAAAAATACAAAGGATTTTGGAGAGCCAGGTCAAGCTAAAGGTTGACTTAAGTGGCCTGGGTCGCCGTTGGTCCCAAAAAATTGTGAAGAAGTAGTGTAAAACCAAAATCTTGGAAACATTCTCCAAAGAAAAGTCCCTATTGGAAAATGACTCCCATTCCACTGAGTCCATGAAGGGATCCTATGATGACCACATGAGTCTGAATAGGACTAGTAATACCCCCCCTCTCAACCCTCAACAAACCATGGAGACTACCTGTAGCCCTACCCCACCTCTGGCTAACCCTCATGATCACCAGACCAAGCCCCCCACTACTAAGCACCACCCCAGGTTTCTAGATGACAATGATAGGCTTAAGGGCACCCTCAAGCTAAGGTTTTTTGGATTGGACAAAGATATTGCTGACATCAAGTAGGACATGTAGGAACTCAAGCATCACATTTTGATGACTAACAAATTTTCTCTTAAGGTCATGCATGCTTCGGCTATGACCCTCTACATTGTGTAAGAAAAATTGGTTGGCAACAAACTAGAGGTGGATGATGACAATAAGGACCTCTTCCTCTTCCTGTAGGAGGAGTGGGCTAGGATCTTGATGTCCAAACATCTGGGTGGAAAAAATTAGTTGTTTTTGCTCATGAGGTTCTTATTTTTGTTTGGGCATGGCCCTAAGTTCTACGTTTTGGGTTCCTTTTTTAAGGTTATTTTGCCTAGTCCTTGGTATAGCCCTATGTAGCTTATAACTAGTACTTTAATTATGTTGGCATTTATTACATTATCTAGTTTAGTAAACTATCAGACAATTTATCAAATCTGGTATTCAGTTAGATGGTTTCACAACCGAATTCTCCTCCTACATATGCTTGTAACATTGCAAAGTTTAATGTATTGAATTCATCAAAACATATTCTTTATCACTGCAAAATTTGGTATCAGAGCTATAGAAAGGAAAATGTAGAGAGGCTGCATGTGCTATGTGGTTCTGTCTATGATCTTTATGCATGGTTTGAAGTGGTCTTCATCCCATGTGTCTCTGTGTTCAAGTGCCATGTAACATAGTGTTAAGGGCTACCATAGGATATTGAATGATGAAGCGACTATAGGTGATTTTCATCGGTGAAGTAATCTTGTACCAGCCACTGTGAATAGAGTGCACTACTAGAGCATTTAATTTCCTAAAAAAAAAACTCTCAATGGAGTGCTGCTATTGCTAATAGACAATTCTGCATTGAAAACTTTGAAAGCCGATAAATACCACAGTAAATGGTATTGATAAGGTGATGATAATATTTGATTGTGCATTATTGTGAAATCCTTCTATATTACTGCACTCTCAGTTCATGAGAAAGGACTAGATTTAAGTCGTGTTGATTTATTCTAGCACATGTGTTTAAAGGTTCAAATGTGAAATATATTTGACATCCTGGCCTTGAACTACAAGTCCTCTATTTTTTCAGCTTCCCATGGCATCTGGACTTTCCTTCTTGCGCCATTCACATTAGCTTTCCTGATGATTATTGTTTTTTCCATGACGCTACATTGCAAGTTGACTTTATTTTTTGGGCAAAATAGAAATTGAAATCTGATTTGCACATCGCTTTATTCTGGTGGCCTATCTAGTGTTCTATCTCTCCATATGTCAGGGCCTCCATTTTTTAATGCCAAATTTCCCATGGATCAACCTGTGTTTTACATGACTCAACCTACAACATTTACAGTAGCATAAGGAATCTAGTGAAGGATATAACAGATAAGCATTCGATCATCTTGATTCACCACTGGAGGAAATTTATACACGGTAGATCAGTTATATAGGAGTTAATGAATTTACAAAGGAGCGAGGTGATGCAGTTCAAAAATTGTTAAACTCTTCATGGTAGCTCTTCTTGGCAGCGACTTAACATTTTCTCCAGTGCAAATATAAAAGGTATCATTTATTTCAACATTTTTGATAACATTGCGAATATAACAACGTGTCATTTGAAAGGACCTAAGACTTCAAATAGAGTTGAGGATAGTATTTATATGTCTCCAATGGAAGCTTTTAAGTATTGGTTTCTTGATGGAGTGATTGATCAAGAGTTTATTGTACCTATTACTTTTCCATCAGAGATTGCAGTGCATCCTCTAGACAAGGGAAAATTGAATGAACAATCTAATGAAGGCAGTGTTGTCATTAAAGATGAAAATTCAACAGATGATGAGTGTGTTATTGATGATTCTTGTGGGGGTCATAATAATTTTGTTTTAGGGCTTGGTCATGCTAATTTTTCTTTAGTAATTTGAGCCTTCCTTCTAGAGGTTGGCGACATTGGAAGATGGAGGATTTCCATCATCTCAAGTCAGCTTCTCGCTTTGAGATGGTGTTCTGCATGAGAAGCATTTTTGGCATGTTTTGGTTTTCAATTTTGTTTAGCTTTCTAATGCTAACAAGTTTTCAAAATGCATGTCTTTTGAAGATTCATTTTGAAGACAGGTTTGGGACTTGATTTTGTGCTTAGTATGGATTGTTGTCCAGTGAGCTTTAGAGTATATGATCGAGAATTATACCCTTTCATGGTCACTAGACAATGATAGAGATCTATCACATCTCTTAGGGATCATTGTTGCATAATTCAAGACTGTGATTTGAGAGTTTGGGACTGAGAACTTAAGAACACAACTCAAAGCTGCACCTTTTCGAGGGTCACAAGATAGCTTGATGGAGCCTTGCATGATTCAGGATTTGCAACTTCAAAATGAAGATTTTCTCAATATATGTATTCATATTATGTAATTAGCATGTTTTGTTATGTAAGCCTTAAGGGGCGGATCCCTAGGGCAAATAGTTTTTTTTATGTTTAGGATCAATGTAATAAGGGGGGGGGGGGGGAATGTTGGTGTTTATTACATTATCTAGTTTAGTAAATTGTCAGACACTTTATCAAATCTGGTATTCGGTTAGTTGGTTTCACAACTGAATTCTCCTCCAACATATACTTGTAACACTGCAAAGTTTAATGTATTGAATTCATCGAAACATCTTCTTTATCACTCCAACAAATTGCTACTATTCCCTTTAGATACTCTGGTTTAATCTTTTTGAAAGGAACTATCACGTTTATTTTTTATAGAGGTAGATTAGACCTTGTTCTTTATGCTGATAAACTGCCATTAAAATGCTTATGACTAGTGCTATTACTATGATGTTAATGTGCCTCTAGTCCTTATGTTCCTCGAGCCAGCACCCTTTTTGTTGCTTTTTCTATCAAAAACATGTGAATGATTTCTATTTGCAAGATGGAATGCTTTTCCACCTTAGCCAAATATATGTGCGCCCAATGCAAAATGCAAGAACATGATATGGTAAGCTCACTATAACAAGGTTGTAGGTTATTTCAGAATAGGTAAGACTACTGCTACACTCTAAATATATTTTTATTGACTAAAAATGAAGAATGATGCAATTTCATACATTCAATCTTGTACAACATGTGCTATTGCAGAGCCTACAAATCATAAATTAGGCTTATATTTACCACTTCCTATTCCTGAAAAAACTTGCCACTTAGTTTTTGTGAATTTTATGTCTAGCCTTCCTACAACTAGATGGGTTCATGTTTGAGTGAATGTTGCGGTAGATAGATTTTCAAAAATGGCAATAATGGTAGCTTGTGAAAAGGTAATTTATTCAAAGGACAGTGAAAACCTCTTTCGTGAGAATGATTGGGTTCATTTTCCAGTCTTCCAAACAATATTATTTCAAATAGGGATAGTAGATTTCCCAACAAGTTCAATCTTCACTATGGGCGAACATGGACACAAAATTAAAAAGATCTACTACATTTCACCCTCAAATAGATGAGAGAAAAAGGTGGTAAATAGAATGATCATCCAAATTCTACTAATGTATCAATTAAAACATCCCCACACATGGGATGAAAGTCTTCAATATGTTTAGCATAGCCATAATAGGAAAATTCATAGTTTTCTAGGTTACAAACCATTTGAATTTTGTCTTGATTATGAGCTATTGGCACCCACTAAGGTTACCATACCAATCATTCAATCTTTTTCGGTTCCATGTGTGGATAAGGAGGAAGAAAAGGCCATGAGGTTTATTGACAAAATCCATCACCTGCAACAAAAAGTTCATGAAATCTTGGAATACACCAATAGGAAATATAAGGAGAGGCATGATGAGCATCAAACCCCTCACAATTTTCAAATCAGGGATAAGATGTGGTTGCATATTGAAAAGGAGTGATTGCAAGGTCCCAAAAAGAAGCTTCATCCTCTTCATTATTGTCCATATAATATTATCAAGAAAGTTGGTGATAATATATTTGTGCTCACCTTGCCCTCATTTTTGGGTATTCATCTAGTCTTCAATGTAGAACTGTTGAAGTCTTATTTTCTTCCACTATTAGATGTTGCTAATGTTGCTGAGGAAATTAGAGATACACAATTGAATTTGGAAGTTAATGCTCTACTACAAAGTGATAACGTTATTAAGGCTATTGTTAAATTTATTCAACAACAAAACATTCATCTATAGTGAGTGGTTCAAGCCAGTTAGTTTTATCATCATGGTAAGCAGCTTACTCAAGAATAGATTCAACTTCATTTCCCTCACCTACTATAGACTATTGATGCAATGGGTCCCATCACCTTAAAAGGGGGGATGAATGATTAGAAAATAATATAGGAGTGTCAAGATGGTATGGGGACAAGAAGTAATGGAAAATATCAAAAATATAAATTTTTCAATATTTTCTAGCTTTTAGTAAATGGCATTTTTGGAGGTTTTCAGGAAACCTTTAGTCTTTGAAACTTTGGATAGTCCCTTATTAGTATTTCCATAGGAAGACTCATAAGGGATTAAAAGTTTGACTCTTGAAAAAATATTCAATGGTGAAAACAATTCATAGTTTTGAGCCCCGAGTGAAAAGTTAAGGCTTTTCAAAGTTAGACTAAAATTGTATGTAGTATTATGACATTTTTTCTATATTTTTGGTATTTATTTTGTAATAAATATTCTAGACTTTTCATTTTCAATTCTAAGGGGATTATGGTGACCCTTGGGATCTCATAAACATTTTAGGAACAAATTTTCCAATGAAATGCAATCATTTTTGGCTTCCATCTATTCTTGTCGAATTTGTTGTTCTTGTAATAGGTTTTTCAATACCGCAAGTTATTTACCCAGCAATATTGTATTCCAAAACCATAATTCAAATCAAATGAGTTGTCTATTAGATTTCACCTCAATTTAAAATAAAACACAAGCATTTTGCCTCGTCAAATTAGTTAGTCAAGATGACACTATTGTATTATTTTTTGCCATATGAATTTGGACCATTAATATAACATTATAATGAGTTGTGTATTGAATTCGATTCAATCTAAAATTAAACACAACCATTTTTTCCGATCAAAAGTGTCAGTCAAGATTATGTCATACATAGATTTATTAGTATTTCCATACTAATTTGAATGATAAATATAATAACATAATGAATTGTATATTGCACTTGATCTTAATCTAAAACACAACACAACCATTTTGTCTGGTCAAATGAGTTAGGCAAGATCACAAATTCATATTGGCTATGCCATATGAATTTAGACCATGAAGATAGTGTTATAATAATTGAAAATTGAATTTTATCTCAACTGCCAACAAAAAAACACAACCATTTTTTGTGGTCAACTGAGTTAGGCAATATCACACATTTGCATTAGCTTTTCCATATTGATTTGGACCATAAATATAGTATTGTAATGAGTTGAATATTGAATTTGATCTCAAGCTAAAAAAAATATATCTATTTTGTCTTGTCAAATGAATTAATTTAAATCACACAACTTTTACCATATAAATATAATATCATGATATGTTGAATATTGACTTTGAAGTAAATCTAAAAACTCAAATAAATTAGGCAAGATCACAAATTTATATTAGATTTACAATATGAATTAAATCATAAAAATAATGTTATAATAATTGAAAATTGAACTTTATCTCAACTTAGAAAAAACAACCATTTGCTATGGTCAAATAAGTTAAGCAATATCACACATTTCCATTAGCTTTTCCATATTGATTTTGACCCTAAGTATAGCATTCTGATGAGTTGAATATTGAATTCGATCTCAAGCCAAAAAAAAAATATAACCATTTTGTCTTGTGAAATGAATTAATTTAGGCCACACAGCTTATCATCATATTAATGAATATTGAATTCGAAGTAAATCTAAGAACAAAGCACATCCATTTTACCGCACCAAATAATTCGATCAAGATCACGCAGTTGTATAACTTTTCCTGCATATATTTGGACCCATATATGAGTTAACATATTGAATATCATTCTTGAATGAAACGCAACCATTTTGTCCGATCGATACAGTCAGTAAAGATCACGGAATGCGCAGCTAGAAGCAAGTTTAAACACGGAATAACACAAGAATTGCCAAAGGGCGGCGCAAATTCAATAAAACTAAAGTGTATCGAAACCGACGCGTAGACTTTTTATTTTGTTCTCTTTGCCGAGAGTATCTAGCAATGGACTCCAAGACGTGTACGTAATTGCAAAATCTTCATCCAATACCTATATATAGCAGCGCACGAAGCTAGAAGCTCAATATCGTTGTAATTCACTTCAATCTCTGCTTCTTCAAAATTACAATGGCATACTTTAGGCTTTCTTTAATATTGGTTTTATTAGTGGCCACAATAAGTGCAGATCCAGATGCACTGCAGGATTTCTGCGTAGCAGACACTTCTTCTTCCACAGTTTTTATGAATGGGCTGCCTTGCATAAATTCCAGCGAAGCTTCAGCAAACCATTTTACTACATCGATTTTGAGCAGCGAGGGAAACACATCGGCCAATATATTCGGATTGAGTGTGATTTCCACAACAGCAGACGTTCTGCCCGGCATAAACACACTGGGGATAATAATAGCACGAGTAGATCTGGCAGTGGGAGGAATGCTTCCTCCTCATTTACACCCACGAGCCACTTAAATAGTCTACGTTTTGGAAGGAAAACTCAATGTTGGGTTTGTGGACACGAATAACAAGCTTTTCTCTGTAGAAATCAAAACAGGCGATGTTTTTGTGTTCCCCAAGGCCCTCGTGCACTATGCTCAGAACATAGGAAAGACCCCTGTCTCTCTTATAACGGCTCTCAACAGTCAAAATCCGGGTATTCAAACCATTCCTTTGCCCACTTTTGCCTCAGATCCAGCAATTTCAAGCAGTGTTTTGGCCAAGTCATTCCAGATCGATGTTGCAGAGGTGGAGACAATCAGGGAAAAGCTTCGTGGCAGCTGAAAATTTGATTCAGTGTTACGAAATTCTTGTCGTTTTGTTTACGTTTGACATGATTCTTAGTTATCATTATAGAAGGCTATAGTTTAAACTTAGTTTTTATTTATTGTTGACTACTCCTTGCTGGTCACTTTCACAAATAATTCTATACATGTATGCAAAAATATTATGAGCGTTATACCCAATAATTTTAGTGCCAATATTTTTAATTATTTCTTACAATCTATTAATTGTCCATATACTTAAGTATCGAGTGGTTTTCCTATTTTATTTGTTTCAAATTTTTAATGGAAATGGTCTGATCTTGCTTTGATTATTTTTTAAATCATTGGTTTATATGAATTTTAACAGAGTATTATTAGAGTCTAACCTAGGAAAAGTATTCAATATATTCATACCTATTTCTGAATTTTTGTTTTAATATATTAAAATAATTTTTGTAGATTAATATTTAAAAATTGTTGATATTGTCATGATGTGATGGTTAATTTGTCATTATTGATAAATGTTAATAATCAATTATTAATTAATTAAACAGGAATATTTTTCTATTAAAATATTGTAATAATAAAAAAATAGCATTATTCAAATCAATTAAAAATTTAAATCTTATTAAGTGTAATAAAAAAATTAGAAAAGAAATATAAATGAAATAAAATATTATTTTATCAAAATCAATAAATTTAAATCAGTTATCTATTAAATTTTTACTAAATAAATATGAATTTAGAACTTGAATAAAATAATATAATGAGTTGTATATTAAATTTGATCTCAACCTAAAACTAAACACAACCATTTTGTCCAATCAAATGAGTCATTCAGGATCACATTGTTGTATTTGTTTTTGCTATATGAACTTCCCCGATGATAAAATATAGTGATGATGATTAGAAAGGAATCCAAGAGTGTCCAAATGGTATGGGAATAAGAAATAAGGAAAAATATCTAAAATATAACTTTTTTATATTTTCTGGGTTTTAGTACAAATGACATTTTTAGAAGTCTTCGGAGCATTTTCAGCCTTTGAAAATTTGGATAGTCCCTTATGAGTCTTTTTGTAGGTAGGCTCATTAGGGACTAAAACTAGAGCTCTTGGAGATCTTTCCAATGGTGACAATAATTTGAAATTTTGAGCCTTGAGAAAATGGTTATGGCTTTTCAAAGTTAGACTAAAATTGTATATAGTATTTTGACATTTTTAAAGCTTTTGGTTTTTATTTTGTAATAAATATTCTAGAATATTCATTTTCAATTCTAAGGGGACTCTGGTAACCCTTGGGATCTCATAAACATTGTATAAATATATTTTTGAATGAAATGGAATCACTTTTGGCTTAAACCTAGTCTTGTCAAATTTATTGTTCTTGTAACAAGGTTTTCAATAATGCATGCTATACACCAAGTATTGTATTCTGAAACCATAATTAAGATAAGTGGTATTAGAGATTTTTTTCTCTTGCATGTCTCATTGCACAATCAAATTAATAGAGGTTTGGGTGGAAAACAAGCGATCCTTCATAATACCTGACTTTGAGATGTAGACAATTGCATATGGAAAGACAAATTTATGAAATGGAAGAACCATTTGAAATATTGATGGAAGAAGTACTAAATAAGAACTCTGAGGAAATGATGGATGAAATTTCTCAAATTCTTGATAATTAAGGTTCATGAACGAATATCACAAATTCCACATTTGGTAGATACACCCCATTCAAAGTGCAATTTAAGTTCTTGAAAAAAATGATGTAGATATTGTTGATGACTCGTTATCCAAGCTAGAAATATATTTTTATTAACAACGTCTTAGATGTATAAAAATCACCTTTTCCCTCCTCAAAGTTGAGACTCAGGTAAAACTGACATGAGAAATTAAACTGACAATCCGAGAAACCCAAGATGGAAAATAATTTAATATTTTTGATAGATAACCCACATGAAGAGACTTTTTAGAACACATAAAGGAGGTGTATTTCCCTAAGGATACCAATGAACAAAAAAATATGCACTGGAAATTTATCTGACAAGAGAAGTACCAATGAGTTTAGGAGTATAACAACATGTTTCATGCTCTCACAACAAAAATTTGTATTAGAGACTTGATGAAACATCAGAGTGATGTTCATAGGTATATCTAAACTGTGATGGAATTCCTTAATATAGAGACTTTATCTTGTGCTTTCAAGTATGCTTCAAAGATTGAGGATAAATTGAAGGAAAGAGGGAGAATGGGTAAATTCATGAACAAAAAATGGAAAGGTGAAAGCAAAAAACCTATAGGGAAACAAACAGCCAAAGAGTCATTTCCTAGTTTACCAATAAAGAAGGTATGAGGTGTAAAGAAAATAGAACAAGATATAGGTATGTCATGTTAATCTCATAGAATTCCCCCTCATAATACAAAATCTTGGAGAACTATAACAGATTTAATGATGAAAACACATCAAGAAAATGTTCAGCCTAACATGATAGATTCTTGTAAATAAAAAGACAATGAAAAGGTCATTGAGGTTGAACATATGCTATAGTACCCAATACAAAAATAATACGCTATAAAGATGATGAAAAACTGTTCGATTCACATATGTGATAAGAGGAAAGGCCCTACACTATATTTTTTATACTAGTAACCAAAACAACTTAATATCTATTGAGATTATAAAAATTTGAATTAAAAAAAAATACACCCACAAACCTACTTCATGGAATGGGTAAGTCAAGGGAAAGATATTCAAGTAAACAAGAAATGTCATCTCCAATATTCCATCAGACCCTTCAAAGATGAGTTAATTTTTGATATAGCTCCTCTTGATGTTTTTGATGTTTTGATGGGAAAACCATACATGTGTTAGTGTCATTGTCTATATGATTCTAGGTCATGTAGTGTGACAATCAAATTTGGTGAACATAAGTACTAGATACTAGAGATAATTCATGCACACTCTATATTGTTTATAAGTGTTAAAAAATGTAGAAGACTAATTGCCTAAACTGGAATATTCAAGTATTATTGATGATTCATCCTAAGGAAGAAATAAAACCATTATGAAATTCCCATACCATTGTAAACACCATAGAAAATAAACAAAGATCAATGGATCAAATTTTGACAAAATATCAAAATATATTTGAGTTACCAACTGAGGTACCCTCACATTGCCAAGTTAGACATTCTATTGATATTGATTTGATACAAAGAAAGTTCCATCAAGCCAAATGGAATAGTGTACAAGAGGTTAACACTAGAAAATGACGAAATCAAAATACAGATAAAATATTTGTTTTAGAGAGGACATATATGTGAAAGTGCATCACCTTGTGGTAGATGGGCAATTGTTCTTGCAAAGAAAACAAATGGATCATGGAGACTTTTTTAGTGACTATTCGACATTTAATAAAATTATTCTGGACAAAAATATTGAATTCCTTGGATAGATGATCTTTTGGGCTAGCTTGAAGGGGATAAATTCTTCACCAAAGTTGATATGAAATCTGGGTACTAGTTAAGCATCAATTAACCCAGTATATGTCTACAAGACTAAGTTTAAATTTAAGGAGGGATTGTTTGAATTTTAGTAAAGGCTTTTGGCCTAATGAATGCCCTATCCATATTTGTGAGGATGATGAATGATGTACTTGGTCCATTCACTAATTCTTTTGTAGTGGTATACGACAATGACATACTCATCTTCACCAAAACCTGGGAAGAGCATCTGCAACATGTGGAGGAACTACTTTCAACCTTGCAAGACAATGGACTCTATGAAAATAAAGAAAAGTTGTCTTTTGGTATGTAGAGTATTAAATATGTGGCATATATCATTGATGTAAAGGGTGTTCATGTTGATCCTAAAAAAATACAAGTGATTAAAGATTTTCCTTCTCCTAGAGAAAGATCATAGAGTTAAGTATTCCTAGGGTTGGAAATTTTTAATCATAGGTTTGTGTTTGGATTTTAACATTTGTCATGGCCTTTAAATAAGTCACTACATGGAGTAGTGCAAGAAAAAATCAAGTGGATAGGTGCTAAAAAAAAGCATTCAAGGAGTTAAAACAAAGGTTCTATAATGAAATAATGTTATTTATTCCTAGTTTAGAAAAATCATTAGAAATAAAAATTGATACATTAGAGTGTTCTTTAGAGAAGTCTTTATGCAACATGGCCATCCACTTGCATTCCATAGTGGTACATTTTATGATACAATGTGTAGGTATCCCACTTATGACAAGGAGATATATACCATTATTCAAGCTTGTAAGAAATAGAAGTAAATTTATATTTTTGGTAGGGAAACTGTCATGCACATGAATCACAAGCCTTTTCAAATTTCATAAACATAAGGAAAGTTGTAGAATGATAGACACCAAAGATGGTCAACCTATCTTTAATAATTTTATATCAATATTCACCATAACAAAGGAAGCACTAATAAAGTAGTAGATTGTTTGAGTAGGCTTCTGATTGCTACTATAAGTATCATGTTAGAACCATGTGGTCAGAAAATGGAAAATTGGGCTCCTTTTTATGGTCATGATAATGAATTTTCTGATATTTACAATCAACTTATGGAGGGTAAAAATGTGAATGATTTCTATTTGAAATATTGAATTCTTTCCCACCTTAGCCAAATCTATGTGTTCCTGATGAAAACTGCAAGAGCATGATATGGGAAGCTCACAATAACAAGGTTGTAGGTTATTTCAAAATAGGTAAGACTACTACTATACTCCAAATATATTATTATTGGCCAAAAATGAAGAATGATGTAATTTCAATACATTAAAGCTTGTACAACATGTGGTATTGCAAAGCCTACAACTCATAAATTAGGCTTATATTTACCACTTCCTATTTTTGAAAAACCTTGGCACTCAGCTTCTATGAATTTTATGTCTGATCTTCCTACCACTAGGCAGGGGCATGTTTGAATGTATGTTGCGGTAGATAGATTTTAAAGAATAGAAATAATGGTAGCTTGTAAAAAGAAATTTTTTGTAAAGGAAAAGTTGAAAATCTCTTCAGTGAGAATGTTTGGGTTCATTTTGTAGTCTTCCAAACAACATAATTTCAGATAGGAATAGTACATTTCCCAACAAGTTCTAGTCTTCACTATGGTTGAAGATGGACATCAAATTAAAAGGGTGTACTACATTCCACCCTCAAATAGATGACCAGAAAAAGGTGGTAAATAGAATGATCATCCAAATTATACTAATGCATCAATTAAAACATCCCCACACATGGTATGAAAGTCTTCCATATCTTTAGCATGCATATGTATAATAGGGAATTAACAGTTTGACAAGTCATGCAACCCATTTGATTTTTGTCTTGGTTATGATCCATTAGAGCCCATTAATGTTACCTTACCAATCATTCAACCTTAGTTAGTTTCATGTGTGGATAAGGAGTAAGACAAGACAATGAGGTTTATTGACAAAATGCATCACTTGCAACAACAAGTTAATGAAATCTTGGAATAAGCTAATAGGAGATATAAGGAGAGAGATGATGAGCATCAAACCCCTCAAAATTTTCAAATCAGGGATAAGGTGTGGTTGTATATTCATAATGATAGATTGCAAGGTCCCAATAAGAAGCTTCATCCTCTTCATTATGATCCATAAAAGATTATCAAGAATGTTGGTGATAATGCATTTGTGCTCAACTTGCCCTCATTTTTGGCTATTTATCTAGTCTTCAATGTGGAACTGTTGAAGCCTTATTTTCCTTCACTATTATATGTTGCTAATGTTGCTACAGAAAATAGTGATACAAAATTAAATCTTGAAGTTAATGCTCTACTACAAACTGATCAAGTTATTAAGGATATTGTTGAATTTTTTCAACAACAAAACATTCATCTATATTGAGTAGTTCAAGCCAATCAGTTTGCTCATTAGGGTAAGTGACTTACTCGAGAATAGATTCAACTTCTTTTCCCTCATCTCCTATGGAGTGTTGCTGCAATGGGGCCCATTTCCTTAGAAGGGGGGATGAATGATTAGAAAATAATACGTGAGTGTCAAGATGGTATGGGCACAAGCAATGACGGAAATATCAAAAATATAATTTTTTCAATATTTTCTAGCTTTTAGTAAATGACATTTTTGGAGGTTTTCAGAGAATTTTCAGTCATCAAAACTTTGGATGGTCCCTTATGAGTGTTTCCATAGGAAGGCTCATAAGGGATTAAAACTTGATCTCTTGAATTTTTTTTCTAATGGTGAAAATAGTTCACAGTTTTGAGCCCTGAGTGAAAAGTTAAGGCTTTTCAAAGTTAAACTAAAATTATATATGTCATTTTGAAATTTTTGATACATTTTTGGTATTTATTTTGTAACAAATATTCTAGATTGTTCATTTTCAATTCTAAAGGGATTATAGTTACCCTTTTGATCTCATAAACATTTTACAAACAAATTTTTGAATGGAATGGAATATCTTTTAACTTGCATCTACTCTTGTTGAATTTGTTGTTCTTGTAACAAGTTTGTCAATACTGCTGGCATTATATTCCAAAACCATAATTCAGATCAAATGAGTCATGTATTAAATTTCATCTCAATCTAAAATGAAATACAATAGTTTTGTGTGAAATTCTGGTGGAAGACCAATATCAAGGGTACTGCTATGTTCAGAATAGCCTGAAAGCTTGAAATTATCTGTAGGGAGGTTAAAGGATGGAGCAAACATAACTTTGGTGACTTTCGTAAAGAAAAGATGGAACTGTCTGGAACCTGAGATTCCCTCAAGGTGCAATTGACTACTGGTAACTTCCCTCCCCAGGTCCAGGCCGAGGAGGAGTCGACTAGGAATAAGTGGCAAGAAACCTTGAAAAGAGAAGAAATCTACTAGAAGCAGATATCCCATGTCCAGTGGCTTACTGAAGGAGACAGGAACACGGCCTTCTTTCATAGGTCTACCAGCATCCATAAAAGAATAAATATAATTGCTGCTATTAAGGAGGAAGAAGGGAATGAAGTCAAGGAAAATGATAAGATCAACCTGGTGGTGGTCAACTACTTCAAGTAGTTGTATTCTAATGTGGGTCCTATCTACCCAGACAACATCCAAAATCAACTCCTCGACCACATCCAAAGTGCTATAACGATTAGTGACAATAACATGCTCACGGAGCGGGTCTCTGATGAAGAGGTTAGGAAGGCAATTTTTTCTATGGGAGCTTATAAAGCTCCAGGTCTGGATGACTTTCCTTCGGTGTTCTTTCAGGAGTATTGGGACATTGTGGGGACTGATGTTATTCGGGGGGCCAAAGACTTTTTCAGGATGGGTTACATCCTCAGGCAACATAATCAAACCTACATTGTGTTGGTTCCTAAGCATGACAATCCTACCACTATGATGGATTTCAGGCCCATCAGCCTATGCAATACTTTTTATAAGATCCTCACCAAGATCCTAGTGGACAGAATCAAGCCTTTGCTGGACAAGATTATAAGCACTACTCAGAAAGGCTTCATGCCAGGAAGATAGATCCTAGATGCGGCCATAGCCACCCATGAAATAATCCACTCTATGGACAAAAGAAAAGTTCCAGGTATGGCTTTTAAACTGGATATCTCCAAAGCTTATGACAAAGTTAATTGGTCCTTTCTGATTAAAATTCTTGCTAAAATGAGGTTTAATGAGAAGGTCATCTAGATCATACAAGAATGTACTCAAACTGCCAGCCTTTCTATTTTGGTGAATGGAGCCCTTGGTAGTTATTTTAAACCTGAGAAGGGTCTTAGACAAGGGGACCCCCTCCCCTTACCTTTTTATTATGGTGGCTGATGTGATTAGTAGGAACCTTTGTATGTTGTCTACCATGGGGAGAATAATGGGCATCAAACCTACCTCCACTAGTCCTTAGGTGGTTTTAGAATAGTTTGTGGATGACACATTCCTCTTTGGTTATTCCTCAGTTATTGAGGCCAGGTAGTGGAAACAAATTTTGGAAAGTTACGCTTGGGCTTTAGGGAAGTGCATCAACTATCAGAAGAGAAGGTTGTTCTTCTCCAAAACCCCCATAGAGATACAAAATAAGGTGCTTCAAATTATGGGTTGTCTGGTGGCCTCTCTCCCTTCTACTTATCTTGGCCTCCCCCTTACTGTTAAAGAGGTGTCCCAAGATTTTTGGAATTCCATCCTGGAAAGAACCCAGAAGAAACTTGCTCGCTGGAAGGGGAAATTTCTAAGCAATGCTGGTAAGTTGCAACTCATGGTGTCCACTCTCCAAGGAATCCCTGTCTACTTCCTTTCTCTATTTAAAATCAGAGGCTACATGGTAGACAAACTTGAAAAGATACAAAGAACTTTTCTGTGGGTAGGATCTAAAGAAAAAAAGAGGATGTCTCTGGTGAATTGGGATATTGTCTACCACCCAAAGAGAATGGGTGGCCTGGGGTTAAGGAAAATTGGGCTAATGAATAAAGCCCTTACCATGAAAGTGGCCTGGAAGCTTATAGAAGGAAGGGCGGATTGGTGCAGACTTATGGAAGCCAAGTACCTCCAAGGACACCCCTATAAGAGAATGTTCCAAGATGGAAACCTTCCTAGTGGCTCCAAACTATGGACGAACATATGCAAATGTAGGACCCTTCTCTCTAAAGGTGTTCTCTGGAAAATTGAAAATGGAAGATCCATCAGGTTTTGGAATGACAACTAGATAGAGAACCAACCTAATTTAGGCTACAATTTCAAACCTCTTATGGATCACCTCAGACCTATCCTAGGTAACAGAGCTTCAAACTATATCACTGGTAGGGTTTGGGAGGACATTCCTAATTGGTCAAGGAATAGACCAGATCTGCAACACTCAGCCAAGGATCTCATGGAAATTACAACTAAGGTTAGAATCTCTGGTATTGAGGACTCAATTATCTGGGCCCCCACCCAGGCTGGTACTTTCTCTATCAAATCAGCTTATAATATGCTTTTGAAGGAGGTGGGTAACCCGCAGGACTGGAAGAAGGTGTGGATTCCCCAACTCACCCCCAAAATTAACTTCTTCTGGTGGACATTAATGCATGGTAAGGTCCTAACCCAAGATAACCTAATAAAGAGGGGCATCCCCATCATGAATAGATGTATTCTATGTAAGAAGGAAGAGGAAATAGTGAACCACTTGTTCATCCACTGCAACTATGCGTCCAGTTTATGGCAAGGAGTTATAGGCAAGTTAGGTATCCCATGGGCCCTGGACAGAGAAGTGCATTAATTTAATAATTGGAGAGCCCCCTCAAATCACCCCCTTCTCTAGCTCCTCTGGCATATGCTACCCCCCACATCTACTAGGCCATTTGGAAGGAGGGGAACAATAGGATTTTTAGAGAGGAGAGTATCAATCCCGACACTTGCCTCCACATTGGAACTAAGCTCTTATGCGAAAATGTCAGCATGGCCAAATGGAAGCTCCCTCCTTACCCTCCTGTTGCTTGGGAAGTGAGTTTTTCTGATAGGTGGAAAATCCTTGTCAGGTTCTCTAGGTTTGATGATGCTAAAAAGATAGCTAGAAAAGCCACCAAATGGGTGGCCCCCCCCAGAGGATGGATTAAATTAAATTTTGACGGGGCAGAAAATAATATAAGCCAAGGTGGGGGTGGCATTCTGAGAGATCACAGGGCTGACTGCCTACTGGCCTATGCTGGTCCTATCAACAACAACATAGTCACCCAAGCGGAAGGAATGGCTCTTCTCTAGGGGATTGAATTTGCAAAACATTTTAATGTCAGGTAGCTGACAATTGAGGGGGATTCCATGGTGGTGGTTGAGGCTATCAAAAGTGGTGCTAGTGCGGGGTGGCGAGCTAAACCTATCATTAGGGAGATTGGTGAGCTGATGAATAGCTTCCAGAGCACCACTATAACTCACACATACAGGGAAGGGAATTCTATTGCTGACTCAATGGAAACAATGGGTCTAAGGCAAGCTAAACTCAACAATTGGAGGGCGGTTTTTGATTTACCTCTGGTGACTCAACAAATCATTGGGGGAGAAATGACTATCAAAGTTTAAATGTGCCACATTATTTTATTCATTGTGAATCCTCACTGGCTCACATGCTGGCATGTACTGATGATTTTTGTGATTATGGAAAAGAGAACCCATTTTCCCATAAAGAATCATAATTACCCTTTAAATGTGTGGAGTAGACGCTATCTGAATCAGAGGGCTTACTTGGCCAAAGAGGACACAAAGTGTATCCTTGGTATTATAACTATTAATGGCACTTGGAGATCCGTTGGATGTGGTGGTACCGAGCGCATTTCCCAAAACTTTTCCCAAAGCCTACATTTTAAGTTATATTCAAAAAGATTTTGTAATTGCAAAGGGTTTATCAATTTTCACAGAGATACTCAGCTCTGTGATTATCAGCTTATTCTGGTGAAGGAGGAGCTAAATTTTGAAATGGGAGGCAACACTCTCCACATTGAGTCTGATAAAATTGATGAGATCTTCCCTCAGATGGGCTGGTGACTCATTACTATAATGAGAGTGGAATTTGGGGCTTCATGGAGAGAATGAAGTGTGGGCATGATGAACGTATATCCAAATAGTTTGTGTCATCTTGGAATAACAGAAGTGTCTCTGTTGGTAGCATTCACTTCCAGCTGAATGAGGAGGTGATAGCCAAGGTGACTGGGCTATCTATGAAGGGGAGAAAATATAAGAAAACCAGTCAAACTCCGGACCCAACTAGCCTTAACCAATTCTTCAAGGACGGTGAGATACCGGTGAAAAAGTAGCGGGGTTTCAACAGGGAGGAGCTACCGGATTTCTGGCTGAAAATCTACCTCATTGTGATGAAATACTTCACTTTGGAAGGTAAGTTCACTGTCTTCTACTATTACCATTTATTGTTTCTAAACCATGTGAGGAACAAAGATTTAATATCCATCCCCTTCTTCCTGTTGCACTCCATTGAAAGCAATATCCTTGACATCGAGGAGAACCCTGATAAGCAAATGCCTATTCTTCACCAGGGCCTTCTCCTCTGCATTTATCAGATCCACAAAGCCATTTATCTGGCACTTTAGTCCCCCCTGGTTATCTAGGGAATCACACAGGAGGATTCCCCGGCCAAAAATGAAAACCCCCTTTAGTCCTCCTCCCAATCCGTCTGTATTACCCAGGAGGCTATTCCTGGCACCAAAGAGGGTAAGAATCAGAAAAGATGTGTCAAAAATCCATTTCTCAGAAAGGATGCCCAAGATGTGTCTTATATATCTGAGTCTGAGGATATGAAAAATACGAAGTAGGATGATAGTACCTCAAAGATCGATTGTAAGGCCAAAAAAAGAAAATTATTGGAAAACCAAGTCAACCTGGAGGTGGACTTGAGTGGGTCGATAGAAGGAGGTCTAACAGACTAGCCAGAGAACAATGCAAAACTAAAATGCTGGAAACGGCAACTAAAGAGCTTTCCATGTCTGACAAGGACTCCCAATCCACTGAATCCATAAATGATTCTTCGGAAGACCACATGAGCCCCCCTCATATCCCTGTTCCCGAACCCAAACCTACCATGGAAGCCCCCATCATCTCTTCCCCATCCCTAAGCCCTGGTCACAATCCTCTGGAGAAGCCCCCTTCCCTTGTTCACAACATTGAAGCCTTGGAGGATAGAAACAAGCTCAAAGGGACTCTTAAGAGGAGGTTTGAGAAGTTGGACAAGGAGATTGCTGAGATAAAGAATAATATGCAGGAGTTGATGAACCAATGTAGGCTAACCAATAAATTTGGTTTGAAAATTATGCACGCTTCGGTGACGACTCTTTGTCATTTGCAGGATAAGCTAGCAGGTGGCACTCTGGAAGCGAACGAGGACAACAAAGACCTCCTCCTGTTCTTGCAGGAAGAATGGGCGACTACTCTACTGTCTAAGTAGTTGGGTGGAAATAATTAGCTCAGTTCTTATGTGTTGGTCAATTTTGGAAGGGTTTAGCCTTAGGTCCCCCTGTTTTGTGAATGGGGTTTTTATTATCTTTTATTGCTCTCTGGTTAGCCCTATGTGGCCTTTTACTGATACTTTACTTGATACTGCTAGTACTAGATACTTTGGTTTAAATCGTATGTTTAGTAAGGTGACTTTTATTTTTGATAGAGGCGGATTTAGAACTGCTGAACACTGTTATTCAGTTACTACTGCTTGACTGGTTACATTAATATGCTATTAATGTGCTACTAGTCCTCTGTTCTACGGGTCAGCACCCTTTTGCTTCTTTTATCTATAAAAAAACACAATAGTTTTGTCTCATCAAATTAGTTAGTTAAGATCACACTGTTGTATTAATTTTTTCCATATGAATTTGGACCATTAATATAATATTATAATGAGTTGTATATTGAATTTGATTCAATAAAAAAGTAAACACAACCATTTTGTCTGATCACAAGAGTCAGTCAAGATTATGTCATACATAGTTTTATTAGTTATTGCCATATGAATTTGGATGATAAATATAATAACATAATGAATTGAATATTTCACTTGATCTTAATCTAAAACAAAACACAACCATTTTGACTGGTCAAATGAGTTGGGAAAGATCACAAATTCATATTTGGCTTTGCCATATGAATTTAGACCATGAAGATAGTGTTATAATAAATTGAAAATTTCATTTCATTTCACAAGAAAACACAACCATTTGCTATGGTCAAATGAGTTAGGCAATATCACACATTCTTATTAGCTTTGCTATATTGATTTGGACCATAAATATAGCATTATAATGAGTTGAATATTGAACTTGATCTCAAGCTTTAAAAATCTAACCATTTTGTCTTAACAAAATAATTAATTTAGATCGCACAGCTTTTACCATACAAATATAATATCATGAAATGTTGAATCTTGAGTTTGAAGTAAATCTAAAAACAAAACACATTCAGTTTACCGAATCAAATAATTCGGTCAAGATCACGGAGTTGTTTAATTTTTCCTGCATATATTTGGACCCATGTATGAGTTAACATATTTTATTTGATATCATTCTTGAATGAAACGCAACCATTTTGTCGGATCGATTCAGTCAATGAAGATCACGGACTGTGCAGCTAGAAGAAAGCTTAAACACGCAATAACACAAGAATTACCAAAGGGCGGCGCGAATTGAAGCGCATTCAAAAACGCAAAAGCGCATGGAAACTGAAGCGTAGACTTTTTATTATGTTCTCTATGCCGACAATTCCTCGGCATTGCAAGACGTGTACGTAATTGCAAAATCTTCAAGCAATTCCTATATATAGCAAGGCACGAGGCTAGGGCACCGGCTACGGTGCAACATATTTGCATCTCTCGAATGCCGGGCCCTATGTCTCATCCGATGCCCATGCCATCCTATGTTTCTGTCAGTAGTTATTAACTCTCACGCCTTACTCTGTCCCTTTATATAGTCTTATGTAGGTTGGTATATTTTTATAAGTCCATGTAAATTTCTTTGTTACCCAGACTATCTTTATTTGTTAAGTGTGTAATTTAAAGTAGGTATATTCGATAATGATTTTTATTTGTTAAATGTAATTTAATGTATAGTGTAGATTTTATAATATAATTTAATAATATATTTTTGGGATAAGTAATACAATTTAATAATATAGTATTATTTCAAATTTAAATAATTATTTTTATATAATAATATTATTATTAATTTAAATAATTAATTTTATATTATATTATTAAACTATTTAGAAATATTATTTATAATATTTAAACATTAAAAAATATAAATTATTATTTTTTAAATAAAGATTTCTTAATTTTTTCACTTAAATACAAATTAACTTGATAATGTATAATATATGTATTAATATATAAATATAATTTATTATAGTATATTATTTACATTAATTATTTTAATTAACTATAATGTTATATTGTGGAAAATTATTTTACATAAATAATTTTATCACATTAATCAATATTACAATTTAGTATATATTATTATTAGCACGATAAGGCATAGTACTATTGTAATGAATTTTGAATTCACTACTTAACTAGTTATTAAAAATATTCATATCAACCAATGGTAAGTAAGTCATTTTTTTTATTTTGCAAATTTATTTTGTCATTCTAAAGTTTATTTGAGGTGTTATACATGGATTTTTAGAATGATTGTAGAATATTAACCAACCCATAATTGTTTTCAATATAAATATTGAAAATATTATTTTTTAAACTATTTGATATATTTTTAAAAAATAAAAGAATAGAAGGATATGTTATATTGTATTTTAGTTTATTTCAATTTATTTTTTATAAATTAACTATAATTTTTATATTATAATTATATTAATTTTCTTATTAAATTTTTTAATTTTTTTTTTATAAACTAACTATAATTTTTATATTATCATTATATTAATTTTCTTATTAAATTTTTATTATTATTAAAATACTAGTTAATGTCAAATTACATGTTATTATTTTTAATTATTATATTTCAATATCAAATATATAAAATTAAGTCAATTATATTATAAAAAATAAAGCATTTACTATAGTAATATTTTTAAGTTTATAATTAATAAAAAAATACTTTTCCAATAACTCATTGCCCAATCAATTGATGTCTTATACACATTTTTAAAGAAATTCACAAATGTTTTAATGTTATGTCATCATTCTCCACACTTCTATCTCATGGAACTTATCAAAATTTAGCTTTATCTTATGTTTTAATAATTAAAATAATATTATTAATTGATTTTTTGTTATTTTTATGTCATATGGATAATTAAATTATGTAAAATATATTTTTAATAGCATTAAACCCATATAAAATATATAATATTACAATACAATCTACTATATAATATAATAATCTATCATATATATAATTTTATTTTAATCATATATAATTATTAAATATATTTAAAAATAAAATTAAGATTAAGAAATAATACAAATAAAATTTATATTAGTATTAAGATTATGATTAAAAGGAACATTACATTTTTTTAAGTATAAAAAGTTTACTTCTATTATAACTATATAAAACATAATAATTAAAAAATAAATATACTAAATTACTTATACTTTAGTTTTTACTAGCACTTGTTAAAGTTTGAAGTAGACAAATTTTTATTTGAATTAGAAGGTGCTTTATTTTCAAATATTCATGTATATATGTTAATGTATTTATATTTTTAAATTTTAAATATTATAAGTAATATTTAAACTATAATTATAATAAAATTAAATAATTGAATAATATAATATAAAATTAATTAAATTAATTAGATTTCTATAATTTATTTGAATATTAAATAAATAGATTTCTAGATTTTATTGTAATGAAATTAATTATTTAAATTAAAAATAATATAATATAAAACTAATTATTTGAATTTGAAATAATAATATATTTTGTCCACAGTTAAATTTATGGTATAATATAAAGACTGAACACAAAATAATAACATATTTTGCCAGTATGTCCAATCACATTAATAATTATTAAGGAAGATTTAAATTAAATATAATAATATTATATAAAAATGATTATTTAAATTTGAAATAATACTATATTATTAAATTGTATTATTTATCACAAAAATATATTATTAAATTATATTATAAAATCTACACTATACATTAAATTACATTTAACAAATAAAAATTACTCAATATCGTTGTAATTCACTTCAATCTCTGCTTCTTCAAAATTACAATGGCATATTTTAGGCTTTCTTTAATATTGGTTTTATTAGTGGCGACAATAAGTGCAGATCCAGATGCACTGCAGGATTTCTGCGTAGCAGACACTTCTTCTTCCACAGTTTTTATGAATGGGCTGCCTTGCATAAATTCCAGCGAAGCTTCAGCAAACCATTTTACTACATCGATTTTGAGCAGCGAGGGAAACACATCGGCCAATATATTCGGATTGAGTGTGATTTCCACAACAGCAGACGTTCTGCCCGGCATATTCAAACCATTCCTTTGGCCACTTTTGCCTCAGATCCAGCAATTCCAAGCAGTGTTTTGGCCAAGTCATTCCAGATCGATGTTCGGTGTTACGAAATTCTTGTCGCTTTATTTACGTTTGACATGATTCTTAGTTATCATTATAGAAGGCTATAGTTTAAACTTAGGTTTTATTTGTTGTTGACTACTCCTTGCTGGTCACTTTCACAAATAATTCTATACATGTATGCAAAAATATTATGAGCGTTATACCCAATAATTTTAGTGCCAATATTTTTAATTATTTCTTACAATCTATCAATTGTCCATATACGTAAGTATCGAGTGGTTTTCCTATTTTATTTGTTTCAAATTTTTAATGCAAATGGTCTGATCTTGCTTTGATTATTTTTTAAATCATTTGTTTATATGAATTTTAACAGAGTATTATTAGAGTCTAACCTAGGAAAAGTATTCAATATATTCTGAATTTTTGTTTTAATATATTAAAATATTTTTTGTAGATTAATATTTAAAAATTGTTGATATTGTCATGATGTGATGGTTAATTTGTCATTATTGATACATGTTAATAATCAATTTTTAATTAATTAAATAGGAATATTTTTCTATTAAAATATTGTAATAATAAAAAAATAGCATTATTCAAATCAATTAAAAATTTAAATCTTATTAAGTGTAATAAAAAAATTAGAAAAGAAATATAAATGAAATAAAATATTATTTTATCAAAATCAATAAATTTAAATTAGTTATCTATTAAATTTTTATTAAATAAATATGAATTTAGAACTTGAATAAAATAATATAATGAGTTGTATATTAAATTTGATCTCAATCTAAAACTAAACACAACCATTTTGTCCAATCAAATGAGTCATTCAGGATCACATTGTTGTATTTGTTTTTGCTATATGAACTTCCACGATGATAAAATATACTGATGATGATTAGAATGGAATCCAAGAGTGTCCAAATGGTATGGGAATAAGAAATAAGGAAAAATATCTAAAATATAACTTTTTTATATTTTCTAGGTTTCAGTAAAAATGACATTTTCAGAAGTCTTCGAAGCATTTTCAGCCTTTGAAAATTTGGACAGTCCCTTATGAGTCTTTTCGTAGGTAGGCTCATTAGGGACTAAAATTAGAGCTCTTGGAGATCTTTCCAATGGTGACAATAATTTGAAATTTTGAGCCTTGAGAAAATGGTTATGGCTTTTCAAAGTTGGACTAAAATTGTATATAGTATTTTGACATTTTTAAAGCTTTTGATTTTTATTTTGTAATAAATATTCTAGAATATTCATTTTCAATTCTAAGGGGACTCTAGTAACCCTTGGGATCTCATAAACATTGTATAAACATATTTTTGAATGAAATGGAATCACTTTTGGCTTAAACCTAGTCTTGTCAAATTTATTGTTCTTGTAACAAGGTTTTCAATAATGCATGCTATACACCAAGTATTGTATTCTGAAACCATAATTAAGATAAGTGGTATTAGAGATTGTTTTCTCCTGCATGTCTCATTGCACAATCAAATTACTAGAGGTTTTGGTGGAAAACAAGCAATCCTTCATAATACCTAACTTTGAGATGTAGACAATCGCATATGGAAAGACAAATTTATGAAATGGAAGAACCATTCAAAATATTGATGGAAGAAATACTAAACAAGAAATCTGAGGAAATGATGGATGAAATTTCTCAAATTCTTGATAATTAAGGTTCATGAACGAATATCACAAATTCCACATTTGGTAGATACACCCCATTCAAAGTGCAATTTAAGTTCTTGAAAAAAATGATGTAGATATTGTTGATGACTCGTTATCCAAGCTAGAAATATATTTTTATTAACAACGTGTTAGATGTATAAAAATCACCTTTTCCCTCCTCAAAGTTAAGACTCGGTTAAAACTGACATGAGAAGTTAAATTGACAATCTGAGAAACCCAAGATGGAAAATAATTTAATATTTTTGATAGATAACCCACATGAAGAGACTTTTTTGAACACATAAAGGAGGTGTATTTCCCTAAGGATACCAATGAACAAAAAAATATGCATTGGAAATTTATCTGACAAGAGAAGTACGAATCAGTTTAGGAGTATAACAACATGTTTCATGCTCTCACAACAAAAATTTGTATTAGAGACTCAATGAAACATCATAGTGATGTTCATAGGTATATCTAAACTGAGATGGAATTCCTTAATATAGAATCTTTATCTTGTGCTTTCAAGTATGCTTCAAAGATTGAGGATAAATTGAAGGAAAGAGGGAGAATGGGTAAATTCATGAACAAAAAATGGAAAGGTGAAAGCAAAAAACCTATAGGGAAACAAACAACCAAAGAGTCATTTACTAGTTTACCAATAAAGAAGGCATGAGGTGTAAAGAAAATAGAACAAGATATAGGTATGTGATGTTAATCTCATAGAATTCCCCCTCATAATACAAAATCTTGGAGAACTATAATAGATTTAATGATGAAAACACATCAAGAAAATGTTGAGCCTAACATGATAGATTCTTGTAAATAAAAAGACAACGAAAAGGTCATTGAGGTTGAACATATGCTATAGTACCCACTACAAAAATAATACGCTATAAAGATGATGAAAAACTATTCGATTCACATATGTGATAAGAGGAAAGGCCCTACACTTTATTTTTTATAAGTTGGTAACCAAAACAACTTAATATCTATTGAGATTATAAAAATTTGAATTAAAAAAAAACACACCCACAAACCTACTTCATGGAATGGGTAAGTCAAGGGAAAGATATTCAAGTAAACAAGAAATGTCATCTCCAATATTCCATCATACCCTTCAAAGATGAGTTAATTTGTGATATAACTCCTCTTGATGTTTTTGATGTTTTGATGGGAAAACCATACATGTGTTAGTGTCATTGTCTATATGATTCTAGGTCATGTAGTGTGACAATCAAATTTGGTGAACATAAGTACTAGATACTAGAGGTGATTCATGCACACTCTATATCATTTATAAGTGTTAAAAAATGTAGAAGACTAATTGCCCAAACTAGAATATTCAAGTATTATTGATGATTCATCCTAAAGAAGAAATAAAACCATTATGAAATTCACATACCATTGTAAACACCATAGAAAATAAACAAAGATCAATGGATCAAATTTTGACAAAATATCAAAATATATTTGAGTTACCAACTGAGGTACCCTCACATTGCCAAGTTAGACATTCTATTGATATTGATTTGATACAAGGAAAGTTCCATCAAGCCAAATGGAATAGTGTACAAGAGGTTAACACTAGAAAATGATGAAATCAAAATACAGATAAAATATTTGTTTTAGAGAGGACATATATGTGAAAGTGCATCACCTTGTTGTAGATGGGCAATTGTTCTTGCAAACAAAACAAATGCATCATGGAGACTTTTTTATTGACTATTCGACATTTAATAAAATTATTCTGGACAAAAAATTGAATTCCTTGGATAGATGATCTTTTGGGCTAGCTTGAAGGGGATAAATTCTTCACGAAAGTTGATATGAAATCTGGGTACTGGTCAAGCATCAATTGACCCAGTATATGTCTACAAGACTACTTTTAAATTTAAGGAGGGATTGTTTGAATTTTAGTAAAGGCTTTTGGCCTAATGAATGCCCTATCCATATTTGTGAGGATGATGAATGATGTACTTGGTTCATTCACTAATTCTTTTGTAGTGGTATACGACAATGACATACTCATCTTCACCAAAACCTGGGAAGAGCATCTGCAACATGTGGAGGAAGTACTTTCAACCTTGCAAGACAATGGACTCTATGAAAATAAAGAAAAGTTGTCTTTTGGTATGTAGAGTATTAAATATGTGGGATATATCATTGATGTAAAGGGTGTTCATGTTGATCCTAAAAAAATACAAGTGATTAAAGATTTTCCTTCTCCTAGAGAAATATCATAGAGTTAAGTATTCCTAGGGTTGGAAATTTTTAATCATAGGTTTGTGTTTGGATTTTAACATTTGCCTTGGCCTTTAAATAAGTCACTACATGGAGTAGTACAAGAAAAAATCAAGTGGATAGGTGCTAAAAAAAAGAATTCAAGGAGTTAAAAAAAAAGTTCTATAATGAAATAATGTTATTTATTCCTAGTTTAGAAAAATCATTAGAAATACAAATTGATACATTAGAGTGTTCTTTAGAGAAGTCTTTATGCAACATGGCCATCCACTTGCATTCCATAGTGGTACTTTTTATGATACAGTGTGTAGGTATCCCACTTATGACAAGGAGATATATACCATTATTCAAGCTTGTAAGAAATAGAAGTAAATTTATATTTTTGGTAGGGAAACTATCATGCACATGAATCACAAGCCTTTTCAAATTTCATAAACATAAGGAAAGTTGTAGAATGATAGACACCAAAGATGGTCAACCTATCTTTAATAATTTTATCTGAATATTCACCATACCAAAGGGAGCACTAATAAAGTAGTAGATTGTTTGAGTAGGCTTCTGATTGCTACTATAAGTATCATGTTAGAACCATGTGGTCAGAAAATGGAAAATTGGGCTCCTTTTTATGGTCATGATAATGACTTTTCTGATATTTACAATCAACTTATGGAGGGTAAACATGTGAATGATTTCTATTTGAAATATTGAATTCTTTCCCACCTTAGCCAAATCTATGTGTTCCTGATGAAAAATGCAAGAGCATGATATGGGAAGCTCACAACAACAAGGTTATAGGTTATTTTGAAATAGGTAAGACTACTACTATACTCCAAATATATTATTATTGGCCAAAAATGAAGAATGTTGTAATTTCAATACATTAAAGCTTGTACAACATGTGGTATTGCAAAGCCTACAACTCATAAATTAGGCTTATATTTACCACTTCCTATTTTTGAAAAACCTTGGCACTCAGATTCTTTGAATTTTATGTCTGATCTTCCTACCACTAGGCGGGGGCATGTTTGAATGTATGTTGCAGTAGATAGATTTTAAAAAATAGAAATAATGGTAGCTTGTAAAAAGAAATTTTTTGCAAAGGACAAGTTGAAAATCTCTTTAGTGAGAATGTTTGGGTTCATTTTGTAGTCTTCCAAACAACATAATTTCAGATAGTAATAGTAGATTTCCCAACAAGTTCTAGTCTTCACTATGGGTGAAGATGGACATAAAATTAAAAGAGTCTACTACATTCCACCCTCAAATAGATGACCAAAAAAAGGTGGTAAATAGAATGATCATCCAAATTATACTAATGCATCAATTAAAACATCCCCACACATGGTATGAAAGTCTTCCATATCTTTAGTATGCATATGTATAATAGGGAATTAACAATTTGACAAGTCATGCAACCCATTTGATTTTTCTCTTGGTTATGATCCATTAGAGCCCATTAATGTTACCTTACCAATCATTCAACCTTAGTTAGTTTCATGTGTGGATAAGGAGTAAGACAAGGCAATGAGGTTTATTGACAAAATGCATCACTTGCAACAACAAGTTAATGAAATCTTGGAATAAGCTAATAGGAGATATAAGGAGAGAGATGATGAGCATCAAACCCCTCAAAATTTTCAAATCAGGGATAAGGTGTGGTTGTATATTCATAATGATAGATTGCAAGGTCCCAACAAGAAGCTTCATTCTCTTCATTATGATCCATAAAATATTATTGAGAATGTTGGTGATAATGCATTTGTGCTCAACTTGCCCTCATTTTTGGCTATTCATCTAGTCTTCAATGTAGAACTGTTGAAGCCTTATTTTCCTTCACTATTATATGTTGCTAATGTTGCTACGGAAAATAGTGATATAAAATTGAATCTTGAAGTTAATGCTCTACTACAAACTGATCAAGTTATTAAGGATATTGTTGAATTTTTTCAACAACAAAACATTCATCTATATTGAGTAGTTCAAGCCAATCATTTTCCTCATTAGGGTAATTGAATACTTGAGAATAGATTCAACTTCTTTTCCCTCACCTACTATAGAGTGTTGATGCAATGGGGCCCATTTCCTTAGAAGGGGGGATGAATGATTAGAAAATAATACATGAGTGTCAAGATGGTATGGGCACAAGCAATGACAGAAATATCAAAAATATAAATTTTTCAATATTTTCTAGCTTTTAGTAAATGACATTTTTGGAGGTTTTCAGAGAATTTTCAGTCATCGAAACTTTGGATAGTCCCTTATGAGTGTTTCCATAGGAAGGCTCATAAGGGATTAAAACTTGATCTCTTGATTTTTTTTTCTAATGGTGAAAATAGTTCACAGTTTTGAGCCCTGAGTGAAAAGTTAAGGCTTTTCAAAGTTAAACTAAAATTATATATAGCATTTTGACATTTTTGATACATTTTTGGTATTTATTTTGTAATAAATATTCTAGATTGTTCATTTTCAATTCTAAAGGGATTATGGTGACCCTTGGGATCTCATAAACATTTTACAAACAAATTTTTGAATGGAATGGAATATCTTTTAACTTGCATCTACTCTTGTTGAATTTGTTGTTCTTGTAACAAGTTTGTCAATACCACTGGCATTGTATTCCAAAACCATAATTCAGATCAAATGAGTCATGTATTAAATTTCATCTCAATCTAAAATGAAACACAATAGTTTTGTGTGAAATTCTGGTGGAAGACCAATATCAAGGGTACTGCTATGTTCAGAATAGACTGAAAGCTTGAAATTATCCATAAGGAGGTTAAAGGATGGAGCAAACATAAATTTGGTGACTTCCGTAAAGAAAAGATGGAACTATCTAGAACCTTAGATTCCCTCAAGGCGCAGTTGACTACTGGTAACTTCCCTCCCCAGGTCCAAGTTGAGGAGGAGTCGACTAGGAATAAGTGGCAAGAAACCCTGAAAAGAGAAGAAATCTACTGGAAGTAGAGATCTCGTGTCTAGTGGGTTACTGAAGGAGAGAGGAACACAACCTTCTTTCATAGGTTTTCCAGCATCCATAAAAGAAGAAATATAATTGCTGCTATTAAGGATGAAGAAGGGAATGAAGTCAAGGAAAAGGATAGGATCAACGTAGTGGCGGTCAACTACTTCAAGGAGTTTTATTGTAATGTGGGTCCTATCTACTTGGACAACATACAAAATCAACTTCTCGACCACATCCAAAGTGCTATAATGATTAGTGACAATAACATGCTCATGGAGTGGGTCTTTGATGAAGAGGTTAGGAAGGTGGTTTTTTTTATGGGAGCTTATAAAGCTCTAGGTCTGGATGGATTTCCTTTGGTGTTCTTTCAGGAGTATTGGGACATTGTGGGGACCGATGTTATTTTGGGGGGGCAGAGACTTTTTCAGGATGGGTCACATCCTCAGGCAACATAATCAAACCTACATTATGTTGGTTCCTAAGCATGAAAATCCTACCACTATGATGGATTTCAGGCCCATCAGCCTATGCAATAATTTTTATAAGATCCTCACCAAGATCCTAGTGGGTAGAATCAAGCCTCTGCTGGACAAGATTATAAGCACTACTCAGAAAGGCTTCATGGTGGGAAGATAGATCCTGGATGCGACTATAGCCACCCATGAAATAATCCACTCTATGGACAGAAGCAAAGTTCTAGGTATGGCTTTTAAACTAGATATCTACAAAGCTTATGACAAAGTTAATTGGTCCTTTCTAATTAAAATTCTTGCTAAAATGGGGTTTAATGAGAAGGTCATCTAGATCATACAAGAATGTACTCAAACTGCCAGCCTTGCTATTCTAGTGAATGGAGCCCCTGGTAGTTATTTTAAACCTGAGAAGGGTCTTAGATAGGGGGACCTCCTCTCCCCTTACCTTTTTATTATGGTGGCTGATGTGATTAGTAGGAACCTTTGGATGCTGTCTGCCACGGGGAGAATAATGGGCGTCAAACCTACCTCCACTAGTCCTCAGGTGGTTTTAGAATAGCTTGTGGATGACACCTTCCTCTTTGGTTATTCCTCAGTTATTGAGGCCAGGAAGTGGAAACAAATTATTAAAAGTTACGCTTGGGCTTCAAGGCAGTGCATCAACTATCAGAAGAGCAAGTTGTTCTTCTTCAACACCCCCATAGAGATACAAAATAAGGTGCTTTGAATTATGGGTTGTCTGGCGGCTCTCTCCCTTCTACTTATCTTGGCCTCCCCCTTACTATTAAAGAGGTGTCCCAAGATTTCTGGAATTCCATCCTGGAAAGAACCCAGAAGAAACTTGCTGGCTAGAAGGGGAAATTTCTGAGCAATGCTGGTAAGCTACAACTCATGGTGTCCACTCTCCAAGGAATCCCTATCTACTTCCTTTCTCTCTTTAAAATCAAAGGATACATGGTAGACAAACATGAAAAGATACAAAGGACTTTTCTGTGGGCAGGATTTGAAGAAAAAAAGAGGATGTCTCTGGTGAATTGGGATACTGTCTACCTCCCGATGAGAATGGGTGGCCTGGGGTTAAGGAAAATTGGGCTGATGAATAAAGCCCTTACCATGAAAGTGCCCTGGAAGCTTATAAAAGGAAAGGTGGATTGGTGCAGACTTATGGAAGCCAAGTACCTCCAAGGACACCCCTATAAGAGAATGTTCCAAGATGGAAACCTCCCCAGCGGCTCCAAACTATGGATGAACATATGCATATGTAGGACCCTTCTCTCTAAAGGTGTTCTTTGGCAAATCAGAAATGGAAGATCCATTAGGTTTTGGAATGACAATGAGATAGAGAACCAACCTAATTTATGCTACAATTTCAAACCTCTTATGGATCACCTCAGACCTATCCTGGGTAACAGAGCTTTTAACTATATCACTGGCAGGGATTGGGAGGACATTCCTAATTGGTCAAGGAACAGACCAGATCTAAAACACTCAACCAAGGACCTCATGGAAATTACAACTAAGGTTAGAATCTCGGGTCTTGCGGACTCAATTATCTGGGCTCCCACCCAGGCTAGTACTTTATCAAATCAGCTTATAATCTGCTTTTGAAGGAGGTGGGTAACTCGCAAGACTGGAAGAAGGCGTAGATTCCTTAGTTCACCCCAAAAATTAACTTCTTCTGGTGGACCTTAATGCATGGTAAGGTCCTAACCCAAGATAACCTAATAAAGAGGGGCATCCCCATGGTTAATAGATGTATTCTATGTAAGAAGGAAGAGTAAATGGTGAACCACTTGTTCATCCACTACAACTATGCCTCCAGTTTATGGCAAGGAGTTATAGGCAAGTTAGGTATCTCATGGGCCCTAGATAGAGAAGTGCATCAATTTAATAACTGGAGAGCCCCCTCAAATCACCCCCTTCTCTAGCTCCTTTGGCGTATGCTACCCCCCACATCTACTGGGCCATTTGGAAGGAGAGGAACAATAGGATTTTCAGAGAGGAGAGTATCAATCCTGATGCTTGCCTCCACATTGGAACTAAGCTCTTATGCGAAAATGTCAGGATGGCCAAATGGAAGCTCCCTCCTTACCCTCCTATTGCTTGGGAAGTGAGTTTTTCTGATAGGTGGAACATCCTTGCCGGATTCTCCAGGTTTGATGATGCTAGAAAGATAGCTAGAAAAGCCACCAAATGGGTGGCCCCCCCCAGAGGATGGATTAAATTAAATTTTGACGGGGCAGCAAATAATATAAGCCAAGGTGGGCGTGACATTCTGAGAGATCATAGGGGTGACTATCTGCTAGCCTATTCTAGTCCTATCAACAATAACATGGTCACCCTGGCAGAAGGAATGACTCTTCTCTAGGGGATTGAATTTGCAAAACATTTGAATGTCAGGCAGTTGGCAATCGAGGGGGATTCCATGGTGGTGGTTGAGGCTGTCAAAAGTGGTGCTAGTGCGGGGTGGTGAGATAAACCTATCATTAGGGAGATTAGTGAGCTAATGAATAGCTTCCAGAGCACCACTATAACTCACGCGTATAGGGAAGGGAATTCCGTTGCTGACTCAATGGCG
This sequence comes from Chamaecyparis obtusa, assembly GCA_027943335.1. NCBI lineage: Eukaryota > Viridiplantae > Streptophyta > Pinopsida > Cupressales > Cupressaceae > Chamaecyparis > Chamaecyparis obtusa. The sequence continues at coordinate 217,579 of BSBK01004755.1, read as the reverse complement.
ACAATGGACCTAAGGGAAGCTAAACTCAACAATTGGAGGGCGGTTTGTGATTTACCTCTGGTGACTCAATAAATCATTGGGGGAGAAATGAATATCAAAGTTTAAATGTGCCACGATATTTTATTCATTGTGAATCCTCACTAGATCACATGCTGGCATGTCCTGATGATTTTTGTGATTATGGAAAAGAGAACCCATTTTCAAATAAAGAATCATAATTACCCTTTAAACGTGTGGAGTAGACGATGTCTGAATCAGAGGGCTTACTTGGCTAAAGAGGACACAAAGTGTATCCTTGGTATTATTACTATTAATGGCACTTGGAGATCCGTTGGATCTGGTGGTACGGAGTGCATTTCCCAAAAGTTTTCCCAAAGCTTGTAGTTTAAGTTATATTCAGAAAATTTCTATAATTGTAAAGGGTTTATCAATTTTTGCAGAGATACTCGGCTCTGTGATTATCAGCTTATTTTGGTGAAGGAGGAGCTAAATTTTGAAATGGGAGGCAACACTCTCCACATTGAGCCTGATAAAATTGATGAGATCTTCTCCTCAGATGCACTGGTGACTCATTACTGTAAGGAGAGTGGCATTTGGGGCTTCATGGAGAGAATGAAGTGTGGGCATGATGAACGTATATCCAAATAGTTTATGTCATCTTGGAATAAAAGAAGTGTCTTTGTTGGCAGCATTCACTTCCAGCTGAACGAGGAGGTGATAGCCAAGGCGACTGGGCTATCTATGAAGGGGAGAAAATACAAGAAAACTAGTCGAACTTCAGACCCAACTAGCCTTAACTAATTCTTCAAGGACGGTGAGATACCGGTGAAAAAGTAGGGTGGTTTCAACAGGGAGGAGCTGCCGGATTTCTGGCTGAAAATCTACCTCATTGTGATGAAATACTTCACTTTGGAAGGTAAGTTCACTGTCTTCTACTATTACCATTTATCATTTCTAAACCACATGAGGAACAAAGATTTAATATACATCCCCTTCTTCCTGTTGCACTCCATTGAAAGCAATATCCTTGACATCAAGGAGAACCTTGATAAGCAAATGCCTATCCTTCACCAGGGCCTTCTCCTCTACCTTTATCAAATCCACAAAGCCATTTGTCCAGCACCTCAGCCCCCCCCGGTTATCCAAGAAATGACACAGGAGGATTCCCCAGCCAAAAATGAAAACGCCACTCAGTCCTCCTCCCAGTCCATCTGTATTACCTGGGAGGCTATTCCTGGCACCAAAGAGGGTAAGAATTAGAAAAAATGTGTCAAAAATCCATTTCTCAGAAAGGATGCTGAGGATGTGTCTTATGTATCTAAGTTTGAGGATATGAAAAATAGGAAGGAGGATGATAGTACCCCAGAGATCGATTGTAAGGCCAAAAAAAGGAAATTATTTGAAAACCAGGTCAACCTGGAGGTGGACTTGAGTGGGTTGCGTAGAAGGAGGTCTAACAGACTGGCCAAAGAACAATGCAAAACTAAAATGCTGGAAATGGTGACTAAAGAGCTTCCCATTTCTAACAAGGACTCCCAATCCACCGAGTCCATAAATGATTCTTCGGAAGACCACATGAGCCCTGCTCACAATCCTTTGGAGAAGCCCCCTTCCCCTGTTCACAACATTGAAGCCCTGGAGGATAGAAACAAGCTCAAAGGGACTCTTAAGAGGAGGTTTGAGAGACAAGGAGATTGCTGAGATAAAGAATAATATGCAGGAGTTGATGAACCAATGCAGGCTAACCAATAAATTTGGTTTAAAAATTATGCACGCTTCGGTGACGACTCTTTGTCATTTGCAGGATAAGCTGGCGGGTGGCACTCTAGAAGCGAACGAGGACAACAAGGACCTCCTCCTGTTCTTACAGGAAGAATGGGCGACTACTCTGCTGTCTAAGCAGTTGGGTGGAAATAATTAGCTCAGTTCTTATGTGTTGGTCAATTTTGGAAGGGTTTAGCCCTAGGTCCCCATGTTTTGTGAATGGGGTTTTTATTATCTTTTATTGCTCTCTGGTTAGCCTTGTGTGGCCTTTTACTGATACTTTACTTGATACTGTTGGTACTAGATACTCTGGTTTAATTCGTATGTTTAGTAAGGTGACTTTTGTTTTTGATAGAAGCAGATTTAGAACTGTTGAACACTATTATTCAGTTACTACTGCTTGACTGGTTACATTAATATGCTATTAATGTGCTACTAGTCCTTTGTTCTACCGGCCAGCACCCTTCTACTACTTTTATCTATCAAAAACACAATAGTTTTGTCTCATCAAATTAGTTAGTTAAGATCACACTGTTGTATTAATTTTTTCCATATGAATTTGGACCATTAATATAATATTATAACGAGTTGTATATTGAATTTGATTCAATAAAAAATTAAACACAACCATTTTGTCTGATCACAAGAGTCAGTCAAGATTATGTCATACATAGTTTTATTAGTTATTGCCATATGAATTTGGATGATAAATATAATAACATAATGAATTGAATATTTCACTTGATCTTAATCTAAAACAAAACACAACCATTTTGACTGGTCATATGAGTTAGGAAAGATCACAAATTCATATTTGGCTTTGCCATATGAATTTAGACCATGAAGATAGTGTTATAATAAATTGAAAGTTTCATTTCATTTCACAAGAAAACACAACCATTTGCGATGGTCAAATGAGTTAGGCAATATCACACATTCTTATTAGCTTTGCTATATTGATTTGGACCATAAATATAGCATTATAATGAGTTGAATATTGAACTTGATCTCAAGCTTTAAAAATCTAACCATTTTGTCTTAACAAAATAATTAATTTAGATCACACAGCTTTTACCATGCAAATATAATATCATGAAATGTTGAATCTTGAGTTTGAAGTAAATCTAAAAACAAAACACATCCAGTTTAGCGAATCAAAATAATTCGGTCAAGATCACGGAGTTTAATTTTTCCTGCATATATTTGGACCCATGTATGAGTTAACATATTTTATTTGATATCATTCTTGAAGGAAACGCAACCATTTTGTCGGATCGATTCAGTCAATGAAGATCACGGAATGTGCAGCTAGAAGAAAGCTTAAACACGCAATAACACAAGAATTACCAAAGGGCGGCACGAATTGAAGCGCATTCAAAAACGCAAAAGCGCATGGAAACTGAAGCGTAGACATTTTATTATGTTCTCTATGCCGACAATTCCTCGGCATTGCAAGACGTGTACGTAATTGCAAAATCTTCAAGCAATTCCTATATATAGCAAGGCACGAGGCTAGAAGCTCAATATCGTTGTAATTCACTTCAATCTCTGCTTCTTCAAAATTACAATGGCGTATTTTAGGCTTTCTTTAATATTGGTTTTATTAGTGGCCACAATAAGTGCAGATCCAGATGCACTGCAGGATTTCTGCGTAGCAGACACTTCTTCTTCCACAGTTTTTATGAATGGGCTGCCTTGCATAAATTCCAGCGAAGCTTCAGCAAACCATTTTACTACATCCATTTTGAGCACCGAGGGAAACACATCGGCCAATATATTCGGATTGAGTGTGATTTCCACAACAGCAGACGTTCTGCCCGGCATAAACACACTGGGGATAATAATAGCTAGAGTAGATCTGGCAGTGGGAGGAATGCTTCCTCCTCATTTACACCCACGAGCCACTTAAATAGTCTACGTTTTGGAAGGAAAACTCAATGTTGGGTTTGTGGACACGAATAACAAGCTTTCCTCTGTAGAAATCAAAACAGGCGATGTTTTTGTGTTCCCCAAGGCCCTCGTGCACTATTCTCAGAACATAGGAAAGACCCCTGTCTCTCTTATAACGGCTCTCAACAGTCAAAATCCGGGTATTCGAACCATTCCCTTGGCCACTTTTGCCTCAAATCCAGCAATTCCAAGCAGTTTTTTGGTCAAGTCATTCCAGGTCGATGTTGCAGAGGTGGAGACAATCAGGAAAAAGCTTGGTGGCAGCTGAAAATTTGATTCAGTGTTACGAAATTCTTGTCGTTTTGTTTACGTTTGACATGATTCTTAGTCATCATTATAGAAGGCTATAGTTTAAACTTAGGTTTTATTTATTGTTGACTACTCCTTGCTGGTCACTTTCACAAATAATTCTATACATGTATGCAAAAATATTATGAGCGTTATACCCAATAATTTTAGTGCCAATATTTTTAATTATTTCTTACAATCTATCAATTGTCCATATAGGTACCGAGTGGTTTTCCTATTTTATTTGTTTTAAATTTTTAATGCAAATGGTCATCTTGCTTTGATTATTTTTTAAATTGGTTTATATGAATTTTAAGAGAGTATTATTAGTGTCTAACCTATGAAAAGTACTCAATATATTCATACCCATTTTTCAACTTTTGTTTAAATATATTAAAATAATTTCTGAAGATTAATATTAAAAAATAGTGTGTATTGTTATGATGTGATGGTTAATTGGTCATGATTGATAAATGTTAAAAAATTAATTTTTTATTAATTAAAGAGAGACATTTTTCAATTAAAATTTAGCATTACTTAAATCAATAAAAATTTAAATCTTATTAAATGTAATAAAAATGAGAAAAAAAAATGAAAAAAAAGAAGTTTTTTTAGTAAAAATCAATAAATTTAAATAATATTTTTTGTTTCAATTATCTATAATTTTGTTTTTGATGTATTGTTATGTGTAAAAATATTAAATAAAATATAATTAAAAATATATATTTAATTATTTTTAAAAATTATTTAATATTATTGGCAATCATTTAGGTTATTTAATGTTGAAAGCGGTAGATAGAGATGGTAGAAATAAATAAATATAGAGGAGACATAAGGAAAGAATGAGAGAGGGAGAGATAGAAGGATGTAGACAGAGATAAGGAGAGAGGGAGAGAGACACACAAATCAACTACATATACTACACAAATGTATACAAAAAAATAAACCAAAATTTTTCCTTATTGACCTCCTATTGATATTATATAATATATTATTAATAGTTAGTTTCTCTTTCCATGCATCTTACTATTGTTTATAAATACTTATATTTTTTCATACATATTTTATTAATATTTAAATACTAATAAAGTAAAAAAATAGTATGTTTATTTATTTATGAGATTAATATTTTTTATTTTCAATTATTATTTTTATTAATATTTATATTTTACATATTTTGACTTTACTTTTTTGTTTATTTGTAATTTAGATTTAAATTTAATTTAATTATGTACTTTTTTGTTTATTTGTAGTTTAGATTTAAATTTAATTTAATTATGTATTTTTTTTACTAAAAACTGTAATAATTATAAATAGAAGTTGTAGAGGGAATTCAATTTATAATTATTTAAGTTCTAATGAAATTTTAGTTATTTTAAAATTATTATAGGAAATAAGGCATTAGTTTTCTTTTATTTTTTTATACCAACCTTAGATATAATTAATTTATAAATTATATCATGATATTTACATTATATAATAATTGATAGTGAAAATGAAAGCCATAGTTGGTGAGGGTTAGTTAAGTGGGGCTAATTAAAAAATTATGTTATGATTTCAAAAGGTTTCATTAATTGTATAAAGTATGGTTTAATAATTTATTTAAAATTAATATTAAATTGTAATATTATAATTAATCATTAATAATAATGTTTTACAAAAATATCTATAATCTAGAGGAATAATATTAAATACATAAAAATAGAATTCATAAAAAAAATCAATCTCTATATCAAATCATCACTACAAAAATCTACAAATCTATGATATTTGCATGAATTATTTTCATATTTGATTGTATAAATTTTTTCACTAACATTTTGGATCAAGTTACATGAATGATCATTATAAATAGAAAGTGACAAAAGAGAAATGATAGATCATGAAATTTGAAATGAAACAACTAGGAAAATAATTTATCTGAGCATAATCTAAAAATAATACATACTACTATTTAAAAAAATATAGCAATCATAGAATCTATCACTCTATAATTATAAATCTAAAGCCCCATACATGGGACCACACTCTTAGCCCTATGTCCAAGTTTTGAGGTCTTAATTAAAAGGTTTCCCCTTGGTTAATGTTTATCATTCTTTCCTCCATGTTTTACAAAAAAATTACTGATCCATCATGCATCAAGTAAGAGAAGAGAAATGATAGATCATGAAATTTCATCCCAAAATTCTTAAACAAAACTGAGCCGATCAAATATAAAATTAATATAAATACTCTCACTACTTTTTTTTATAATAGAGAATCTCACTCCATAATTATTAATCTAAAGTCTCCCTACTTTCCAAGGGGCATGCTTAAGTTTCAAGTTCATTAGTATTTTATTGTTTGTTTTAAAAGAAATTAAGGTATTTTTCCCTTTACATTTTTTTTTATCAAACTCCATGATCCACCTTATAGATATTGAAACTTTATTTTAAAACTCACTCACTCTCTCTCTCTCTCTCTCTCTCTCTCTCTCTCTCTCTCTCAAAATATTATTTATTAAATGGCCTACAAATAAACCTCATGTACCATAACGTATATGCAAAAAATAGACTAATTTGTTTTCTCATTGACTTCACACATATTTGGCATACCCATCACACACTAAGGTGTGATTTCTAGTATTTAAAAATAGTTGGTATTGTCATGATGTGATTGTTAATTTGTGGTGTTTTTTTTTCTTTTCATCAAGAGTTTAATCTTGTTGGGGTGTATTTGTTGATAGTAAAATGGGGATGAGGTCACAATTTCTAACATCATAAATTCACAACTTTCGATAAAAATCATTTAAACCCCTTTAAAATTAAGTTAATTTTAGATAAGTTAATTGATAAGTGACCACAGTCAATCTCATTTAAATCATCACCAATAGACCCATCTTTTGGCATCTTGTTCTTTAATCTTTATTTACAAGAAATGCCTTGTTAGAAGCTATGAGTTTCTACACATTTTATCCAATGTTGACATTAGGTCTATTATTTTAGATTTGTTTGATATATTGAAAGTCATCGATGGAACCAAGAATAAGTATATTGTTCATAGTGTATTTCTATCAAGAAAAACCCATTTTAAATCTATCATATTTTGTTTTCTTATTTGTCTTTCCATCCAACAATAGGAAAAGTTCATTTTGATATATGGGTATGTGCAGGATCATGGTATACCAAACTATGGCCTTAAGTGACTTGACATAAAAGTTTGAACATCTTATGAACCTTATGTGAAATTTTTTTAAGAATAGAATCTATAGGAAATTGAACGTAGTTTCTAAACTACTAGCCCTTGTTTGAAATTTTTTTTGTCTAATTGTTCAAAATTTTAGATTTCAATGCAGTACTACAAAAATTTCAAGGAAAAGATAAAAAGTATGTGTATGTCTCACCACCTTAATCAAAATCAAATGATGATATATTTTCCCAAGATTCTAGATATAAGTAGTAGACTCATGTTTGGATGTGATGCATATTTTTTTGTAATTTTTGGTCAAATAAATAATTAATTATGAATTTTCTGCTACAACTTTTTAGAATAAAAAAACTCTCATGTCTGACCACCTTAACTAATTCAAAATTTTACCAAATTCAAAACTTATTTTTTTCTTATAGTAGCCGAAGCATAGAATGTGACGCATGTTTCAGATTTCAAAAAGGTTAAACGGTTTGAAAGTTATAGTTATTTTTCAATCAGTATGTCAGTTACAACTTTAAAGATAACTCAATTGAAAAAGAAGTGATAATTACTTAGAGAACTCAAAATTTGATAGCAATTATATCGATAGAAAGCTGATAATGTCTTTAAGAAACCCTTTTCATTTCATCAATTTCGGGTGAAAAAATAGTCATCAGCTACATGGTCGAAGTCTTGGTATCAAGAACTATCTCCTAAAACATGCCTAAAGGGTTGACCACCCACGTTGGGTAATGTCGAAGCAAATACCAAGCCTAATCGGATATCCAATCAAATCGGATATCCAATATTTTCAGATATCCGATAATATCAGATATCTGATAAAGCCCGCCTATTTTGAAATTTCAAATACCCCGCTTTTCCCAAATTTAAGTTTCATAATAAATGTTATTTTTTAATACTAATATTAATTGTGTTATAAATTAAGTTGTATTCTTTTTATGTTAATATTAATTCAAGTTTCAAATTAAATTATATTTTTGTTATGTTAATGTTAATATCATTTATAGCATAAATATTTATATTAGTATGTATTATATTATTTGATATAAAAAATGATTTCAAAAACATACCTACACAGTTCATTTGAGGACAGACAGTTTCAGCCCAAATCCTCTTGAAAATATCTAGCACAAGATTTTTCTACAAACTCCTTGTAATTTCGGCGGTCTGACTATACTGAATAAGTAGATGTCAATGGACTTCTCGTCGATTGAATACAATCAATTGATTTTTTAACTCTCGAAAAAAAATTTCACACAGTTGAAGAACCACCATACGCTCATCATCTGTTCTAGAAACTAACAATCGCAAAAAACTTGATGTAAGAATATTTAAGGTACATTGTCCACAAAAAGGTATATGAAACTTTTAAATATAGATTAAAAAGTGGAGGTGAAGGCTCTAGTTGTGTGTGTGTGTGTGTGTGTGTGTGTGTGTGTGAGAGAGAGAGAGAGAGAGAGAGAGGACTTATTAGGGGTCATCAAGGGTGATAAGGGGTACTAGGACACCTAGGAAGTCCCAATGACCCCTTTCAACACATTAGAACCCTCAAATGTGTCCTTAGGGGTTGTAGGACACCTTAGGACACACTTGAGAATTCAAATGTGTCAGAAGGGGTCATTTGGACTTCCTAGGTGTCCTAGTACCCCTTATCATGTGTTAGGACCACTAAGTAGTCCTCATGACCCCTTTTGACACAATTGAATGCTCAAGTGTTTCCTAAGGAGTCGTAGGACCCCTTAGGACACACTTGAGGGTTCCAATGTGTTGAAAGGGGTCATGAGGACTTCCTACGGGTCCTAACGCGTGATAAGGTGTACTAGGACCCCTAGGAAGTCTTCATGACCATTTTTGACACATTTGAATGCTCAAGTGTGTCCTAAGGGGTAGTAGGACCCCTTAGGACACACTTGAGGGTTCTAATGTGTCAAAAAGGGTCATGAGGACTTCCTAGGGGTCCTAACGCATAATAAGACATACTAGGACCCCTTGGAAGTCCTCATGACCCCTTTCGACACATTTGAATTCTCAAGTGTACTCGGAGGGGTCGTAGGACACACTTGAGAATTCCAATGTGTCAAAAGGGGTCATGAGGACTTCCTAGGGGTCCTAGTACTCTTTATCACATGTTAGGACCCCTAGGAAGTCGTCATGACCCCATTTGACATATTAGAACCCTCAAGTGTGTCATAAGGGGTCCTACGACCCCTTAGGACACACTTGAGCATTCAAATATGTCAAAAGGGGTCATGAGGACTTCCTAGGGGTCCTAGTACACCTTATCACATGTTAGGACCCCTAGAAAGTCCTCATGACCCCATTTGACAAATTAGAACCCTCAAGTGTGCCCTAAGAGGTCCTACGACCCCTTAGGACACACTTGAGCATTCAAATGTTTCGAAAGGGGTCATGAGGACTTCCTAGGGGTGGTAGTATGTCTTATCACATGTTAGGACCCCTAGGAAGTCCTCATGACCCCATTCGACACATTATGATGTAGGAGCATCCTGGGTGTAAGAGCAATCTTGCATCACCCAAAAATATTTCCAGTTTTGTTTTCAATAAGGGTTATCTTGTGCAAAACTACTATTTATGGAAATTTTATATTTTTAGTAAGTTGGTCATCCGATCTCAGAATGTTCTGATTTCTTCCCTGGAGGTTCATTTTGGTCATATCATCTTGACAGTAAAGTTTCATTGATATATTAAGTCTAACTTTGTAGATATTGAAGATTTTCGGTATTGGAAATAGGGTACAGAAAATTTGAACTCAGTTTTGAAGGCCTTATAGGCCTCGGATGAGGTCAAAAATTTGGGTGATAGGCACATTTCGTGGCCTTTCCTGAATGGAGTTATAATAGTCTATCGGGTCAACTGGTGATGACTTATGGTCTTCGGGAGTTGGGTCACCTAAAAAGGCTGAAAATGATTTTCCTTCAAAATTTCTATTTGGGTTTCAAAATTTATTTTGAGCTGACTTTGATGTAATAAATTGTAAAATAAAATAATTCTAAGTTTGGTCAGCCTTGTTGACTAAAATTCTGGAACCTTCCCAGGCGGTGGAAAATTGCCTATATAAGAAAGGCTGTAGTTTTGTCTTAGGAAGTTTGGGGATAGTTCTGGGTAGTAGATCTGGGTATTGATTCGAGGCTTTATCCACCATAATATTGTAAATGAATGCCCATGTGGCTTAGCATATTGTAATCCTGAAAGTTTCTAATTCCACATTTGTGGAGATAATAAGAAGTCCATTTTCTGTTCTTGCATATTGTTGTTGTTTCTTTGTTTTTGTTATGTGTTTGTGGTATTAAGGGGAGTACCCTTTATCACATTATAATCCTCAAGTGTGCCCTAAGAAATCCTATGACCCCTTAGGACACACTTGAGCATTCAAATGTGTTTAAAGGGGTTATGAGGACTTCCTAGGGGTCCTAGTACGCCTTATCACGTGTTAGGACCCCTAGGAAGTCCTCATGACCCCATTTGACAAATTAAAACCCTCAAGTGTGTCCTAAGGGGTCCTACAACCCCTTAGGACACACTTGAGCATTCCAATGTGTCTAAAGGGGTCATGAGGACTTCCTAGGGGTCATAGTATACCTTATCACGCGTTAGGACCCCTAGGAAGTCCCCATGACCCCTTTCGACACATTTGAATGTTCAAGTGCATCCTAAGGGGTCCTATGACCCTTTAGGACACACTTGAGCATTCCAATGTGTCGAAAGGGGTCATGAGGACTTCCTAGTGCTCTAGTATGCCTTATCATGTGTTAGGACCCCTATGAAATCCTCATGACCTCATTTGCCACATTAGAACCCTCAAGTGTGTCCTACGGGGTCATACAACCCCTTAGGACACACTTGAGCATTCAAAGTTGTTGAAAGGGGTCATGAGGACTTCCTATGGGTCCTAGTACACCTTATCATGTGTTACAATGTAATGAACCCTTTTTACCCCTAGACCAAAATTCCATCAGTTAGGCATAAATTAGGGAATCATCGAATAATTAACAACATATAACCATCACTATCATTAAAGTTAGAGGAAACTATTGAGTGATAAGCTAATGAACGTAGTCATATAGAAGATCTCTTCATATAGGGCACATGAATCTTTCTCCTTCCCTTACTATGATCATCATAAGATGGAAGACTTACAGTGCAAGGGTGCGTGAAACAGACTACAAGCAGCTTCCCTATGGGATAACCATCATGTGCCCGAAATTACTCCGCCTCTCCCTCCACAAACTCCCTATCCTAAGATATCGTAGTATGAGACGAGATATATCCCTATGTACTATAATTAGAGTAATCTAGATCATATTCCTAAATCATTATTATTTCCATATATATATAAGATTCATATATCAGTATATATCATTTAAGATTCATATATCTATCTATATATAAATATATATATTTCAGATATACATTTGATATCCATATAATTCTCATGTAACTCAAATATTATCTTATATATTCTAGATATTCTATTATCTAGATAGTTCATATATATGTGATTCAATATTATTAATATATATCTAAATATAATATATATATATATATATATATATATATATATATATATATATATATATATATATATATATATATATATATATATATATATATATATATATATATATATATATATATATATGATAACTGATATATATATAATCCCATTTCATCTTAATGTTAATATATAGATATATACATGCGTTGATTTCTATATTGTAATGTTACTCTATAAACTACTTGTTATAAATATGTGAGACCTCTAGTGGTATGTGTTTCGCAATAGCTTTCATATATAAGACTGTCAACTAATATTGATTCATTGATACGTAATAGCACACTCTAACTGTCACAATGTGCTTGTCATTAGACTGATATAGACATATTGTTTCTGATATCTTCTTTTGGTTGCATGCTAGATATAATCCATTAAACTCCCCCATTATATCCTTAATCGAACAGAATCAATAAATTAACAAATGCTAGCCTGATTCCAATGTATATTGATATATTATATTTATGTGACCTATATATAAGTTTCTCTCTATTTTATCTTTCATTCCATGACTATTCCTATTTTATTGGAATATATTTATTTATTTTCTTCTCTTGAGTTCCTCCTACATTTCCTCCTTATTTTTCTCCTTTATTTTCTCCTTCATTTTCTCCTCTATTATTTTCTCCCAAGTTTTCCAAATTCCTTCTTAATATTTCTTCTTTTTTTTCCTCTGTGATAAAATGTCTTTTCCCACTCAATATATATATAAATATGAATAGTCACATCTTTTGAAATATAGTATTACTATTAATAATTTACATTTGATTATTATAAAACTCTTTACGGGTGGTATTATTATTAATAGGCTTCTTTAATACTATTCATAGATTAATACTATATGTAGATTAGTATTATTAACTATTATATTGATTAAACTAATAGTTGATTATTAATTGATTAATATAATAATATTATTACTTAGATATTATCAATAAGGGAAATTAATATTATCTGAGTAATATTACTATATTCACAATATTTAACAATATCAATATCATTATCTCAATAATATATTATTATATATTATATTAATATTTTAATAATATATTATTAATAGTATATTTACTATTATTACTTTATTAACATTTGAGTTATGATTATTTTCTTTAACTTATTATTTTATATTATAATATTTTACTTCTATGATCGTTATTTATTATTACTAGGTTCTATCCAATAAGGGGTCATGACATACAACCCCTAGAAAATCCTCATGATCCCATTCGACACATTAGAACCCTCAAGTGTGTCCTAAGGGGTCCTTTGACCCCTTAGGACACACTCAAGCATTCAAATGTGTCAAAAGGGGTCATGAGGACTACATAGGGGTCCTAATGCATGATAAGGGGTACTAGGACACCTAGGAAGTCCCAATGACCCCTTTTGACACATTTGAATGCTCAAGTGTGTCCTAAGGGATCCTATGACTCGTTAGGACACACTTGAGCATTCTAATTTGTTAAAAGGGGTCATGAGAACTTCCTAGGGGTCCTACTACACCTTATCACATGTTAAGACCATAGGAAGTCCTCATGACACCATTTGACAAATTAGAACCCTCAAGTGTGTCCTAAGGGGTCCTACAACCCCTTAGGACAAACTTGAGCATTCAAATGTGTCAAAAGGGGTCATGAGGACTTCCTAGGGGTCTTAGTACGCCTTATCACGTGTTAGGACCCCTAGGAATTCCTCATGATCCCTTTGGACACACTAAAAAACTCAAGTGTGTCCTAAGGGGTCCTACGACCCCTTAGGACACACTTGAGCATTCAAATGTGTCAAAAGGGGTCATGAGGACTACCTAGGGGTCGTAACACATGATAAGGGGTACTAGGACACCTAGGAAGTCCCAATGACCCCTTTTGATGTGTTTGAATGCTCAAGTGTGTCCTAAAGGCTCCCACGACTCGTTAGGACACACTTGAGCATTCTAATGTGTGGGTAAAAGCACAAAGTTGTGTCACGTTTCAGGACAACTTATCAGCATAGTTGAATTTGAGTATTTCTAACTAAAATTATTTTTTGTCAAACATATGGTCTAGCTAGATTCATTCTAGCTAAGTTGGATAAGTTCTTCACCTTTTCCAGTTGGAAATATCTATTAAATGCATGTTTTATAAAAATTACTAAAGAAATAAAATTATTTCAGAAAAGTGATGTTTCAATAACTCTTACTCTTTTTAATGATATTTTTTTACAAATATAAAAATACCCATTTTTAGAGCATAGAGTCAAGATTATCATCATATAATTTTTATAATATTTTAATTAGATTTAATATATTATAATTTCAAAATACTGCAAGAAGGTATTTTAACATTCGAGAACAAGATGCTTCAAAAATAGAAAAAAATAGTAAAGCTTATCAAAAAAATTGAAAATTTATATTTAACACTAGAGGAGAGAGTTAGCTTCAAGAGTGTGTAATTTATTTTCTGTATGGTGTAGATTTGATAGGAGAAATTTGACATGAGATGAAAACTATCGATTTCAGGTATGTTCGACTTTGAGTAGTTATATTAGAGAAAATATACATTGAAAACTAATTTTTCTTCTTTTCTGCACTAGCTATACATTTTATGTATGACATATTTTGAAATCAAAGGAAAAAAAGATTATTTGCATATACTTTTTTGTTGCGAACAAGACCCTCATTTTTCAACATTTTTTAGCAAGTAAAAAATGCACTTAAAAAATTTAAAAACTATGTGAATTCTTGTTCAAAAAAAATTAAAAAAATTATAGGCATAAACTTCATCCACTTTTACACATTTTATTAGTTTATATCATCTCCAAATTTTAAACATAAATGCCATTTTTATGTCGTTAAAGTTAAAAAATTTGTGTGTTGTTGACCTTTTCCTTTATAAAAGTGTGACATAGCTTTGTACTTTTACCCGTGTCAAAAGGGTCATGAGGACTTCCTAGGGGTCCTAGTATGCCTTATCACATGTTAGGACCCCTAGTAAGTCCTGATGACCCCATTCGACAAATTAGAACCATCAATTGTGTCCTAAGGGGTCTTACCACCCCTTCGGACACACTTGAGAATTTAAACATGTCAAAAGTGGTCATGGGAACTACCTAGGGGTCCTAACGTGTGATAAGGGGTACTAGGACACCTAGGAAGTCCCAATGATCCCTTTCGACATATTTGAATGCTCAAGTGTATCCTAAGGTGTCCTACGACTCGTTAGGACACACTTGAGCATTCCAATGTGTCAAAAGGGGTGATGAGGACTTCCTAGGGGTCCTATTACGCCTTCTCATGTGTTAGGACCCCTAGGAAGTCCTCATGACCCCATTCAACACATTAGAACCCTCAAGTGTGTCCTAAGGGGTACTACGACCCCTTAGGACACACTTGAGCATTAAAATGTGTCAAAAGGGGTCATGAGGACTTCATACGTGTCCTAGTATGCCTTATCACATGTTAGGACCCCTAGGAAGTCTTCATGATCCCATTCGACACATTAGAACCCTCAAGTGTGTCCTAAGGAGTCCTACGACCCATTAGGACACACTTGAGCATTCAAATGTGTCCTAAGGGGTCCTATGACCCCTTTGGACACACTTGAGCATTCAAATGTGTCCTAAGGGGTCCTATGACCCCTTAGGACACACTTGAGCATTCAAATGTGTCAAAAGGGGTCAAAAGGACTACCTAGGGGTCCTAACGCGTGATAAGGGGTACTAGGACACCTAGGAAGTCGCAAATGACCCCTTTTGACACATTTGAATGCTCAAGTCTATTCTAAGGGGTCCTACGACTTGTTAGGACACACTTGAGCATTCAAATGTGTTGAAGGGGGTCATGAGGACTTCCTAGGGGTCCTAGTATGCCTTATCATGTGTTAGGACCCCTAGGAAGTTCTCATGACCCCATTTGACACATTAGAACCCTTAAGTGTGTCTTAAGGGGTCCTATGACCCCTTAGGTCACACTTGAGCATTTAAATGAGTCGAAAGGGGTCATGAGGACTTCCTAGGGGTCCTAATACACCTTATCATGCATTAGGACCCCTAGGAAGTCCTCATGACCCCATTCAACACATTAGAACCTTCAAGTATGTCCTAAGGGGTCCTACAATCCCTTAGGACACACTTGAGAATTCCAATGTGTCAAAAGGGGTCATGAGGACTTCCTAGGGGTCCTAGTATGCCTTGTCATGTGCTAGGACCCCTAGGAAGTCCCCATGATGCCTTTCAACACATTTGAATGCTCAAGTGTGTCCTAAGGTGTCCTATGACTCTTAAAGACACACTTGAGCATTGAAATGTGTCAAAAGGGGTCATGAGGACTTCGTAGGGGTCTTAATGCGTGATAAGGTGTACTAGAACCCCTAGGAAGTCCTCATGACCCCTTTCGACACATTGGAGAGAGGAGAGAGAAAGGTGAGTGAGATCTCTCTCTCTCTCTAGGTGAGAGAGAGAAAGAGAGGAGAGAGAAAGGTGAGTGAGATCTCTCTCTTTCTCTCTCTCTAGGTGAGAGAGAGAGAAAGAGGAGAGATGAGAGAAAAAGAGGAGAGAGGAGAGTGAGAGTACTTTGGACTATCAAGTAAAACCTAAGACAAAGGAACTTTGGACTATTAGTACTACTGATCATGAAGCAATACTGAATACTCTCAAGCAAAGAGATGACCCTTCAGGAACACTTCAATAGGTAAGTTTAACTCAAGTTAAAATATAGTTCTATAATTTGCATATTTAGATGCCAAAAGGGCACTTCTTATATTCTCTATTAACTTTTCTTCTGCCTTCCAAATGTAGGGATTGGAGTGGAAAGGACACTTATTTTTTTATATATAGTTGTGTAATTTTCATATTTAGATGTCAAATTTTGTATATAAAACCAACAATAGAATGTAATTTGCATAGTTGGATGCCAAATTTTATATATAAAAACAACAATCAGATGTAATGTGCATATTTAGATACCAAATTTTGTATATAAAAACAACAATCGAATGTAATGTGCATATTTAGATGCCAAATTTTGTATATAAAAAATTTGATGCAAAATTGGAAATATAAAAGAGCCCATGGGGTTGATTTGCAAATATTAAAAGCTCACATTTGTATCATCTTAATGCCATGTAAAGTGCAAACAACATGTTTCCTTACTATGAATGTTGTATCCTTATATAATTTGTATCATCTTAATTTTGTATCCTTACATTTCTATTGTCTTAATTCCATTACATTTGTATCATGAAAAGATGTAATAGTTGGAGTCATTGAGTCAAAATTAGTCAAATGTGTCCAAAGTAAAATGATGATTCCCTGGGTAAAGGGATAGTGTTCAAGGATTGCATCCTGGCACCAAATGGACTATGCCATTAGCTCTGGTTGGGCGGGTAAATGCTAGGAACAACCCTATTTCGACCACTGAGTCAGTAGAACGTTCTGGATCACACCGGACCAAAGTGTCCCCAAGGTGCATTAAGCACGATTGGGAAGTGAACTTTCGAGGCTCATAACTCAGACCCCATGAGAGGTATTAGAGATCCATGAGATGCTATAGGATGGAGTTTATGAGGCCTACAATAACCTCTCTCCATTCTGGGAGATTCATATTTGTTTGAATTTGGCACGCCAATCTCGCTCAATGCCAAAACTTGTAGTGAGGGTCAATTGAAAGTTGCACTAAGCATGATTGGTCAGCAAAATATAAAGCCTCATAACTTGGACCCTATGAGAGGTATCAGCGATCCATGAGATGCTACAAGACCATGTTTCTTAGGCGTTCCTAGTGTATTTGCAGGGGTACAGACAGAGTACTGATATTTTGTCCAAAAGACCAGTATGTTTTGATATGGCCAAAAGGGTGTTTGATTATGTAATGAGGCCAGTTTGAAGTCTTTTAGCCATTGGGATTAAAAGGTAAGTCTACAAACCTTGAAACCACTTTAATAGATATCCTTATATACCTCAAATGATGAATTACATGTGTGAACACATGTAGCACATAAAGCGTACACATAAATTTTCTTAAGTCATGAAGCATACATGTAGCACATAATTATAAAGCATACAACATGAATTCACTTAAGTCATGCACGTAGCCCATACAGGTGAATTTAGGTTATGAATATTGTGTTGACTTGGTGGTCAGCACCTCCTTGGAGATTCATGACATGGCTTAACCACCTCCTGTGGATCGGGTTAAATCTGGCATTTGTATCGAGCATTGACAGTTTGAGCTTTTGGTGCAACGGCAAATGATTCCAACAATTGGTATCAGAGCCTTGGGTCATAGGTTCAAGTCTCTCTTCAGTGGGTGCTGAAGGCTCAGTCAATGTTGAGGGGGAGATTGTTGACTTGGTGGTCAGCACTTCCTTGGAGATTCATGACATGGCTTAACCACCTCCCATGGATTGGGTTAAATCATGCATTTGTATCGGGCATTGACAGTTTGAGCTTTTAGTGAAACAAAAAATAATTCCAACATATTGTACTTGAATATACATGAATATACTTAAGGCATAAATTTGTACACAAGAGTACATACACACAATCATATTTACATACTAACAATGAATAAATGAACACACAATTAACAAATTGGATCGAATATCAAGTTTCATATATATCAAAATGAACAATAATTCTATCCTCATGATTTTATGTCAACATATCTAGATACAATGTGGCATACGCCATCTCAAAATATGTCACATGACATCTCAAAATAAGAAGTTCAACTACAAATATTTCTAGGACATCCTATTCTACTGGTGGATCATCAAAATGGAGCCTCTTTGAAGTACTCTTCGGCTCTAATGGATCCTACATTCAAACACAAAAGTGAAACCCCAAGTTAGATTAAAATTCAGAATCATGCTCAACAGTAATAAATACAATTTAAACTAAAATTGAACTCTCATATACCTCGCCTCTCTGTCTCTTCCCGCGGGAAGGAGAGCTAATATATGTCCTAGGTAGCACAGGAATAGTGCCACCAATGATGACTCCTAGCTGTATATGTTTACAAACATGAGATTGATCTACGAGTTATATTATTTAATGTTAAAAACTTGGTAGAAAATATATGTTTACAAAATAACTGAATTAACATTAAAACTTACCTCTATTAAACTTTCTTCAGGGATTGTTGGTTGAGTCATTAGCGATACAAACCCTTGGCATTCTTGCTCCCTCAAACTAGGAGTGACCTACAAAAGTCAAATAGATACTTCATATTATCATAACTTGACCATATTATATATACTTGATAGAAAAATACACACAAATAACTTTAGAAATGTATGTACTATGGGGCTATCACTCTGAATGGATATGCTTGTGACTCTATCATGACGATAGGGTCTCATGACATCATCACATGCCACTCTCTCTCAAATAAACCATGTAAATTAAAAATGAGTATGCACAATTGACAAGTATACATGTAGGCATAAAAAAACTAAATTACTTAATTACATTTCCTTTATCAACAAATGAGACCTGCACCCCCTCACATTTCCCCCCGGTGGCAACTAGTGACACCTGCATCAGTATATAAAAGATGATCATAAAAATTAGAAAATAATGTACATATACTATTATCATAATTTAAAAGGAAACCAATGAGTACATTAAAACATATGTACCATGGAAGAGTCAAGACCAAATGATATGGCCGAAAGTGTGGGCCCCTCCACCTGTGCCATCTCCTCCTTTGTCATCAACTGAACATAAATGTAACACATAAAAAGACATAAGTGGGAAATTATTATAAGGAAATTCTACTAAAAATATGAACAATAAAATTTAAAAATAGTGTAAAATGTGAATGGTTTACCCTTATTGTAATAGTGGGAGTCCATGGCATTGTAGGCTCCTGATGCATGTCTCCATGAGTTGCTTCAATGCCTGTAGTGTGCTGTGTAGAATCATCCCCATCGAAGCTGAAACTATATGTATCAATATCAGTCAGGGGACCAAGGAAAATATTCTTGCATATAACACAAGTGTGGGCCACACAAACATGTGAGCTCGTGGAAGCACTAGAAGCATCAGGATGAGGAGGCAAAAATGTCGTGCTCTGCATAAACAACAAATCACTCAACGTGCAAATGGCTCAAATAGTCTATGAGCCGGCGTCAACAATAATGTCTGGATGTTGCACTGTGGGAGGTGGTAAAATCTCGGGAGGGGGACATATGTGTGGGATTGCACCCATTGTGCAGATGGCTTGTCTTGCGGAGCACCTAAACCTACACCCTAGTTCTGTGTCATACTCCAATAATCTACCTTGTGACCGAGCACAAATTCAGCATACAATTTTCTAAGAAAATAAATTGGGACATCCAAATTGTTGTGAGGTGGTCTATCAAAAACCATCTACCAATGGTCCCAAAAGTTGTCACGTATTGCACTATTTGTGCACCATTTAATTGACAACTTGGTTTTTTAGGGTCTACTTTTAGAATGGTTTTAGGATCCACAAAAAGATTAGCTATGTCATATTTTTTTATATTTAGGTTCATGAATTAATCATAATCAAGCCCATTGTCAAACGGGCATGCATGGAATCACGCCAAAGAAGTGCAGCATTATGTTGCTGTGTCAGTTTCTCCATGTTTTCATTTATTTTTTTCAATGCCATAAACATGGGGCGCAATGTGGGCATATTGGCATATGTGGTTTCAAATCCTCTAAGTTCATTTAGATTATCTCCTATTAGATCTTCTAAAAGATGAGGGTTTGTGATAGGTACATCTTCTGGAGGTGGGGGATTGTTGGGAGGTGGGTCTGGATTGTTTGCAGGATCATTAGGAGGGTTTTTTGATTCCATGTCTGATAGCAATGAAAAAAAATAGATAATTACAATAAATTTAAAAAAAAAATACAAAAACTCATTGCTACCCTACTTTTTATATAAAAAGCTATATATTTATATTTAAAAACAATAAAAAACAATTAAAACAATAAAAAATAGAAGCTTCACTTACCTGAGCAATTTGGGAAAAATAGGATAGGGGATTTGGGACCGGATATCTGAAAGCCTAGCTGTGTTCACATTTTTGCAATGAAAAAATGTTGAATGCGACTGGGTACAGTGATTTATATTCACTAGCAAATATCAAATATCAGATATCCGATTATGCCTTCAAGTTTGGCTAGGTGTACTGACACCCAGGCCTACCAAAAAGTCAACAAATCTATTTGTGCGCTTTTGGACAAGTGAAAATAAGTTTTTTTCACATCGCTAATTTTTGGCATACCATGATCTTGCACATACCCTTATATTTAACTTCCTCAATTTCTACCTTTGCTAAGTGATTGTTTTGACTATTGGAATAATCAACTTTAAACTTTCCTTCAATCTCACTACACCTAAATTTTTTAAATTCCCTATGAAATGATTTTAAAACATGGCTCTAATCCTAGTTGTTGGGTAATAGGTAAACTAGAGAAACCAAAAAATATTAAATTATATAATGTAGAATAATGATATAAATAAAAAATAAAAAATTAAAACTAGATTTCATATACTACACCAATGTGGGATACGTCCATAAAGAAAAAAACTACTCACTATATTTTTATTATCTATCATGTAGAAAAATATAATCTGATGGCTTCTTAGATTCAATGTCGACTAGTTATTGAACCTTTTAGGTAATTCATAAAGTTAGGTTTACATACCAAAATAATAGCTGACTAGGGCAATGACTCAAGGAGGCTCCACTAAGAGTATCACCCATAAACCCATAAATTATCTCCTCCCCCATCCCCCAATTGAGGGGATACCACTCCCAATCCCCACAGGATGGGATTGTCTCACTAAGCACCCTTGTTAATTTATTTGGGGGGAGAACATAGATAATTGTTAGGATAAACTATCCTACATACCCAAGAGCCATTCTATACACATCCTCAAGAATAGAGAGACAATCAATGGGGTAATTACATGATTACAAAGTTATAACGACTTTGCTTAAATAGGAAAGAGCACATAGGTAGAGTTGACAAGGTTGAGACACATGTGTCAACATGGAGGAATTAAAATTCTAATAGAACTCAATAATATCCTCAAGATAAGTTAGATTCCAAATAGGACTCAATGATATCTATCTAGCTCATTAATTATATTACCTAAGTAAACTTAAGTAATCAGTAAACAATAAAACTATTTACTCCATCACCCTCTCCTTAAATACAACTTAGGGTGTACAATAATCCAATAGAGATATTTTATGGGACCCGAAAAAAAAGCCATATTAGGTACCCATGTACAACTATAATGCAATATCTTGTTACTGAAGAAAAGGATAAAACCCAGTGGGAGAAAACTCTACTCCAAAAGAAAGATCATGAAGGTTTAAGAAGTCTTCAAAAAGATGTCCTAAAATCATGAACATGGACATGACTTAAGTATAAAAAATTGGTAGAGAATTTTCAGTGACTGCTATGGTGCTATATCCGATGATATCCTCTAATGAATATGATGGTCATGAAGACAACAATTTGTATGAGCACTCTAAATGAAACTTATCATATTCATAAGACAATGATATGTAGTTTTTTGTAACCTAGTACAGTCCATAGGTTTTTCCTGTGTAACCATTTACAAATGTCCCCCTCATTTCCTTAATGCTAAGGTGCAAATTACCTTATAAAATCCACTAGCACTCCCAGGTAGCTTCGTGCCTCTTTGTACAATTGTGTGGATGATAGTTAGCCACATATTTTTCTCACAAATTTGCATTAGAGAGAGCATTGGATTTGATTCTTAAATCTTATTTCTTTTGGAGAGATCTATAAGATGGATGTTCTCTTTCATTTAGGAGCTAGCAGTACCTAAAAGGCCCTCGTGCATGATCAATCTTCATGGTTGATTGTAATTGTTCAAAGCATGGGTGGTCTAATGGACCTCACTTTATCATCAATCTACTCTTATCCTATTACAAAACATGTGAAAGTCAATAGTAGGCTACATGCAACAACAACCTTCTTTGATTGCACACTAAACTAGTTGAGGTCCAAAACCATGTATTGGTCTTTCGTTCCTCGCATCTGAAGTCATAGCCATGGAACTGTAGATAGAGTTATATGTCTAACATTACACTTCTCAAGTCTTACAAGAAAAGTTATTGATGGAGGTTGGCTATTGATTGATGATTTTTCATTTAATTTCACCAAAAATATTGTGCATGAAATTTTCTAGCATTGTGTGATTGTACTCAAGACAAATCAACCTTTCCTCTTGGATCACATGGATTGCACTTGGCCATGCGAATTCTCACCATGCTTATGGTTGGTGACATTTAAGCTCACTTTATTGGCAACGACTACCTAGCCATATCATTCAATATGGCTGGAAGCCAATACCCACATGCCTCCATGCTCATTGTGCTAACTATGTCGTCAATCAAAGTATGTGTGCCATGAAAAGTCAAATCAGAGTAGATGCATATTGTGTTGTCGCCAAGTTAGAGTGTATGGAGAATCATATAAAAGATTTAAAAACTATAAAATAAATTGTATAACCTTATTGAAAGTGATACATTATTTAACTAATACATTATTTAACACCTATAATGTTATTAAATTTATTATATATAATATATAAATTTTTTTTAAAGCGAAAGTGGGCAAGCCACCATAATTATATTATAATATACTGATTCAAGTACTCGTCCATGGAAGAACCAGGAAGAAACCCCGAAGTCATTGTCGTATACAAGTACAAAAGTATAGCCTAATGATTTTGATTTTCAACTAGAAAACCAAGTATAATCCTATAAGCTAAAGATTGGACAATTTGATTTACCACATGAAAATTAAAAAACCCCTATGAAAAACAAAATTCAGCTTGATTACAAACAGGGGAATCAAGTACAAAACACTTCACAAAAAAATTGATGCCCCTGCAAATCCATATTGTTACTCCTCCATGGTCGTGGGAGGCAAAGCACCTCTAGATAGGTCAAAAGCACGATCCCACCCAGCAGGAGGAACCTTTGGGAAATCTGACACCCAACCGTCGAGTTCCTCAGCAGACCAATTTGGAGTCATTTCATTCACATTTTGTAGTGATAACATAATTGGTGAAGAGGGCAGATTTAAATCCAGAACCAGCTTGATTGAGGTAGAAGAAAAACCCATGGGTGATGGTGGTAGAGAATGCGGCAAAGAATGCAGCAGAGGAGGAGGAGGTTGATTCGGCAGACTTAACAAGTCTAGCACAGCATTGGCGGACTTACCAATGTTATCAACCAATTCTTTACCAAGCACCCTACCCACAATTTGTAGATTGTTTTAAGAGGTATAAAATATTCATTTTTATTAATATAATTATATAATTTTTAGAAATACATATCTTATTTTTTATATTTATACCATATTATTATTTTTAGAGTGTAACCTAGCTATTGTGTTGAAGTATTTGAACAAAAAAAAATTAGCAATTTTTCATTAAGGAAGAAAATAATAAATTATTATGAAGATATTAACAATTATATTATAGTAAACTAGTTAAGATTTTAAAAAATCATAGCACAGTAAAGTATTTTTTATATATACATTAGATCATACTATAGTAAGGTGTCTGAATGTTTTATTAATAAAATGTTTCATAGCTACAACTAATATAGATCCTATAAATGTATGGACAAACATATTAGTAATTTTATTATTTACTTTTTAAAAAAAAAATTTAAGAATTTTCTTTTACTATTATACTTGAAAGTCCAGAGTCATAAAATAGAACCAAACCTAACATCTTATGTTCTTTATCACTATAGAAAGAAAGAAAGTTATATAATCAAAATAATTATGGTACATATCTTATTGAATATAATCCTACATTCACTTAAGTATATGTAGGTGGTTAAGGATATAATTAAAAAAATGTCCTAGAAACTACCTATGTTAACATAGAATTATAGGCTAGAGTTTGGGCACTTTCAAATACATTCCACTTCCCCCTCGAAAGACCTAGATTATTGAATAACATTTGTGAGCATCACTAGATGCAATGAGTGATAAGTTTTCCATTTTTACTAAGAGATGGGTTCTTGTGAACATTACTCAATAAACATGGGCTAATGAGTTTGATTTAAAAACTATAATATCACAATATAGTTATTATTAAAAATATAAATATATAATTTTAAAAATAATTATATTTATTAAAGAATCACTATATTTATCTATATATGTTTTTTTTAAAATTGAATAATAATATTAATAAAAATTAATATATTTTAAAATAACTTAATTATATATTATATGTGTGTATTTTTAAAATAAAGGTTATATAATGACATTAGTAAAAATTTCATACAATATATTTTTTATTATATGAAAAATTTAATAATATGGATATTTTTCATCTCATTTAGCTCTTTATGATTCAGCGTGGCACCAAAATTTAACTCAAAAATATTTACACAATAATATATAATAAATATATTATTGAAATTTAGTGAACTTTAAGATATAAGAATATATAAAAAAATTTAATAATATAACTTTTAAAAATATATAAAAATTAAGTAATTCTATTATTAAAATAATTATATTTATTAAAAATTTAGTAATTTTTAATTTTAAAAACTTAAATAATAGCATTATCAATAATTTTAATATAATATATATACTAAATTACTAAATTATTTATGTTATACTATAAATATTATTAAAATAAAGAATTTAAGTTTATAAGCAGTAGTAAAAGAATTAAATAACTAATAATATTATATTTAAGATTTTATGACCTTTAAAATGAGTAAAAAATAAGGAAGAGAGAATAAAAAAATATTAAAACAAAGCAATTTTTAATACTAATAAAGAGAGGGTTTCATGTGTACGACTCTCTGTCTGAGCTTTTCTTATGAGTTTTCCACTTGTCATACTGCATTTACTATAGGATTTTTTCATTAGAATTTATTTATAATGGCCCTGACCAACTTTGTCCTAGCAGTTGATGTTGGTGCTCGAGTTGCTGCTTCAGAAAACCATGGCACCTCCTTTTAACAAACTCCTATGCAAGTTCATCCCGAAGGTCTTCCACGAGGTAACCCTGATATTGTGCTTAACATGCAAGATTTTGATGTTGCTTGTGAATGGTTGGAAAATAATACGTTGATAGGTTATTTTGTGGGTCGCACTCCTAAAACTATGCTCAAAGAATGGGTTGCCAAGAGCTAAACTCCTCATGGAGTCCATCTTGAGGCTATTCAAAACCTTACCAAAGGTTTTTTTTGTTTCTCTTTGCTAACCCTTCCCAAGATGAGGTGCTTTTCAGCCATGGTCCTTGGTCGGTTCATTCCTCCTTTCTTATTTTCCAAAGGTCATCTCAGGATTTCACTATCTCAGACGAAAAGAAACTTAGGGTTCTTGTCTGGTTGAATTTTCTGGTCTCCCTTTGCCATGCTGGCCTTTTATTGAGTCCATTGCCAAAACTCAAGGAGCTCTCTATAGACCTCAAGGACTCTATTGAGATGTAGGTCAATTCCCACACCTTCTCCTAGAAGGTTCTTTACTTGAACCTGCCAAACACCTGCTATAGGTGCCAATTAGTGGATCACAAGATCAAGGATTTTCCTTTGGCCATCCCCCATACTAAGCCATAGCCAAAGGAAGCTTCTTCTAAAAATGTGGATGCTCTAGAAAGAAGGAAGAATGGACTAATGTTGTGTGTAAAGGAAAAACCTCTTCAGCTCCCAAACAGTCACCCACTGCCTCCACCTCTGCTTCTCTGCCAATTCTTCTAGCTTGAGAGAAAGTGGTTTCTATTGAGGGGCCAATGATAGTTAAGCAAATTTCAAACCTTACTTCTCAAGGGAAATCTCCAATTGCAAAGGCTACCACCCCGAATGTGGTGCATACTCTGCAAGTTGTGTCCCCAATTGTTGTTTCATAGACATTACGTCACTCTTGTAGCCCTGATGGTTGTGCTGAAGACCTAGAAGAAAAGAAGAGGCTTCTCTCACCTAGAGATCTACCTCCAAGCTTTGGCTCCATCCCAAATCTTCGGTAAAAAAGTTCCTCCTCTCTTGAGGACGAGAAAGATATGCAAGAGATTTTATGAATTTTTTTATCTTGGAATGTGCGAGGTCTGACCAACTTCTCTAGAAAGTATTATGTTCTAGATACTCGTTGCAGACTTCGAATTCTAGACATTTTGCGTTTGCAAGAAGTTAAGATCTCTAGTTTTTTTCTTACCTCTTCCTAGTGTGTCATATGAGGAGATGACATTATGTTTTCTTCTCAACATGAAGCTGGTAGAGGTGGTGTTGTTACTATCCTTTCACCTAGTTTGCATTTTGTAGTTATTGCTCATGGTTTTGACCCCATATAGAAAATAATTTGGATTTTGATGTCTTTCAATAATAATTCCTTTGTTATAGTTTACACTTATGCTTCCCATGATGTTGTGGAAAGATCTCAACTTTAGTGTTGGATGGAAGATAATCTGCCTCTGTCCACATGAGTTGTGTGTGGGGACTTTAATATGGTTGAGCTAGCTTCTAACAAAGAATAGATTCTTCCTTTTCGATGGACAGTTTGGGAATGACAAGCATGGTTCTATATGCACAATAAATTGGGACTTTTTTATCCCAATGCTAACTGTCTTCGATAGAGTGGGGTATGGCACACTTGGTCTAATGTTAGAGCTAGTACTGACCACATATTTAGGAGACTTGATCGTGCTATGATTACTGCACAATATTTTTTATCCTTTTCTGAAGATTAGGAATTTCCTATCATTCCTTTTCCAGATGTAACTTTGTCTAACCACTACCCCATCTTCTTTTCCATTACTTGGAAATCTATTGTGCCACATGCTTCTAGAACTCAATTTTGTCTCAATACGTCATTGTTGAGTCATGCTTCTACCATTACCCATATCCTACGGGTCTAGAATTTAGTGCCTCGACCCCAAAATTAGGCTGGTTGGATTGAATGGTGGAATGATGCCATCACTCACACAACTAGATTTCTTAGAATCTATGGTCACCATCTGGCCATGTACAAAAGATGTTCCTATGAAGCCAACACCAAAGCTCTTTAGAGTGCCTCTAAAGCTATTGCTTTGAATCCTTTTGATTCTGAGCTTCAAGTTCAGCTTGCTAAGCTCCACCATAAAAAGAAGATTGCTAATAATTATGGTACTTGGGGAGCGCAAATCAAAGCTCACCTCCATTGGTTGGAGGTGGGTGACCAAGCTTCCAAGGAATTCTTCCAAGCTCTCAGGGCCCGTCATACCAATTTTAGGATTAAATCTATCAAGAAGGGGCATGAAACTCTTTCAGACAATCCTACTATTCTTCAGGCCTTTATTCAACACTATGAAAGAGTGTTTTCTTAGCAAGGAAACTCAGTTGCTCGAGATGAGTCTCTCAGCATGTGTATTTTTGTTACTCCAAACTACCTAGTGGTCGAGAAATGGACTTCTGTGAGAAACTTCTTACCATCAGTGACCTCAAAGAGGTTATCTTTTCTATGGACGATGACAATTCCGCTAGGTGTGCTGGATTTCCTTGTGAATTTTATAAATATTTGTGGGATTTTATAGGCGCTTACCTACATAAAGTTTATCTTGAAGCCTATCACGGCAAAATTTTGGGAGATATTATTAAAAAATGAAATATTAAATTCATACCTAAAGTTGGTGACCCTAAGAATATTTGTAATTGGAGGCCCATCACCTTGCTGAATGTTTCATATAAGATCATTGCTAAGGATTTGGCTCTCAAAATAAGACATCTCCTTCCTTCGATTATTAAGACAGAGAAAACTAGTTTTATTAAGTCCAGAAATATATCCTTGAAAACATTATTGTTATCTAGGAAGGGATGGAATGGGCTCGCAAATCCAAGCAACAAACCTTATTTCTCAAAATTAATTTTGCTAAACCTTATGATCGCATTGAATGGCCTTTCATTCTTCCCATGTTGCAGGCTCTTGGTTTTGGCCCAAATTTTTTGCAATCTATGGAAATTCTTTTTGGTGATGCTTCTACTTGCAGCTCTATCAATGGTGCTCAATCTGAGGCCTTTGGGATTTTTAGGTCTATTTGTCAAGGTTTCCCTCTTGCTCCTGCGCTATATGTTCTTGCTGCTAAAGGTTTTGGTTACTTACTTTCCCATTCTATCTCTTTTGGTTTGGTGTGTGGCATCTCTTTGCCTAACTCCTCTTCCCAGCTTGTTAATGATCACTTTGCTAACTACTCCTTTCTCACTCTCATTGAGGATGAAGAAAATTTCTCCAATGCCTTGCAATGATTGGATATGTTTTTCCTTACCTCTAGGTCAGCTATCCAATGGCACAAGACTCTTTGTTATAGAAAATCCTTTCTTTCGGCCCCTCCTTGGTTTGATTTGTATGATTGGAAGTGGGTTCCACATGGGGAATTTTTTCACTTCGTGGGCATTCTCTTTTCTTTTCAAGCCTCTCCTGTGGATTTATGAAATGGGGTGCTTGCTAAAATTGAAAAGAAGCTAGATTATTGGATCACGAAGCATCTCTCTTGTTGGGAAGTTCTAGATTTACTCCAAAGTTTTGGTTGCCACCCATGTTTACTAATCCTCCTATTGGGATCCTTCTAAAGCTTCTTATCTTAAGTTGGAGTGCCTTCTCAGAGACTTCCTCCGGGCTTCAGGTGCTAATCATCATGGCCTTCACAGAGTGTCTTAGGAATATTGTAGGTTGCCCAGGGAGTTTGAAGGCCTTGGCCTTCTCTCCACTCATAAGTAGGGTCTTTCCCTTTGTGCAAAATGGATCATTCATGCTCTCTCAAGCGATGAACCTTGGAAGATCCTGGTTAGATATTGCATTTCTTTAGGCTATCCTACTCACCAGCTAGCTTGGAAGTGGATTGGTCGTCAAACCCTTATTACTATGAGGGGGTCTATTCATATCCAATGCACCTTTTTTATTAAGAGCATCTGCAAATCCTCGGAAGCTGTCAAGCCTTGGCTCTCTTGGGCTAGCAATGATTTTCATGATGGGCTTTCTTTAAACCAACAGAACCTTTGGTGGTCCCCTCTTTTTTGCATTCAGGGTGTTCCTCTTGCTAAGACTCAAGGTGCTAGTGCTCTACTTTTTTTCAAATGTGGCATCAAGACCCCTCAAGACCTCTTTTCCAGAGTCTACGAGTCTCCACTCTTGAGAAGAAATGCAGATCCAGTTCCATCTTGCTTGTCCAGATCTTCATAATTTTGATATGTTGGTCTTTGCCATTCCTGATCACTTGTTACATAAATTGGGTATTCATTCAATTTCACCTTGGTGGAGAAACCGGAAGTGGTACCCTTCTATTCCCTTTACCAGTTACAAGACCAAGTTGGGATACCAGTGATTAATTCCTCATCTCCCTATGATTGACACGCTCAACCAGAGATGGCATTTGCAATCCTCACATCACCACTAGAGATTTAACTTTCAAATCATTTCAGTTTCTATTACAGAGCCAAAGATTTCTCTCTTTTCTTGGTGCCTGTTGTTTCAAGGGTTCCCTCTAGGGTCATGGCTCAAACACCTAGGTATGTCTAATCCTCGGTATCCCTTTTGTGGGAATCTAGAGTCCTTTTTTAACATTTTTTGGTTCTATAGAAGATCCCAACAATATTGGCACTAGATTCATGATTTTTTAAGCCTTTTCGGCTTGAGCCCTTCTCCTGGCACATGATTTTTCTGCGAGACTCCCCAAGGCTCCCTTCCAAGTTTACCCAGATTTTGCATACTTTTAGGATGGAGATTTTATTCACTTTATAGAAGAATAGGAATGCTATTCTTTTTTCCCACAACTCTCTTGATATTAATGTTTCCTTGTACACTAAAGATTGTATATGTAATAATGTAATGATGAAAATTAAAGTGCAAGCCAACAAAGTGGTGCTAGAGGTTTCCCAACTACAGGAGCTGCTCAATCATTGGGGCTATGCTCCCTATATGGTTCCCAGAGTTCCTCCTGAATCTATTTATGTTGATCGTACTCTTCCCCGGGTCAATGCTACACTCATAGCTCTTCGGCTTTTTGCTCTCACACCGCACATTTGCAGGCTCCTTGCCACCACTCTCCTAGTGGTAGAGATGCTGGTTGGTGGCTTTGCTCAGCTTGTCAACCCTGTCATGGCTGTAGCTAGTCCCCAATGCTTCCTGCCCCTCCTGTTGCTCATGTTGTTCGTGATGGCTCTGCTTGGTTGAAGGCCAACTCCTCCAAGTGGTCCTTCCCCTACCTAGCTCTGGCTATTTCTTCACCTAGGGCGGACGAAAAAGAAGAAATATATGATGTTGTTGATGGTTGGTCAGTTCTTGACCCTCCTATCAATCCCAGGGATGTCTGGGGTTTTGATGACAGAGATCCTCCTCCTTCAAATGGCACTTCTCTTGCAGCCTGAAGTATTATATGTTTTTTGATGAATAGTTTGTGTTTCTAGCCTTGTGTTGTGTGAACTCTCATAGGGCGATCTTGTATCCCCTGGGCCCTTTTTTGTGAATATGTAATGTTTATATCTATTTAATAGAAATGGGACTATTTATAAAAAAAAACTGATAAAGAGTGTTTATTTAATCTAAGTGTAAAATTTTGAAATTTAAAAAAAAAACTTTTAAACTACATTTCCTAATTCAAAAGTGTACCATGGTCAGTTTCACTAGTCTGAATACTATGAAAATGGTGGTGGAATGCAAGGGATGGACATCTAGCCATATTGAATGATATGGTTGGATGTCAATGCCCCCATGCCCCCATGATCATTGAGCCAACTCTACCATTAGTCGAAGTACATGTGTCATGCAAAGTTAAATCAAAGTAGATGCATGCTATATTGCCATCAAGTCAAAGTGTATGGAGAATCATACAATAGATTTAAAAAGTATAAAAAGTTTTGAATAATCTTATTGAAAGAGATACATTATTTAACACGTGTAAAGTTATTAAAATTATTATATAATAGATAAATTATTTTAAGAGGTTTGACATATATTTTTATAAATATAATTATAATTTTTTTAAATATACTTATCTTATTTTTAATATTTATACCATATTATTATTTTTAGATTGTAAATCAACTATTGTGTTTAAGTATTTTAATAAAAAAAACTACTAATTTTTCATTAAGAAAGAAATTAATAAATTAGTATGAAGATATTAACAATTATATTATACTAAATTAGTTAAGATTTTTAAAAATCATATCACAGTAAAGTTTTTTTGATATGTACATTAGATGATACTATAGTAAGGTGTGAAAATGTTTTATTAATAAAATATTTCATAGCTACAACTAACATAGATATTATAAATTTATAGATAAATATATTATTAATTTTATTTAATTATTTTATTTAATTTCATTATTTAATTTTTTTAAAATGTTATAATTTTCTTTTACTATTATATTTGAAATTCTCGAGTCATAGAAAAGAATCAAACTGAATATCTTATGTTCTTGATCAAGAAAGTTATATAATCAAGATACTTATGATACCGATCTTATTGAAAATAAGTATACATTCACTTAAGTATATGTAGGTATTTAAGAATACGATTTTTTAAAAAATCTAAAAATGTACCTAAGTTAACATAGAATTATAAGCTAGAGTTTGGGCACCGTCAAATACATTCCACTTCCCCCTCGAATGATCTAGCTCAAGAAAACAATTAAATTAGGTTCTTGAACAATATTTGTGAACATCACCTAGATGCAATGAATTCTAAGTGTTCCATTTCTCATGAGAGATGGTTTATGTTAGTATAGGTCATCCTATACCTAGGACCCAGTCTACAGACATCCTCTAGAATAGAGATACAATCAACATAAGAGTTGTATTGCAATGAAGTAATGAGGTGTTGAGGTATTGAGATGATTACAAAGGTACAGAGGCTCTGCTTAAATAGGGAAGAGTAGATATGAAGCTTGGACAAGATTAAGACAAGTGTCTCAACTTGGAGGAAAGAGAGTTCTGATAGAACTCAACAATATCCTCTAGGAGGAAGTAGAGTCCAAGTATGACTATAAAATATCCATCTACCTCATAAATGTGTTGACCTAAGTAAACTTTAGTAATGAGTAAATAGTAAGACTATTTACTCCAACACCCCCCCTTAAGTGTAACTTAGGGAGTACAACAATGCAATAAAAATGCTTTATGGGTCTCGACAACTAGGCCATGTTAGGTACCCATGTACAAATACAATGAAATGTCTCATAACTAGAGAAAAAGGAGAAAACCCATTGGGAGAAAATTCCTCTCCAAAAGAGAGAACATGAAGGTATAAGAAGCCTTAAAAAAGATGTCCTGAAATCATGAACATGAACATCACTAAAGCATAAAGAATCTGTAGACAACTGTTGATGAGTGATCTGGTGCTATATATGATGATCTCCTCTAAAGAAGATGACGATTAGGAAGACAACAATTTGTATGAGTGCTCCAATTGGCACTTCTCGAACATTGATAAGATGTCAACAATGGAAATAGCATCTGTCGATCGAAGATACAGATGGCACATGAATCTGCATGAGTGATCTTCACTACACAACCAATTATGTTATTTAAGTGATACCATTATCACTTCTCAACTTTGTTGAAAATGCAAGTGTAATAGTCTTAAAGGATTCCAAGAGTGTTTCGTCACACTTCAAGTGAAACCAAGGAACTTCCACTAAAATGGAATTCAATAGTGTCTCAGTGCAATTTGAGAAAAACCAAGGAAGAATTAGCATGAACACGAATAGTAGGATACCCCCCATAATATTGACTTGGGTGAGGCTTGATAGATCCACTAGAATGATGTGTCACCATGCTATGCAGAAGGGACTAAAAGTATCTGCAACTGAGAAAAGGGTGTGTGTGGTCAAACTACACACTTGCACGAGGAAAGAATATCAATGATTTTTTTTGTTGTCGAGGAGGAACTCTCACTTTGACAAAGTTGTGACTGGAAAAAAATAGCTCTACACAACCTCCCATGGCACTTTATAATTCAATGTGACTACAAATAGTTTTATGGCACATCATGTGTGCAAAATCCGCAAAATTCATGGATGGACACTAGATCTAATGTGTCTACAATAGTACTTACATAAGATTCTCAATTGATCCAAAGGAAAAATCAAGGAAAAACTTTAAAAGAAATTGTACTAAGGAAGTGCATGAAATTACCTTTGCGACGATGCTCACCTATTAGGGCCGAAAGATGAAAAAATGACTCACCCCTCTTATGTACCCGAGGGTATAGGTTTGGTCCTCCATGGGACCATCAACTCATCATGTCAAAAAAGAGCGCCCCTCCCAGATGGAGTGGACCCAAGAAGAGGTAAGTAGGTGGCTCTGTACGCCAACCTTGTAACAACTGACAACCGTTGAAGGAGAATATAGAACATTGTCAGACACAATGCAAATATCGTACCAATAAATGTACACACAATCTTGATATTATGGAATAGGCCATCGTTAGTGTGATGGGATATTGAATAGTGTGCCAAATAAGATTTTCTACGCACGTGTGATCTAGAAATTGCTGAGGAACCCACTGCTGCAAAGAAAATGTGGATCATTGGCTATTAGGTGTGCCAAAGATCAATCACTAAATTCCATAATAGATGAACTCATCAGAAAAATTAATTTGAGATGCTCACAAAAGGTGGAAGTCGATAGCCAAAGGAGAAACGCAAGCCAATGCAATTAAAACAGATCATGACTGTTTTATGTAGTGACCAGTGCACAATGACTGTCGATCACCAATATACTTTCCATGCCAAGGCCTTACAAAGGTCCACTGGCTCACCATGCTAAAGCTTTGCAAATCAAAAAATCTACACGCTGACTAAAGCCCAAAGAGAACTCCACTTGCGAGTTTGATCAACTC
This sequence comes from Chamaecyparis obtusa, assembly GCA_027943335.1. Classification (NCBI taxonomy): domain Eukaryota; kingdom Viridiplantae; phylum Streptophyta; class Pinopsida; order Cupressales; family Cupressaceae; genus Chamaecyparis; species Chamaecyparis obtusa. Next base: position 182,972 of record BSBK01004755.1, on the reverse strand, counting down.
GCCAAGGCCAAAAAAATGCCCGAGAATGCAATTAATGAAATTGTGGGCCCTTCACCATGCAATTGTTGACCAATCTCCACCCATTTACGATTATTGATAATTGAGTAGATAGGCACTCAACTAAAAATGTGTCGAGGGCTGGCAAAGTCCCTGATGCAGGAGCATCCGATGATCAAGGTTGTTGACTCAGATGTGGGTTTTGGTCGAGATTTACTTCTGAGGGTCATAACTTTTGACTCGGATGTGATTTTTGGCTGAAATTTTACAGGCAGTTGCATGAGGAGGAGCAATCTAGATTTTCAATCGAGCTCGATTGGTAGCCATTTCGATATTTTTTCAGGAGCCTGAAATATCATCTTGGCCTCCGAAATTAGATTTTTGTGTTTTTTTTCCAATTTTTTAGAAAGTTGTTCTTGTAATAAATCCGAAATCATATTCTTGGTCTCGTAGATTAGTTGGCAATTCATCTTGCCTTAGATGGAGACTTTTTTTGGGGACAATCAGGATTCGTAGGATGGGTTTTGAAAATTACCAAAAAATAGAAAAATCCATTTTTTCCGAAAATCTACCAAATATGTTAATTTTCGAAATTGTAATAAGTAGTTATTTTTCTTGCATTGTAGAAGAGAGTAGAATTGAAGAAGTTTAATGAAAAATCTGACATTCTAAAACCTCTGTGTTGCGTATTTTTTCTGAGTTCTTATTTTGAAGAGTTTCGACTACATCAGCGCCAGCGAAGGCGAGGCCGGAAATAAAGCCCAAAGAACTTTAATACGTTGTGGAATCACGCAGGCCATAGAACTTTAATACCCTGTTTGCAGTCACAATCACATTCACATTGGGACTTATCATAGCATGGTGGCTTGCCATCGTGATGATTGTCGTGCAGCCGCTGATAATTGCATGTTTCTACACAAGGAAGGTGTTGTTGAAGGCCATGTCAGCCAAGGCACTAAAAACACAACAAGAAGGGAGCCAAGTGGCGGTAGAAGCAATAGAAAACCACCGCACAATCACTTCTTTCTCATCACAATAGAGAATTCTTCTTTGATGTCAGGAAGAATAAGAGAGGCATTTTATCCCTGCAATGAATGTTGGACTAAGCTCAGAAAGCTTCTCTGCAACAACGTTCTCAGTCCCTTCCACGTTGCCAGCCACAGGTCTTCTCATCCGGCATGTATCGCTAATCTCTTCAACATATTAGAGAACACGATGAAGGAAAATGACGGCGTGGTGAGGCATTTTGGTGGTGCTCTTTGGAGTAAGCAATATTTGGAGCCTGGAACTGAGCTGGTGGATAACGTTGTGTCTTTTATGAATAACCAGGTGCTCTGGGATCATCATCTGAGAATGTCATTCGGGATGCTCGTAAACACCACTGCAACAATACTCAGGCCTGTCATAAGCCCCGCATGCGTGCAGATGGAACACCATTGACAGGTAAGAATAGGCCTATGAAGGAACAGCTGGGAAGCAATCTAGACAATACTCAGGCCTGTCATAAGCCCCGCATGCGTTCTTGCACACGCTCTTGCAGATGGAACACCATTGACAGGTAAGAATAGGCCTATGAAGGAACAGTTGGGAAGCAATCTAGACAATAGATCAAACTTTGATAACCAGGGTAACCTCAAACGTCAGCGCCGAGATGAATGGAAATGGAAAGATAAAAATCTCAATACCTCAACACCTCATTACTTCATTGCAATACAAATCTTGTAATGTTTACAAAGGTATAGGCCTGTGAGGTAATGGTTGGGAAGAAATCCAGACAATAGATCAAATTTTGATAACCAGGGTAACCTCAAATGTCAGCGTCGAGATGAACAGAAATGGAAAGATGAACGCCTCCATGGCTTGACCCAAATGAAACAACAAGCCGACCTTCAATCTTCCATCTGAACACACCATCAAAGACGAATTCTGAGGAACCCCAATATGGTGGAACGTGCTATAAGAATAAGCATAAGTGTGTTCTAAACAACCCGATCAAAGGGGATTAGCAGACTAGCTAGGGATTTGAAAATGCATAGTGGTGTATATCTAAGAGAAAATTGCTGGTCAAACCTCACAAATAGACCATGGATAGATTATCGACAATAAACTAGCAATGCCTTTCTAGCTACCATGCATGAGGGCATCTTAGATCTGCGATTACACTAGTTTTCAACTAAGAGAAGCTAGGGACCTTAACAATTTGAAAGAAAATGAAAACTCTCAAGAAGAATTGGAAGGAGCTGAGAGACTTTAGGCTTTGATATCATGTTAGGATAGGTCATCCTATACCCAGGACCCAGTCTACAGACATTCTCCAGAATAGAGAGACAATCAACACAAGAGTTGTATTACAATGAAGTAATGAGGTGTTGAGGTATTGAGATGTTTACAAAGGTACGAAGGCTCTTCTTACATAGGGAAGAGCAAATATGAAGCTTGGACAAGGTTGAGACAAGTGTCTCAACTTGGAGGAAAGAGAGTTCTGATAGAACTCAACAATATCCTCTAGGAGGAAGTAGAGTCCAAGTATGACGAGCTACAATATCCATATACCTCATCAATGTGTTGACCTAAGTAAACTTAAGTAAGAAGTAAACGGTAAGACTATCTACTCCAATAGTTTCTTGTGAACAGTACTCATAAAACATGGGACAACGAGTTTGATCCAAAAACTATAATATCACAATATAATTTATTATTAAAAATATAGATAATTTTAAAAATAATTATAGTTATATATATATATATATATATATATATATATATATATATATATATATATATATATATATATATAAAATAAAATAATAATATTAATAAAAATTAACATATATTATGTATTTTAAAATAGCTTAATAATATATTATGTGTGTTTTTTTCTTTCTAAAGTTAAATAATAACATTACAAAACCTTTCATATAATATATTTCTTATATATAAAATTTTTAATAATATGGATATTTTTCATCTTCTTTAGCTCTTTATGATGGTTAAGTGTGACACTAAAATTTGACTCAAAAAAATTTACACAATAATATATAATAAATATATCATTAAAATTTCATGAACTTTTGTACATAAGAATATATATATATATATATATATATATATATATATATATATATATATATATATATATATATATATATATATATATATATATATATATATATATATATATATATATAAAGAATTAAGTAATTTTTTTATTAAAATATTTATATTTATTATAAATTTACTAATTTTTAATTTATAAAACTTAAATAATATTATTATTAATAATTTTAATATAATATATATACTAAATTCCAAATTATATGTGTTCAACAAAATTATTATTGAAATAAAGAATTGAAGTGTATAAGTAATAGTAAAAAAAATTAGAATATAATTAAGTAGTCATATTATATTTAATATTTTATGACCTTTAAAAAGAGTAAACAATAACAAAGAGAAAATTAAAAAATTAAAACTAAAATAAAGTAATTTTTAAAATTGAAAAAGAGTGTTTATTTAATCTAAGTGTAAAAGTTTGATATTAAAAAGAAAATTAAACATTTCCTAATTCAAAACTACTGCAACCAGTTTCACCATTATGAGTAGTATGGTAACGAAGGTGGGGTGAATGGGATGGACATCCAGCCATATTAAATGATATGGCTAGATGCCAATACCCCCATGCCTCATGCTCATTGAGCCAAGTCTACTGTCAGTCAGAATATGTGTGTCATGCAAAGTCAAATCAAAGTAGATGCATGCTATGTTTCCATCAAGTCAGAGTGTATGGAGAATAATAGAACCAATTTTAAAAGTATAAAAAAATTGTATAACCTTATTGAAAGAGATACATTATTTAATGTGTAATGTTATTAAAATTATTATATAATATATAAATTATTTTCAAAGGTATAAAATATATATTTTTATTAATATAATTATATAATTTTTAAATATATATATTTTATTTTCAATATTTATACCATATTATTAGTTTAGATTGTAAATTAGCTGTTGTGTTTAAGTATTTTAACAAAAAAAATAGCAATTTTTAATTAAGGAAGAAATTAATAAATTAGTATGAAGATATTAACAATTATATTATAGTAAATTAGTTAATCTTTTTTTAAATTATACTATAGGAAGGTGTGTGAATGTTTTATTACTATAATGTTTCATAGCTACAACTAATATATATATATATAATAAATTTATGGACAAATATATTAGTAGTATTATTTAATATTTTTAATTTTAAGACTTTTCTTTTAGTATTATACTTAAAAGTATTGAGTCATAAAAAAGATCCAAACCTAATATCTTATGTTCTTGATCACTAGACCAAAAGCAAAGAAAGAAAGTTAAATAGTCAAAATACTTATGATACATATCTTATTGAAGATAAGCCTACATTCACTTAAGTATATATGTAGGTGTTTAAGAATACTATTAAAAAAATCCAAAAATCTACCTAAGTTAACCTAGAATTATAAGGTTAATGTTCCTCTAGTCCTTATGCTCCTCGGGCCACCACCCTTTTTCTTCTTTTTCTATCAAAAACATAGAATTATAAGGTAGAGTTTGGGCACTGTAAAATACATTTCACTTCCCCTCGAATGACCTAGCTCAAGCATACAATTAAACTAACTTCTTAAACAACATTTGTGAGAAACACCTAGATGCAAAGAGTGCTAAGTGTTCCATGTCTCATGAGAGATTGGTTCTTGTGAGAAATACTCATTAAACATGGTGTGAGTGTCATGAACCTAACCTCTCAGGAGCACACATAGAAAATCAAGCATTAGTTCTAATCTAGCATAAAAATCAGATAACAATTTACTTTCACAAACACCACCTCTAATTGAGCCAAAACGAGAGCACCCAAGCCTCATTTGATTTTATCTTTTGAGGAGGATGTGGATGTGCTCTCCAAGAAAAATAAGAGTAACCCCAATGCAGTCCTAAGGTGATTGAAACCAAATACAAGCCATGGAGATCCCAAAAATGGCACAAACCCTAGTATTATGAACAAGTTTTTCCCCTAGGATTCTAAGGGATGCAAAGGATAGAAATGAAGATTTAAGCTATGAGTGAGATGAAATATTCATTAACCCTTAAGCATGGATATAATTTGATGTGAAAATGAAGTGTAAAGCACAAAGGAACTATGATTTATTCTCCTTTAACCTATGCTATGTAATCTAATAATTGAAAACAAGAATAAAAGATAGCAATGCTAACATGCTATGGAAACCTAGAACTAAATTAGCATAATAAAAATGCATAAAAATAATATATTGAAGAACCATTTGATCATGGAAGAGGGCTCTATTTATATATTTTTGGAGGAAGGTTTAGGGTTTGGAGGAAGGGTCAAAAGAGATAAGATGAGCATTTATGGTTGAATGGCTCAAGGTTGCTCACATATGTGTGAGAAACTTTGGGGAAGGTGAATGAAGCCAAAGTGTAATAGCATTTAAGGAAGGTGGTTGACTTCCTTGGGAAGAGTTTCTCACATATGTGTGAGCAACCAATTAGGGTTAATGAAGTTAGGAATCACCTCTTAAGTGAGGTTAGGGGAGTGATTAGGTTTATCAAATGAGGTGATGGGTGTAGGTTAGGATTTAGGTAGGGTTTTAGATTAATTTAGATTAATCTATATTTTGAGGAATATTAGGAAATGGAGGGTTTTGTATAAATATTGATTTATTCAAAACGGGGTATTTGTGGAGGGACATGCATTAAAATAGATTTTAATATATTAGGGAGGGGGTATTTGAATTAAATTCAAATACCTTAGGTAGTGAACCCAAATTAATTAAATAATTATAATCAAATAGGTAGAGGAACATAATAAGCATGATTAATTAATTACCAAGATTAATTATGATATTATAGGGATTATTAGTTAAATAAATTTAATTAACATGAAATATTTTTAGGTATCTACATTTTGCCCCTCTTGGATGTGGTGCCACAAGTGATGTTGCGTCAAAGAAAAGAAAATAAGATGTGCCAAGCAAGGTTAGATGTTATGGTGAAGAAATGACAGTAAGAGGTTGTACCCGCTCAAGAAAATAACACAAAGGAAAAGCTTTATGGAATTTTCTCAAGGAGGAAGGAGAGGGGAAAGGGAATAAATAGAAGTTAGACCATGAGAAAAGATGCATGAATACAAGATGAATCTATATGAAGCTAATTGGACTTGGGGATTTCATTGTGTTAATGTGGAGAGCACAACCTAGTTTGATATAGCAACATTAGAGACCTACCAAGGTTACTTAGGAGCTCAATGCCTTGTCACTAGCATTATAGAGGACTGACGGAAGCACACACACAAGAAGAAAAGATCAAGACTTTTCCCCTAGTTCCACCATTTATATTGCACCATGAGGAGGTGAAACAAGGGATCTCAGAAGATAAGAAAAGATCCAAAGAACAAATGAAATAAAAAGTATCTCACAAAATATTTTACCATAGGGATGATTGATTGATGGGGGTTGATTGGATTGGTCTAATATGAGGAAGGATACATCATGCAAAGATCGATTATGGATTTCTAAACTAGGATTCCTATGACAAGGGATGAGCAAGAAAATCAAACCTCAAAGGTATCTGGGGATAATTGTTGAAGCACTTAGCTAGATAGGGACACATGTCATGATGACACAAGGACTGACTGACACCTAAAGTCACATAGGTACAAATGGGCCTATGTGGAGACACGATTGACACTATATACAAGACACTAGTTACAAGATGGACATGGGATTGGGGGATGAAGGAGATGATGCAAATATATGCAACATGATGTCCCAACTGAGATGGAAAGCTAGGATGGACTAATGTTGGATAGGGTGATGATGGATGATGTGTCTTTAAATGACACAAGGATTGGGAAGGATGTATCCTAATGATGATGATTGGATTGATATCAAGGCTTGCAGCAAGACTAATGATGTGATTGGATGGGTTGATTGATGTTTGATTTTGGATAGCTAGAGGAGATGGATAGGGTTTTCTTATGATGGCAGATTATTAGGAGCATTAGGATATGGATTCATAGCATTGGATTGCATGGGGCAAGCCTAGAGATAGATACCAATGACACGGGAATTACTGGGTGATAGAAAGATGGAGGAAATTATTAGGGATGTGGATGGATTAAATGCTTAGGGATTTGGAGATGGAGGCATGAGTAGGAAAGGATTGATGGATGGATGGATGGATGGGGGAAGATATGGATTAGGAGATGAAAGGATTGGGGGATGAAAGGATTGGAGGAATAAGAAAGGATAGGGGGATGGAATTATGGATGTGATAAGGTATCCAAGGAATAATAAACCCCTACTTAGGATAGTTTATGATTTTGAAGGCATTAGGAGGGGTGCGTTAGGATGGAAGATAAGACAAAAAGAGAATGAGGAAGGTAGATGGGAGCTAGGATAATAGGTGGATGGAAGGTAATATGACAGGAAGGATGTGTGGATGAAGGGGGTGGATGGAAGGTGGGATGATAACATTATAGGAGGATTAGGTTGACAAAGGTATGTGGAGGGATTATATGGAAGGAAGGATAGGTAGATAAAGGACAAGTGGATGAGAGATGTGATGGGAAAATGGATGCCACAAGGTGCCCAAAAGAATCTATACAGGATGGAATTTATGTTCTTATCAAGATTTGAAGGAGGATTGCAGAGGTGAAGTGGAAAATGGGATGGAGGAGGTGATGGATAGGATGTACTAGAAGATATTTCCCCCAATTGCAAAGAGGAACTGGATGGAAGGATTATGCATGATGAATTTTTCTAGGTTTTCATCATGGTACTTTTCCAAGGTGCTTGTTTGCCAAGTTTTCACCATTGGACAAATAATTCTCTTTACTTTTTTCATTTTTTTCACTTTTTTTGACTTTTTGACTTTTTTCTGATTGGATGTTGGTACAGCTTGATTAGGATGGATGGATTATGCAAAGGTATGGATGAGATGGTTCTGATGGTGAATATGTGAGGGGTGAGGGATATGGTAGTAGAAAATGTTCTGATGGAATGATGGAAAGGGAGTGTGATACGAGGATGTTGTCACGACCAACATTGGTACATGTTGTGAGGTGGGTGGATGGAGTGGACGAGAAGTGAATGGTTCATGTGGATATGATGGAGGATTTGTGATAGGTAGTTTTGGGACATAAGGATCCAAAATAGACCTAGGAGATGGAGGAGGGGAAGGATCAACTAGTAGAGTAGAAACTTTGGATGCCATTGTGGATGTTTCTTTTAGATGCATTGTGTTATTTTTCTTTGGGATCCACATAGTTTTTTCTTTTTCTTTAGTGGGCCTTTTTGGCCTTTGGGATTTAGGGCATTTTTTAATTGGATTTTTCTTTTCTTGAGCATGTTTTTTGAAGTGGACATGACAATCTTTAGATTGTTGTGCATAGTTACCTTTATGCATTTTTGAGTTGGCATACAAATTACTATGGGAAGAACTGGAAGGATCATGAGAAGTTGTATGAGATGGAGAAGATATGGATGAAGAGATGGAGGGGGGTTGGCATATAGGAGATCTGGAAATGTGCATTTGTTGATTCTAAGTAGGAATGTAAGATGTGAAACTTTTATGGTGGGTTCTAGGGATATGGGATTTGTGGATGAAGGATTGTGTAGGATAAGATGAGGGATGATATTTTGGGATGTAGGGGCCCAAAATGGATTTGGTATGTGAAGGACATGTGATGGTATATTTTGGAATATAAGGACCCAAAATGGATTTAGAGGATGAAGGAGGAAGGTGATAGGTCTTTTTGGGTTGTAATGATGGAGGAGGAGGAATGGTGCTATATGTTTTGAAGGAATGATGAGGAGATGCAATGCCATTTTTGGAAGGATTCTTGAATTTGACTTTAGTTGTACCAACATTTTTGGAGGAAGTGTCTTCGGATGTGTGACCAATACCACATGACCATGAATGTTTTTTTGTCCTGGATGGGCTCTAGAGTTCCTTATTCATGGGCGCCTAATCTCTTACCTTGATAATTCCATTTCTTGAGAATTTTAACCAAGAAAGGATACTTCTTGGTTGGGGAATAAGATAAACATCCAATATTAGGTGCTAGGGTGGAATAGATGAAACTTATTTCTTTTTCTTCAATTGGACCGCTATTGACAAATGTAACTGGACCAAGGGGATAGAGTGATGCCGGTGGGATAGGTGTTAGAGGATAATGAAGTGGAGGGGATGGGATGATGGGATCTTGACTAAGATTAGGATATGGTAATGGATCTTGAGATGGAGGTGATGGAAGCAGTGGATCATGTAACTAAGGAAGTGAGATGATAGGATCATGAGTTGGAGGTGTGGATATTGATGGATCATGAGATGGAGTGGTTGATAGAAATGAATTATTTAATAGAGGAAGTGAAAGGGTAGGATCTTGATGTAGGTCGATGGATGATTCATCATGCTTTTGGACAAGATCTTGACTTGGTTGGATTGGTGTGGATGGTGTGATTGGGGATGTATGGATGAATTATTTAGATGGGGTGGATGGAAGGATTGGAGGTTCTACAATTATGATGGAGGGAATAGGGGTGGACTCATGAGGTTTGTTGGATGGGGTTTGGATAATGCTAGGAAGAGGAGACATGGATGGGAATTGGATGGAGTCAACGAATGGAAAGGAATCAATGATGCTAGGAGATGGAAGACCTGATCAATAGGTGGGGTAGATTGAAGAATGATAATAAGTGTGAGTGATGGAAGAGGAATGAGGGATGTGGGAGGTGGATGGGCATCATCACTAGCGGCTTCATATAAGGGAGTGAGATGACATGACTCATCAACCTTAGGAGAGGGATTATTTGATGTCTTCCTTGTGAAATTCCTTGGAGACTTTTGTAATGGAGGTTAAGGAGAAGGATTAGAATGTGTAGATGGTGGGAAGATAAGATAGTCCATACATGAAGGTGGGGTGGTGGATTATGAACTTTTTTGAGGGGATGAATGTGTAGAAGGGGAGTTGAAGGATGGCATGAATAGATAGTTCACATAAGTAGGCATGGAAGTGACTTGTGAAGTGGATTGACTAACTGATGGGGTAGGGGTGATGGATTGAGGTATGAAATATGAAGTGGATTGAGGGATGCATGTTTCTTGTGGAAGGGGATGTGTGGTAATGTGGGTAGAAATGGAAGACAATGGATTGAGATAAGATGGAGGATTAGGGTGATGGATAGGAAGACTAGGATCATGGATTTGAAAATGGGTTGAAGGATAAGAAGATATTGGACTTGGATAAGCGATGTTGTTGTAGAAGGGTGGAGTTTGCAATATGAATATATGGGAGAAGGTGAAGGCATGAATGATGTATGAGGGGGATATGTGGGTACAACATAGGTAGAAGGTGTCGATAAATGTAATAATTGATTTCCCTTATCAAAGGTATCATAAGGAGTACTAGTGGGTATGTACGGAGAAATGACGTGGTGATTCGGAGGAATGATTAGATTTTAGATGGTGTTTGAAGCAATCTTTCTAAGGTTTTAAATGTACACATCATGATTAATAAGACTCTCATCATAATTGGAATAGGATAAACTGGGAGAAAAGATGGGATGATCAAACGCATCATAATAGAATTGTGACATGCTGACTTGCGGGTGAGTTAGATGGGGATGAAGGATGAAGATGGATGGAAAGCTAAAAGCTCAGATTTTGGATGCACAATAAGCTTAGATTGGGATTTGGATTAAGCTCAGGATTGGAGGAAGAACTGACTCCAAAGAATATGGAAATTAGATGAAAGATGACCAAGATGACTCTGCTAACCTAGGATACAGAGAGGAGAGGAGAAAAATACTGGAAGGAAATGATGAGGGATGATAGGGAGACTATGATTATGAGACTAGGATGACAAGATTCTAGAGGCTTGGGTGACTTTTGGAGTAGAGGATTGGATTGACATGGCAAAGGATTTATGTGTAGAACTCTTCATTTGTGTATGTTCAATAGATACTATCACTAGTTTTGGAACATATAAAACACACACAAGAAATTGCTACCCTAAGGAATTGGCATGACTTGAAAAGCTTTGCTCATTGACTTAGGCACACATCCAAGAGCTAATTAGAGTATGACCACTACTAAACATGCAATGCATCAACACTGCCATATTAGCTGATTCCAAATGCTCAAGGATGGCACAATATGATGAGTGTCTTAGGGAGATTTGTATTCTCCTTGCACAAAAATTAGAAATCCTTCGGGGGTAGATCAAGTTGGCCTCTAATTTATAGGTGTCTAGTGAGGTCTATGACATCCTCCCAATTAGTTTGTACATGTGTGAATCAATTAAGATCCTATTTGACCATGCCTAAATCGTAAGGATAGTCACCTACCTCAGAATACCATCAGCACACATCACTTGAGCTTGGTAGGATAAGGCGAGAGTTTTTTCAATACCTTTTTTATATACTGATCGAGGAATTACCAGTTTGAGGTTATTCTCTAAAGAGGAAGTGCTTCTCTCTAGATAGGCCTCACTAGAGACAAATAGCCAATCCAACCCTTATTTTCACCCAAGTTCGACAAAGGCAAGGGGAGAGGGTAAATATTTCACTTGAATCACTTAGCTTAATGGGTTTTCTAGATAAAGAAGCTCATAAGAAGTGTTGAGAAACAAATCTTCAAAATACATCAAGAAGTTTTTCTTTCCAATTTTGAGTCTATTAATGCTAAGTCTTCTTCTATCTAAGACATAAAAAGACACAAATAGCTTTGCAAATATTTGTTCAATTCTTAGACACCAAAGGAAGTGTGTGTTCGATAGTGTTTTAATGCCAAAATTGAAGTGTTTGTTTTGATTTTAGAGCCCCAAACAAAAGCATTTGTTCATTATCCTTTAGTCACTCAAGATTGTCCATTATGATTGAATTGTTCTTTTTAGGCCCAAAGTCTAAGCATGTGATTGATTGTTTCATTCCTTTTAGGCACTCACGATTAGATTTGGTTTCATTTTAAGCCCAAAAGTTGAAGTGGTTTGATTGCTTTGTTCATTCCTTTTAGGCACTCAAGATTGGATTTGGGTTCATTTTAAGCCCAAAAGTAAATGTGAAGATTGCACTTTGAGATTTCTTTAACTTTAGGCATTCAAGATTGGATGTGATTCATTTTAAGCCCTAAATCAAGATGTGAAGATTGAGTTGTTCATTTTTTTTTAGGTATTCAAGATTGGATTTGATTGATTTTAAACCCAAATGAAGATGTGAAGGTTCTTTTAACTTTAGGCATTCAAGATTGGATACGATTCATTTTAAGCCCAAATGAAGATTGCATTGTTCATTTTATTGCATACAATAACAAAAGGTGTTAGCATGTTTTAGGATCTTGATGACTTTGGCAATAAATATTTTCACCCAAAATGACCTAAAAAAAATAATGTTAGAACCTGCAAAACCGAAGGTTAAGGGAAAGATGAAGCCCAAATGAACATAAAAAACCAAAAACATCAAGGTTTAGGGCCCTAAATATGTTCTTTGTTTCTAATATGATTAAAAAAGGAAAGGGATTTTGAAGTCCAGAGTCGTACGAATCAAAACCATACTCCATATGAGTATACATGGGTTATATGAGCAAATAGGCCAGAATGAGATACAAACATGCTAGAATGAGATGCAGAAGTCCAATACGATTTAGTACCATTCCCTATATGAGTTACACATGTCTCTAATAGAAGTAAACAAGCCAAAATAAGTTTACTTATACTAGGATTATCATCGGAATGCACAAGTTTTCTAGAATTTTTGGAAATTGATGATGAAAAACTCTTAAAAACATAGTAGAAATGTATAGTGGGTGTCCCACCGGGCATGCAAAAATGTGATTTTTGTGAACCTAACCTATCAGGAGCATGCTTAGATAGTCAAACATCAGTTCTAATCTACCATGCAAATCAAATAACAAAAGTTTCACAAATACTGCCTCCAATTGAGCCAAAATGGGAGCACCCAAGCCCTGTTTGATTTTCTCTTTTGAGGAGGATGTGGATGTGCTCTCCAAGAACAATAAGAGTATCCCCAATGCATTCCTAAGGTGATTGAAACCAAATACAAGCCATGGAGATCTAAAAAATGGCACAAACGCAAGTATGAGGAACTAGTTTTGTCCCTAGGATTCCAAGGGATGCAAAGGATGGAAATGAAGATTTAAGCTATGAATGAGATGCAAGATTCATTAAACCTTAAGCATGGATATGATTTGGATTGAAAATGAAGTGCAAAGCATAAAGGAACTATGATTTATTCTCCATTAAGCTATGATATGTAATCTAAGAATTGAAAACAAGAACAAAATCTAACAATGCTAACATGCTATGGAAACCTAGAACAAACTTAGCATCCTAATAATGCATAAAAATAATAGATTAAAGGAACATTTTCTCATGGAGGAGGGCTCTATTTATAGATTTTTGGAGGAAGGGTTAGGCTTTGGAGGAAGGGTCAAAAGAGATAAGATGGGCATTTATGGTTGAATGGCTCAAGGTTACTCACACATGTGTGAGAAACTTTGGGGAAGAGTGAAGGAGACCAAAGTGTAACAACATTTAAGGAAGGTGGTTGACTTCCTTGGGAAGAGTTGCTCACACATGTGTGAGCAACCCATTATGGTTAAGGAAGTTAGGAATCACCTCCTAAGTGAGGATAGGGGAGTGATTAGGTTTAGCAAGTGAGGTGATGGGTGTAGGTTAGTACTTATGTAAGGTTTTAGATAAATTTAGATTAATCCAGATTTAGAGGAATATTAGGAAATTGAGTGATTTGAATAAATATTGATTTATTCAAAAAGGGGCACATTTATGGACGGACATGCATTAAAATAGATTTTAATACATTAGGGAGGGGGGTATTTGAATTAAATTCAAATACCTTAGGTAGTGAACTTAAATTAATTAAATAATTGGAATTAAATAGGTAGAGGAACATAATAACCATGATTAATTAATTAAGATAAATTATGATATTATAGGGATTATTAATTAAATGAACTTAATTAATATGAAATATTTTTAGGTATTTACACATAGGTCAATTAGTTTGATTCAAAAACTATAATTTCACAATATAATTTATTATTAAAAATATAAATATCTAATTTTAAAAATAATTATATTTATTAAAAAATAACTACATTTATCTATCTATATATTTTGAATTAAATAATAATATTAATAAAAATTAACATATATTATACAAGGAATGTGAAATGGGAAGCGAGAGTAGAGCGGGAAGCGGGAACAGAACGGGTAGGCACAGAGTGGGTGGGCGTAGAGTTTCTAGGGTCTCTGGCTTGAAAGAGAAGGAGATCGCTTCAGAAGATGATGAAGACGATGAGGGAAGGTGGGAGTTCTGCATGGGGGGTTGTCGCTTGTGCGTTGGGTTCCCTTTCCCTCCTTTTACTGAGCCTTCCGTGCTTTGGTTTTGGGTGTTCTGTGTCAGTAAGGGCTTGAGGGGGCCTCTCTTCTCCTTCACTTTGGAGTGGAGAAGGTCTTTGTTTCCTCCAGAGGTAAGAGATGGAGGGCGACTGCATTGGTTCCTCTGCTAGGATCCTCTCGATTTGGCTTTTTCCTGGGACCGTCTTGTGTGGGATTCTTTTTGGGTTCCACAACTCTCTTCATTTGTGTTGGAGAGTGGTGGTGGTTCTTAAGATGTGGTTCTAAGCAGGATCCCTATTAAGGTGGGGTTTCACACTAGAGCTCTTTGGTAGCTGAAGGATGCTCCCTTTTTTTACTCCTCTATCCCGCTTCCTATTGAGGTGGAAGCTCCTTTAGAGGTGAAGGTTTCTTTCCCTCTTATTACATCTTTCCCACTTCCTATAGAGGTGGAAATTCCTTCTGAGCTGGAGGCTCAGCCTATTGAAGTGGCTTATTATTGGATAGAAGAGGTTGGTTGGAGTACTATTGGTGAGCTTGGCCTTTGCTGGAGGGTTCTATTTTTGCCAAAGATCTTTGATGGCCTTTTCTTTTTCCTGGCAGGTAGTGATTTAGTGGTTTGGGGAGTCATCCTCATTTCCATTCCCTTGCTTAAGGTTGGGGGAGCCTTCCAAAACCTTGATGTTATGGTGCAGCTGAAGCATTACTTTCTCAAATATTAAGTTGTTGTTTTCTCATTGGTTTGGTTCTAATAAGGTGGACTATTCTATTTGTGAGCTTTGTTGGAGCTTGGCCTTTGCTGGAGGGTTCTATTTTTCCAAAGATCTTTGATGGCCTTTTCTTTTTCCTGGCAGGTTGTGATTTGGTGGTTTGGGGAGTCATCCTCATTCTCATTTCCTTGTTTAAGGTTGGGGGAGCCTTTCAAAACCCTGATGTAATGGTCCAGCTGAAGCTTTATTTGCTCAATAATTTAAGCTGTTGTTTTTTCTTTGGTTTGGTTATGACAGGGTGGGTTGTTCTATCTGCAAGCTTAGTTGGTTATTATAAGGGGAATCCTCTCCAGTCCTATTATGGTTTTGGGTCCCAAGTTAAAACCCAGTCTAGTTATGGGAGCCACCAAAACCCTTATTTATGGTTTAGGGAACTTGAAAACCCTAGATAGCTGATGATGTTGTAAAGCATCGACTTTACACTTTAGGATTCACCAGCTTGATCTTTACCGTGTATCTTTCTTTTGGCTGCTATTGTTTTGCTAGGCTTGTGTTGCTGGTAGTTCGACTGACATTAAGTGTTGGGGGGGTGCTGTAAGGTTTATCCTTTTCCCCTAGCTGTTTCACTTAGATCTGAGCTTATTCTTCCTATATCAAGCATAGGGTTAGAGTTCCCTCCAAAAATAGATTGTATATGGTTTTAGGGCCCATTCAAAACCTATTTTTACCTTAATCAAAAATATATATTATACATATTTAAATAGCTTAATTATATATTATATGTGTGTGTGATTGTTTAAATGTTATATAATAACATTACAAAATTTCTCATATAATATATTTCTTATTATATAAATTTTTTAATAATATTCATATTTTTGGCAATGACTATTCAGCCATATTATTGCCAATCCCATGCATTCCACCACTGTTACCATAGTAGTAGGACTGGTGAAATTGAGTGTGGTAGTTTTGAATTAGGAAATGTAGTTAAAAATAATTTTTTTTTTTAATTTCAGACTTTTACACAAATTGAATCAAAACTCTTTTTTCAATTTTAAAAATTGCTTAATTTTAATTTTCTATTTGTTATTGTTTACTAGATTTAAAGGTCATAATAAAATATTAAATATAATATGACTATTTAATTATATTCTAATTTTTACTATTACTTATACGTTTAAATTCTTTATTTTAATCATAATTAAAGTATTAACATATATAATTTTGTAATTTTGTATATATATTATATTAGAATTATTACTTATGTTAAAAATTAGTAAATTTTTAATAAATATAATTATTTTAATAATAGAATTACTTAATTTTTAAATATTATTAATTTTTTTATAGATTCTTATGTCTTAAAGTTCATAAAAATTTAATAATCTATTTATTATATATTATTTTGTGAATTTTTTTGAGTCAAATTTTAGTGTCACATTGAATCATCGTATAGAGCTAAATGAGGTGAAAAATATCAACAATAGTTATCCATGCATATCATTCAATATGACTAGATGCCAATACCCGCATGCCCCCATGCCAAATGAGCCAGCTTTGGCATTAGTCAGAGTACGCGTGCCATGCAAAGTCAAATCAAAGTAGAAGAATGTTACGCTATTGTCAAGTCAAAGTATACATGGAGAATCATACAAAAGATTTAAAAAGTATAAAAAAAAATTGTATGACCTTATTGAAAGCAATACATTATTTAACACGTGTAATGTTATTAAAATTATTATATAATCTATAAATTATTTTAAGAAGTATAAAATATATACTTTTATTAATATTATTATATAATTTTGAAAATACATATCTTATTTTCAATATTTATACCATATTATTATTTTTAGATGGTAAATTAGCTATTGTGTTTAAGAACTTTAACAAAAGATAAATTAGCAATTTTTCATTAAGGACAAAATTAATAAATTAATATGTAGATATTAAAAATTATATTACAGTAAATTAGTTAATATTTTAAAAAACTTAATCACAGTAAAGTATTTTTCAAATATACATTAGATCGTACTATTGTAAGGTGTTGAATGTTTTATTAATAAAATGTTTCATATCTACAACTACTATAAATATTATAAATGTATGTACAAATATATTAGAAATTTTATTTAATTATTACTTTATTTAATTTTATTATTTACTTTTTTTAAATTTTAATAATTTTTTGTTACTATTATACTTGAAAGTCTAGAGTCATAAAAAGAAACCAAACCTAATAGCTTATGTTCTTGATCACTAGACCCAAAACAAAGAAATAATGTTATATAACTAAAATACTTATGGTACATATCTTTTTGAAGATAAGCCTACATTCACTTAATTATATGTAGGTGGTTAAGGATACAATTAAAAAAAATCCAAAAACTACCTAAGTTAACTTAGAATTATAAGCTAGAGTTTGGACACCGTCAAATACATTCCACTTCTCAATCGAATGACTTAGGTCAAGAAAAAAATTAAACTAGCTTCTTGAACAACATTTGTCAGCATCACATAGATGCAATGAGTGCTAAGTTTTCCATATCTCATTAGAGATGGGTTCTTGTGAGAAGTACTCATTAAACATGGATCAATGAGTTTAATTCGAGAACTATAATATCACAATATAATTTATTATTAAAAATATAAATATCTAATTTTAAAACTAATTGAATTTATTTAAAAATAACTATATTTATTAATATAATTCTTTTTTAAAATTAAATAATAATATAAATAAAAATTAATATATTTTATACATTTAAAAAAAACATAATTATATATTATATGGATATTTTTTTTAAGTTAGATAATAATATTACAAAATATTTCATATAATATATTTCTTATCATATAGAAAATTTAATAATATGCATATTTTTTATCTCCTTTACCTCTCTACGATGATTCAATGTGACACTAAAATTTCACTCAAAAAGTTTTACACAATAATATAAAATAAATATATTACTCAAATTTTATGAGCTTTAAGATATAAGAATATATTATAAAATTTAATAATATAATTCTTTAATAATATATGAAAAATTAAGTAATTCTATTGTTAAAATAATTCTATTTATTAAAATTTACTAGTTTTTTAATTTTTAAAACATAAATAGTAGCATTATTAATAATATTAATATAATATATTACAAATTATATATGTTATACTATAATTATTATTAAAATAAATAATTTAAGCATATAAGTTATAGTAAAAAAATTAGAATATAATTAACTAGTCATATTATATTAAATAATTTATTATTGCCTTTAAAACTAGTAAACAATAACAAATAGAAAATAAAAATAAATTAATTAAAATAAAGAAATTTTTAAAATTGAAAAAGAGTGTTGACTTAATCTAAGTTTAAAAGTTTCAAATTAAAAATATTTTTTAAACTACATTTCCTAATTCAAAACTACTACAGTCAGTTTCACCTGTTCGACTAGTATGGTAACATGGTGGGATGCATGAGATGGGCATCCATCCATATTGAATGATATGGCTAGATGTCAATACCCCATCCTCATTCATCCAATTTTGCTATCAGTTAGAGTACATGTGTTGTGCAAAGTCAAATCAGAGTAGATGTTGACTTGGTGGTCAACACCTCCTTGGAGATTCATGACATGGCTTAATCGCCTCCTGTTGGACATGTTAAATATGACATTTGTATTAGGCATTGATAGTCTGAGCTTTTGGTGCAAAGAAAAATGATTCCAATAATTGGTATCAGAGCCTTGGGTCACGGGTTTGAGTCTCCCTTTAGTGGGTGTTGAAGGCTCAATCGGTGTTGAGGGGGAGATTGTTGATTTCATGGTCAACACCTCTTTGAAGATTTGTGACATGTCTTAACTGCCTCATGTGGATGAGGTTAAATTTGACATTTGTATCGAGCATTGATAGTTCAAACTTTTGGTGCAACAACAAATGATTCCAACAAATGTATGCTATGTTGTCGTCAAGTTAGACTGTATGGAGAATCATACAAAAGATTTAAATAATATTAAAAAATTGTATAACCTTATTGAAATTGATACATTATTAACATTAGTAATGTTCTTAAAATTATTATATAATTTATAAATTATTTTAAGAGGTTTAAAGTATTTTTATTATTAATATAATTATATAATTTTAAAAAATACATAACTTAATTTCAATAGTTATACCATATTATTATTTTTAGAATATAAAATAGTTGTTGCATTTAAGTATTAAAAACAATTAGCAAATTTTCATTAAGGAAGAAATTAATAAATTTTCATGAAGATATTAACAATTATATTATAGTAAATTAGCTAAGATTTTAAAAACTCATATCGCATTGTAAAGTGTTTTTCATATGTATGTTAGATCATACTATAGTAAGGTGTGTGAATGTTTTATTACTAAAATGTTTCATAGCTACAACTAATATAGATATTATAAATGTATAGACAAATATATTAGTAATTTTATTTAATTTCATTATTTACTTATTATAATTTTTTGTAGATTATTAAATATTTATACTTTGTTTTACAACTTTTTATTATTATTATTATTATTATGTTTATATCCTTATAAATTCAAAATTTTCAAAATAATAAATTTTAATTTTTAGAAAAATATATTCTAATTTTTTAGAATGATAAATTCTAAATTTTTAGAATAATATATTCTAATTTTTTAGAATGAGTCCATTAACAAACTTTGTATAAATAATCAAGAGGTTACTAATATTAATATTATAAAAAGGGAATTTGCTCACTTTTATGAGGATTTATTCACTTCTGAAGACTCTCATGAAGCCAGCTCCCTTAGAGATCAATGCAAGAATCTTATCCCCAGGAAGATTTCGGATATTGATGCCTCCATTCTCGAAAAACCTATCTCTATTGAAGAAATTGAGAAGTCTATTAGCTCCCTTAATAATGATAAAGCTCCTGGTCTGAACGAGATGCCTGTGGAATTTTACAAGGCTAACAGCAATTGGATTAGCAAAGATTTGCTTAACATATACAATGAAGCTATTGATTGTGGCTCTCTAGGTAGATCTATTAATTCTGGCATTATCAAACTCATCCCTAAGGATGGGGATAAAAACCTCATCAAAAACTAGAAGCCCATAACTCTTTTGAATGTTTCTTATAAAATTCTTGCTAAAATCATGTCCCATAGACTGGAGGCCATTCTTCCTAAGTTTATTGGTCCTACCCAAACTGGTTTTGTTAAGGGTAGATATATCTTAGAGAATATGATTACTAGGTGGGAAGCTCTTAATTGGGCTAAGAATACTGAGCAAAATGTCTCTATGTTTTTACTTGATTTTGAAAAGGCTTATGCTAGAGTTGAGTGGAATTTTATCAACATGATGTTAGTTGCTTTTGGTTTTCCTCCCTTCTTTTGTAACATTGTTAAAATGCTTCTCAAAGATGCTCATGCCCAAGTTGATGTTAACGGTTCGCTTTCAGACCCCTTTCCTCTGGGAAGATTGATTAGGCAAGGCTGTTCGCTTGCCCCTACCCTTTTTGTCATTGCTTCTGAAGCACTCTATTATATTCTCAAGGATAACTCTTTGTCCCCTACTATCAAAGGTGTCCTGATAATAGGGAAATTATTAACTGTCAATTCACTGATGATACCTCTTTATTTCATGAGTCTTCAGAAGATAATTTTGAAGCCATGATCAATAAACTCAATATTTTCTGTAAAATCTCTGGAGCTCGACTGTCTCAGTCTAAGTCTATATCTCTTGGATTGAAAGATCAACCTCCGGACTGGTTTGATAAATTTGGTTTCCAATGGGGTGGCCCATCTAAAGTTGTCAAATATTTGGGAATTCCCTTTTCTATAGAGCCTTCTTTGAAAGATATGTGGAGCTGGGTCAAGAATAAAATCCATAATAAACTCAACAAATGGCACAATAGATCTCTATCCTTAGCTGGGAGAATCCAGGTGTGTCAGAAAATTCTTTCCTCATACAATATTTACTATGCTTCTGCCTAGATGTTTATTGACTACCAAGGGTTGGAAATTTAGAAAGCCATCCAAAAGTACCTCTGGTCAGATGGGAAAGGAAATAACAAGATTCACTCTGTTAAATGGAATTGGTGCCATTTGACAAGCTTCTTGGGGGTTTAGGGCTTAAAGACCTAAAACTAAGTGGTCTTGCTGTGGCCTCCAAATGGATCTTTCATGCTTTGGAGGGAGATGATCCCTGGAAAGTTCTGATTCATAACAATATTGAAAGGGGATATCCTAAGAATGCCAAATTATGGAGGAATCTCCCTCTCACTGATCTGATTTGTGGTGACTTCCCTATCATTGTTCAAGGCTCTATTGTATTCCAATCCATTTGGAAAGCCTGGAACCATGTTAGGCAATTCGTCAAGAATAAAGGTTTTTATGACAACAAGACTCTCTAGGGTGAAAGATCCATTTGGTGGAACCTTATGCTAGGTAATAAACCCCTTGCTCTTACCCAAGGGTGCTCTGCCAAGCAATGGGCCACCTATGGGATTAAACAATTTATTGATATCTTTGAAAATGACAAGCTTATCTAATGGGATGAATTAAAGAACAGATTTAACCTTCCTAACTCTCATAAGAAGACTTATAATATGATATTCAAAGCTAGTGAGGATATTCCTACTCTTTGCCATGTTGAATCCATTAGTTTACTAAAAATTAAATGTCCTGATGGAACCATCATCACCGAGCTTAAAGCTAAAAATATTTACTCTGTTATCAACCATACTGAGGATATTATCAGTCATGTTAATAATATTTGGTACACTGACCTTGATGTTTCCTCCTGGAAGAAGTTTTTTGACAGGCTATGGAAAAGTTCTATTGATCCCAAAATCAAATGCTTTAAATGGCTTCTTATTCTTAACAAGCTTCCTATTAGGAATAATTTCTTTGATGTTAATTATTGTAGTATTTACAGAACCCCAGAAACGGGAAGACATATTTTCTTTGATTGCAGCTTTGCTAAAGAGGTTTGGTATCTCTATCCCTTCTACTTTCAGTATAATTGAAATTATTACTGGTTTTATTATTAATGCTAAAAAAGATACTAACATGTTTTGGAACATTCTCTCATCCAGCATTTTGTGGCAAATTTGGAAATGCAGAAATGAGGAAAGGTTTCAAAACACTCCCAAATTGCTTACTGAGTCTTTTCGAAGTCTCACACACTTTAAAATTTTCTCGTAGGTTCAGATCACCATGAAAATGGATAAGGATAAGTTCAAAAGACTCCTAAAGGATGGTCATGCTACTTTCTTCGCTAATGAGGTGAAGAACGGTTACTTCTGGAGGATGCATTTAGATAACCTTCAAAGGTTCAATCACATAGTCAATCTTCTCAACAAGGAAGTAAAAAGGAATCAACAAGGCACTACTGGAGATATGATATACATGTTAAAGCAAATTCAAGAGTAGAAAAGTATAGTCTGGATGGAAGGCCCTATGGGCTAGACAACTTGGATTGATACCTATGAGGATGTGCTTCATTAGTGGCTATTGTTCTCTTCTTTTTTGACAGTTTGAGCCTATGTAGACTCTTTTTGTTGGGGTGGGGCTTGGCCTCTTGTTTCTGATACTTTGCATCTCTCTTTGTAAATTGAACTCCTTATACTTAATACAAATTATTTTTTTTTAAGAATAATATATTCGAAGTTTTTTTGTTTATTTTAGATAAGTAAAAAGCTTTTAGTTTATTATTATGTTTATATTGTTATAAATTTTAATTTATTAAAAAAGTAGATATATTGTAATTTGTTTTTAAGTATTAGGTAGAATGGGAAATGAGATTAATTCAGTTGATTTCTTAAATTCATATTTACACTAATTTTTATGAACATATTATAAATTCCTTCAATAGTCTGATATCATAAATTCAACTGATTTCTTAAATTTATATTCACGCTATTTTTGGTTTGTGTCTTGCTTTGCTGAAAATATGTTGTTAATGTCCTTGGCTCTTTTACATCTTTATGATGGATCAATGTAGGGTGATTAGAAATGTTGATGCTAAGAAATTATTACACAATTGAGCCCAGAAAAAAGAAATGTATTTACATAGATTGTGGAAATTTTTGAGACTACTACTATTGCTGATGGTTGTATCAAGGGTAAGCCCCCGCATTTATTGGTTTCTTTAATATCAAAAACATATTATAAAATCTAACAAAATAATTTTGTACATTATTAAATAAATTAGTAACATAAGTAATATTTCAACATATTTAAGATTTCTAATTATTATTGCAAAATATTTTTAAAAAGAAAATTTATTTTTAAAATCAAATAAAATAATTTAAAATTAATAATTATAAAAAGATTAAAAATATATATAATTTATATATAGACAAGTGGTGTTTACAAACATCTTTAGCAATGTGCTAAATTGCTAGGTTGAATTTTTCACTTAGACCTTTAGAAGGACCAATTTAGTGATAATGAACCAAGGTTGAGAGTAACCAAGCATGTAATATCTTTTAAGGATCAATTCATAGGCCAACTATGTTGAATTGAGTCTTCTAACATATTTAACCTAGTTGATCTTTTCATCTACATGTTTTGGCCAATTGAGAATAGCTTTCAAAGATACAATCATAATGTTGGAAAATTTGTATTTTTATTAGTTTGTAATGATCATGTGATAAAGGATCTGAATAACATCATGTTCTAAATGAACTCTTTTGAAAGTTTATTAAATTAGTTTATTTTTAAAAATTTTGAAATTAAAATGATCATCATATTTTTAAATCATATTTATTTATTTTAAGAATTATTAATTTTAAATTATTTTATTTTAATTTTTAAAATTATTTTTTTAATATCTTTTGCATTAATAATTATAAATATAATATGTTCAAATATAATTATATTAAATTATTAATTTATTTAACAATGTATAAAATTGTTTTGTTAGATTTATAATATGTTGATAGAAAGTAGTGTGAATATAAATGTAAGAAATCAATTGACTTAGTCATCCCATACTACTATCTTGAAATTTTCTTTAAAATTTTTTTTTTTTGCTTATCCAAAATAAATAATATTTATTTTATTACTATAAATTACAAAATTAAATTATATTTTGTTATAATAAATAATGATTAAAATAATAATTTTTTTATAAATTAAATATATAATTATTATTAAAAAAAATTACGCACTATGAATATATTATTTTACTAAACTTAAAAATTAAAAACTTTGAAATAGAAAAATTTAAAAGTTTAAAATTTGTTAAATTGTTTTTGTTTAGTTCAAAGCAGTTGTGGTGTCACCTATGTCAGTACTATTAAGGGCTCAGTCATGTGAAGGTTTCCAGGCGTACGGTATATTAATGGGATAAGATAAGATAAGATAAAATTTTAACGTCCACGAGGCTAAAAATAGCCTATGGGACAACAAGACACCCTAAGCAGACTTAAGTAGCTCTGTTCATTTCTTGTGTAGGCTGATGGCCACCCAGCTGCTCAATGTACTCTTCACTAAATAGGTTATGCCAAGAGCTGTCACATATAGTATCCACAAATTTATCTCTGCTGTCCTTATAGGCCTCACATTCTAGAATAAAGTGTTGTTCAGTTTCCACTTTCCCAGAATTGCAAAATCTGCAAATTCTCTCTTCCCAAGCCTCCTTTGGCCTCTTCCAACATCCGGTCTCACAACGAAGTTGGTGAGAGTTGGTTCTCAGCTGAGCAATAAGAATTTTAGCCCTCCAAGAAATGTTGGCTCCTATGTACGCTTTTTGGAGTTGATCACATGTGGGGTTGAACTCATTTATATAATATGTTTTCTTCCTTCCGATCTCATTCCCCCAATTTCTCTTGTAGAATTTCTCCATAACAAAGACCTTTATTTCTTTTTTATTTGTGGGGCACATATTGAATTGAATATTCCATTTACTCATCCATTTGATGTTTTGTTGCATCCATGTCCTTTTTCGTTTACACAATGTATCATTAAAGACAACTTTAGGCCATCTATCTTCTTCCATTTTTTTGATTCTTTCTAGGTAGCTTAAAAGGCAAACCATAACAAGTGCCTCGATAGGTGCAGCCCCCATTTCACTTAGCATGATATCATATGGAATGATGCTTTTGATTTTAAATTTTCTTGTGATCAAATGCTTTTGGATTCCTTCGATTTGTTTCCATTGTGCTATTGTAGTGTTGTTGGCCCATAATTCACACCCGTAAAGAACAACCAGCAACACAAGAAGACCAAACAAGGTTTGAATAGTTTTCCAATCCCAAAGCTCTGTTTCACGGCACTTGTTCTAAAGAGCATAAAAATCCTTCCACCCACCTAATGTCCTTTTATTCCTATAGCCAGACCAGCCTAATTTTTTGTTGAAATCAATGCTGAGGTATTTATACTCCTCAACTTCTTCAAGAACACTTCCACTGAAGTAGAACTCATGTTGATGCTATTTTTTATTATTAGAGAAAACCATAACCTTAGTATTGTTGATATTTACCTGCATCCCCACCATTCTACAAAAGCTCTCAAGAGAAGATAGATGTTCTTGCAAACCACAAGCAGATTTGGCAATCAAAATGAGATCATCCGCATAGAGGAGCAACTTATAACAAATTCACCTAGCTGAATGTCTTCACCCTTTTGTATGTTTAACCACTCTTCAAGTTTATCGATATATAAACCAAACAAAGTAGGAGATAAAGGGAAACCCTGTTTGACCCCGATATCGCTCCTAAAACATTCTGAAATGCCAACTAAAGTTCTGATTTTGACTTTCACCTCTTCGTACATCCTATGAACAACAACTCTGAGATGCATAGGAATCCCCAATTCTTCCATCCTGAGCCAAAGCTTGTCTCTAGGGATAGTGTCAAAAGCCTTTTTAAAGTCAATAAAGCAACAAAAAACCTCTTCCTTTTTCTCCCACTCTTTTTCAATAATGTGTCTTAGAGTGACACAGTGATCAACTGTCGAGTGCTTTGGCCTAAAACCAGCTTGCCCCTTAGCACATTTATGGTTTTCCTCCACCCATTTTCTGATCCTAGATTCTATCATGTTGCCAAAAAGTTTAGCAAAGAGGGGATTGATCATTATAGTCCCGTAGTTGGAGGGGTTGTTGACATCACCACTCTTAAAAGGTGGTATTGCAAGGGTGATTGTCCAATCTTTGGGAAACCCCTCTTTGCAGATTTTGTTGAAGATTTTAGTGATGTGCGGTGCAAGAGTTTTCATACCCCACTTCAAATATTCTTCTTGAAGCTCAACAAGGTCTTTTTCTTTACCCCCACCCAACCTCTTATTCCCCATCTCTATCTCCTGCATGGTGAAAAGATTTGCAGTATTGTTGACCAAGGGTGGTTGGCCCACTCCACCTTCTTGTTCAAAAAGTTTCTTAGCATATTCAAACCATTGGGTGATAGTAATATTATTTTCAATTTTCTCTTTCCTTGGTTGGAGCTCTTTCCAAAAAAGTTTGGGGTTATTTCTGCCCAAGAAAATTAGCTCCTCTCTCTTTGTGAACATAAAATCAGTTTTTTTCTTCTTTAGGATCTGTTTGTAGGTCTTAATGTCAAGGTTAGTTTTATTTGACTCCCTTAGGTTTCTCCTAGCCCTCTTGCATTCCTTATCAAACCATGCATTGGCTGGAAAACAATTAGTTTCAGATTTTCTATTTTTTTCTCTCTTGCATTTTGAGAGAGCTTCATGAATTAGACTTGATAAATCATGGCTATTAACAACATGCTTATACATAGGATGTCCCATACAAAGCCCCTCAAGAGTAGCTCTAAAAATGTTACCATTTTCTGAAGTCAACAGAATTCTTCCCTGAGAAGGGGGATGTTTAGGGTCTTGGTTTTTTGCCCCAAGCTGCCTATCATTTGCCTAATACAAATTTATGTACAACGGTCTATGATCTGATTTGAGATCCCATATGTGCTCCACAATTTCAGCTTCTTCAATTTTCTCATACAAATTCTGGGAACAAATTACATAATCCACCACACTTGCCCCATTGTATGTGTTGCAAGTGAAATTGCCCGACTTAGCCCATTTAGCCAAGCCATTACAGATTATTAGATTGAATATGCCACATAGAGTGATCAATTCTTCCCCAAAATGATTGCATCCTTTAGCATCCTCAGATATTCTTTCCCATTGATGTTTTCTCTCTTCTGTGAGCCAAATAGGGTTATCATTTACTTTGGAGTTGAAAATACTTGCTTACCAATTTGTTGTCCTAGCATTGAAATCTCCAACAAGAAGAACATCCCCACGCTGTGAAAAAATAGCAACATCTTTCTTTAATGTAGCATAGGGGTCATTGTGATCTAATCCACACTTTTTATAAGTTTTAGATACCTGTGGGGCAAAGTAACAGGCTGCAATCCTGAGAAGATTGTTGTTTTCCACAATTTTGAGCCATATAAATTGTTTATTAGAATCTTCCTTTCCAACTGAATGACACAACCTTCCCTTTCTTTTACTAGAACCATTATACCTCCATGACCTTTACCATTTCTCGCTGCCTCATTCCACACTACAAACTTCCAGTAGCCTTCAAACAATGGGGTCTTACATCCCTCATGCTCATGTGTCTCTATGAGACAAATAATGTCTTTGCCTTCTGCAATAGGTCCTAACCCAGGCCCATGCCTCCACGGATAACCTTTACAATTCCAACAAACTAAACTTAAGGACGCCTGGGTTGAGCTTGATTGCTATTTGTTTTGATGTGGAAGACTCAAAGTTGAGTTGTTATCGCTATGAGTGATTACTGATCTTGTCGTATCACTGCATGCTAAAGTATTTGTTGTCACACCTTTGTTTCCTACTTGCTGCTCTTCATTGGGGTGGTGGCCAAAATGGGCAATAATTTCTTTTCCCTTGAACATCCAAGCCCTTTTTCCTTCGTTTCTAACTGTTCTGATTTTTTCCATTTCCATCCTTCTTTCTTCTTGTTGTCTCGTAGTTAGATCCTCCTCTAAAAAGAAGCAAGAACCCCTCAAGAGCTATTTTCTATTTAGTAGATTTTGTTTGTTGCTAACATTGGGCATGACTACCTTGATTGGCCTATCTCACTCAGCGTGTGATTTTCACACCCTCCAAGCTTGGCAGATTTGACCTTGCCACAACAACACTTCTTGTAGGAAGTCCCTCATTAAGTCAAGAGTATGTTCTCCTTCCCCATAGTCTTTTATCCCTTTGATAATTATATTGGATGCCTTAAGCTGCCTTTCCTTAACCTCTCTGTCTTGTGTGTTCTTCACGCAAATCTTTGCCTCTTCTCTTGCAAGAGCAAGGTGTTTGCTATTTTTATCCCAAGTTTTGGTGACCTCTGAAAAAATTCTCTTCTCCTCTTCAGCCTCTGCCTTTCCTAGCGAACTAGTGTGAAGAATCATTCTCTCCTTATTATGAGATGGCTTAGTATTTGTTGTGACCTTGTTTGTTTCCAATGTAACATTCAAGTTTTTCCATTCATCCTTCATGTTCTGCCATTCAAACTTCCTTGCTAAAAGTGTTTCTTGCAGCATTGAGATTTGAGCTTTTAAAACATTGTTATTGTCTATAAGAGATTTATTTGTTGCTATTAGAACATGTATATTGCGGCTACTTTCTCTCTCCTTAGCCTCTAGAAGTTCCAACCTCTTCTTGGCCCTTAAATGTTCTTGCACATAAAGATCTGGGCACCAAGAGAGAGGTGTAAAGGTAGGACTATAAGTGATGGGATCAACAAAGTTTCTTCTACCGCACAAGTGATTGTTGCCACCTAAGTGCGGAGGAGGGAACATTTTGACATCTTCTTTTTTTTTCTCTTGTTTATGCAGCCTCTGCCCATGTTTCTTCTTTTCATGTGACCATTTCAAATGAGCAAGCCTACATTTTAAAATGCCCTTGAACTATTTAACATTGACCCAAATATATTTCCCTATCTTGCCAAGTGAGGCTAATTTTACTTGCTCCAAATGGTTAGTTTCAAAGTTCACCAGCATTTCTTGACCGTTTTTTACCAATGAGATGGTTTGTTTTCTCATTGTTTGCATATCCAAAGTTTGTTTTCCCATTATTTGCATATCCACAATTTATTTTTCCATTGACCAAAGGAACAAAAGACAGAAAGAAATGGGTAGTAGCAAGAGCAAATATATAAAAACTAGAAATGTGCACCTTGAAAACTGCCCTGGGACCCTCTGGTCAAAAGGCCTACCTCTATCTTTCTATGGATTGGGCCTAGTTTTCTTTTGCCTACCATCCTTAGTATCGAGCCTGTCTTCCTTGGGACCGGTGTTGCCCTGCCTGTTATCGTGCCTGCTGCATGTTGATGCCCTAGCAACATAGTTTGAAGTCCTGTGTGATGTTCTCCTAGCGTGATGCCCTAGCCCCCACTGCTCAATGGCCGGTGTGATTCGCTGCCTGCGTGATGCTCCCTGCCCATGTTGAGATGCTCCCTGCTCATTGCCTGCCTACCCACGTTGATGCTATCCACATTGAGATGCTCCCTGCTCGCTACCTGCCTACCCGCGTTGATGCTATCCATGTTGAGATGCTCCCTGCTCACTGCCACATCTCAATTTTGAAATGAAATTGAGATTTTAGGTGAAACTCCTTCCACTCCTACTGCTCCTGAGCTAAAAGGAAAACCAGAAGAGAAGAGGGATGGGATAGCCATTGTCGCACCATAGTCGGTTCCTTATTTTGACTTCCCAAGGCACAATCACCTTTGTTGTGCCCAACAATGTGCTTTTCAGGATTGATTGGTTGAAAATCATGAACCGGCATGATTTCTTGTGTTCATTGTGAAGCATCATAGCTTGTGTCGTCTAATCCCTACTATCGATTTCACAAAGATGCAAAGTTCCAAGAAATCACTCTGAAGTGATCTTTTGTTCAAGGAATCACTCTTAAGTTTCCCGGGGATGAAAGGGCTTAGAGTTAATGGCACCCTCTTGCACGAAATTCAAAGAAATGACTTGGAAGCACCATTTAAATGCCTACTGATGACTACTGGTGTTGCTAGTCATTTGGGCTATTGATTTGAATTTGTGTTTAAGCACCCCAAATTTGTAGTTTACTTTATGTACCTCCCCTAAGAGGTGATAGTATTGATGGCGTCTTCACTATTTTCAGGCCCACATAGTTCTTTATTGGCTCAATGGAAGTGATTTGAGAAAGTGCGTTCAATGGTGGAGATGTGTGTGGAGATGTTCTTTATAGTAGCATGTTCGTAGTCCACTTGGTGCTATGTCTATTCAATATTCCTCTGAGTTGCTATGTCCAATAGTCCTTTGAGTTGATAGCCAGTTTATGCAACAGATTTATTTTGTGGTTTGGTCCCACACAATTCAAGATAAGCTTTTGCCACTCTCCATAAGTGGTCAAGCCCACAAGTTTATTGCAAAGCATATTGCCAGACCCAATCTCAGTTAGGGGATGATTCATTGCTCTGACTAGCGTTGTTTCTCAATGTTGTTGGTAGGAGTTTAATGCTCACAATTTGTGGATTTTGTTCATAGTCCATTAGTTGGAGATCATCGTTCATTGTTCCAATTATACTAAGAATTATATGCCACATAAGGCAGTACTGAATAAGACTCGCGAGGAGGATTGGTTTAATGTCAATCCCAAACTATCCTTTTTTAGATTATTTGGCATGATGCATGGACATTCATTCATGATAATCAATGCAAAGAGATGGAGTAGAAAAGTCACTGCTTCATTTATGTTGGCTATTGTGAGGATGTGAAAGGTTATCAATTGTTTGATTCCCTTACTTGAAAGGTACATTTTCATTGTGATCTTTAGTTTGATAAGTCCTTTACTCCAAAGGATTTTCCATCACAAGCCTCTCCCTCTCTTCTTCCATGCTCTTCTTCTAAAGATGTTTCACCTTGATGATGATGATGATGATGATGATGATGATGTTGATGCTCTTGATGCTATCATTCCTGAAGATGGTATTGATCTATTTGTTGGCATTACTCTATCTTCTCCTCTTCCTTCACCTGCACCTAGTCAACCCTTATGGGCTAAAAAATTTGTTGAGGATTCTGGTTCTCTTGCAGGTGATCCCACAACCACTCATCACACTCATTCCCAAACTTTGGGTATCATTCTTTTGAGTCATGTAATCTCTATCGATCCTCACAAGTTTTCAGATGCTTCAAGTATCCTAGAATAGGATAGTACTATGGCTAAGGAGCATTTTTCTTTGATGAAGAATCATACTTGGGATTTGGTTTCTTTTCCTAAGGGAAGAAAGTTGGTTCAATGCAAATGGTTGTATAGTATCAAATTTGTAGTTGATGGCTCATGTCGATTTGTTGGCATTTTTCAGAAGTTTTGTTTATGGGTGGTGCATTAATCTGCCACGTAGCCTTGCCACTTCATTGTGATTGTAGATCATCTCGCAACTTCATTATCTCCATAGTGTCACTCCATCTAGGAGGGGCTTTTTTTATGACATGTTGAGCTTCTAGGTCTCATGGAGGACCAGAACCATTCCCTTAGGTACATAAGAGGGGTGGGCCATTTTTTTCACCTTTTGGCCCTAATAGGAATTTTTCTTCAAATGGCCATAACCTAGACATTCAAAGTCCATTATTGGAAAATGAAGTATCATTGCAAAGGTGATTTCATGCACTATTCCTTGCTGCAATTTTTTTCAATTTTTATCTTGAGTTGTTATCCTTTAAATTCGTTGAGCATCCTTTATAAACACTTTTGTTGTGGACATATTAGATCGAATGCTCATCCATATTTTTTGGAGGATTTTTGTGCATATGATGTGCCATTTTATTTGTACTTACACTGAATTATAAAGTTCCATGGGGGGTTGTGTAGATCCTTTGTTTACTAATCACAACTTTGTCAAAGTGAGAGTTCCCCCATGACAATAGAAAAAATTGTTGATATCCTTGCCTCATGCGAGTGTGTAGTTTGACCACACACACCCTTTTCTCAGTTGTAGATACACTTTTGGTCAGTCCCTTATGCATAGCATGGTGACACATCATTTAAATGGATCTATCAAGCCTCACCTGAGTCAGCATTATGGGGGTGGGTTTCATACCATTCGTAATAATGCTTCCTCATTTTTTTTGAAGTGTGTTGAGATAAATTTTTATTATTTTTTTGTGGAGACTCCTTTGTTACACTTGAAGTGTGTAGAAGCACTCTTGGATTCCTTTCAAGACTATTGCACCTACATTTTCATCATGATTGAGAGCTGGTAATGGTATCACTCAGACAACATCATTGGTTTTGTAGTGAAGTTCACTCATGCAGATTCATTGTGTTATTATATCTTCGGCTAAAAGATACTATTTCCATTTTTTCCGCACCTTTTCACCTAAAAATTCATGATGGCTAATTTAAAGAAACCATAGTCATTGTAGATGTATTGTAAAGAACAATCACACATATTATTAAATTTCTTCCTTATCACAGCCACATATCATCATTTCTTGTGTCTATCTATCTTATACTTGACATATGTTATATGCTTTTCAAAGGCTCTCACGAGTCATCAAATGGGTAGAGAATAAAGAAAGACTTGACAAGAGGTTGGAGGCAATGTAGGCAAGAGAATTTTCATCATCCCAAGCTAGCTTCTCACTTAGGGATGATTCATTGCATGAGAAGCAATTTATTTGTGTTCCTAGAAAGTTGGGGCTTCAAAGATTCATCCATGAAGAGAAGAGGGCACTTGACTTATTTGTATCTCTAAAGGGATGAGGGGCATTGGAAACATGATTGTCCCTTCAAGGAGAAAGGGGGTAGGATTTTCATATGGATTTTCAATTACTTGAGGAGGCATTAGACACACTCAAAGGAGATGTTCACTTTTGAAGGGAAGGCATCTCATGTGCAGGCATATCAGTGATGATTGTTTCCACAAAACTTGAGGAGGTGTTAGACACACTCGAAGGAGATGTAGACTTTAGGAGGAAAGGCATCTCATGTGTAGCATTGGAGGAGGCATTAGACACATCTAAAGAAGATGTGCAATTTTGGATAAAATGTGTCTTATTTTGTATGGGAGGTGAGAACACTCATGTTGTGTAGGAGATTTAATGTTTTATAGTCAGGAGATCCATTGATGTAGACAATTCAGTGTTTCTTGAGAGAGTATGGTCAGGAGATCCACTGTTACGATTAGTTTGGTGAGAGAGGAGGTTGGTGAAGGTACTTCATCAAAGTCTCCAGAGGGTTGGGTTTAAAACCCTTGCAACTTATACCCTTATTCAGATTAATGTAATTTGGGGGAATGTTGGACTTATTATATTATAGGTCTAGTTTTAGATTATTATAATAAACTATCACCATCTATTTTCTATAGTTTTGTAAATATCTTAGTTTTTCTTGTACTCCCTATTTATAGGCACTCTTATTGATTTAATAAATCATCTAAGTATAATCTTTCATCATTTTCTCTATTATTAATACCACCTACTACAAGATTGTTAAGAACTACAACGAATAGACTACTTGGAGAAAAAAATGGGAGAATGTGATAATGATCACCGAGCTACTAAGGTATGTGTGAGAAATTAGACCAGTTGTTATATTTTTATTGATGTCAACTAGCTTTGATTTTACTTATCATGATAGTTGAAAAAATATGAAGGAGGTGATGTTAGTGAAGAAAATGAGATATTAGCATGAAGATGAGATCATGTATGAGTAAGTTATGAATAAGGTATTCATTGGGAAACTTATTGATGTGTTTATGATAGTATGATAGTGATTTGATTATCTTACATGATTATATTAAGTTTTGAAGATCAAGAATGTACAAGTTACTTTGGTTGGTACATGAAGAATTTAGTGTACATCGAGTGCGATATTAATTGACCAGGAAAAACCTGACATATCACAATATTGATTGAGTAGGAGAAACAAGGAGGAACATGTGATTGCCAACATGTGATGATGAGATGGATGAATCTAAAAGATTCCAAGAATAAAGATAAAGTTTGTTATGAAGATCTATGGCTGGAGAAATTCAAGGATGATTAGATGATGAAGATTGAAAACATTTTAAGGCACAAGTTCCAATGAAGTTTAAAGAGGCAAAACCAATGATGGAGATTAAGATGAAAAATCTATGGCTGAAATGAAAATGGTTTACATGTCTGTATAAGGAGACAATAAATTCAAAATGAGGAAAAAGAAGATCGCATCCATATGCAAATTGCTGACCTGCATACATCCAAAGCTGATTAGACAGGTTGAAGTAAGAGGGTGAACCCACAATAGTGGGTTACAATTTTTCAGAGGAAGGAATTCATCCCAAAAATTATGAGAGCGCACATTTACTCAAATACTTTTGATAGAAATTACTTTCTATCAAAACTAAGTACCTTCAATAGAAAGTACTTTCTATCAAAATTAATTTATATCAAAAGTCCCTTAGAATGGGTAATTTACATTGTTTTATGTAAATTCTTTTCGATAGAAACTACTTTCTATCAAAACTAGGTACTTTCGATAGAATGTACTTTCTATCAAAAGTCCCTGATTAGGTCTTCTTTGCAAGGTTTGAAGAAATTCTGAGAGTTTCATGGCTTTGGGGTTCAAGCACAGGGATCAAATGGAAAAATAAGGATATGTCCTTTTGCATAGCACAAGTGCTTAGAATGA
This sequence comes from Chamaecyparis obtusa, assembly GCA_027943335.1. Taxonomy (NCBI): domain Eukaryota; kingdom Viridiplantae; phylum Streptophyta; class Pinopsida; order Cupressales; family Cupressaceae; genus Chamaecyparis; species Chamaecyparis obtusa. The sequence continues at coordinate 148,201 of BSBK01004755.1, read as the reverse complement.
GCTTTCTAACAATTATAGATTTGACAATTTTTTAATTTATTATGTATATATTTTTTGACATTAATTGAATTTATGGTTTTCATCAAATATAAACCTTTGAGTTTGACGTTCAATGAAAATAGTAGAAAAGAGATTTTTTTAAAAAAAAATAACAGTGCCCTCTGTCTTCAAGTCTACTTTCTATCAAAAATAAAATAAAATTAGATAAACACATAACAAGTTATAAGCTATTTAGTTAAGGTATGTCAAAATTACGGTTTAGTCAACTTCAAATGTTAATAAAATATGCAATAATCATGATAATGTCATCAAACCAATTGCATGCCCTCCATATGGATGTTACAAAACTAAATTTGAAATACTCACAATCATGTCTATTTTAGAAAATTTGGTATGCTCTATGAAAACATTGTTACTCTTTGAAAATGACATTTTCAGCACCATACCAATTTTCATGGGAGAAATTAAAAACTATTCAAATCAATTAAAAATAAAAATAAAAATATATATTAAGAATCTAGATAGAAAATCCTAAAAGACTCTAATTTAGATCATTGTCTAATTTCAAATGGTTTAACGATAATATGCATTTGAATATGAAAGTTTTTTTTTCAAAATGTAGAGTTTAGTGTTCATTTAGGAAAGAAAGTCTAACCCACTATTGCAGGTTCACCCAAGAACCAAGTGATTCTGTAGACTAAACTGAGTGACAAAATGAGATAACCTAGAAGAACAGATGAAGAGGAAGAACGAAGAGATTATGATGACCAAAATGATACAAAGCTTAGCATAGATCTGAATATGAGCAAAAGAAGTTGCATTTGAATCAAGTCATACACTGTTGCTTTCTAACCATTTCTATAGTCAAAATATCTTAACTGAGTGAGACTTTATCATCTTTTTCTATTGGCATTCTATGAATGTTACGTCTTTTCTTATTGACCCAAGTAAATGTATGGTCACATAAAATTGTTAGTGATAAATCCTCTAACAAGGTCACACCTTATAGTGTGTTTGTAACCTTTAATAGAGTTGGCTCTTAACTGAGCTCACTTTCGAAGAGTGAAACTATTTTGGGTTACCAGTCCCAAGTGGTTTTTCTCTTAATAGGGTTCCCACATTAAAAATGAAGTGTTAAATGTGTATGAATGTGATGTTTTGATATTTTACTTTACACATTACAGTAACTAGTTAGATCGGTAGGGTAAAAGCACAAAGTTGTGTCACATTTCAGGACATCTTATCAGCATAGTTGAATTTGAGTATTTCTATCTAAAATTATTTTTTGTCAAACATATGGTCTAGCTAGATTCATTCTACCTAAGTTAGATAAGTGCTTCAACTTTTCCAATTGGAAATATCTATTAAATGCATGTTTTATACCAATTACTAAAGAAATAAAATTATTTCAGAAAAATGATGTTTCAATAACTCCTACTCTTTTTAATGATATTTTTTACAAATATAAAAATACACTTTTTTAGATCACAGAGTCAAGGTTATCATCATATAATTTTTATATTATTTTAATTAGATCTAATATATTAGAATTTTAAAATACTTCATGTAGGTATTTTAACACTCAAGAACAAGTTGCTTCAGAAATAGAAAAAAATAGTAAAGCTTATCAAAAAAATTGAAATTTTATATGTAACACTAGAGGAGAGAGTTCTCTTCAAGAATGTGTAATTTTTTTTTGAATGGTGTAGATTTGATAGGCATAAAATTCATCCACTTTTACACATTTCATTAGTTTACATCATCTCCAAATTCTAAACATAATTGTCATTTTTATGTTGTTAAAGTTAAAAAGTTTGTGTGTTGTTGACCTTTTCCTTTATAAAAGTGTGACACAACTTTTTACTTTTACCCGGTATATGTTTCTAATTAAGGTAATAGTAGGTTTGGAAGGGGCCCTAAAACCCTTTAACAGATACCAACTTAGGATAGAACATTATAAGCTCCCGAGACAAATCAGTCCAACCAAAAAAATAGCTGGACACTCAAACTACAAACCTAGAACACTGCTTAAGAAATAAACATTAGAAATAACTATACTAAAAAGATAGAGACATTACTATCCAAAGTTCCCCTTTTTATGAAAACAAAGATTCATGTCAAATGATGAAGAGGAATTCTTAGATTGTTTCCCTTTAACAGTGATCTAACCATCTTCGATTCTTGTTGTATCATCCTACCAGCACAAGGAATTCAAAATAGAGGAATCATCCCCCAGGATACCTGAATATTTCCCAACAAGAGAAGTAGGAGCAACAATTTCCATAGTAGAGATTGCACTAGTAGGGCTGGTAGGAAAAGTAGCCACAAAACCGCCAGTAAAAAGTATGGAATCCTCCAACAAAGAAAGAGGGGAAACTTGCCCAGTAGAGTAATTAAGATCAGCCTCAAGTATAGTCCCAATAGGGATGGCTGGAGGCAAAACTAGATTTGAATCATTTTCATCAGTAGACTTTTGAGAATCCAAGACAGGAGCCGAGTCCTTCAAACTTTGAGAAGAACATTTCAAAATAGTATAATGCTTGGTAGAGGCATCCTTCCACCATGTATGAGAAGATTTCTTCTTAATGAAATCAACAGTGCAGAGAGAAGCATGGTGACCTGTTTTAAAACATTTTCTACACCTAAATGGGATACCCTCATAATCCAGTTGTTGAGTCTAGCAACCTTTTGAAGATTCAATTTTAATTTCAAAAGGAAGGCCATGTGAAATGTGAATATCTACCAGAATATGAGCATAGGTAGAATGGAACATATTTGAAGAATCATCATCAATAAGCAGAAACTCCCCCAAAGCCTCACCCACCTCCTCCAAGACAACACCTTGCCAAAGATGGAGAGGGAGGTTTGGGAGTCTTACCCAAATAGGAATATTATTGAAAACTTTAGAGGAAGGGTCAAAATTCGGATGCCAGGGTTTTACTATAAGAAAAAATTTATCCTCCTCCCAGCTGAAAATTTTTTCACACAAGATCTTAGTTTTATCCTTATATCTATCAAATTTAGCAACAAAAAAACCTTTTTCTAGAGGAAAAATATGGATGTCATCTGAGATTATTGGTTCCCATTTTTGGGAAATCCATCATGAAGTTGGGGTAGAGTCGTCCATAACCCTCGAAAATGGAAAATCAAAGCTTAGCCCCTAAGGGTCTCAAAGCAAGATTCCAGTTCCCCTTCGGTAGTAGTAAAGAGCTTAACAGAAAGAGGGTCGCTGTCAAAAATCAGAATGGAAGGAGGCACACCACAGGAAGACCTTCTAACCCTGTGCTGAGCCTTAGATGAAGCTTTAGCATAAGAACCCCTAGAAACACCATGGGAAGGGCCCCCAAAACTCACTCCAACATGATCAACAATTGCAATGGAGGCATTTGGGGTAATAACAGAAGAATGAAAAGATAGACCAAAGGAAGAACCCTCAATAGAAGGATCCCTAGAGGGAACATCATGCACTGAGCCAACACTCCCCTTCACATTCTTTTTAAATTTACCTAGGTGGGAAATAGGGAGCCCCTACTCACCCACACCCAAACTCACTGATAGAAGTGGAGTTGAGCCTCCAGCTAAGATGACCAAATTGGCAGGGGAAATGGGGGACCCAAAGGTAGGAGACCCAAGGGAAGGAACCACCCCCACAACATCATGTGACCCACCAAACACAATAGTGTGACCAACATGAGCATGAGGCGCACTATAGAGAACATCATGGGGGCCTGAAGAAAAAGGAGCGGTAGAGATTCTGGCACCTGTAGTAGAAGTGTTATTGCCAGAGGTAGAGGAAGACCTAATGGCACTAGACACCCACGCATCAGAAGGATTTTCAAATCCTATATTTGGTATATGTTAACTACTAGTTGGTTTACATTATTTGATAGTTGGTTAATTAATTAATAAATTACAGTCAAGTTATTACCGAGATGTTTAGTTTATTTTTTCAAGTTGATATTATACATCAAAGAGGAATTTGGGATTGTAGGATAGATGAACATAACTAATTCACCCCCCTCACAGTTATCTAACAATTGGTATCAGAGTGAGAGTACTTGAAGTAAGAATTTTGAAGGACTTAAGTTAAAGATCCAAAGATGTATAAGAGAGAGGTACCAAAGCTAAACAAGGATAATTTCTTAACATGGAAAAGAAGGATGAAGTTGTATCTATCATGCATTGGGGATTCTACACTATACTATTTGGAAAATCAATTCATAGCACCCACAGGTCATTTGACTATCACACAAATGAAAGAAACACAAGAGCATAACACAATGATGATTGATATTGCTTCCTATCTAGAAGATTCTAAATTTGAAGACATTAAGAATTGAACAACTGAAAATGAAATGTGGGAAAAATTGACACTAGTTCATGGTGGAGATCAAAATGTGCTTAGTGTAAAGGGATAAAGCTTAAGAGGAAAATGATGATCATACACCGAGTGGAGAAAAAAATGAAGAACAAATAACTTAGCATGTATTAGAGAAATATGTGAGAAGACATCATCCACAAGATCAGATAGTTGGTGACAAAGTCCAGCAAGAATGATGAAAAGAAGTAAGTTGAGGAACAATACATGTTTGGTTTGTGAATTTAAACCTATAATTGTTAAGGATGCATTGGAAAATGATGATTGTATTAAATCAATGAATGAAGAGATTGATAAAATACAAAAAAACAAGACATGAACATTAGTAACCGATGCCTAAAGAAAAAAATGTGATCGACACCAAATGTATTTTTAGAAACAAATTGAATGAGAATGGAGATGTTACAAGAAACAAGGCAATATTAGTATGCAAAGCTTATGCACAATAAAAAAGAATTGACTATGGAGAAACTTTTGCACCTGTTGCTAGACTAGAAGGAGTGAGAATTCTACTTGCATATGTTGCTTATAAAGGATTCAAGGTATATTAGATGGATGTAAAATATGCATTTCTAAATGAGATACTTGAAGAAGAGGTATACATTGAACAACCTGAAGGTTTTATAGATCCAACTCATAAGAACATGGTTTGTAAGTTGCACAAGGCACTTTATGGACTGAAACAAGCACTAAAAGAATCGTATGAAAGATTGTACTCTTATTTAATAAGAATTGGATTTATTAGAACAAGTGATAACAATAATCTATATTTGAAAGGTGAATCTGATGATAAAATTCTTATTGCTGAAATATTTGTTGATGATATCATATTTGGAGGTCATGATACTTTATGTGAATCTTTTGTTGATGAGATGAGAAAGGAGTTTGAAATGGTAATTTTTGGAGAGATCAAATTCTTTATTGGTTTACACATTCAAGAACTGAAGGAAGGTATCTACATTATACAATCAACATACATTAAATGAATCTTGAAGACATTTGGTATGTAAGACTCAAAACTAGTCGGTACACCTATGGTAACTGGATGCAAGCTAACCAAGGATGAAAAGTTAGCAGAGGTAAATCAAACCTTATACATATCTATGATTGACAAACTGATGTATGTTGTGCATAGTAAACTAGATATTGCACATGTTTTTGGAATTGTAGCTAGATTTTCTACAAATCCTAAAGAAACACATATGATTGCTATGAAAATAATCTAGAGATATCTGAAGAACACTAAGAACTATGGACTATGGTATAAGAAAGAAGGCAATTTTGAACTTAAAGTTTATATAGATGCTGATTGGGTAGGAAATATTGATGATAGAAAAAGCAATACTACAATAGCTTTCTTTTTAGGTGAAATATTAGTAACATGGTTAAGAAAGAAAGAATGTTGCATTTCTCAGTCCACTGCTGAAGCTGAATATGTAGCTATTGCTACCAACTTCTATAATACTACATGGATAAAGAAATTGTTGGAAGGTATGAGTCAAGAAATAATAGATTTAGTGACAATCTATTGTGACAACACAAGTGATATCAAAATTTCAAAGAATCTAGTGATGCATCCAAAAAAAAAGCACATATCCCTCAAATATCATTACTTAAGGGATCAAGGTCAGGAGAAACATGTCAAATTGGAATATGTGAATTCACAAGAACAACTTGCAGATATATTCACAAAACCCTCACTGAAGGATATATTTTAGTACTTGAGAATTAGACTAGGGGTCCTTCCCCTATCTAACAATCACTAAGGTGATATAGGGTTGAATCAACCTATTCTTTATCAAAAGATCTAATCATGTTGATGTAATATGTTCACACTTTTGGATTCCTAAGGTTGTGAAGAAGATGGAAGACAAGCTGAAACTGAGAATATATGTATATGCAAGGTACAAGAATATGAAATGGAACAACAAAGATACTTATTTGGCTACTAAAGAGCTTATTTTTGGTATTTATGTCAAAGGGAGAGATCATTATACATGAAATATGGGAGAGATGAATATGCATTGAAAAAAAAAGAATAAAATTAGTCTATAGTAAAGAAAGATACTATATGAGAGACAGATACTATATAGTGATTAAAAATATTAAAAGCATAAGCTAAGGGAGAGCTAACCAAGTCACAACATAAAGACTGAGTTGTAAACACTTAATATTTGATTGGTATTCAATGATATACTTCATATTGTGTTTCCATCAATGCCAAAGGGAGATACTATTAAGAACTACAACTGATAAATTACTTGGAGAACAAAATGGGAGAATGTGATAATGATCACCGAGATACTAAGGTATATGTGAGACATTAGACCAGTTGTTATATTGTCATTGATGTCAACTAGCTTTGATTTTACTTATCATGATAATTGCAAACATCTAAAGGAGGTGATGTTAGTGAAGGAATTGAGATATTATCATGAAGATGAGATGTATGAGTAAGTTATGAATAAGGTGGGTATGTGCAAGATCATGAGAGGCCAAAAAGTGGCGATGTCAGTTCAAAATTTTGACAATGTATTTGACGACTTTTTTTTTCATCCGAATTTGATAAAATGAAAAGGGTATCTTGAGGAGATTATCATCTTTCTATTGATATAATTGCTGTCAAATTTTGAATTCGGTAAGTAATTATTAGTTATTTTCTAATTGAGCTACTTCTAAAGTGCTGATTTATATACTGCTTGAAAAATGACTATAACTTTTAGATGGTATAACATTTTTGAAATCCAAAAAATGCGTCACATTCTATGCTTCACCTACTATAAGGAAAAAACAAAAAAAATTGAATTTTGTAAAGTTTTGAATGAGTTAAGATGGTCAGACATGGGATTTTTTTTGTTCTAAAAATGTTGTAGCAAAAAATTCATAATTAATTATTTTTTGGGAATAAAATTACAAAAAAATATGCATCACATCCAAGCATGATTCTACTACTTATATATAAAATCTTATAATAAAATATTATCATTTGATTATGATTAAGGTGGTCAGACATACACCTACTTCTTATTTTTTCCCTGAAATTTTTGTACTGCTGCATTGAAATCTACAATTTTCACCAATCATACTAACTTTTTCTCAAAAAAAGCCTAGTAGTTTAGAAACTACATTAAATTTTCTATAGATTCTATTCTTACAACTTTTTGATATTAGGTCATAGCTAGTTGAAATTTTCACATCAAGTTGACTAACCCTGATTTGCTGATTTTTGATTACCACTTAAGGGCATAGTTTGGCCCCTCATGATCTTGCACATACCCAGGTATTCATTGGAAAAATTATTGATGAGTCTATGATAGTATGATAGTAATTTGATTGTCTTACATTATTCTATTAAAAGTCTTTAAGATAAAGAATATATAAGTTACTTTGGTCTGTATATAAAAAACTTAGTGTACATCAAGCATATGTAGTGTACACTGAGTAGATGTAGTGTACATCAAGTGTAGTATTAATCAGGTAGGGAGAAACCAATATATCATGGTATTGACCAAGAAGAAGAACTAAGGAGGAACATGTGATTTCTGACATGTGACGATGAGGTGCATGAATCTAAAAGATTCTAAGGATAAAGAAAAAGTTTGTTATGAAGATTTGTAGCTGGAAAAATTTAAGGATGATTGGATGATGAAGATTGAAAACATTTTAAGGGACAAGTTTTGAGGAAGGTTAAAGAGGCAAAACCAATGATGGAGATTAAGAATCAAAATTGATGGCTGAAATGAAAATGGTTTACATTTCTATATAAGGAGATAAGAAATTCAAAAGAGGAGAGAGAAGATCACATCCATATAAAAATTGTTGGTGCATATATGTGAAGCTGGTCAGTCAGGTTGAAGTAAGAACCAAGTGATTTTGTAGACTAAACCAAGTGATAGAAGGAGATAACTGAGAAGGACAGAGGAAGAGGAAGAAGGAGAATGAAGAGATTATGATGATCAGAATGATACTAAGCTTAGCATAGATTTGAATATGACAAAAAGAATGTGCATTTGAATCACGTCATACATGATTTCTTTCTAACCATTGCTACAGTCAAAATCTCTTAACTGAGTGAGACTTAACCATCATTTTTTATTGGCATTCTATGAATGTTACTTGTTTTCTTGTTGACCCAACTGAATGTATGGTCATAGAGAATTGGTAGTGATAAATACTCTAGCAAGGTCACACCTTACAATGTGTTTGTAAGCTTTAACAGGGTTGACTCTTAACTGAGATCACTTCAGAAGAGTGAAAATATTTTGGGTTACCGGTCCCAGGTGGTTTTTCCCTTATTATGATTTTCATGTTAAAAATCAAGTGTTAAATATGTATGAATGTGATGTTTTGATATTTTACTTTACACATTATAGTAATTGGCGTACACACTAAATAGTGCACTTCTTAAGTCATTACTTCCAAGGGAATCCATGAATGGGAAACCTTGAGAAAGTGACCTAGAGCTCCCTAGGCATGGAGTCACAAGATTGTTTAAATATTGCTCTCAGCTAGAGCTATTGAAGCATGCAACCTTGCTACTAAACCACATAATGGGAGATTCAAAGAGACAAGGGAAAGAATGACAATATCCTCAAGAATCAACAATGAGAATGCAATGCAATGCAAGCTATGCTCAGAATGAAGATGCAAGCTAAGCTATGGAAGGAAAGTATTACAAACTCTTGCTAATTAAGCTATGTGAGCTAATCTAAAGCATAAAGGAAACTAAGCTAGATGCCATGAAAGCTATGATGCAAGAAATGAAACTAAAATGAAAGAGTGCAAGAATAATCTCTAAAAGCTCCAAAGTCTCCAAACAATCCTGTAGCATAAGGTTAGTATTCAAAAGATGGATCTTAAAATGAGAAGAGAGCTCTTTGTTTAAAGGAATTGAAAAGGAATGGACCGTGTAGATTAAGAGGCAAAAGATTTAATCAAGGGTGGAGCATCCAAGAGGAGCAATTCTTGTGCACAAATATCCTCCAATGAGAAAATAAGAGTTGAATTTTGTGTCCATATGAGACAAAAAGTGTTTTTATTCTTTTTATAAAATAAGAATAATGCTTTATTTGTGCAACTTAGGATAAGAGGAAAAGTGGGGGCTTTATTTATTAAAAGGGGAGGAAATTCCTTTTAAATAAATAAAGACTTTAGGATAAAATGGTTTTCCCATAGAATAAAATCAAATAAATGATAAAACTAGAATTTGATCAAGAAAAATTGATATAATTGATAAAATGCTGATTTTTGAAAATATTGATTCAGGGATTTGATAAATTGCTGAATGGGGGCTCAAAGTCTAGGTGACCATTTTAGGGTGCATACATTTGCCCCTCTTTGGGTGATGTGAGATAGATTTGGGATCACATGTGGCCAAAGAAGAATTGAAATGTGAGATCAATTTGAGATCACAAAACAACTTAGATGTGTGTTTGACAGATGGGAACACATCAGGACAAGCATAAGAATAAGCTAAAAGACAAGGCCAATCACCATTGTATATAAGTAATTGTCAAGTCAAATAAGAGATAAGAATCTCAAGAAAAGTTGATTGATAAGCTGAATCAAGGATTAAAGCTGATAGGTACTGCCCCCTCAGAATCAGAATTGAAATTGGGTAGAGGAGAAGAAACAAACTAATAAACTTGATCAAACACTAGAAATCACAATCGAAGGATGGGGGATGATAGGATAACCATCAAGCAGTGAAGACATGCTCCAGTGTGACTAGGTGTGACTGGGAAGGATATAGGATAAAGATGAAGTCAAACCCTTAGAGAGATGATTCGAATGACAATGAATGAAAGGCTAGAAGTTTGGAAGAGATTGGGGTGAAGAAATAAAGATGCCTCAACAAAGATCAAAGGATCAGGTCTCAAATGGTCAGTCAACTATGCAGAAGAAGGAGAAAGTTTTGAAATGTGATTTTGACTATCAAGATGAACTCAAATTTTGATTTTGATCCCGAAAATGGATCCAAGACATCGAAATTAGCTAGAGGTGCAATTTTTGTGCAATTCTGAGGTGTTTTGAAAATTAGGTCAAAAAGTCAAAATGCTATAAAAGGGGTAAAAAGGTCATTTTCAAAAATCATTTGTCTTTTAGCAATTTGAGAATCTTAAGAGCTTAGAGAGAGAAAATGGCCCAACAAATAGTAGTCCTAATTCTCATGCATCGATTTGAGTGCACCCGGTTGCACAACCGACCTCCACAGTATGGTGCCCCGGTATGTTTTTAGAAAAACTTGCCCTTTTTGAGTCATTATGAGCATTTAATGCATTTTGAAACATGTTTTTAATATTTGAAAATTTTCAAATTTTTAACCTGGGCAAAAGATCGTACAATCTTTTGCAAGTTTCACACCTTTTGAAGGAAAATGTCATGCGATACTTTGTGGGTCAACATGATAATATAGAGACCATATGCAAGATGCAAAACTAAACTAACATGAACTTAAAAATGCAAGCTACTATGAAAAGTGGTTTACTTGCAAGGTCACAAAGCTTTTAGACTCTAATATTCATCATTGAGCATTATTGGTAGCGTCACAAGATCATATAATACACACTAGTATGACTATGTGAATCTGAATATGATCTATATCAGATAGATATGTGGGAATCCCACCTAGGAACCAAAGACATATAGGTCAAGATGACTAGTGTAGTGAGATTACCTAAGTTTAATATAGAAATATTATACTCACACCGAGACACAAGAAAAGTCAAGATGGCTAGAAGTATGCAATTGCAAAAACAATCAAGGATAATACCATGTAGATCCCAATGTCAAGTGGAACAAGCATAAATGCTAATGACAATTAGGATCAACAAAATATACCCACAAGCAGAAAAAGAAATAAAAAATGTCCTCATGCCCTAATTCTTCTAGCTATGCATCATCAAAAACTATCTTTGGGAGAGAACACTCATCAAATAAATCATCATAGACAACACAAAAAGAAAACAAAGTCAACCAAGTCTCAACGAGTCGAGCATTTAAGTGCGTGTGTGTAGGTCATAGAATCAATCTTTGAGTATTACATTTTCTAGTGAGAGATATCATAGCATGCTAGACTATGGGGTAGGATATATGATAAGTGTTGAGAAACACTTGACGCTAGGGTAGTGTTGAAAAACATAGTTTGGGAGTGGTGTCGAAAAACATCATTTACAAGATGTCCTAAAGACCAATGCATCCTAGAGACCAAAGCTAATACAGTTATGTCCCCTAGACAAAGACAAAGACCAATTCCAAACCAAGTCAACAAGGTCAAGGCATGATGGAGAGAGGTTAAGTGTCAAGGACGAATGCTAAGAAACAAGGGTGCAAAGGCCTCAAGTAGTGCCTGTTTCCAAGTTTTCACCACTTGGAGATTTTTTTGTTTTTTTAATTTTTTCAATTTTTTTGCTACCAAGGCACCTATTTCTAGGTTTTCACCAAGGCACTTTTTCTATTTTTTTTAATTTTTTTAATTTTTTATTATTTATTTATTTATTTTATTTTTTTTGCAATTTTTTTATTTTTTTGGTGAGACATCAAAGCGCCTATTGCTAGGTTTTCACTAGGATGCTCATTTTTTTAGTACTTTTTATGCTTTTAAAGATTTTTTCAGCATCATATATGAATTTTTTTGGGATTTTTTCTAGATCATAAAATATGTACAAGGGATGCCCCCAGATAGAATAGGCATCATGGATAGAACTTCTTGAGGTGCAAAACATTGATAGGGTCAAGGAGCTGTTCCCCCTCTGGATAAGATAGTAAATAAGCACCTGTACCAAAAGCTGTAGTAATGATGTATGGTCCAAGCCAATTAGGTTTAAATTTCCCCTTTTGCTCTCTATGTTGTTGGTTCTTAGGGTTTTATCATAGGACAAGATCCCCCACTTGAAATTCTCTAGGGTGAACCTTCCTGTTGAATGCTTTAGACATACGCTTTTGGTAAACTCTCATGTGATCAAAAGATGCTTTACGCTTTTCATCTAGAAGTTCCAGTTCTTGTAACCTCATAGCATGGTAGTCTTCATCTGTCACTAGACCTTTAAGGGAAACCCTAAGAGAAGGAATCTCCACCTCTAAAGGTAACACTACTTCAACACCATAAGTGAGGGAAAAAGGAGTAGCCCCTGTTGGACTATGAATACTTGTTCTGTAGGCCCATAAGGCTAGATTTATCTGTAGATGCCAATCTCTACCATTCTTGTGAACTGTTCTATGGAGGATTTTGATAATGGTCTTATTTGAAGCCTCTGCTTGTCCATTTCCTTGCAGGAAGTAAATGGAGGACCAATGCTATTTTATCTTGAATTTCTTGTAGAGATGTTTAAGGTCCTTGTTTTTAAATTAACCTCCATTGTCAATGATTATTTCAGAAGGCACTCCATATCAACAGATGATATGGTTCAAAATAAACAAAGAAACTGTCTTGCCTAAGGCAACAGAAAGTGGGATAGCTTCTACCCATTTGGTAAAGTAATCAGTAGCAGTGATAATGAATTTGTGTCCACCTGATGAGTTGGGATGAATCTGCCCAACAAGGTCAAAGGCCCAACACTGAAATTGCCAATGAGAAATAGAAGGAATAAGCTCCCTACTTGGAGCATGTATCAGGTTTCCATGTTTCTGACATTTTTCACAAGATTTAGCAAAAGCTACTGCATCTGTCTGCATGGTAGGCCAATAGTACCCTACCCTAAGAAACCTTCGAGCCATGGTAAGACCATTAGAATGTCCTCCAAAAGTGCCCTCGTGAATGTCAACTAATGCTTGGTTGGACTCATCCTTTTCTAAAAACCTAAGAAGTGTCCCATCTAAACCCCTCCTATACAGATCACCAGAGATAAGGGTGTGGCGAGAGGAATTTTGGGTTAGGTTTCTTCATTTAGAATGATTGAAGGTTTCGGGGATAGTACCATCACAAAGGTATGAGTAAATGGCACCATAGCGCAATGACTCATGGTCAATAAGGGTACAAACAACTTGGCTTTCTTGGGAGTCATAGATAGGGTAGCATAGTGTTAGTCCATTTTCCAGTCATAGCAAAAATTATTTGAAAATGGCTTGTTCCCTACAAATGTTTTGTAATGTTGTCTTGGCATGCTTGCAATCACACTTTTATCTTCTGATGAAAATCTATGAGGTTTTATGATGTGTGCCCTTAGCCTTGTGCTCTTTATTGTGTCACCTAGCTCTAGTCTAGATCACATCTCCTAATTTGTAAAACCCAAGGAGATATTCAAGTTTTAAGGTCTGCAGGAAATAATTTTAGAATCTACCTAAGTGTCGAAAACCCACAATGTTTTTGAAAATCCATGATGTTTTCGGTCTGTGTGAAAACCATCATTGTTTTCAACCTTGTGCCTTCTAGCTTTTGTGTGCTTATCTTTTGGTGTCAGAAACCTTATGTTTTTTTTATCTTTTTCATCCAAAACCCTGTGTGTTTTTGACCTCATAGTTTCCTGTTTGCCAGCGTTTCCTATGTGCGCAACTGTGATTGGTTGGTGGGCCCAGTTCTTCTTAGTTGCTAGGTGTGGTTAAAGTTTAGACAAGATCAGTGGTTGTCATATGTTCACATGGTAAAGATGCACGATGTTTAACCTTTACACTTTTGTGATAGATATTCGATTTTCTTATATGGGCGTGAAGTGGGTCCAGGTCTGTAGGCTCTTCTTGATTGGTTGTTGCATGATCGCATGTCAGAGTTTTCTGACATGCGACCATGTGACCGGTTACCTTTTTTGTGCTGGGGCCCATTGATGGAAGTACTATGGTCCCGAAGGTGGTTATGTGGTGGCCTATAGTTGGCTGTCGCATGATCGCATGTCAGAGATTTCTAACATGTGATCATGCGACCGATTAACACCTGTCTGTTTGGTGTTGGAGTGTTGTGGTCCTGCTGTCTGACTTGGAGGCTGAGGTGGTAGTCTTGTTGCCTTGTCATGTGATCACAAGGGCCATCTTTTAGTCGTGTGATCATGCGACTGATGTTTTGTGCCAACCCTATGTGACAGCGGTTATGCGGTGGTCAAGAGTTGAAGTGTGTCACATGTTCGCATGGCCCTTTTCTTGGCTATACAATCATGTGACAACTATTTGGATATCATCGTTGTGGAGTTAGGGTGGGTCCACTATGCTGGTGTTGCTGAGTTGTTCAATTTTTCTTGGTTGTTGACTGCTGACTGGACTGATGACTTTTCAAAGGGGCCCGTGACTGTTGTGAGATTAAATGGAGATCGCTTGATTTGTTGGGAAAGGATTGAATCTACGACCACATTTTAAACTCTTGGGGTGATTGTTGGGATTTAATTTCAAATTCTGTAGAGGGTTTGCAATGATAGAGGTACCAAAAATTCAATTTTTGAGCAGCCAGAGTGGGTAGAATGGATTGTCAAATGATGCAGAGTGGTCCAAGCTACCATGATAGTTGCAGAGGAGTGTCTTGCTGTAGGGGAGTAAATGGAACAGTACCTTGAAATGTGTTGTAGAGGTCAAATGTGGCTGGATTTCTTAGGGTTTGATGATAATTTGGTACTTGGACCAGTACAAGGCTAGTTGGTTGTTAAAATTAGACTGTTTGAGCTTGCATGTTGCGGCTTGATCCCTATCTTATTTGTATTAACTCGTCGGTGGGGTTAGGTGGATTTGAATTTTGAGTTGGAAATGATCATTGTGCTTGCATTGTAAACCTAGTATAAAGGGATTTTTATGATCATTCGAGGTCACTGGGAGTTAGGTTTTCAAACTTTTCTAGTTGTGAGTCTTCTACCCAATCTGAATTGTAATGACCTGTTTTGGTATATTTTGACAATAGAAAGAAAATTGTAGGTCTAAGTTGTAGTTTGCAAGCATGGTTCCTTTGGATTGATTGTATACACTTGAGGATTCTTCATACTTAATACAGGCACATGATTCTTATCTCTCCCTTGTGTCAACGTAGATGAATTTTGAACTTTCTAGTTCATTGCATAACAATTTTATGTATATGCCTTCATTCCTGAGCTCTAATCTAGGATTAGATTAAATGATGCTCCAGATGGGACATAGATTTATCTCTTGTCTATGTAGGGATATTTTGTAAGTAGTAGAGGAGATTGTAAATGTGTTTATGGCTTTGAATCTTAGATATATTCTGGTGTGTGTATGCAGTTTGTCCAAGAAGCCTTGCCCAATGGATGAGGCACTGGCCTAGATGAGTATTTCTTTGTTGACATATCCTGATTGAGGTTGTTATGATTCAAACACATGAAATTAAGAACCATCTTTAAGTTTTCAGTATTTGGTTGTGTAAGGTTCCACCCCATAGTAATGGAGAGTGAATGAATGTGTGGTTATCATTTAGTACTTTCTTACTATCCTATTATCTGTTATTCAAACCTAGTCTTTGGTGTGTGAAGTATAATTTATACTAGGTTAGGTGCACCCACCTTGGTTTTGCAGAGCCAAAAGCAGAAGAGGGCAGTCTTGTCCCTATAGTTGGTCCAGTTACCCTAACACCTCATAACATTTTGGAGTTAACCATTCCTAAAATCCATCTGAGGGTATATTGGTAGCCTAAAGAGCATAATCATCATTTTGAACACCAACAAGATGGTGACTCTACTGGGGAAGTGTTATACATGTTCATCCTAACTAGTAGGTCATCATTGGAAGAAACAGGGTTGTTCTTGTCCCTTGTCTCTCTAAATCATTTGAGTATTTCTAGAGTGAAGAAACTATATTTTGATATTCCCAATACACTTGGGTGGTGACTCAAACATCTCTGAAGTAGTGCTAGTCAGTATTTATTTTGCAAGATGAGTTATAGAGGTACTAGGTCTCAGAGAAAGGAGCATCCTGAAGATATAATGGAAGAAGGGATTCCAAGCACTTCTAGGCCTAGTCAAACAAGGGGAGGAAAGAAGAGAAGAGGTGTTTCTCATACTTGGAGAAACAAGAAAGATACCAGACAAGAAACCCAAGCCAGGTCTAGTCAAGAAGAAAATAATTCAGAATATGAAGAGGCTATTGATTTGGGATTGAACCAATATGAGGATAAAACTCAAGTGGGAGATGATGACTCTGAGGCCACTCTCCCTGAATCAAAAGAGATCTTTGAGGAGGTCTATGAACTACAAAGAAGAGTTCAAGAATAGCTTGCCATTAGGCAACAAAGAGAAAAGGACAAAGAAGATAAAGTAAGACAAGCCATGATAAGGGCTGATCAGCTAAAGAGGCAATTACTAGATTTGGAGGCAATTAATTTTGTCCCAGAGCCTAAGAGAGTAAACAAATAGCCTATTGTTCAAAAAATATGTGAAGAAACTAGACCAAGAGATAAAGGCAAACAGAAGGCTATTGGGATTCAAATCAGTGAACAAGTTATTGTGGATAGGACATCAGATCCAAGACTGAGATTAGATTCAGATTTGGAGATAGCTAGAAGGAAGAAAGAAATATTGGATAAAGAACTAGAGAAAGTAGAGTTGGAGGCTTCTGCTATAGAAATCAGAAAATAGATTGATTTTCTCAAGCATACTTCAGGACCTTCAAATATTGCTGCTTCCTTTTTGGGACAAGGTGGAAATCAGGGTAACAATGTAGCTCAAGAAAATGGTGTACTGGGTGCCACTAGAGTTCCTAATGGTTCAAACACAAGGACATCTACATCTCAAGGAATGGATCCATTACATGGAGCTCCTATTCATGAAAGGTACAAACAACTTGTCTTCTTTGTTATTCTTGGTTACCCCAATGCAATCCCTGATGAAATTAGAAACAAGCTTCCTAAATTTACTGGAAATAATGTCATCACATGTGAAGAACATCTAAAAAATTTCATAGATGTAATAGATGATTATAATATAGAATCTGATGATGTTATAATGAAGCTATTTGTACAATCCCTGATTGAGGATGCTAGGGATTGGTTTAGAGGGTTACCCCATGTTAGTATAGGGTCATGGAATGAATTCAAGAATTATTTCATGGAACACTATGGAGATAAAACAAATGAGGGTTTTATCTTGAATGAATTCAATAACATAAAGAAGAATCAGAATGAAGAGGTCCTTGAATTTAATATAAGATTCCAAAAGGCTATGCATAGGCTTTTGCAAGTTATCAGACTAGATGACAGGGTATGTCTTGTGACATACTTGAATGCCTTTGATGCAAAAATGGGATACCTCTTGAGGGACAAGAACCCTAGAAATCTTGGGGAAGCTTACAAATTGGCCATCAACATAGAGAGAAATAGAAGAATATCAGGAAAGATAGGAAGAAGAGATGATTGCAGGCCTCAAATGCAGAGTAAGAAAGAAATGGGAAGGTCTGCTAACTCTAAACCCAAAGGGGATGACAATCTAAAACAAATTTTAAAGGCTTTGGAAGGTTTAAAGCCTAGTGAAAAGGGAAATGATAGAGCTGTTACTATGGAGAGGTTAGCTCCAAAAAATTTTAGCAGATAGCCAAGAATGCAAAATTACCCTTACAACACTCAGTGGAAAGATGGCAAGCCCATTTTCCCAACCAAGCAAGAAAGGCCTACTGGAAGGATCTCTGATCCCTTGCATAGAAATTCAGTAAATATGACTAAAGATATCCCATGGTGTGCTTCTTGTCAGTCTCCTCATGACCCTGAGCATTGTGTCATTGCTTTAAACTTACAAGAGAATCAAGAATAAGAGGAGCAATATGACAAGAGTGGTTGTGGAATGACTTCTTCATATGCATGGGATGAGACTAATTCTGATGAAGAGGATGAAGAGTTTGATGATGTTGGATGTAGTATAGTGAGGGGTGAGGAGAAAGTCTCTTTAAGAAGATCCTCAGATGAAGAAATTGTTCAAATCACTGCAGACATGGTCACTCAAGCTAGAAGCAATTATAACTTGAGGAATAGGACAGTTGGAAATGCAACTGGTAAGCCAGGTAGTATGTTTATCAAGGAGATAGAAAATGGTACACAACAACATGGAGAAAAGGGCAGGGGTGCCAATGATACTAACCAAGTGAAGGTAAAAAGGAAAATTGTACCTATTGTAGCACCTAAGAATAAAGCAAAGACAGTAGAGGTAGTTATTCCCTTTCTTCAGAAGGGAGAGGAATCTCCTCTCAAAGACAAATCTAGTTTCACAAAGGATAAAGTTGTCACTGTCTTTGAAGAAGACATGAACAACCAAAAGTATGTTCCAATTGATATGTCCAAATTGCTTTCATAGATCACTGTCAAGGTTCCACTTTTGGAAATGATGAGAATAGAAGAACACAAGGTCAAGGCCTTGAATTGGGTAAATGATGTTTCTTCTGCAGGAATCCAAGAGGTGAGTAGAAATGACAAACATGTGGCTTCCTTGGAAGACACACCTGACAGTAAGAGTGAAGAAATTATTTCTAAGATTCCTCAAATCTTCTTGGATACAAATATTGTAAATAATGCATTAGGGAAAGTTGATCCTTTCTTTTTGTCCCTTGTGATTGGTGGTAAAATATTGAAGAATTGCATGATCAATTCTGGAGCATCAAACACTGTCATGCCTATAGAGATCATGAAATCATTAGGACTAAAGGTTGATACACCTCATAGGAGATGCCAAGATATGGACTCAAGAGAAGTGCTAGTTATTGGTACCATCAAGGCTTTGCCTTATAAATTAGCTTCATTTCCTAACAAACAGTTGACTATGAGTGTTCTTGTAGTTGACATTCCTCCTCAATATGGAATGTTGTTATCTAGAAAGTGGAGCACCTCCATGGGAGGAAGTATTCAACGTGACTTGTCCTTGCCACTTTTGACATTGAAGGAGAGAGTGTGAAGGTGTCAAGGGAAGCCAGGACTCTACATATGATTGAGGAAAATGAAAAGGATAGCATGAATTGTTTTGTTGACACTGACATTGGCTCATTCCAAGTCCAAAGGAATGAGATGCGAGAGAAGGTCAAGCCTATCCTTTTAGCTGATGATGAGAGTAACAAGACAAAAGATAGTGTCTTGTGGACATTATATTTTGATGGAGCAAGTTCTAGAGAAGGTGCTAGAGCAGGAGTGTTATTGGTGTCCCTAAGTGGCAACACTTTTAAGTTTTCTTTCACTCTCTTGTTTCCTTGCATAAACAATGTTGCTGAATATGAAACCCTACTAATTGGTTTGAGACAAGCATCAAAACATGGGATCAAACATCTTAGGGTGATTGGTGATTCTGAGTTAATAGTTTCTCAGATTAGATCAAAGTATGCATCTAAGAATCAAAGGCTGAAACAATATAGAAATGCTAAATGGGATGAAATTGAGGGTTTCAGTGCCTTTGGTATTGATTGGGTGGATAGAAGCCAAAACAGGATGGCAGATTTACTAGCAAACATAGCCTTAAGGCTAGAGGATGTTACCTTTGTAGGGATATCTAGAATTGAGTGTAAGTCCAGGCCTTCTATCCTAGATAATGTTGAGAATTGGCAAGTATTTTTTGATGATCAGGATATTTTGAGATTCTTGTAGTGTGAATCTCATTTTGATGGTTAGGAAATGGATTTTAGCACCTATGTTGACATCAAAGATGGAAAAGAAAGTGTTCTTGGGAAGGAAGTTTTGCAACTAAAGTCAAATAGGATCCCTAGGGGATTGGTTTCCCTTGAAAGGACATTTGATGATAAGGAGAGGGCTTGTGTTGCTAGAATTGTTGACAAGAAAAATGATTTGGAGGAAGTGAATCTAGGAACAAGCCAAGAACCAAAAAATATTTACATAGGTAAATGCTTATCTCAAAGAACTAGAAGAAATTTGATTGATCTTCTCAAAAAATTTAGACATGTTTTTGCATGGTCTTATGATGATTTGAAGGCATATAGAGAAGATCTCTTTCAACATGAGATACCATTAAAGGAAGGAACTAAACCTTTTAGGCAGAAATTAAGGCCTGTGAACCCTACTTTGGCACGAAAAAAGCAAGATGAACTTAAAAAGATGATGGATGCTGGCATTATCAAGCCTGTCAAACATTCTACTTGGGTGTCAAATTTGGTTCCAGTCAGAAAAAAGAATGGTGACATTAGGTTATGTGTTGATTTTAGGAATTTGAATGTCAATTCTTTAAAGGATAATTATGGTCTACCTAACATGGAAAATATGCTGCAAAGGGTTACTGGATCAGAGTTAATGTCCATGATGGATGGCTTCTCTGGATATAATCAGGTCATGGTCAATGAGTCAGAACAATTTAAGACTGCATTCACTACCCCTTGGGGAACATATGTTTATGTCAGAATGCCATTTGGTCTGACAAATGCAGGAGCTGCTTTCCAGAGAGCTATGGATGTGGCCTTTGCTAATTTCATAAATAAGTTTTTAGTGGTATATCAGGATGATCTCATGGCATATTCAGAGAAGGAGGATCAGCATTGTGAACATCTTGAAAAGATCTTTATCAGAGCTCT
The DNA here is from genome assembly GCA_027943335.1 of Chamaecyparis obtusa. Lineage (NCBI taxonomy): Eukaryota > Viridiplantae > Streptophyta > Pinopsida > Cupressales > Cupressaceae > Chamaecyparis > Chamaecyparis obtusa. The sequence continues at coordinate 127,413 of BSBK01004755.1, read as the reverse complement.
GGAGTATGGAATCTCTTTAAATCCAAAGAAGTGTTCTTTTGGTGTTGTGGAAGGTAAGCTCTTAGGACACATTGTGTCCAAGGATGGAATAAGAATTGATCCTAAAAGGGTTATAGAAATAGACAAGCTCTCACCGCCAAGGAATGTTAAAGGAGTACAGTCTTTCTTTGGGAAAGTGAATTTTCTAAGAAGATTTGTTACAAATTTTGCAAAAATTTGTATTCCTATCTCTAGGATGTTGAAAAAAGATGCAAGGATAGAGTGGAATGAAGAAGAAGATAAATCTTTCAGAAGTATCAAATAGGCCATTAAAGATGCCCCTATTTTGAGGACCCCTGATTATGGTAAGCCCATGCAGATTTTCTCTTTTGCTTCTTATCATACGATTGCAGCAATTTTATTGCAAAAGAACTCAGATGGATATGAGAAACCCATATCATTTTTTAGCAAGTCTTTACATGTAGCAGAATTGAAATATGATATCACTAAGAAATAGGCTTATGCCCTAGTCAAAGCAGTCAAGGCTTTTAGGTGTTATCTTGTGGGAGCCAAGGTGGTTGCTTATGTTCCTAGTGCTGCCGTTAAGGATATTTTGGTGCAACAAGAGGTATCAGGAAAAAGATGTAGATGGATCAATAGGATCCAAGAATTTAATATTGATATCCAGATTACAAAATTGGTGAGAGGCCTAGGTCTTGCAAATTTGATGGCATAAAGTAATCTGGTTGCAAATCATGTGAACATGTTAGAGGAGGAAGAGAGGCCATATATTTGTGATATGGATTACTATGATTGGTATAAAGATGTTATCAACTACTTGTAGAGGTTGGTCCTTCCCCCTAACATGAATGAGAATAAGAGGAGGACTGTCAAGTTACAGTCAGCAAGGTATGCCATTATACATGGTGAGTTGTGGTGGAGAAGCAGTGAAGGAGTATTGCTAGAGTGTGTTGATCATGAAAGATCTAAGACTCTGCTAGAGGAAATGCATCAAGGTGTATGTGGAGGACACTATATGGCAAAGACCACAGCCCACAAGATCCTTAGATCTGGATTTTGGTGGCCTACAATTTTTCAAGATACACATCAGTTTGTGAGGAAGTGTGATGCATGCCAGAGATTTGCAGGAAGGATGAAATTCAATGGGAATTTGCCACTCAGACCTGTTTCAGTTTAGGTTCCTTTGCAGAAGTGGGGTATTGATTTCATTGGTGAGATTCCAAATAAGTCTAGTGGTGGACATTCATACATACTAGTGGCAACATGCTATTTTACCAAGTGGGTTGAAGCTATCCCTACTAGGAGGGCTACTAGTAAAGTGGTAACTGATTTTATAATGTAGAATATCCTCACTAGATTTGGTTGCCCAGAGATAATTGTGGTTGATAATGCAATGTGCTTTAGATCATAGGAGTTTGGTGATTTTTGTCAACAATATGGGATACACATTTCATTTTCTTCCCCATATCATCCACAAGGAAATGGCCAGGCTGAATCCAATAATAAAAGCCTTATTAAGATTCTCAAGAGGGTGTTGGATAGAAATAAGAAAGCTTGGGACTCAAAGTTATGGTGGGCATTGTGGGATAACAGAGTAATTGTAAAGAAAGCCATAGGTTATGCCCCTTTTGACCTAGTTTATGGAATAAGTGCTAGATTACCTCAGAACAATTTGTTGCAAATGTATAGGTTCATCCAGGCATATGATGAAGATTTGAATGATGAGATGAGAATGAGAATGGATGAATTGATCCAATTAGAGGAAGTAAGGAGGGATACACATTAGAGAAATGAGACATTGCATAGGTAGTGTAAAAATTTTTTTGATAAGAGGACAACTCAGAGAAGTTTTGAAATTGATGATCTGGTCCTGATGTGGAATGCAAGGTTGGAAGATAAGGGAAGGCATGGAAAGTTTGATCCTATTTGGTTGGGCCCTTATCTTATTGAGGGAAAGTGGGGAAAAGATTCATATATCTTGAAGGATTTAATTGGTGGTACTTTGGAATTGCCTGTTCATGGACAATTCTTAAAGTTTTACTTCTCTTGAAGTATCTCTTCCATGAACAGTAGTTTAGGTTCCCTTGCTTTTGTCTACTCTGTGTTTTTGAGTTAATTTTTTTTTTGAGTTGGCCTGCTCTCCCAGTGATTCTAAATCCTTGCCATGCCTGCAAGAGACATGCATCCCCTAGTATAAGCCATTGTTAGTCCATTTTTTAGTCATAGCAAAAATTCTTTGAAAATGGCCTGTTCCCTACAAATGTTTTGTAATGTTGTCTTGGCATGCCTGCAATCACACTTTTATCTTTTGATGAAAATCTATGAGCTTTTATGATGTGTTCCCTTAGCCTTGTGCTCTTTATTGTGTCACCTAGCTCCAGTCCAGATCGCATCTCCTAATTCACAAAACCCAGGGAGATATTCAAGTTTAAAGGTCTGCAAGAAATAATTTCAAAATCTGCCTAAGTGTCGAAAACCCATAATGTTTTTGAAAATCCATGATGTTTTCGGTTTGTGTGAAAACCCTCACTATTTTCAACCTTGTGCCTTCCAACTTTTGTGCGCTTATCTTTTGGCATTAGAAACCTTGTTCATTTTCGATCTTTTTCATCGAAAACCCTGTGTGTTTTCGACCTCATAGTTTCTTGTTTGCTAGCATTTCCTATGTGCGCAAGTGTGATTGGTTGGTGGGCCCAGTTCTTCTCAGTTGCTAGGTGTGGTTAAAGTTCAGACAAGATCGGTGGTTGTCATATGTTCACATGGTAAAGATGCATGATGTTTAACCTTTACACTTTTGTGACAGCCGTTCGATTTTCTTGTATGGGCGTGAAGTGGGTCCAGGTCTGCAGGCTCTTCTTGATTGGTTGTCGCATGATCGCATGTCAGAGTTTTCTGACATGCGACCATGCGACCAGTTAACACTTGTCCCTTTGGTGTTGGAGTGCTATGGTCCCGCTGTCTGACTTGGAGGCTGAGGTGGTAGTCTTGTTGCCTTGTCATGTGATTGCAAGGGCCATCTTTCAGCCATGCGATCATGCGATTGATGTTTTGTGTCAACCCTATGTGGTGGTGGTTATGTGGTGGTCAAGAGTTGAAGTGTGTCACATGTTCGCATGGCCCTTTTCCTAGCTATGCAATCATGTGACAACTGTTTGGATATCACCATTGCAGAGTTAGGGCGGGTCCACTGTGCTGGTGTTGGTGACTTGTTCGATTTTACTTGGTTGTTGATTGCTGACTAGACCGATGACTTTTCAAAGGGGCCCGCGACTGTTGTGAGAATAAATGCAGATCACCCAATTTTCCAGGAAAGGATTGAATCTACGACTGCATTTTAAACTCTTGGGGTGACCGTTGGGATTTAATTTCAAATTCTGCAGAGGGTTTGCAATGACAGAGGTACCAAAAATTCAATTTTTGAGCGGTTGGAGTGGGTAGAATGGATTTTCAAACGCTGCGGAGTGGTCTAGGCTACCATGATAGTTACAGAGGAGTGTCTTTCCATAGGGGAGTAAATGAAATAGTACCTTGAAATGTGTTGTAGAGGTCAAATGTGGCTAGATTTCTTAGGGTTTGATAATAATTTGGTACTTGGACCAGTACAAGGCTAGTTGGCTGTAGAAATTAGACTGTTTGAGCTTGCATGCTGTGGCTTGATCCCTGTCTTGTTTGTGTTAACTCCTCGGTGGGGTTAGGTGGATTTGAATTTTGAGTTGGAAATGATCATTGTGCTTGCATTGTAACCCTATTATAAAGGGATTTTTATGATCATTCGAGGTCATTGGGAGTTAGGTTTTCAAACTTTTTTGGTTGTGAGTCTTCTGCCCAGTCTGAATTGTAATGACCTGTTTTGGTATATTTTGACAATAGAAAGAAAATTGTAGGTCTAAGCTATAGTTTGCAAGCATGGTTCCTTTGGATTGATTGTATACACTTGAGGATTCTTCATACTTAATATAGGCACATGATTCTTATCTCTCCCTTGTGTCAACGTAGATGAATTTTGAACTTTCTAGTTCATTGCATAACAATTTTATGTATATGCCTTCATTCTTGAGCTCTAATCCAGGATTAGATTAAATGATGCTCCAGATGGGACATAGATTTATCTCTTGTCTATGTAGGGATATTCTATAAGTAGTAGAGGAGATTGTAAATGTGTTTATGGCTTTGAATCTCAGATATATTCTGGTGTGTGTATGTAGTTTGTCCAAGAAGCCTTGCCCAATGGATGAGGCACTGGCCTAGATGAGTATTTCTTTGTTGACATATCCTAATTGAGGTTGTTATGATTCAAATGCATGAAATTAAGAACCATCCTTAATTTTTCAGTATTTGGTTGTGTAAGGTTCCACCCCATAGTAATGGAGAGTCAATGAATGTGTGGTTATGATTTAGTACTTTCTTACTATCCTTTTATCTATTATTCAAACCTAGTCTTTAGTGTGTGAAGTATAATTTATACTGGGTTAGGTGCACCCGCCTTGGTTTTGCAGAGCCAGAAGTAGAAGAGGGCAATCTTGTACCTATAGTTGGTCCAGTTACCCTAAGACCTCATAACATTTTGGAGTTAACCATTCCTAAAATCCATCTGAGGGTATATTGGCAACCTAAAGAGGAAAAGTGTCATTTTGAACACCAACACATAGCACTTCCACCAGGAATTGAAATCTGGACTCATGTTGCTCCAGCTGAAGAAGTGAAGCCAATGTAGCCATAGCATCAGTTGCTTTGTTCTCTACTCTAGGGATTTGTTGAAATGTAACAAAGGTGAAATATCGTCACAACAAATAAACCATTTTCTTATAGGGTACCATTTTTTCATCTTTGGTTTGATATTATTCATTAACTTGGTTGATAATTAATTATGAATCCCCATAAATATACAGCTCTATGATTCCCCACTCTATAGCCATTTTGAGTCCATTTGTCAAAGCTTCATACTTAGCAATGTTATTTGTGCATGGGAACAATAGGTTGTAGGACTTAGGGATTGTATACCCATGAGGAGAAACAAATAACACTCCTGCACCTGAACCATTTTGCATAAAAGAGCCATCAAAGAACATCTTCCATGTTCTTGTAGTCATGTACATTATGTGCTTATCTCAAAATTCAACTTGAATTGGTACTTTGTCTCGAATTGGAAAATCAGCCAATTGGTCTGCAATGGCTTGTCCTTTTATAGCCTTACACTCAACATACTCTATGTCAAATTTTGATAAGATCATCATCCACTTAGCAAGTCTACCTATGAGAGCAGCCTTACCAAGCAAATATTTGAGAGGATCAATTTTTGTGATGAGGTGTATTGTATGTGCAAGCATGTAATGTTGCAAATTTTGGGAAGTAAACACCACCTCTAGGCAAGATTTTTCAATACTAGTGTAGTTGACCTCATATGACACAAGAGTATGACTGATGTAGTATATAGCTCTTTCTTTTCCAATATCATCAAGTTGAGCCAATAATGCCCCCAGGGAAGATTATGTTGCTAACACATACAATGAGTGGTTTTCCTGGGATAGGAGGCACTAAAATTGGAGGATTGGCCAAGTATTGCTTAATTTGGTCCATGCTTTGCTGACAATCTTCATTCTAGACACATTTAACCCCTTTGTGTAAAGTCTTGTTAAAGGGTTGAGCTCTATCAGCCAGTTGTGAAATAAACCTCCTTCAAGATTGAAGGTGTCCTTGAAGACTCCTCATTTGACTAATGTTTTTAGGAGGTGGCATATCCATTATTGCTTGAACTTTTTCTGGGTCCACCTCTATTCCTTTAACTGAAATGATAAATCCTAGGAGTTTTCCAGAGGTGACTCCAAATGTACACTTTTTAGGATTTAATCTCAATTGAAACTGTTCCATATGATCTAGAATTACTTCCAAATCTCCTAGGTGTGTATCCCTTTTCTTGGATTTTGCCAAGGTGTCATCCAGATAGTCTTCCATATTCTTATGCATCATGTCATGGAAGATAGTAGTCATAGCTCTTTGATAAGTAGCTTCGACATTTTTTAGTCCAAATGGCATGACATTCTAGAAATAAGCTCCCCATGCACAAGTGAATGTAGTCTTTTCCTGGTCTTCAGGAGCTATTTTGATTTGATTATACCTAGAAAAGCCATCCATCAAAGAATAGATCTCATAGGCCACGGTCGTGTCCATTATCATGTCTATGTTTGGGAGTGGAAAATCATCCTTTGGGCATGCTTTATTAAGATCTCTAAAATTTGTGCAGATGCAAATGGACTTGTCATGTTTTGAAACTAGTATAATATTGGATATCCATTCAGCATAATCAATGGCTCTTATAAATCCTGCATTGAGAAGTTTCTCTAATTCAGCTTTGACAAGAAGAGCTATGTGAGGATGCATTTTCCTCAATTTCTATTTTATTGGTTTGATACTTGGAACTATGGACAAGTGATGCATAATGAGACTAGTGTCCAATCCTAGCATGTCTGAGTAAGTCCAAGAAAAGTTAATTTTCTTGCTCTGTAGGAACTTGGTATATGCCTCTTTTTCCTGTGTTGATAGAGATTGAGCTAAGTGCACAATTTGTGGAGCCTCTTATGTATTCAAGTTAACTGGTTGTGTAGGCTCAACAAGCACTGAAGACCTGTCCTAAAAATATCTTGGAAGATGATCAAGTACCTCATCCTTAGGTGCCTCAGAGATTTTTTCACCTTCGGATACATTCTTTATTTTTATTTTTTTTAAGGTTCTGATACCGCCACATAGTGGTTTTCACCATCAGAACCCTTATTCTTTTTTTCTTTTCTTTTCATTTTGTGACTAAGGTACTTGATATCTGGTTTTTTCATGCTTGTAGTTGGTTCACTGGTGGAAGAGACTACAGGTTCAAGAGCATTTAGGTAAGAGGCTATCTCATAGTCATTTAGAAAATTTAGAAGCTGAGGCTCTTGGTAGGGCTGAGACCAATCAATTAAGTGAGGGTTTGCAAGGGGTAGGTCAATGACTAGTTCAATATTGTGTATGCAAATGGCATCATCTCTAGTGATTTTAGAGTTAGGATTCATCAAGTATCCCTCTAAGGTACCCAAATCAGGATTTATCCTACCAAGTGAAGCATCATCCACTAAAGCGACTCATGGATTCCACTCTTCTAATCCTACACTAGACTCATTAGCTACCTTGGGTTTGGAACTATATGTATGGACAACATCAATGTCCATGTCAAATGTAGAACAATTAGAAAGAGTCTCCCACTAATACTCATGTGAGTCTGTGTCTGAATCCCGGTTGGGATATTTACACCAAGCATGTTTTTTAGGCCTTGAGGTAGAGGCTTTGATGTCACCAAGGGTAACATCTTATTGAATGCCATTTTTGTATTGATTTTCTTGAATGGGATCCTCAACATGATCTTCAATAGTGGATTGTTTGTTCTAGGTCTGAAACTCTTGGATTGATAACTGAAGCATCTAAATCTCCCCAAAGGAGATTGGTGGAAGGGACCCAATATTCACACCTATCTTATTGATTTTTTAAATTGGGAATGTAGCTGGATTCATCATCACTATCCATCGTAGTAAGGATAGGAGTAGTTTTTTTATTTTGACTCTCAAAACCTAGGCCAACCATTGTCTTAGATCTGCAACCAAAGAGAGCATGATTGAGTGGCTCAGCCTTAGCATCTAATCTGTGACTGAGAGGACCATGACCTGGATAGCCCATACTCTTGACAAGAGTACCCTCTCCCATAAGCTTTAGGAGATGGGGAGAAATTTTCATTATGCTGGTATTTTTCCTCCTTGTAAATCCAATCTCTAACAACTTCTTCTTTTTCATCTTGTATGGGTACTGAGGACTCTACAAATGTATCAAATAGAGTCATTTTTGATGACGAGGGATGCATCTCTTGTGAAGGCTTACCATAGGACCTAGGTGAGACTGGCATTTTTGTGAAGGAGTCAATTTGATAACCGCCCATTCCAAGGTCTATGGCTTTGAACTTATTCTGGCATTGTGCTAAAGTGGCATCAAAATCCTTTGCTTCTCTATTGAGAGGAACATGAGTCCCTTTGGAAATTGCATTAACAGATAATGTGCTATCCCCAGGTATACAAACTTCTACTCCATTTTAGGGGAACTTGACACATTGGTGGTAGGTGGATGACACTACTTGCATGTCATGGATCCACGGTCTACCAAGCAGAATATTGTAGGCTAAAGGACTAGCATCAACAATTTGGAACAAAATGTCCTTTTCAACAGGGCCAATCTTGACAGGAAAGACGGCCAAGCCTTTGGAGCTTCTCTCTGCCTCATCATAGGCTTTGATGGTTATTTTCTTATGAATATCAATAACTTGCACTGAGTAACCCAATATATTTAACAAACTCAAGGAACAAATATTTAGCCTAGCACTCCCATCAATCAACACATGCTTGACATGGGTCTTGTGAATCATGCTTCGATATGAAGGGAAAGATTATGCGGATGGCTCAAGGCTTTGTCATCTTCTTCTGAGAATGTGAGGTAATGTGGACTGGCAAGGTGGTTAACCATGTTTTGGAATTGGTCAACATCTATGTTGTTAGGGACATTGGTTGTACACAAAGCATCCTCGAGGACACACTTATGTCTTGGAGACAACTCTAGGAGCTCAAAAGTTAAGATTTGAGCTGGTGTTCTTTGTAACTGGTCAACAAGATTTTAGCTCATTTCAAGATTGACTACTAACTTGGTGGTGACATTCTTGGATGTCACTTACTTGGGTTTGCTAGACTAGTTGGAACTAGGACCTTAATAACCACAGGACCTTGACTTTGGCTTCTGGTGATAGTGTTAAGAGCTTGGGATGACTTTTGAGAATGAGGACCTCTAAGCACCACCATGGGTTTTTCATCAAATATAGGAGGAGAGCCTACATCATGACTATAAGAATCTTTGTTTTGCATCATGTTGACATTTTCCTCAACAATCTCAAGCATATTAACCACATTTTCTACACCTGTGTATAAGGTATAGTTGATTGCAGTTTTGCCATTCTTGGGTTGAGAGCTTTCTCCCTTTTCATATTTGGGCAAAGGCTCCTTGAATGCCTTGTGGTTTGCATTGGTATTTGACCCATCAATCTGAATTTTACCACTTTCAATAAGATCTTGAATGAGGTGTTTAAGCTTCCAACAATGTTCGATGTCATGTCCAATGCCATTGTGGTACTTGTAGAAAGCTTTTGCATTCCACTAATGCATCTTAACATTAGGTATGTAAAAATTTTTGGATCTTGTGGTTGTGCAAGATTATTGGCAATAAGGGCCTTGAAAACATCCTCATAGGAATCACCCAATTTAGAAAACTGTCTCAACTTTTTCTTGGGCTTTTCTTGATACTTAGGTTTATTCTCTTGTTGGTTGGAGGATGTATTGAGCTTCATAGCTTGGATTGCACTAGAAAAATGGAGGACTCCTTGATCCTTGGGTTGGGAAGAGTCCACAACTCCATCGTTGACTACTTGTTTATTCTTGTTCTAGTGCTTGCCTTTGTCCTTATTAGCATTGTTAGGATTTTGACCATTGTTGTTATTGCTATGTTTGGTCAAAATGCCTTGTTCCTTTAAGACATCCTCAATTTGACATGTTGTCTCAACCATAGTATCAAAGGAATCTAAGACCATTTTTTGAACCTCATAACGCATTTCAGGCACCAAATTACTAACAATGATGTCAATCCTTTCATGCTCAGGAATAGTCCTAGAATAGTGGGAGCAAAATCATCTCCACCTTTCCAAGAAGGTAACAAAGGGTTCCCCTTGGTTTTGTTTCAAATTGCATAAGTCCAGCATAGTGACTGATCTTAATAAGTTGTATGCAAAATTTTGAATGAGTCTGTGGACAATTTCTTTGAAGGTTTTGATGGGAGGGGTTATGTAGGTAAACCACTCCATGGCTTGGCCCTTGAGGATCCTTGGAAATAATCTCATAAGGTAAGAGTCATCTTGGTGGAACTCAAAACTCATGGTGTAAAATTGATGCACATGATCATGTGGGTCACCATTTCCATCATACTTGTCATATTGGGGAATTTCAACTTTCCGAGGAAAATCCATCATAGTCACACTTTTGTCAAAAGGATTGGGACAAATAGAATCAAGTGAAAATGAACTTTTAGGTGCCAACACCTTTTCCATCATTCATTTGAGTTTCTTGATTTCCTCTTCTTGAGAAGGTCCTTGTTTCTTGATTCTCCTATCCACATCAAAGTTTTAAGGGACTCTAGCACCCTTGTTAATCAAGCTCTCTAGGAACCTATCTTTGTTTTGATCAAGGTACTTCTCCACATATTGTTGGAATAGTGGTTCTTGCTGCATTCTCATGAAATCTTGATCATCAAAAATTGTACTACTTCCTCCATGTTGAGAGCCATGATGAGCTCATTGGGAGGGTTGTCTTGAGTTCCTAGGAGGTGTTCTTCTCCTATGTTGTGAAATCTGTCTTCCTCTAGGACTAGGAGATCTTGAAGGGGTCCTTGACTACCTTCTACTTCTTGGGGTTCTTGAGGGAGTAGAGGGTGGAGAGTTGTTTCCACTATTGGTACCCCTCTTGTTAAATTGGTCATTGAGTTGTTGGACTAAAAGCCTATCTTGTTCCTCTTGGAATGCCTTTCTTCTTAATTCCAACAAGGCTTGTTTTTCTTCCTCTAGGTGTCTAAATCTTTCTTTTTTAGTAGCTTGTTCATCCAAAAAGCCTTTCTTTTTGCACTCAATTATTTTAAGCCTTTCATTAGCATATCTTGAGGTTTTTTTGAGTGGAGAGTTGGATCATGAGTGTTTGAACAAGCTGTTAGTGAGTGTAGCATTCACATGAGCATCATCAGATTCATTATTTTGATCTTCATGTTGTGACTGGGCATCTTGGTGAGCTTGTGCATAATGTCTTTCAGCTCTTTGATGGGCATCTAGATATCTTGAGTTAATAGGGGGTGATTTAGGTTTATTGTCATCACCAAACATCATGTTATCCCTATGTCTTTGGAAAATGTCATCAAGAGTTTGATCCATTGCTTCTCTTTGTCTCCTAGTCAAAGTGTATCTCATGTCCATATTTGATTGAGAGGATGGTAAAGAAGTACTCAACTCACTAGGATTTCTCTTTGGGTCAAACCAAGCCTCAGACTCACTCCTAGGTGATTGATCAAAGATGGGTTTCTTCCCCTTTCACTTTTGATGATTTTGGACTAAGGGTAATTGTTCAAAGACAACTTGAGGTCATTTTCCTTGACTAACTTGGTACCTTGTCGTAACCGACATGAAAGAAAAGACCCTTGGTGATAAGATGACCTTATCAAATGTCAATACCAAACAAGGATAATGAAAGTGTTCAATTATCCAAAAAGAAATGGTAAGATAGAAAGCTGCAAAAGGCATAAACCAATCCTGCCATAGAAGTGCATAATAAAAGGATGAGTATCCTAACACATATGGGCCAAGAAAATGGATTTAACCAAATATATATTGAATTTTTTATGGAAGTGAATTGGACAAAAGAGTACTAAAACTCTCCAAGTGTGTTACCAAAGAATCTAAAGGTGTACTTTTTCAACAAGGATAATCCCTAACTTATCGATGTCAAACAAGACTACTTTGTAAAATCAGAGAACACTAGTTCAAGGGGCCTAAAATCAGGAACCCAAGGTAAAAATAGGTTTCTAGCAGTGGAGTAAGTCACCTACTAAAATTTGGTCGACTAAGGAAAGACTAAAAATTGCATAAATCAGGCAAACAACAAAAAGACTCTGTGTGATATTTTCTAGGCTAATAGGGTGATAATTTCTGGCCAAGCGATATTTCACAGTAAGCAGTGCGACAGTTTCCTGGCAGCCCGCGTGATACTTTCTAGGCAAGTGGTGTGATAGTCTTCTAGTGATGAACTATCACATGATATTTCTCAGTACAAGGTGCGATACTACTCTAATGTTGTACGACTCTTAACCAGTGAGTGCTAAAAATCTTAGTTTTAAGGTCAATTTGTTCAAAATTTCAGTTTGAAGGTTAGATTTTTTGATTTCAAGCACAATGACAATAGTAAATAGATAGGTTTGCAAATAGTAGGTGATCAAACGTGTCATAAAACACTTGCACAATGGAAAAAGCAACCTTGCCAAGACAAGCAATTGTGATATCAAAGAAATAAAATCCTATGAATGCTACTGTGATGTTTGATGTTTGAGAATGTTTACACGAGTAGATCACAGTGAGAACACTTCAAGCACTTTCTAGCCTAAAAAGTCAATGGCTCAATACTTAACAACTTGGCCCACACTTGATGTCCCATTGCCTCACACAAAGTGGTTACCCACAATAGATATTGGCTTTGTCATGGAAGTGCCAATGACACAACCAAAGGAACACAAATGGTGAGTAATCTTGGGGTGATCTAGGTTATTCCACTTGGATCAATCCTTGCACCAAGAAGCTAAGTGAAAAAATAGGGTAGCTTCTATCTATGGTTCTTAATAAGGGCTTCTATTCGTAATACCCCTCTTGGTCCCCAAAAGGGACTGGGACCTCACAACCACAAGAGTACCTTAAGCATTCTTGCTCAACACTTTCCTCATGGTCGCAATCCCACAAGTACTCATATCAAGTGAAGATAAGTACTACGTCGACCAAGGTTTTGTGTCTTTGATAGCCTTGAGTTTATAGTGGGTTGGAATTGTCGGTGAAAAGCTTGTCCCCACTTGCATAGTTCCTCTTGATTGCTCAAGAGTAGGCCCACTAAAGGATTCTAAGAGCTAAACAAAGAGTGGATCAACCTTTGAGTTTCAGGATTTTTGTTTCACCTCAAGGGTGAAGAGCATAATCTCCTAGCTCAAAAATATCTCCCAAACACACCAAGCAAAGGTTCAATTACTCTCTTGCTTTCAAAATTTAAAGATGGATCAAGATTTTATGGTTCACCACAACGGTGAAGAGCATACTTCTCCTACCACCCAAAGATTCCTAGAACAAGATATTAAGTGCCTATGAAATGAAGCAACTAGTATATGCCACACTTAAAATGAAATCAATTTAAACAAGCACTTGACCTTTTTTTTCTGCTTTGGGCAGCCCTGCAAAAACCATTAGTAGCCCTTATGCATGCATTTTTAAGAAAATAACCAAGCAATAGGAACACCTACAAGCACCACTTGTTAGCCCTACAAGGGTTAGCACATCAAAAACCAAATGAAATCTGCAAATAAACTCTACCTAACCACAATAAACTAAACCAACAAGCTAATTAGATCAAAACTCAGCAAGAAAAAGCTAATAAACAACTCTCTGCTAGGCACAGGTGATAGTATAGTTACCAAAAATATCATGTGATAGTTTCCAGCATACAGGTGTGATAGTTTCCTCCTATGCGATAGTTCGCATTACCTGCAAGTGACAGAATACAAAATACCAGTGCGACAGAATCTCTCACAGAGCGTGATACTTTAACCGGTAAAGTATCACACCACTATAGGAAAAGTTATCACATGACACTAGTGAAGTATTGTATGATAATCTTCCAAAAATAAGTAAAAATCTGTTGAAAATAGTAAGCTAAAAAGTGATTAAAAAAGTGCGGAAATGCATAAAAATGAAGGTCAAAACAAGAGTGTTCTGCCCCACGGTGGGCGCCAAAAATGTACACACTAAATAGTGCACTTCTCTAAGTCATTACTTCCAAGGGAATCCATGAATGGGAAACCTTGAGAAAGAGACCTAGAGCTCCCTAGGCATGGAGTCACAAGATTGTTTAAATATTGCTCTTAGCTAGAGCTATTGAAGCATGCAACCTTGCTAGTAAACCACACAATGGGAGATTCAAAGAGACAAGGGAAAGAATGCCAATATCCTTAAGAATCAACAATGGGAATGCAATGTAATGCAAGTTATGCTAAGAATGAAGATGCAAGCTAAGCTATGGAAAGAAAGTATTACAAACCCTTGCTAATTAAGCTATGTGAGCTAATCTAAAGCATAAAGGAAACTAAGCTAGATGCCATGAAAGCTATGATGCAAGAAATGAAACTAAAATGAAAGAATGCAAGAATAATCTCCAAAATCTCCAAAGTCTCCAAACAATCCTGCAGCATAACGTTAGTATTCAAAAGATGGATCTTAAAACGAGAAGAGAGCTCTCTTTTTAAAGGAATTGAAAAGGAATGAACCATGGAGATTAAGAGGCAAAAGATTTAATCAAGGGTGGAGCATCAAAGAGGAACAATCCATGTGCACAAATATCCTCCAATGAGAAAATAAGAGTTGACTTTTGTGTCCATATGAGACAAAAAGTGCTTTTCTTCTTTTTATAAAACAAGAATAATGCTTTATTTGTGCAACTTAGGATAAGAGGAAAAGTGGGGGCTTTTTATTTATTAAAAGGGGAGGAAATTCCTTTTAAATAAATAAAGACTTTAGGATAAAATGGTTAGTCCATAGAATAAAATCAAATAAATGATAGAACTAGGATTTGATCAAGAAAAATTGATATAATTGATAAAATGCTGATTTTTGAAAATATTGATTTAGGGATTTGATAAATTGATGAATGGGGGCCCAAAGTCTAGGTGACCATTTTAGGGTGCATACAACTGGTTGGATTGGTATATGTTAACTACTAGTTGTCTTACATTATCTGAAAGTCGATTAATTAATTATTAGATTACAGTCAAGTTATTACTAAGTTGTTTAGTTTATTTGTTTAAGTTGATATTATACATCAAAGAGGAAGTAAGGACTGTAGAATAACTGAACATAACTGATTCACCCCTCTCTCAGTTATCTAACATAGATACTTCAAGATCTTTGGAAGAAATTATTATATTGGAAGAGATGAATATGGATTGCGAAAATTTGATACAAGAGATGATGAAGGAATTTTCTTTTGTTACACAACAAACCACAAAGATAATAGATGCTACAATAAGAGAATGAACAAAATTGTTGAAAGTGAAAATGTAAAGGTATTTGAGGACTAAAGCCATCTTACTCTTTAATATAAGACGTTGATGTTGAGTTTAATATATCTATTTTTTTTTTTAAATGATTTTTCACAAGAAGATAAAGAAGGAAAAACTATTGAAGAAACAAAACTACAAGTCATTGTCAAGACACCTACTAGATATATTTGGAAGAATAATTCAAAAGATCTAATAATTAGTGATAAAGATAAGGGTGTTCAGACAAGGAGAAGGATTTATGGATCATAAGAAAAGATAAACCATTATTTTATATCAATAAGTTAACACAAGAACTATAGAGATCAAGAAAGGAAGAGAGTTGGATTAAAGCAATGGAAGAGGAGCCAAGTCAAATAGAGAAAAAAAAAACTTGGGAACTTGTACCTAGACTGGTGGACATGAATGTGATAGGAACCAAATAGGTTTTCAAAAATAAGCTAAATGAACAAGGATAAGTTACACGAAATAATGATATATAGGTATGTTTTAAGGATATTCACAAGTTGAAGGGATTGATTTTGAAGAAACTTTTACTCTAATGGCTAGGATGGAAGCTATAAGGATGTTTCTTTCTTTTGTTGCATACCGTAATTTTAAGGTATATCAAATGGGTGTAAAATCAGCCTTTCTAAATTGATAACTTAAAAAATTGGTGTATATAGAGAAATTGGAAGGTTTTAATCTTTTAAAAAACCTTATATGGTATGAAGATTAAAGAAGACTCTCAATGGACTGAAAGAAGCGCCTGTGGCCTAAAATGCAAGATTTGATAAATATCTGATACAACATAAATTCAAGAAAGGAGCTATTGATAGTAATATATATTTTAATATAGAAGGGTGAAATGTCAATGAAAATTAAATGCAAAATAAAATTAAAATAAATATCTAATACAACATAAATGCAAAAGAAAATTAAAATGTCAATGAATGGTGAAATGTCATTTGTTCTTTGTTTCAACTTAGTCAGTCTAATGATGAAATATTTAATTCTCCGAATAAATATGTAAACAAGATGTTGAAGAAGTTTCATATGAGTGATTATAAACATGTTGCAACTCATATAAATTTTGGTATAAATCTAAGAAAGGATGACGAGTCTCTGAAAGTAGACCAGACAATCTTAGATCAATGATTGGTGGAATATTGCACTTAACTGCTTCTAGACTAGACATTATGAAGGATTTCTATTTGGTTGATAGATTTTAGGCTAAACTAAAGGTTACCCATGAGCAATTTGTGAAAAGAATTTTGAGACATTTAAAGTGAACTAAGGGTTATAGGCTCTGGTACAAAAAGGAAGAAAAAATCATCTTGTAGGCCTTTACTAATGCTGATTGGATAGGAAGTGGTGATGATAGGAAAAACACTAGTGGTGGTACATTCTTCTTAGGTGAAAGATTGGTTTCACGGTTTAGTAATAAATAAGATTCAGTATCTTTATCTCTTGCAAAGGAAAATTATATTGTTGCAACATCCTATTGTACTCAGGTATTGTGGATGAAATAGACTCTCAAAGACATAAAAGTGACATTTGAGGAAGTCATTCCTATCATGTGTGACAGTACAACTGCAATTAGTATTTACAATCTAATCTAGTGATACATTCAAGAACAAAGAATATATTAATTAGATACCATTTCTCGAGGAAAAAAGTTTATAAAAAGGAAGTGAGATTAGACTACACATCTAAAATATAAAAAATTGGAGACATATTTACTAAAGCTTTTGGTAAAATATACTTTTGAGTTTCTCCAAGAGAAGCTTGGGGTTGTTGAACATTCTTTGAACTAAGTGCATCAGAGTGGTGCATCTTTCCAAGGGGGATTATATATATATATATTTTTTTTGGATTGATTCTAGTAACTTTGACCTAATGGGGATTAGTGGTAAGCATGTTTTTTTTTCCCTATTTTCTTGATGTAAAGAGGGAAGAAATGTAAGAATAATGTTTATTTGATAATGTTCTTTTTAATAGAAGAATAAAATGTATGAAGGTTAATAAGGAATATTTTGGAATACTTCAATTAGGGAGAGTTTACATTGATTAATATCTTTATGAAACATTTTTGGTAGTTTTTTTCCATCAATAAAAAGGGGGGATATTGTTGAAAATATGAATTTTGGTTGTATAGTTTTCATTGATGTCAAACACTGTGATTTGGAGGTGTTTTCTCAAACACTATGGTTTGGAGATTTTTGCTAATGATATATTCAAGTATATGTGGTGGTCTAAATATGTTTGGAAGAAGTAAAGTTGTATGTAAGACATGATAGTGCTACAAAATAATAGATGCCAAGTATTTAATCTAGAGATCATGTGAGAATGATGTTTGTTAGTGCTTTAGTGTTATACTCTTAGTTTCATAAGTTAGAGGTTCAATTACCAAGATCTATAGTTTAAGATGACATTTATTAATTTGTGTTTTTTAGAAGGTTTCAACCTAAAAAATTAAGGTTGAAGATGTGAAGATTTGATTTGTATTGTATTAATGTATTGTTCGCGTTTGTGGTGCTTCTTGGTGACCTAGAAGTTGCTCCTTATGTTTCAAAAACAATGTTACCAAGTAATGTAGTTATGATCAGTTTGTCTTGTAGCATAGAAATGTATTGTAACAACTTCTCCCATGGATTTTGGATCTCACCATAGCATATGGTTCTTTGAAGAGTGTGATGTTGCATGTTTAAGATATCTATAGAAGTTTTTTTAGTAACTGTGGATATAGTATTGGGCTATACAGAATGTGTTCATGGTTCTTCTCTCTTTCAGAGTGAAAAATGATTCATTTTTAGGTCTAGATATTTTATTTAATGTTTGTCTCTTATCTAGATGGGTTCATGTTATGTGTAACCTATGCTTTTGTCTGGATGATCTTGGCATGAGATCTTATTGTAGTTTTCTTTTAGCATGGTCAATGTATAATTTAATTTTTGTATGACCTACCTTGCTGGAATTCCAATCACTTATATTGTATATAATTATAGTAGGGTATGTGCAAGATCATGGTATGCCAAACTAGGCCCTTAAGTGGCAATGAAAATTCAAAAAATTAGGTTTAGGCAAGTTGACATAAAAATTTGAAAAAGTTATAAATATTATACCAAAAATATCTAAGAAGAGAATTTGTAGAAAATTAAATTTAGTTTCTAAGATACTAGGATTTTTTTGAAAAACAATTATTCTATATGTTGAAAATTTCAAATTTCAATGTAGTAGTACGAAAATTTTAGGAAAAAAATAAGTAGGTGTATGTCTGACCACCTTAAACACAATCAAATGATATATATTTTTTACAAGATTCTAGATATAAGTAGTAGATTCATGTCCAGATGTGACACATATTTTTTTGTAATTTTTCTCCAAGTAAATAATTAATTATGATTTTTCTTTTACAACTTTTCCAGAATACAAAAACTCTCAAGTTTGACCATGTTAACTTTGTCTAAACTTTATCAAATTGAAAACCCTATTTATTTTTCTTGTAGTAGGAAAATCATAAAATGTGACACGTGTTTTGAATTTCAAAAATGTTATACAGTTTGAAAGTTATAGCTATTTTTCAATAAGTTTATCAATCATAACTAGAAAGATAACAAGTAGGTGTATGTCTGACCACATTAAACAAGATCAAATGATAATATTTTTTTACAAGATTATAGATATAAGTAGTAGACTCATGTCCAGATATGATGCATATTTTTTTATATTTTTTTCCATGTAAATAATTAATTTTGATTTTTCTGCTACTAATTTTCCTAAATATAAAAACTCTTTTGTTTGACCACCTTAACTTAGTCTAAACTTCATCAAATTGAAATAATTTTTTATTACTATTATATTAGGTGACACATAGAATTCGATGTATGTTTTAGATTTAAAAAATTTTATATTGTTTGAAAGTTATAGTTTTTTTTCAAAGAGTCTGTTAATCAGGACTTCTTTTTCACATTGCCATTTTTTGGTATACCATGATCTTGTACATACCTAGTATGTTCTATGGAAAAATGCAAGAGTATTGTGAGTGAGAAAGTGGAGATCTATGAGTAGAGTTTTGAAAGAGTAGATTCAATTTGTGAGACTAATATTTTGTGACTATGGCAGGGAAGTAAACCAAGAGATAGTGTGTTGTTGAGGTTGACTAAGTTGTGCAAGATAGATTTTTTACCAAGATAATTTCTCTATATCTATTTTGGAGAGTTGAATGCACATTGTCACTATGACAATGAATCTTAAGTGGACAATTTCTTTTATTTATCTTGCTACTTTGGCAGTGACCCTCCATTTGCAAGTCCAAAGCAGTGAGATCCTATCTAGATATTTGGTGTTTTTATTAGCAGTTAGATTTTTTTTCAAGTCCACAATAGTGAGATCATTTTATCTTTGTAATTAGATCATATTTTCATTGATTTGTTTCTGTGATCAAGTTATCACCATAGGTTTTCCTAGTTAAGATTTTCCATGTATAAAAATCTAAGTGTTAATTTCTCATTGCTTTAGTTATTTATATATTTAATGTGTTATGTTATGAATATTTAAGATAGTTTATTACTTAAGTGAGATATTAGTTTTTGTTTATTTACCCTCGCCCCTCCCCCCTTTTCATTTTTTGTTTGTTTAACAACACATGGGGTGATCAAAATATTCCTTGAGTTGGAAAGTAAAGAATATTAGAAGATGCATGGGACAATAATCCCATGTTTATTTCTAATCCAATTTTTCTCCTTATTCATTGGATCCTTCTCTCTTCTACTCTACTATTCTTCATCAACTTGAACATATAATTTATATTCTTTTGCACTGATAATTATCTCTTTCTTTACTGTACTACTATAACAAATTGGAATAAAAACTATTCCATCCATTTCAAAGCTACCCTTTGAATGTTTGCAAATTAATATTCTCTTCTTCCTTTATTTTTTTATTTTGGATTGACCAAAACTCTCCTCATCATGAGAGATTCACCTTCTTCAAGGTCTTTTACCTTTCATGCCTACATCACTTTCTTCATCCTCTTATGCCAAGTGGTTTCTTGTTGCACTCTAATTGGTACCTTCTTGTATTTGAGGACATTCATAAGCATGATCACTAGCTTCTCCATATTAGTGACATTTACCAAAGAACCCTTTGTTTATGGTACTATGTCCTCTTGTTGGTATCTTTTTTTAATTTTTACTTTGACCCATTTCCTTACTCATTTTAGGCTTGAGTTCTTCTTTAATCTACTTTAGCTTTTTGTTTCTTTCTTGTCCCTTTTTTGCTACAAACATTCCATGAGTTTTGAAATTCTTTTTTTCTCTTATAATTAACTTTTCCTTGGCCTTTAATATATATTGACATGCTTTATGCACAATGCTATTATAAAAGATTATCATTTTGTCTTGAATGCCAAATTTTAAGCCATTCTCATACCCCAATCTGATGCCTTCTCAATAAAATGGATATATTTTAGCAATCCTTTGTGTATTCCTTTACACTCATATATTATTATCTTATATTTTTTAGATTCTTGAAAAAATCCATTTTGTAGTATTTGGGAATAAATTTTCTCTTCAATCTAGTCACCATTTGATTCCTTTTGGTTATCATAGGCTCTCCATTCATTATCTACTCTTTTTGAAACTTTTTCAACCATAATGCAACATCCCCTTTCAACTTTGTTTGTTCTAACTTTACCCTTTGTAGGTATTTGATTTCCTGCACTTCAAAATATTCTTCTAGTTCCCATAACTATTCAATTAGCTCATCCATATTTAATGTTCCAAAAAATCTTGGTACATCTATTTTTTCTAAATGTGATTCTTGAAAGAGTCCTAGAAGATATTTCTTCTCCAACAGCCACAGATTGTTCTTCTTCTCTTTTGTGTTCTTCCACTTCCCTTTCTTCTTTACTCATAGATTCTCCCACATATTAGGTATCTAATCTCACCTCAATTTGTCTATCATCTTTAATATCATTCATTATTATCTATCAAGATCATTCCAACACCTCTATTCTAGGTAATGCTTTATGAGGTGGAATTTTTAAGCTATTAGTACTCAATAATTCTAGAATTTTGAAGTGGTTTATTTATGGGCCGACATGCCACTATATTTTGGTTTGACATGTTAGTTATGATTGGTGTGGTTTTATATGAGTTTGGTCAATCTAGTGGGCCAATTTGTAAAACATTTTCTAAGTCTTAGCCAACTTAAGAACATCAGTATAAAGGTGGGCTAAATCATTTGATTTAGGGTTATGATCATAAATTTGGGTGTCACGATCAAGGACAAAGATAAAGATAATGTAGTGAACTAGAATTCAAGGATTGCAAAGGATCTGATTAAGAAAAGGAGTTGTTATTTTCCAAATCAAGTTATTATTGTATTCTTAACAATGGAAGAAAATTAAATTCTTTAATAGGGTGGACTTTAACAGGTCTTATTATTTTTGATTAAGTAAAATAGGTTTTACAGGATTCTTGAAACCCAATACATCTTAAAATAAAGCATTAAAAAGTTCAAGTCTTGAGATAACATAAACAAAAAGATTAAACTGATGAACTACAATTGATTTAGAACCTAATTAAAGATCAGTGATTAGAGATCACCGAGTTGTTGATTAGATATGTAAGATGATTAAATCAGTAATATGTTGTCATTGATGTCAACTAGTTTTGACAACACTTATCTTGTAAGTTACATACCTAAACATCTATAGAAAGGAGAAAAAGAGATGAAGAACATATATATCTACATTGAGGAAGATGGATATGATAGATGAAGCTAAGGAATACATTGGGTAGCTTATTGATGAGTTTATGACCTTATGTTATTGACTTGATTATGTTGCATTCATCTATGATGATTTAAAGAGAAAAATGACGCAAGGCAGTGTGGTCGATTGATGAAGAATTTCATTATACACTGAGCAGTATAGTGTATACCGAGCATAGAATAAACCAAACTTTTTTTCACCGACACATTTCTTTGTTAACCGAATAGAAGGAAAGGAACTAAATGATCAGTTTAGCCGATAAGGATTGATGAGCTAGAAAGTACATCATAATCAGAGTTGAAGATAATGTTTTTTATAATATTGATGACTAACAATATTTGAAGAAGATCTAAAGGATTGGAATAAAATGTATTAGATCCATTAGATTTCCACAATCCATAATATTAAGTGCTAGTTTCTGGATTCAATTGTGTATTCCTTTTTTTCCATCAACATATCAGATCATACTACATGATCCATCATCAAGATGCTAGAGAGAAAAGAGACATGGAAAAAAAAGGAATACACAATTGAATCCAGAAACTAGCACTTAATAAAATGTATTACTGATACATCAGCTGAGGAAGGTTTAAGCGGCAAAACCAATGAAGGAGATTAAGCAGAAAAATTTGATGGATAAAAAGAAAATGGTTTACTTGTCTATTTAAGAGACTAGGGTTCATTATGAAACTTATGCCGAAGGAAGGAGACTACAAAGATATCACATCAACAAGCTTCATGCATGCCTGATCAGACTAGTTAAGGAGAATTGAACTGCAGAGATTACCAAGCGTCAGAAAGCTATAACCAAGAGATAGTAAGTTACTAAATATTGTTGAAATAGAATTGATATACTGATTAGAGATTTGAATGAGCATAATATGGATCTGAACATCTGCAATAGAAGTTTTGTTGTAATCAGATCACCTAATGTTACAATTTAACCATTGTAAATAGATAAATCTCTTAACTGAGTGGACTTGAAAGTCTTGTAATGTCATTCATAGAGTGTACATTTGTTATCCTATCAACCCCATAGTGAATGTTGTTTTGATGATAATGGTTAGTGTTAAATCCTCTAACAAGGTCACACCTTATAGTGTGTTTTGTAACCTTTAATAGGGTTGGGTCTTCATAGACCTCACTTTAGAAGAGTGAACAATTTTTGGGTTGCCAGTCCCAAGTGGTTTTTCTCTTAATAGGGTTTCCATGTTAAATCTCTTGTGTTATGTGTTCATTGTGGTGATTGTTTGATTGTCATACTTTACATATTGCATATTGGATTTGATCGGCAATTACTTTAAGTTATTGACTGGTAATCAGTAAAAGCACAGACAAAATAATATTTTTATGTTATCGAGTTGTAGAAGTTTGTGTAAATTGTTTTTGGATATACATTTTGTATTTGGGACTATATATAACTGATTCACCCCCCCTCTCAGTTATTCTAACAATTGGTATCAAAGCATTGGTTTCTTAGAACAAATTTTTAAGGACTTCAGCACAAAGATCACAAAATGTATAAGAGGGAAGTGCCAAAGCTAAGCAAGGATAACTTCACAATATGGAAAAGCCAAATGAAGCTGCATGTATTTGGAATTCAGAATTTTGCCCTAACTTTGATGGAGAATGGCTACCTTGCACCACCCACTGGACCTTTGACCCTTGATTAGTTAAGAGACAAACATGAGCATAATGTCACTATGATGGAGATTGTTGTTGCTCTGACAAATACTGAATTTGAAGATATCAAAGGTTGTACTACTACTAATAAAATGTGGGATAAACTTGCTCATGTTTATAGTGATGATACAAATGTCAAAAGAACTAGAGATGCAATTTTAAGAGGAATATTCGATGACATGAAGAGGAAAGAAGGTGAAAACATAGAGCAGTATACAAACAGAATAAAGGAAGTTGTTAATGCAATTAGAGGATTTGATGGTGTTATTGATGAAGACACTTTGGTAAGAAAAATTCTTAGAACCTTATTACTGGTTTATGCAATTAGAATATCTGCAATCCATGAAATGAGGTCTGGGCCTGGTAGTACTCTCACTCTTGATAATCTGATCGGTAATTTGACTACATTTGAGCTTAACAATTATGATAATAGTGTTGTACCGACTGTTGAATCTGCTTTCATGACTTCTCTGAAGATTGGTAAGTCTAGTAGTAGACATGATGAGAATGATAGCAATACTGATAATGAGCTTGATGAACTTGAAGCTCTTATTGCCAGAAGATTACCTAAAGGTAAAGGTATATATAAGGGAA
Source organism: Chamaecyparis obtusa (assembly GCA_027943335.1). Taxonomy (NCBI): domain Eukaryota; kingdom Viridiplantae; phylum Streptophyta; class Pinopsida; order Cupressales; family Cupressaceae; genus Chamaecyparis; species Chamaecyparis obtusa. Next base: position 103,421 of record BSBK01004755.1, on the reverse strand, counting down.
AATTTCCTTTAGCATGCTCTAACTATAAAGAAGTTGGTCATATTGTTGCTAGATGTCCAAATAGGAAGGAAGATGACAAAAACAAAGACTGATCTAGTGAAGGAAGCTATGGGAGAAGAAAAAATAGAAGTTATCGACACTACAATAGAGACAACTGAGACAATAGTAATAAAGGTAAAATGGTATGTTACATTGCAGAAGAAGATGATACTGACATTGATTCAGAAGATGATGTAGAAGTTGTTTTTGTTGCTTTGAAAGATGACTCAGAGGAAGAACAGAGGTATGTAGAAATATCACTAATTTCTAAAGTTAATAAAAATGATACATGGATCAAAGATAGTGGATGTACACATCACATGACTGGTGATGAAGAAAAATTTGATCATCTTGAGAAATACAATGCAGGATCTATAAAAATGGGTAATGATACACCCTATATGGTAAGAGAAAAAAGATCCTTGATGATAAATGATAGAATAAAATGTGATAATTCTTATTGGGTAGATGGACTAAACTATAATTCTAAGTGTGGTACAACTTAACAATTTAGGTCACTGAGTTGCTTTTGAGAGCAAGAAAGTAAAAATATTTGATGATGGAGGAAGACTTGTTGGAACAGAAGCACAATCGAAAGGTAACTTGTTTTATCTTAACAATGATGAGTCTTCTTGCTGAATGATGAAAAATGAAGATGCTTGGTTATGGCATAAAAGGTTATGTCATGTAAATTTTGATAACATGATTAAGATCAGTAAAAAGAAAAAAGTTAGAGGTCTGCCTAACTTATCTAAGCTTGATCATGTTATGTGTCATGAGTGTCAGAAAGGTAAAATGACAAAATCTAGTTTCAAAAGAAAAGATTATTCAACAAAGAAAATACTCGAGTTAGTTTACATTGACCTATGTGGTCCCATCAGAACTTAGAGTTATTATGGTGATAGATATTTCATTCTTTTTGTTGATGACTATACTAGATTGATGACTCTCATGTTCTTGAAGGAAAAAGCGGAGGCATTTAAGATGTTCAAGTGGTATAAAGCAAAAGTAGAGAAAGAGACTGGTAAAGAATTGAAATGCTTGAGATCTGACCGAGGTGGTGAATTTATTTTTGATGAATTTACTAACTTTTGTAATGAGCATGGTATTAAAAGACAGGTCTCTATATCGAGGACACCTCAACAAAATGGCATTGCTAAAAGGAGGAATAGGTCAATTGTTGACTGCGCAAGGACATTAATGATAGAGAAGAATGTAGCTCAGACATATTGGGGAGAGGCTATTAGCACATCTATTTATGTTTTGAACTGAGTACAGTTGAAGGACACTAATAAAACACCCTATGAGTTATGGTTTGGACAAAACCCACTATAAGTTATTTCAGGATTATTGGAAGTAAATGCTTTACTCTGAAAGATGAAAGAAATGGAAAGTTTGACTCAAAAGGTGATGAAGGGATATTTTTGGGATATTCCACTAAAAGTAAAGCATACAAGTGTCTAAATAGAGTTACTATTAAAATGATTGAAAGTACTAATGTTCGGGTTGATGAGTTTGATGATAAGAATGTAGAAGAAAGAAGAAAGGAACTGGAAGACTACAATAGATTCACATACATTGAACATCTAGAGTATCTACCAAAGCAACAAACTGTGTCAACCGATCAGTAGGAAAATAATACCAAGGAATAGGAAAGAGAAACCAATGACCAAGAAGGACCTACTAAGCAAGCAAATGAACCTGCATAGGATGAACAAAAGAGAAGAGATCAAGTACTAGAGAGATTTGTCAGGAGACATCATCCTAAGACTCAAATAATTGGAGACAGACAAGCTAGCATAATGACAAGGAGTAAAATGAGACAAGGTACATGCTTAGTTTGTGAATATGAACCGAAAAATGATAAAATTGCATTGGAGAATGAAGAATGGATTAATGCAATGAATGAAGAAATAGAGCAGATAGAGAAAAAAAAAAACATGGAGTTTAGTGCCCAGACCTAAAGATAAGAATATTATCAGTACTAAGTGGATATTCAGAAATAAGCTTAATGAAAATGGAGAGGTAACAAGGAACAAAGCTAGATTGGTATGGAAGGGATATGCATAGGAGGAAGGAATAGATTGTGGTGAAACCTTTGCACCTATTGCTAGATTAGGAGTCAGAATGTTACTTGCATATGCTGCACACAAAAAGTTCAAAGTTTACCAAATGGATGTTAAATCAGCTTTTCCGAATTGGATACTTGAAGAAGAAGTCTACATAGAACAACCAGAAGGGTTCCTGGATCTAGACAAAAAGTATATGGTATGTAGATTACATAAAGCTTTATATTAATTGAAGCAAGCACCTAGAGCCTGGTATGAAAGGCTGCATAATTATTTGTTGAGTATTGTTTTTGTTATAACAAGTGAGAATAGCAATCTGTATATGAAAGGAAATTCAGATGATACTATCTTGATTGCTGAGATATTTTTGGATGACATAATATTTGGAGGACAAGATCAAATCTGTAAATCATTTGTTGATGAAATGAGAAAAGAGTTCAAAATGTCTATGTTTGGAGAGATTAAGTTCTTTCTAGGCTTACAAGTGATTTAGTAGAATGATGGTATATTCATCACACAATCCAAATATATCAAGGAAGTATTCAAGACATTTGGCATGGAAGATATTAAACCTGTTGGAACACCGATGGCTACTAGATGTAAACTGACTAAAGAGGATGAAACTATAGAGGTAAACTAGACACTGTACCGATCTATGATTGATAAGTTAATGTATGTAGTTCACAGTAGACTAGATATAGCACATGTTGTTGGGATAGTTGCTAGATTTTCTACAAATGCTAGGGAGTCACACATGGTTGTACAAAGAGAATCCTAAGATACCTGAAGAATACAAAGGATTATGGATTATGGTATCCTAAGGAAGGCAAGTTTGAACTTAATGTATACATCGACGTTGATTGGGTTGGAAATGTGGATGACAGAAAAAGAACAACCGGAGGAGCATTTTTCTTCGGTGAAAGACTTGTTACCTGGACAAGTAAGAAGTCATCTTGTATTTCACAATCTATAGCTGAAGCAGAGTATGTTGCTACTTCTACAAACTATTCAAATATTGCATATATTAAGAAAGTGTTAGAAGGAATGAATGAGGTAATCACTAAGCTAGTTATTGTATATTGTGACAACACTAGTACAATTAACATTTCAAAGAATTCAGTGATGCATTCAAAGACAAAGAACATATCTATTAAGTACCACTACTTAAGAGAACAAGTACAGGAGAAGCAAGTCATATTAGAATTTGTTACATCTAAAGAACAACTTGTATACATATTTACAAAGCCTCTACCGAAAGATACATTTGTATACTTGAGGACTAGACTTGGGGTCCGTCCCCTATCTACCGGTCACTAATGTGATCTAGAGGTTGCATCAGCCTAATCTTATCAGAAGATCATTCATGTTGATGCAGCATAGTTCACACTTTGGATTCTGTCTAAAGTTGTGAAAGTTGTGAAGAATTGGAATAGATTTTCATAATCAATATATAGAGATATAGAGAATGCACAGGACAATAGTGAGTTAATTGGCTACTACAAGAGCTGTATGGTTTATGTTTTTATTTGACATTGTTGTCAAAGGGAGAGATAAACAATATGATAACCGAGGAGAATACTGGAACATCTATCTAAGGGAGAGACAATCTAAAAAGATAAAGGGAGATAAACAAAAGGAATCTAAGAGCTGCAAAGATCATATCTACAGAAGATAGTCTACACTTGTAAATGTTGTTAAGTAACCTAGTGATTAAACATATTAAGCTAGGGAGAGAATTTGTTTACAAAGTTGTAGAATACATGTTTGGTATGTGTATGGAATATTTCATATTGTTTGTGTTGCCATCAATGCCAAAGGGAGATATTGGTGGACTACAACTGATTTAGAACCTAATTGAAGATTAGTGATTAGAGATCACTGAGTTACTGATTAGATATGCAAGATGATTAAATCAGTAATATGTTGTCATTGTTGTCAACTAGTTTTGACAACACTTATCTTGTAAGTTACATACCTAAACATCTGTAGAAAGGAGAAAAGGAGATGAAGAACAGATATATCTACATTGAGGAAGATGGATATGATAGATGAAGCTAAGGAATACATTGGGTAACTTATTGATGAGTCTATGAACTTATGTTATTGACTTGATTATGTTGCATTCATCTATGACGAGGTAATGAGAAAATGACACAAGGAAGCTTGGCCAGTCGATGAAGCATTTCAGTATACACCAAGAAGTATAGTGTATACAGAGCATAGTATAAATGAAGCTTGTGTTCACCGACACATTTCTTTGTTAACTGAATATAAAGAAAGGAACTAAATGTTTAATTTAGCTGATAAGGATTGATGAGATGGAAAGTACATCATAATCAAAGTTGAAGAAAATATTTGTTACAAAGATCTACAACTAAAAATATTTGAAGAATATCTAAGGATTGGAAAAAAATGTATTACTGACACATCAGCCAAGGAAGATTTAAGTGGCAAAATCTGATGGATAAAAAGAAAATGGTTTACTTGTCTATTTAAGAGACTAGGGTTTCATTATGAAAATTATGCCAAAGGAAGGAGACTATAGAGATATTGTGTGAACAAGCTTCATGCATGCCTGATTAGACTGGTTAAGGAGAACTGAACTGTAGAGATTACTAAGCATCAAAAATCTATAACCGAGAGACAGTAAGTTACTAAATATTGTTGAAATAGAATTGATATATTGATCAAATATTTGAATGAGCATAATATAGATTTGAAAATCTACAATATAAGTTGTATTGTAATCAGATCACCTACTGTTATAGTTTAACCATTGTAAATAGATAAATCTCTTAATCGAGTGGAATTGAAAGTCTTGTAATGTCATTCATAGAGTGTACATTTATTATCCTGTCAACCCCATAGTGAATGGTGGTTGGATGATAATGGATAGTGTTAAATCCTCTAACAAGGTCACACCTTACGATGTGTTTTGTAACCTTTAACAGGGTTGGGTCTTCACCGACCTCACTTCAGAAGAGTGAACAATGTTTGGGTTGCCGATCCCAGGTGGTTTTTTCCTTAATAGGGTTTCCACGTTAAATCTCTTGTGTTATGTGTTCATTGTGGTGATTGTTTGATTGTCATACTTTACATATTGTATATTGGATTTGATCAGTAATTACTTTAAGTTATTGACTGGTAATTGGTAAAAGCACAAACAAAATAGTATTTTTATGTTACCGAGCTGCAGAAGTTTGTGTAAATTGTTTTTGGATATACATTTTGTATTTGGGACTGTGGATAACTGATTCACCCCCCCCTCTTAGTTATTCTAACCGAAATAGGCCATAGGCAGGCCGAGATAAAAACCACCATAGAGACAGAATAGTCAAAACAGGGCAAAACAAAGACAGGAAAAAAACACCAAGAAGAAAGGTTAGGATAGGTTCCTGAGCATTACAACAGCATTGGTCTGAAGAAGCTCCATCTTCTTTTCCACCTCCTTGATCTTCTGGATGTCATTGGAGTCTTCTTCATCCTTGTTCTTCTTAGACTTGGCCATTGTTCTCTTTCCTGGACCTTCATTGGGCTTCTCCTTTGTTTCCTCTTTTATTATCTGCACTTCCTTACCATCCAGCTTATCTTCCATTTTTTCAATGAGCAACTTGATGTGCTCATTTGAGGCCTTCAAGATGTTCAAGTTCTTCTATGCAATTCCTTTAAGGGTTTCCTCAAGTCTCTTAATCTTTTCCTCCATCTGGTTAACCCTTGAGTCTAGGTGATGAAACTCCTTAGTGGCATTTTGATCCTTATTTCTTTCGATTCCCTAGATTTTTTTCTTAACATATCCCAGTTCATGATAAAGCCATTTAAAAGAACTGAACTAATCTAGCATATTATTATTAGCATTATTGAGAAGTTTTAGCTCCATTTCTCTAGCCTTGTCATTAAGGACGACCAAGGATGGGTGAATCAGATCCTCTTTCTGGATTCTTCCATCCTCATCCTCTAGAATTTTGGGATTCATAGCTTCCCTAATAATCCCCATCTGCATAGTGTTCATGTTGAAGTTACACCAAAATTTTTTCCCCTTGCCAAAGTCATCATTCAGATACTTCCCTCTGGACTAGTTCTTATCTTCTGAATAGTCATGTGGGTTTGGGGACGTGGTTGAGGGGTTTTCCTGGTCATCATCGGGCACCTCAATTTTTGGGTCCTAAATCTTTTCATGGGATCCAAAATGGGGAGGGGAGTGTTGCCTTCGCTAATAGCCAGATCTACTGATAGTTGGCTAGAGCATTCCCCCTTTAAATTAATATTTTTCCATGTAGCTTGTTCCCTTTTCTTCTTAGCCTCACCTCTGGAATTATCATCCTCATCATCAGTGTTCATATCTTCCATATTTTCATTATACTCCTATTATGAGGAGATCTCCATTCTTGCCTATTTTTTGTAGGGTTTTTCTTTTTTGACCAAACTTGCAGTTCTCTTCTTAGAGGAAGAGCCTTGTTTCTACTTTTTGACCTCTTCTTCCTCATGGTCCTCTGATTGTAATCCTGCATTTTCTTCTAAGTCTGAGGGGACACAGTCCAAACCAGAGACATCTTCTCTTTCCTTGTTGTCCATAATTTCCTTCCCTAGGGTTTGGGCTTTGAAATATTCATAAATTAAAAGTAACAATCCCTCATGTAAAGAAGAGTTAGCTATATTCTTCTCCCTAAAGCCATTTATATTATCATTTATAGAAGAATATAGGTAGAACAAGATGGAAAACTTCATACCATGTCTAAGGTGATTCAACAACATGAAGTGGTAGGTCCTAATCTTGTCAAACCTTGTGTCTAAGGTCACATAAGAGATCAAAGTTTTACGAACAAATCTCCACAACATTTTTATTCATTTAGGCTAGTAGTATGTTCTCACTTTAATGATAGCTTTATTCTCATCCTCATCTCTCACAAAATCATTGACGTCTGTGTCAGATATTTTGTGGTCCCTGTATAATTTATTGCCCACAATAGGGATACCAGTGATTTTTGAGATGACCTCCTCAGTAGCTATGCAATTATTTCATTCTATATCCACACACCCTTCATTCCATCTTTTCATGAACATATTAGTGACCATCGACTTACTTCAATGTAACCTTTCTATGAAGTTCGAGAATCCCATTTTTGCAGAGCATTCCAGACCTTGGTGCATCTCCTCTATTTTTCCATTATCATTAATGGGCTCCCTTCTGTGTCTTTCCCCTCCCATTGCACAAGGATGAATTTGAACAAAACTTTGGTTAGACAGATAACTATTATTTTGATTTTTTCTCACAATGGTCATCCTAAGCTTTCTCCTATTTTTCCTTTGAAAATAGATATTAATCTTGGGAATGAACACCTAGAAAGCGTGCGAAAGGGACATGTATTTATTATCCTTCTTGTCAATCTGGTACTTACCTTTTATGGTATGGCACATCCAATAAACCACATTACAATTCATTATTATCATTAATGATTCCCTCATTTCCTTGGTATTTGTCCCTCTCGACTAAATCATTCACCTCACGAGGGAAATCTTTGTCATGATGCCATCTTATCATTGCATCCTTTTTGATAGCCAAGTTGGCAAACTAGTCAGCAACTTGGTTGGCTTCTCTGTACACATGGGATATGTGAACCTTTTCAAAAGAATTTAAAAGGGCATGTGTTTCTTCTATCATGTTAGATATAGACCATGAAGGTAAGTGGTTTAAATTTAAATAGTTTATGATGTTCTTGGATCTCCTTCAAGCCAGAGCTTTTTGACCCCTACGTCATAGGCCCATTTAGTAACTTGTAGGGTTGTACTAGCTTTAGCAAAGTGGTTTGTTTGAGAGCCAAGAGGGAAGGTGATAGTCACAATTCCAAAACCATAGCAATTTCTGATCACTCCTTCACTATCCACCATGCTAGGATTTCCTATAGCTGCACCATCAAATTTGGCCTTGGACCAACCTTCTCAAGGATAGCTATAGGTACAATTATGTCTTTTCTCAATGCTCCTCTTAGAGACATCAGTCTAGTTTTTTCCTGCAAAAGGGTTAGAGCCACCAAATAAAATAAAGTTTTCTTTCACAACAAAGTGGATATTGTCAAAGATAATTTTAGGAGTAGAACTATCTCAGAAGATATTATTATTGTGTTCTTTCCAAAATCTCCAACATAAATGTGGGAGAATCCAAGAGCAAAAATAGCGAGAATCAGTATGTTTAGAGAAGAAAGCCCATTGGGTAAAAAGGTCTTGAAAAGACAAGGGAAAGCACTAGGATAAATCAAGAGTAGAAAGGAGAAATTGCCAAATTTTTCTAACATAGGAGCAGTTAATAAACATATGTTCCACAGATTTAGCTTGGCATCTACACACCTATTAAGGATTCAGAAACCTCTCTTTATGAGATTATCAACCGTTAGAATATGATTCTGAAGAAAAAGACAGAAGAAGACATTAATTTTGGGGGTAAGGCCAGGGAACCAGGATTTATCCCAAAAATGATTGGCTTCCTGATCCTAAAACAAGTGAGTAGAATAGCCAGAGGCCATTGTGAATGTCCCATTCAAAAAACCTTCCCAAATATGCACATCCTGAGAAGGGGACATGGAGACTACATTAAGGGTAATCCATAGATGAATTAGGTCCTGAGACACATGGGAAAGGTCCACCTAGGAATTGTCCACTCTGTAGTTATAGATTTGGGAGCCATAAATGTGGATGCACTCCTCCATCCATATATTGAAAGGCTCAGAGTCCCTCAAGGGTCCGAACTAAAGCCAGCTATCATTCTAGAAGACAGAGTGTCTGTTCCCTATTTTCCATTTTGCCTTCAATTTAGCTATATCCTTTGCATTGAGGAAACTATTCCAAATATAAGAGCCTTTTTGTGTATCATTATCTACAAAGAAATTATTAATTGAGTTTCTAGTAAGATACTTATCTTCAAAGGTGTCACGCCATTCCCCTGTGCTATTGAAAATGTGCCATATTTGTTTATCTTGGAGAGCTTTATTGAAACTTCTAATCCTACTTATCCCTATACTGCCAACACTCTTAGGGAGAAATTTTTTGTCCCAAGCTATAAGACGAAGTCTCTTATGATCTTCTATCCCAGACCAAAGAAATATTCTCTGAATTCTTTCCATGACCTCCATAGCTTTAGCTAGAATTGAAAAGAGTCTTAATGCATAGGTTGGAAGGTTTTTTCGAGTAGATTTAACCTATTGGATTTTTCCTACCTGACTTAGAGTAACCCCTTTCCAACCAGCCAACTTCTTGTTGAATCTATCAATTAATTTATTCCAGAAGGCTTCCATAGGTTTAACACCTAAAGAAAGGCCCAGGTAATAGGTAGGGAGAGAATCAATGCTACAGCCCAGGATATCCACAATTATCCTTTGTCTCACCTTAGGAGTGTTAGTAAAGAAGGTAGAGCTTTTATTCCACTTTATGGATTGACCTATAGCTCTAGTGTAGAAGTTGAGCAATTGCCTCACTACTTTGGCTTCACCCACCGAGTCCCCACCTCCTAAAATGGTGTCATCAATGAACTGCAGGTGGGAGAAAACATAGGTCTCAGATGATAGTTTAATACCTTTCAAAGCCCCTAAGATGCTAGAGGTAGATATGAGCCTCCCAAGGCATTCAACAAGAATGATAAAGAGAATAGGGGATAGGGGATCCCCTTGTCTCAAACCACTAGTGGGTTTGAAAAAGGCCGACGGGGAGACATTGACCAAAACCACTAGAGAAGGGGTGGAGATGATTTGATGGATAATATTATAGGTATTTAAATTGAAACCAAAGGCACCAAGTACCCTGAGGAGGAAATTCCAATCAACCCGGTCATAAGCATTGGACAAGTCAAGCTTGAGAAGGAAGCCTTCCTTTTTACCAACTTCTAAGGAGTGAATCACTTCACGCACCACCATTATGGAATCAAGAATTTGTCTTCTGAGCACAAAACTAGACTGCCAAGGAGCAATAATAGAGGGTCTAGCACTTTAAGAATTCTGGAGGTGTTGAATTTAGAGATAATCTTGAAGAAGGAGTTGCATAGACTTATGGGTCTAAAAAGCTCCATCGAGTCCACCCCATGGTCTTAGGAATAGGCACCAAAAAAGTACCATTAATTTCTTTGAGGAGGTTCTTACAATCAAAGAATTACTACACCACTTTGACCAAGTCAAGTTTCACCACATCCCTATAAAGATGAAAGAAAAACATTAGGAAGACATAAGGACCAAGGGATTTATCACTTGGAAGAGAATCTAGGGCTTTCTCAGCTTTAGCCAAGTCTGGGATAGAACATAAGACTTTGTTTTGGCCTTCAGAGATGATTTTAGGAATATTTTTAAGAAGTGTATCCTGATCCCCCTTTGATATCTCTTGATCTTTGGAGAGGAGAGAAGAGAAGAAAGCAATAGCTTCCTTCACAATGTCCTTTTCCTCCTGCAAAATCTAGTGTCCCTTCTTAATACTAATGATTTTGTTGGCCGCTTTGTGTCTCATAGTTGAAAGATGGAAGAAACAAGTTTTTTGATCTCCTTCCCTTAACCAGATGGACCTTGATATCTATTTCTAGAAAGTCTCCTCCTTCCCTATTATATTATGATACTCTGACAACATAGGTTTATCCTTAGTCAATCTGATCTAGTCATAGCCCTCTCTTTGGATTTCTTCTTGAATGAGGTTTAGGTCCAAGATAGCTTGGTCTTCTAAAGAGAATATATTCCCAAATTCTTCCTTCTTCCATTGTTTGATATTCAATTTAACATTTCTAATATTTTTAGCCACCCTGAACATAGCAGTTCCCTTTACATCTATATTCCACTAATCTTTAATTTTGATTTTCAGGTTAGGATGAGACATCCACATCTTCTCAAATTTGAAAGGAAAGCCTCTTTTCTTAGCAATATGGTCAAGATAAAGAAATGGGAGAGTGATCCAAGCCAATTCTAACTGAGGTCAAAAGGTTATAATTATAATGATTCATCTAGTCAACAGTGATCAAAGCATGGTCCAGTTGGACTTGAATGCAGTCCCTACCAATTCTCCTGTTGGACCAGGTGAAGTCAGCACCCTAGAGGTCAACATCTAAGAAGGCTTGGTCATTAATGAAGTCTATGAGATCTTTCATGCTTTCCATATCTGGGGAGATACCTCCCTATTTTTCCCCTTCTTTGAGGGGAGTTTTGTAATCCCCCTTGATTATTCCCTTAGTTAGGTTTGAGCTAGAAAAAATGGTTTTGATTTTCTCCCAATAAGACCTTCTACCTTTTTTGGAATTAGGAACATATATATTCAAAATATACCAACATTCATTATCTTTTATCTTAGAAAAATTCATAAGGAGAAGATTACCTTATTCGTGAACTACTTCAACCTTAAGGTGAAAGGAATTCCACATAGTCATCAAGCCTCCAGAAGCTCCTTTGAAACTAGAAGTTCTTATTCCCATAGATTTGCAAAATTTGATACCCTCAAGCTTGTCCTTCTTCATCTTGGTTTCCTGGATTAACATAATATCAGGTTTGTGATCCCTTATCATATTTTTGATAACGTCCTTCTTATGTGAGTTGTTTAGCCCATGAATATTCCAAGAGATGAATTTCATTTCTTTTTGTAAGTGCAGACTTCCTGGATGGTCTTTTGGGTCCCATCTGCTATGTTCTTACTAGCTTCTTATTGCCTAACCTGGCTTTCTTTCTTTCTCCCTAGAGTTGTTGATTTGGCCCCTACATCAGCTTTATTTCTACTTCTGGTTGCTGCTGGGGAGATCATAGAAGGATCTCTACTATTAGATTTCTTCTTTTTCTAGAGCGTAGTCCACTCTCCCTCCTTTACTTCTTTGTATCTCGCAAAGAGTTCTTCAATTTTTGTGAGCTACCTTGGGGAAGCTGAATTCATCATTTTCTCCATTTTTTAAACCTTCCCAGAGACCACTTTCTCATAGAAAGGGTTGGACTCCTATGAGGGGACACCTCTCTGCATATTCTACTTCAGACTAGAGAACCCTTCCTCCAATGAAAGTTTGAGGGAGTCTGAGACAAAGGAGATGTGGTCCATCCTAGGGCAATAATCCCCTCCTCCAGCCAATTCATCTTCATTATTAATGATCTCCTTTGAGACATCTTGCACGATATTAACATGTCCAAGATTTTTTCAATAATATCTAGGGGAAGAAACTCCCCCCTATCCTCTAAACTTTATTTCTAAGGATGGAAGATCTCCCCAGCTTATTTTTTATTATTATCTGCCTTGTCTGCTTCATTTGTGTTAGTTTTTGGGTTCACCTCTACTGAGTTCTTTTTCTTCCACACTCTTTGGGCATTGGCCTCAATACCCCCTTGGGGCTTCTTGTTTTTCTCCCTTGTTGGATCAGCCCGTTCCTAGTCCATGGTTTTTTCATCTTTTTTAAGGGCATTCTGTGCTTTCCTTTCTTTCTCCAAACTCTGGAACATGAGGTACAATTTGGCATAGTGTCTTTCTTTCTTGCAATGAAAACAGGTGAAAGGGACACTTTCAAAATCCAATTTCTACACATGTTTACCTAGTTTAGAATGAATCTCTATGGTCTCTGGCATGTCTTTTCCTTCTTCCACCCCTATACAGATCCTTGCATAGGTGAGGCATCACCTTAACACAATGACTAGGTCAATTGAGAGAAGGGTTCCAAAGGATTTTGCTATTCCAAATCACAAACATCTTCATACCAAATCTCCAAGGGGAGTTCTAGTAATATAACTCACACTAGGGATTGATCAAACAAATAATCATTTAGATCCTTCTTGGGAGACCATTTTTGTAGTGCCAAACTTGCTTTCCCTATTGACAAAGTTCTGACACATAAGATTTTTTCTAGATCCTCCTTGCAAGAGAACTCAAAAGAGAAATGCATTCGTCATTGCAGTGATTTGGACTTGACCCTTCAAATCCCATCTTTTTTTGGCAAAGACCCTGACAATATCAATGTTTGGCCTCGGCCCCATGAATTTCCCCATTATAGTATGAGCCATGGTTGTAATATTGTGATCAAATAGGTCGTCAGGAATCTCTATGGTGTATTTTCCTTTTTCCTTATCTGATAAGTCCTTAATATAAGGGAAAGAGGACTTGTTTGTAGGTTTAACCCCAAAAAGAGTTGACCACCGATGGTTGATGACATTCCTTTCCTGATCATGTGGCTGAGTCCCCATGACTAAGGTTGGTCTAGGAAGAGCACTAGGAATCTCTTCCCCATCCCCCCCTTTTCCAGGGTCCGTATGTTTGTCACATGGGACCCCATCCTTTTTTTTCTGGATCTGCAAAGTCTTGATCTGCAAGGGATCCGTTGACATGAGCATCCCCTAAGGATCCCACAGCCTGCATACTAGGTTTTCCACCTTCCTTCGAATTCAAAAAACCTCCTGCTCCCACTCCTACACTTGCCATTCCTAGATAAAATTGCAAATAATATATGTTATTGAAACTTCAAACCATAGCAAATGTAACAGGTGTTATTATTAAATCCTTTAACAAGGTAACTTCTTAATTGGGGTTTTAAATCCTCTAGTGAGGTAGATCTTAGCAAATCTTTTGGTACTCCTACTAGGGTACTAGTCACTTCTAAAAGGGTGAACCCCTAACTAGGTATTGTAAGCTCCTAACAAGGAAAATATTTTTAATACAGTTGAAGAGATTCATGGGCACCAATCCCTGTTGGAAACAATTTTCTAAAGAAAATTGCTACCCAAATTATGTATTGTCTTTGATGTCACACAATGTCATAGTCTGCAACAATCAATACCTACCGAGCTCAGTCGGTCTGCCTAGCATTAAAATTAGTGTTTACCGAGTTCACTCGGTTACCAAAGAAAAATCAGCATTTACCGAGTTCACTCGGTTGTCAAAGAAAAGTTAGCATTTACCGAGTTCACTCAGTTATCAAAGAAAAAGGATTATTAGTGTTTACCGAGTTCTCTCGGTCTCCAAAAGATTGTAGAAAATTTCATTATGGTCACCGAGCACTGTCGGCCCTTGAAGGATCTTTGCAAATAAAGTTTTCTTAATTTAGCCGACTGTTATACTAAGTAATGCCGATTTCACAAATCTAAAATCATATAAATAAAAGGTCAAGTGTGAAAAATAAAGAAGAGATATAGAAGAAGATATATAGAAGAAAGATAGGAAAGGTGTGTGCGAAATTGTGAAGGATGACCAGATATCCTTGAGGAGCAGCAGAGATATATTCGATCAGGAAGGATCTCACTTATACAGAACAGAGATCTGTAATCAGCAAGGCAGTTGCATTATTATACAGGTCATTTTCATTGTTACCTTTTTATCATTGTAATAGTGAATTCTAAATCTCTTAACCGAGTTGGTTTAACAACCATATTGTAAATCCTCTAACAAGGTGACAATTCCATTGAATTGTTCTCAAGACCTCTTACCAGGCCACTCCTAGCAGGGTGATTAAATCCTCTAACAAGGTCACACCTAACAGTGTGTTTTGTAACCTTTTACTGGGTTGGCTTCTAACCGGGCATCACTTCAGAAAAGTGAAAATCAGTATCTAGATACATTGGTGGTTTTTCCCATATTGGGTTTCCAAGTTAAATCCTATGTCTCTTGTGTTCTTAATAGTTATCTTAATCATATACAAGTGGTGATGAATATCTAAAAAATAATTTTACTAATACTCTCTGCATCTACCAAGTTACTGCAATCTAATTACCGAGTGTTAAATAGATAATATTCATTAAGATATCCTAAGGGATCTAGAAAGAAATAATAGTGAAGTGTTTTATGGTTGACTGATTCACCCCCCCCTCTCAGTCACTTAATCCATATTCCATCAATTGGTATCAGAGCTTTTGGTGCTTGCAGGAAGGGTTTCAAGGACCTAAGCTAAAGATCAGGATGTCTTACAAGAGAGAAATTCCAAAGCTCAATAGAGATAACTTTTCAGCATGGCAAGGTCTCATGAGGCTTCATCTGGCTTCCATTGGTGATTCAGGATGCAAATACATTGATGAAGAATACACAGTTCCTACTGGCGCTTTAACTGTTGAAGACATTGCAGAGAAAAAGAGTCATAACACCATGATGATAGACATTGCATTAGCTCTCAACAATGAAAAATTTGATGAAATTAAAGAATGCACTACTGCATATGAAATGTGGATCAAACTGAAGAAAATATATGCTGGTGATGCAAATGTGAAAAGAGCCAAAGTAGAAAGCCTAAGAGGACAGTTTGACAAGATGAATATGAAAGAAGATGAAAACATTGCAAAATATGTTGAAAGGATCAAAGCAAGTGTTAGTGCAATTAGAGCTTGTGGAGGAACAATCACTGATGAAACTGTTATAAGCAAGGTACTCAGAACATTACTCCCTATCTATGCAATAAGAGTATCAGCTATTCAAGAAAGAAGATGTGAAGCAAACAACAATATAACTTTGGATGCTTTAGTTGGAAGATTGACAGCCTTTGAATTAGACAACTATGACAACTATGTTCCAATTTTCAAAAATATTGAGTCAGCATTTGAGGCCAAGGTTTCACTAAGGAAGAACAAGAAAATAAAAGAAGTTCAGTCAGAAAGTGAAGAAGTATCAGAAGAAAGTTTTGATAGTGATCTTGAAATTGTAGAAGCACTACTTGCAAAGAAGTACTCTAAAGGGAAAGGTAAATATAAAGGTAAACCTCCTTTAATCAATTTTTCATGTGAAGAAATTGGACATATTGTAGCTAGGTGCCCAAACAAGCAAGCCAAGGAAGAGAAGAGAGGTCACAAGTACTATGACAAAAAGAATTTCAAATCATTCAAGGATAAAGGTAAGAAAACATGTTTTATGGCTAAAGATTCTAATGATAGTGAAGAAGAAATTGTCTTTATTGCTATAAAAGATGAATCTGATGATGATGAAGATAAGATGGCACTTATTTCTCATATAAGAAAAGATGATATATGGATAATAGACAGTGGATGTTCACATCACATGACTGGTGACAAGACAAAATTTGAATACCTAGAAGACTGTGATAGTGGCAATGTAAGATTTGGAAACAATGAACCTTGTTGTATAAAAGGAAAAGGAAGAATCTCATTGACCAAAGAGCTCATATGTGATAATGCTTATTGGGTTCAAGGACTAAAACATAATCTTCTAAGTGTAGCACAGCTAATCATAATTGGTTTCAAGGTTGAATTCATGAATAGTCAAGCAAGACTGTTGGATGGAAAAGGAAAACTCATTGGATCAGGCAAACAAACAAAAGGTAACTTATTTTATCTCAATCTCAGTGAATATTCATGTTTTATTGCTCAAATTGAAGAAAGTTGGCTATGGCACAAAAGGTTATGTCATGTGAATTTTGATAACATGATGAAAATAAGCAAATTCAAGAAGGTAAGAGGCATTCCTACTTTGAAGAAACCTGATACTGGTCTATGTAAGAATTGTCAGATTGGCAAAATGAGTAAGATTAGTTTTAAGAGTAAGAACTATCAGTCTAAAGAGATTTTGGAAATTGTGCATACTAATTTATGTGGACCTATTGGAATAGAATGCTATACTAGAGATAAATTATTTATTCTTTTCATTGATGATTATTCTAGAATGATGACTGTTATGTATTTAATAGAAAAGTCAGAAGCATTTGAAAAGTTCAAATGGTACTTGGCAAGAGTGGAAAAGGAAACAGGGAAAAGATTGAAATGCTTAAGATTAGACAGAGGTGGTGAATTCATCTCCCATGAATTTAACAACTTTTGCATTGAAAGAGGATTCAAAAGACAAGTATCAGCTCCTAGAACTCCTGAGCAGAATGGAATAGCTGAAAGAAGAAATAGATCTATTATGGATTGTGCAAGGACTCTAATGATAGAAAAGAACATTGCCATAAAGTACTGGAAGGAAGCTATCAGCACTGCAGTTCATACCTTGGACCGAGTACAATTGAAGAAAGACACATTCAAAACTCCTTATGAGTTATGGTATGGCTATAAACCCAATGTAAGTTACATGAAAGTATTTGGTAGAAAGTGTTATATCTTAAAAGAATCCAAAAGAAATAAATTTGATGTGAAAAGTGATGAAGGAATATTCCTAGGATATTCTAGCAAAAGTAAGGCATACAAATGTCTGAACTTGTCTACTCACAAAGTCATAGAAAGTATACATGTAAAATTTGATGAGTTTGCAGAAAAGACTGAAGAAGAAAGCAAAAGGGAACCTAAAACCTACAGGAGATTCATTTACATTGAACCTGAAACATTGCCAGACACAACTATCAATAAGGAAACTATATCTACCGAGCCTAGCACAGTAACCGAGTCACAAGAAGAAGTTCAAACTGAGTCACAGGAAGAAGTTCAAACCGAGTCACAGGAAGAAATTCAAACCGAGTCTTAGCCTGAAGTTACCGACCAAATATCTACCGAGCCAGAGCAACCTGAAGAAGAGATCCTAGAAGACAACAACATGACTCATTTAAAAAGCAAGCAACCTATACTAGCCAAATATGTCAGAAGGCATCATACACCAGATCAAATCATTGGAAACAAATCAAATGGTACTATGACAAGAAGTAAGCTAAAACGTACATGTCTGCTTACTGATTTTGAACCTAGAAATATCAAAGATGCATTGAAAAATAAAAGTTGGATTGAAGCAATGAATGAAGAATTAGAACAAATACAAAAGAATAAAACATGGACTCTTGTACCTAGACCTAAAGATAAGAATGTAATTGGAACAAAATGGGTATTCAGGAATAAGCTAAATGAAGACAGTCAAGTATCTAGAAACAAAGCTAGATTGGTATGTAAAGGTTATTCTCAAGAAGAAGGTATAGATTATGGTGAAACTTTTACTCCTGTTGCAAGATTAGAAGGTGTAAGAACTCTACTTGCTTATGCAGCACATAAAGGATTTAAGGTATATCAGATGGATATAAAATCTGCATTTCTCAATGGAATTCTTGATGAAGAAGTCTACATTGAGCAACCTAAAGGTTTTGTTGATCCTGATAAAAAGGACATGGTCTGCAAGTTACACAAAGCATTGTATGGTTTGAAACAAGCTCCTAGAGCATGGTATGAAAGACTCCATAACTATCTGATTCAGATTAATTTCAAAAGAGCCAATGATAATAGCAATCTGTATATTAAAGAAGGACCGGATGACAAAATTGTATTGGCAGAAATATTTGTAGATGATACTATATTTACAGGGAATGATGATTAGTGCAAAGAATTTTCAGAGCAAATGAACAAAGAATTTGAAATGTCTATGTTTGGTTTAATAAAATTCTTTGTTGGTCTTCAAATTCAGCAAAGCAAGAATGGTATATACATTACTCAATCTAAATACATTAAGGAAATACTTAAGAAGTTTGGTATGGAAGATTCAAAACCAGTTGGTACACCCATGTGTACTGGACTGAAACTTACCAAAAATGATGATTCAAAAGAAGTAGATCAGACCTTATACTGATCTATGATTGGAAAATTACAGTATGTAGTACATACAAGACCTAATATTGCCTTAGCAGTCGGTATAGTAGCAAGATTCTCAGCAAAACCTAAGGAAAATCATATGATGGCAATCAAAAGAATCTTAAGGTACTTAAGAGGAACTGAAGAATATGGTTTGTGGTATAAATTTGGAGGCAATCTAGACTTAAAAGTATTTACTAATGCTGATTGGGCAGGGAACATTGATGACAGAAAAAGTACAAGTGGTGGAGCATTTTTTCTTGGAAAAAGACTGGTATCCTGGACCAGTAAAAAGAAAAATTGCACATCTCAATCCATAGCTGAAGCAGAATATGTTGCTGCTGCAGTAAATTATTCAAATATTGTTTGGTTTAAACAGTTATTACAAGGTATGAAGGTTGAGATCAAAGAACCAGTTGTTATATTTTGTGACAATACAAGTGCAATAAACATTTCAAAGAATCCAGTAATGCATTCCAAAACCAAGCACATTGCTATTAAATATCACTTTGTCAGAGAATTGGTGAAGGACAAGGAAATCAGATTAGAATATATTCATACAAAAGAGCAGATTGCAGACATTTTCACTGAACCATTACCCAAGGATGCATTTGTGTATCTAAGAGGTAAGTTAGGGGTCATTGCCCTATCCGAGGCTCACTAAATGCAATTTTAGTGATGCATCAACCAGAACATGATTGAAAATCAACAAGTTGATGCAACATATTCAAGGAATCATTGCATATGAATTATTACTTGAGGTACATTAGTTTACACCGGTAATATGTGAATTGTCTTTGGCATGTGTTATCAAAGAGGGAGTGTCTTTGCTATGTCTTTGCTATTACTTCAAGAAATTTTCAATAGTCAGGAGGAAGAATTTTTAAGAAAAAGGAAGTTTGCTGACAGAGGGAGATTTGAATCTAAACCGAGCTAATCCTTTCAAAATTTCTTATGCTATGACATATTGTGTTGCCATCAATTCCAAAGAGGGAGATTGTTGGAAACAATTGTCTAAAGAAAATTGCTACTCAAATTATGTATTGTCTTTGATGTCACACAATGTCATAGTTCACAACAATCAGTGCCTACCGAGCTCAGTCGGTCTACCTGGCATTAAAATTAGTGTTTACCGAGTTCACTCGGTTATCAAAGAAAAATCAGCATTTACCGAGTTCACTCGGTTGTCAAAGAAAAGTTAGCATTTACCGAGTTCACTCGGTTATCAAAGAAAAAGGATTATCAGTGTTTACCGAGTTCTCTCAGTCTCCAAAAGATTGTAAATAATTTCATTATGGTCACTGAGCACTGTCGGCCCCTTGAAGGATCTTTGCAAATAAAGTTTGCTTAATTCAGCCGAATGTTATACTAAGTAATGCCGATTTGACAAATCTAAAATCATATAAATAAAAGGTCAAGTGTGAAAAATAAAGAAGAGATATAGAAGAAGATATATAGAAGAAAATATATAGAAGAAAGATAGGAAAGGTGTGTGCGAAATTGTGAAGGATGACCAGATATCCTTGAGGAGTAGCAGAGATATATTCGATCAGGAAGGATCTCACTTATACAGAATAGAGATCTATAATCAGCAAGGCAGTTGCATTATTATACAGGTCATTTTCATTGTTACATTTTTATCATTGTAACAGTGAATTCTAAATCTCTTAACCGAGTTGGTTTAACAACCATATTGTAAATCCTCTAACAAGGTGACAATTCCATTGAATTGTTCTCAAGACCTCTTACCAGGCCACTCCTAGCAGGGTGATTAAATCCTCTAACAAGGTCACACCTAACAGTGTGTTTTGTAACCTTTTATCGGGTTGGCTTCTAACCGGGCATCACTTCAAAAAAGTGAAAATCAGTATCTAGATACATTGGTGGTTTTTCCCATATTGGGTTTCCATGTTAAATCCTATGTCTCTTGTGTTCTTAATAGTTATCTTAATCATATACAAGTGGTGATGAATATCTAAAAAATAATTTTACTAATACTCTCTGCATCTACCAAGTTACTGCAATCTAATTACCGAGTGTTAAACAGATAATATTCATTAAGATATCCTAAGGGATCTGGGAAGAAATAATAGTGAAGTGTTTTATGGTTGACTGATTCACCCCCCCCCCCCCCCTCTCAGTCACTTCATCCATATTCCATCAATTGGTTTCAGAGCTTTTGGTGCTTGCAGGAAGGGTTTCAAGGACCTAAGCTAAAGATCAGGATGTCTTACAAGAGAGAAATTCCAAAGCTCAATAGAGATAAATTTTTAGCATGGCAAGGTCTCATGAGGCTTCATCTGGCTTCCATTGGTGATTCAGGATGCAAATACATTGATGAAGAATACACAGTTCCTACTGGCGCATTAACTGTTGAAGACATTGCAGAGAAAAAGAGTCATAACACCATGATGATAGACATTGCATCAGCTCTCAGCTATGAAGAATTTGATGAAATTAAAGAATGCACTACTACATATGAAATGTGGATCAAACTGAAGAAAATATATGCTGGTGATGCAAATGTGAAAAGAGCCAAAGCAGAAAGCCTAAGAGGATAGTTTGACAAGATGAATATGAAAGAAGATGAAAACATTGCAAAATATGTTGAAAGGATCAAAGCAAGTGTTAGTGCAATTAGAACTTCTGGACGAACAATCACTAATGAAACTGTTATAAGCAAGGTACTCAGAACATTACTCCCTATCTATGCAATAAGAGTATCAGCTATTCAAGAAAGAAGATGTGAAGCAAACCACAATATAACTTTGGATGCTTTGGTTGGAAGATTGACAACCTTTGAATTAGACAACTATGACAACTATATTCCAATTTCCAAAAATATTGAGTCAGCATTTGAGGCCAAGGCTTCAATAAGGAAGAATAAGAAAATAAAAGAAGTTCAGTCAGAAAGTGAAGAAGTATCAGAAGAAAGTTTTGATAGTGATCTTGAAATTGTAGAAGCACTACTTGCAAATAAGTACTCTAAAAGGAAAGGTAAATATAAAGGTAAAACTCCTTTAATCTATTTTTCATGTGAAGAAATTGGACATATTGCAGCTAGGTGCCCAAACAAGCAAGCCAAGGAAGAGAAGAGAGGTCACAAGTACTATGACAAAAAGAATTTCAAATCATTCAAGGATAAAGGTAAGAAAACATGTTTTATGGCTAAAGATTCTGATGATAGTGAAGAAGAAATTGTCTTTATTGCTATAAAAGATGAATCTGATGATGATGAAGATAAGATGGCACTTATTTCTCATATAAGCAAAGATGATATATGGATAATAGAGAGTGGATGTTCACATCACATGACTGGTGACAAGACAAAATTTGAATACCTAGAAGACTGTGATAGTGGCAATGTAAGATTTGGAAACAATGAACCTTGTTGTATAAAAGGAAAAGGAAGAATCTCATTAACCAAAGAACTCATATGTGATAATGCTTATAGGGTTGAAGGACTAAAACATAATCTTCTAAGTGTAGCACAGCTAATCAACGTTGGTTTCAAGGTTGAATTCATGAATAGTCAAGCAAGACTACTGGATGGAAAAGGAAAACTCATTGGATCAGGCAAACAAACAAAAGGTAACTTATTTTATCTTGATCTCAGTGAATATTCATGTTTTATTGCTCAAATTGTAGAAATTTGGCTATGGCACAAAAGGTTATGTCATGTGAATTTTGATAACATGATGAAAATAAGCAAATTCAAGAAGGTAAGAGGCATTCCTACTTTGAAGAAACCTGATACTAGTCTATGTAAGAATTGTCAGATTGGCAAAATGAGTAAGACTAGTTTTAAGAGTAAGAACTATCAGTCTAAAGAGATTTTGGAAATTGTGCATACTGATTTATGTGGACCTATTGGAATAGAAAGCTATACTAGAGATAAATTCTTTATTCTTTTCGTTGATGATTATTCTAGAATGATGACTGTTATGTATTTAATAGAAAAGTTAGAAGCATTTGAAAAGTTCAAATGGTACTTGGCAAGAGTGGAAAAGGAAACAAGGAAAAGATTGAAATGCTTAAGATCAGACAGAGGTGGTGAATTCATCTCCCATGAATTTAACAACTTTTGCATTGAAAGAGGAATCAAAAGACAGGTATCAGCTCCTAGAACTCATGAGTAGAATGGAATAGCTGAAAGAAGAAATAGATCTATTATTGATTGTGCAAGGACTCTAATGATAGAAAAGAACATCACCATAAAGTACTGGAAGGAAGCTATCAGCACTGCAGTTCATACCTTGAACCGAGTACAATTGAAGAAAGACACATTCAAAACTCCTTATGAGTTATGGTATGGCTATAAACCCAATGTAAGTTACATGAAAGTATTTGGTAGCAAGTGTTATATCTTAAAAGAATCTAGAAGAAATAAATTTGATGTGAAAAGTGATGAAGGAATATTCCTAGGATATTCTAGCAAAAGTAAGGCATACAAATGTCTGAACTTGTCTACTCACAAAGTCATAGAAAGTATACATGTAAAATTTGATGAGTTTGCAGAAAAGACTGAAGAAGAAAGCAAAAGGGAACCTAAAAACTATAGGAGATTCATTTACATTGAACTTGAAACATTGCCAGACACAACTATCAATAAGGAAACTATATCTACCGAGCCTAGCATAGTAATCGAGTCACAGGAAGAAGTTTAAACCGAGTCAGAGGAAGAAGTTCAAACCGAGTCACAGTAAGAAATTCAAACCGAGTCTCAGCCTGAAGTTACTGAGAAAATATCTACCGAGCCAGAGCTACCTAAAGAAGAGATCCTAGAAGACAACAACATGACTCGTTCAAAAAGAAAGGAACCTATACTAGCCAAATATGTCAGAAGGCATCATACACCAGATCAAATCATTGGAAACAAATCAGATGGTACTATGATAAGAAGTAAGCTAAAAGGTACATGTCTGCTTACTGATTTTGAACCTAGAAATATCAAAGATGCATTGAAAAATAAAAGTTGGATTGAAGCAATGAATGAAGAATTAGAACAAATACAAAAGAACAAAACATAGACTCTTGTACCTAGACCTAAAGATAAGAATGTAATTGGAGCAAAATGGGTATTCAGGAATAAGCTGAATGAAGACAGTCAAGTATCTAGAAACAAAGCTAGATTGGTATGTAAAGGTTATTCTCAAGAAGAAGGTATAGATTATGGTGAAACTTTTACGCCTGTTGCAAGATTAGAAGGTGTAAGAACTCTACTTGCTTATGCAGCACATAAAGGATTTAAGGTATATCAGATGGATATAAAATCTGCATTTCTCAATGGAATTCTTGATGAAGAAGTCTACATTGAGCAACCTGAAGGTTTTGTTGATCCTGATAAAAAGGACATGGTCTGCAAGTTACACAAAGCATTGTATGGTTTGAAACAAGCTCCTAGAGCATGGTATGAAAGACTCCATAACTATCTGATTCAGATTAATTTCAAAAGAGCCAATGATAATAGCAATCTGTATATTAAAGAAGGACCAGATGACAAAATTGTATTGGCAGAAATATTTGTAGATGATACTATATTTACAGGGAATGATGATCAGTGCAAAGAATTTTCAGAGCAAATGAACAAAGAATTTGAAATGTCTATGTTTGGTTTAATAAAATTCTTTGTTGGTCTTCAAATTTAGCAAAGTAAGAATGGTATATACATTACTCAATCTAAATATATTAAGGAAATACTTAAGAAGTTTGGTATGGAAGATTCAAAACCAGTTGGTACACCCATGTGTACTGGACTGAAACTTACCAAAAATGATGGTTCAAAAGAAGTAGATCAGACCTTATACCGATCTATGATTGGAAAATTGTAGTATGTAGTACATACAAGACCTGATATTGCCTTAGCAGTCGGTATAGTAGCAAGATTCTCAGAAAAACCTAAGGAAAATCATATGATGGCAATCAAAAGAATCTGATGGTACTTAAGAGGAACTGAAGAATATGGTTTGTGGTATAAATTTGGAGGCAATCTAGACTTAAAAGTGTTTACTGATGCTGATTGGGCAGGGAACATTGATGATAGAAAAAGTACAAGTGGTGGAGCATTTTTTCTTGGAAAAAGACTGGTATCCTGGACCAGTAAAAAGAAAAATTGCACATCTCAATCCACAACTGAAGCAGAATATGTTGCTGCTGCAGTAAATTGTTCAAATATTGTTTGGTTTAAACAGTTATTACAAGGTATGAAGGTTGAGATCAAAGAACCAGTTGTTATATTTTGTGACAATACAAGTGCAATAAACATTTCAAAGAATCCAGTAATGCATTCCAAAACCAAACACATTGCTATTAAATATCACTTTGTCAGAGAATTGGTGCAGGACAAGGAAATCAGATTAGAATATATTCATACAAAAGAGCAGATTGTAGATATTTTCACCAAACCATTACCCAAGGATGCATTTGTGTATCTAAGAGGTAAGTTAGGGTTCATTCCCCTATCTGAGGCTCACTAAATACAATTTTAGTGATGCATCAACCAGAACATGATTGAAAATCAACAAGTTGATGCAGCATATTCAAGGAATCATTGCATATGAATTAGTACTTGAGGTACATTAGTTTACACCGGTAATATGTGAATAGTCTTTGGCATGTGTTATCAAAGAGGGAGTGTCTTTGCTATTACTTCAAGAAATTTTCAATAGTCAGGACGAAGAGTTTTTAAGAAAAAGAAAGTTTTCTGACAGAGGGAGATTTGAATTTGAACCGAGCTAATCCTTTCAAAATTTCTTATGCTATGACATATTGTGTTGCCATCAATGCCAAAGAGGGAGATTGTTGGAAACAATTGTCTGAAGAAAATTGCTACTCAAATTATGTATTGTATTTGATGTCACACAATGTCATAGTCCGCAACAATCAGTACCCACCGAGCTCAATCGGTCTGCCTGGCATTACAATTAGTGTTTACCGAGTTCACTCGGTTATCAATGAAAAATCAGCATTTACCGAGTTCACTCGGTTGTCAAAGAAAAGTTAGCATTTACCAAGTTCACTCCGTTATCAAAGAAAAAGGATTATCAGTGTTTACCAAGTTCTCTCGGTCTCCAAAAGATTGTAGAAAATTTCATTATGGTCACCAAGCACTATCGGCCCTTGAAGGATCTTTGCAAATAAAGTTTTCTTAATTCAGCCAACTGTTATACTAAGTAATGCCGATTTGACAAATTTAAAATCATATAAATAAAAGGTCAAGTGTGAAAAATAAAGAAGAGATATAGAAGAAGATATATAGAAGAAAGACAGGAAAGGTGTGTGCGAAATTGTGAAGGATGACCAGATATCCTTGAGGAGCAGCAGAGATATATTCGATCAGGAAGGATCTCACTTATACAGAACAGAGATCTGTACTCAGCAAGGCACTTGCATTATTATACAGGTCATTTTCATTGTTACCTTTTTATCATTGTATCAGTGAATTCTAAATCTCTTAACCGAGTTGGTTTAACAACCATATTGTAAATCCTCTAACAAGGTGACAATTCCATTGAATTGTTCTCAAGACCTCTTACCAGGCCACTCCTAGCAGGGTGATTAAATCCTCTAACAAGGTCACACCTAACAGTGTGTTTTGTAACCTTTTACCGGGTTGGCTTCTAACCGGGCATCACTTCAGAAAAGTGAAAATCAGTATCTAGATACATTGGTGGTTTTTCCCATATTGGGTTTCCACGTTAAATCCCGTGTCTCTTGTGTTCTTAATAGTTATCTTAATCATATACAAGTGGTGATGAATATCTAAAAAATAATTTTACTAATACTCTCTGCATCTACCAAGTTACTGCAATCTAATTACCGAGTGTTAAACAGATAATATTCATTAAGATATCCTAAGGGATCTGGAAAGAAATAATAGTGAAGTGTTTTATGGTTGACTAATTCACCCCCCCCCCCCCCCTCTCAGTCACTTCATCCATATTCCATCAATCCCACCATGGTCTTCACCCTAATACAAGGATTTCCATGATAAATTTTTTGTGGTGTTATGTGTTATGTTTTGTGGATGTTTCAATTTGTTTTACTTCTATTGCATAGTTATAATTGCATCTGTGGTTATATAGAATTTGTTTAAAAGCATAATCAAATTATTGGTGGAATTAGTTCATTTCTTGTTTACACCGATTGATCCCCCCCCCCCCCTCATAGTGTCTTCTATATCTAACAATTATTTCATCTTTAATAAAAAAGTATGAAATATAAAGTAAAATCAAACATGAATGCAAACAATATGCTTTGGGTTTTTTTTTAAATAAATGTTTATATTGTTATTTATGAAATAGTGGGTGAAAATAGTTACAACTCTGAAGTCAATACATGATAATAGTTTTAAGCATGTAAAACCATAAGTATAACCAATAAGCAATTAGAGTAGTTGTACAAGGAATTGCAGGATGATTTCATTCATTTATTTTCTCCATACATTAGTAGAGTCCACAAAAATTTCCCACCAATTCTTACCATTTTCTTATTTTCATTTTCATTTGCACAAACAAGAAAAATAGGAGCTAAAAAATATATAATTTATCAAAATTAAGCTAGCTAGTAACACCTCCCATTGTCACCTTGAAATTCTTCTCATAGATGATTGAGATGTGAAGTGTCAAAAAGTAGGCTAACAATAAGTCTTGTTGACCGCAATCCCTTCTCATAGCTATGAAAGAAACTTGTGAGCAATTCCTTAAATTGGATCAAGCAAAGAGACTGCTTGTAGGATGATGCATACAAGAAGGGAAGTAGTTTGAGGAAGAAGAAAGAGAGAGACAAAGAAACTCTAGCAAAAAAAACTAAAGGAAATCAACCCAATGGTTAATAAGAACCTATATAAAGTTTGTCACCTACAATACAACTTAATTAGATTCCCCTTGAATCTATAGTTATAAATGCCAGCTCTTGTATGAAGCAGCACACGAGGATTTATAAAACAACTGACAAAAGCATAATTTCTATCTTTTCATCTACTACATAAAAACTCAATCCTCAAAATATATTAAATCTAGATGAATTTGTGTGGGATTAGAGTCCGATCCTCTTATGAATTATGTGTCATGAAAAAGTTATGGGCCAAATGGCTTCATAAAATTAGGCTCAAACATTCCACGCTTTCAAAAAAATTAGAAAAAGGTGTTCAAGAGGCTCCTATTGTCCACAAAAGAATATCAAGAGTCCAAGACTCCCAAATGAAATAAATTGGTTATAATGGGAATGCCTCAATAAAGAAGACATTAGACAAAATAAGTCAATTTTGACTTCAAAATTACTCAATAGTATAAAATTTGTACTGTTAAATAAAAAGGGAAATTATGAATGTCATTGTTAATCCAACATCAATATTATGAACAAATGATGTCTTTACCCTAATTTCAACACCACTTTCAATATTTCCACCAAGATTTTTAGAAAGTGATATCATATTTTTTAACCATATGAATCAAAATGATCTCTATAACCGCCCATTGTTAATCCAAGCCCCAGACTAGACATTTTACTCGAATTATTAACTAGCTTATATATATATATATATATATATATATATATATATATATATATATATATATATATATATATATATATATATATATATATATATATATATATATATATATATATATATATTGTTAGAAATATTCAGGGATTAACCGAGTTACTGAGAGGGGAGGGGTGAATCAGTAACTTCAAACTTTCTTACAATTACAGATGTATTAGCATA
Source organism: Chamaecyparis obtusa (assembly GCA_027943335.1). Classification (NCBI taxonomy): domain Eukaryota; kingdom Viridiplantae; phylum Streptophyta; class Pinopsida; order Cupressales; family Cupressaceae; genus Chamaecyparis; species Chamaecyparis obtusa. The sequence goes on along the minus strand of BSBK01004755.1, from coordinate 75,123 downwards.
TAGTTCACTTTTTCATTATGCATATAGAAAGCATGAAACTTAAAAACATTCACAATAGTGACACATAGATTTGGTTACCCAGAAACCTTCCAAAAAGAAAGTAAAATTGGGGTGGGGATGAAACCCACAAAGCTTTAGTACTGCACAATAAAGTTGGCCAGTTAAGGCTTACAATTTGATCACTTCTGATGATTTTCCCTGTTAGGAGCAATAAGGATTGCTAAATCCACCTTGTTAAAGGATTTACAAACATACAATGAAGTATGCACTCGGTAAAGAGATTTTACAACAGACTGTTAAGTCTACCTGGTTAAAGGATTTTAGTACTGATTCACCTGTTAGGATGAAACAGTAGATCTCTTGCTTTGCAACTGGATTGCTAATTGAGATTCGCTGAATGTACTGATCACCTTCTGTGATGAATTTGTCTTTGCTGTTCCCTATACTGCTGAAGCCCTTTGTAATTCGCTTATCTCTGCCTTTTCTTTTTATTCACATACATACTCATATAATTACATCTTGACATCTTTACAACATTGTATATATACAAGTCTAAACAATTAATTACAATTACAAAGTCAGCTTGACAAATAAACATAAGTGCCACTAAGTCGGCCCAAGTATGGTTACACGGTTCCTGCAAACTAACTCAGTGACTTTCTGATACTCGGCGTCCACTGCATTACTCGGCATCGTCATGCACTCGATAGAAGTGAAGGCATGGTTCATACTAACCACTCGGTAGGTTTTGAACTCGGTAAATACTGGTGACTCGGTAGACACAATGTTACTTGGTTTATACTGTCCTGCTCGGTTTGCACTGACTTGCTCGGTTTGCACTGTTCTGCTCGGTTTGCACTGTTCTGCTCGGTTTGCATTGTTCTGCTCGGTTTGCACTGTTCTGCTCGGTTTTCACTGAGAATGCAAATAAGTGTTGTCACTAGTGGCAATTCTGCTTAATGCCAACAATCTCCCCCTTTGGCATTAGTGACAAAAACACTTATTGCTCAAAACTTATATACACTTATTGATTTTTTTTTTTTTGTCTTTGTCATAGAGCATTATACATTATCTCCCCCTTTCAATGTGCTAACTTTTTCTATATACAAATCTCCTTCTATACATATCTCCCCCTTTTTGACGATAATGCCAAAGGTGTATATACAAGTGATTTACAGAGAGAATCCAAAATTTGATAGAAAGTCAGAATGTACCTTCATGATTAGTGCCAGGGTTCTGTCCCAATTTTCTTGCAGAATCTTGCATGTTTGGATTGCAATTTGGACTTCTGCAGAGAGTTCAATCATGTGATCTGCTATAGAGAATTGATTGTCATGGATCAATGTTTTGGAATGTTCAATGTGCTTATACATTGTATTCATGATGGGAAGGATCATGTTCTGGATGTCTAGCAGTGTGGACCGGATCCTTGTGTCTTCTTTTAGTAGATCTAACTGCATATTTGATAGGTATGAGACTTTCATGTGATGAGCAGAGCTTGAACTTGGTTCAAGTTGCAGCTTTTGTATGCTAATCTTCATATCCTCATCCATTTTATTCATTTTATCCTTAATATCCTTTGTGAACTCGGCAATATTGCACAGTCTGGCCAAAAGAGAGGTGACATTCGAATAGGTGGATTCAATATTTGACAAGTCTGAAGACAATTCCACTTGATTAATAGCTATGTGCTGAGCAATGTGCTCAAGCACTTTATTGTTGAATCTCTTCTCAGCTCTTTCAACTAACTTTTCTGTTCCAGATGAGTCCTCATTGTATTTATTTACTGCTTCAGCTAATTGTAGCAAAACATGTTGAGAGGAGTCTACTTTAATACCTAATGCATCAGACAAAATGTCTTTAGCATCCTTAATGATTTGATATTCCTTGTCTCTTTCCTCTTGAAGCTTCTTTTGCTTTGCTTTCCTTTGGAGGATCTCACCTATATTTTGCATTTGGTCCGCTAATAGATTTGCAAAATCTAATGTTGGAATCTCTATTTCTTCATCTAGGTCTATATCCTCTACTATATTCTTACCCAAAAATTTTATACTCGGTAGAGCCTTAGGCTTATCTGTACTTAATGCCTTAGTAGTAGTGACAATAGACATAGTTGGACTGGCTATAGAGACTAGCACACTGTCTACTGGAGAACTTAAAATATTTACACTTGTAGAATCAAAAATTGGAATACTTACAGCTGGAAAACTTGATGAAATGGGAGACTGCAACTCGGTAGAAGAAATGGTGGTTGCTTCTGTTGTTGCTATAGGTGATTGGACAAAAGTTGAAGTTGTCACAACCATGCTTGAAGGTGTCTCCAGGCTAGATGTAGAAACTTTTACTGGAGAGGTAGGAAGTGATGCAATGACTTCTGCTGCTATCCTCACAGTATCATCTACCTCAGTGGCTTCTTCTTGTTCATCACTGTCATCTTCAATATCTTTTATTATTACTATTTCAATACTCGGTCGGTGAAGATGGTATATGTTCTTCCATGTGGCATTTGTAGCCTTCACAACTGATTCGATATTGTTGATCAGAATCAAACAAGTATTGAACCTTAGTGTCATCTTATTTTCATTTTATTTTAATGCCTTCTTTACTTCATCATTTTTCAAGCTCGACATTAACTGTCTCAGGGTTTGATCAAATATGTCTATCACAGTTTGCTTTGCATTGCTCCACCTCATTTTTATTGGATTTAATAAGACATCTGGAACCTATGGGGCTATTTCATCAGGAGAGTATTTCCAATATCCCATCTTTTCAATAACAGCATCTTCTATTTCCTTTTGTTCTGTTTCCGATCTGGTTTCATATTTAAAAGATTTTATGTTACTTACTCCAGATCCTGATCCGTCTCTAAAAAGTTTGATCCTCTCTTGAAAGTTTAGAGGAGGCCTTTTGAATACTATATCTTTGTCTGCCTTATCTTTATCTACCTTACCTCTTGCACTTCTCCTTGTAAATACAGCAGTGGGAGGCTTAGGTGCCTTAGTGATAAAAACCTTTCCTTTCTTCTTTGCAGGTTCTGGTTCCTCTGTTTTCTCATCCTTTTCCTTTTCTTCTTCATCGTTATCTTCTTTGTCCTCGGTTATCATTTGCATTTTGGCTATCCTCTTCTTTCCTTTGTTTACCGCTTGTGGAAGTTTTATGCTTAATTCAATTCTTACCTTTGCTTCATCATATGTTCCAAAATATGGAGCTTTGGGATTAACAGGCTGATTAAGAAGGGTTTCAATGATATTCTTGGTTTCATCAATATTTACCTCGTAAGGAAGAGGTTTTACATATGCAATCCTCGGTTTAGCTGCTTGAATATATACATTGTCACAGTCTACCATGAAACAAATGTCATCCTTGTAATCCTCCACCAACTTCTGTGGAATCCAGAATCTGTCATTCATCTTTTCTTTGAAAGACTCAAAATAACTGTCCATTATACTTTCAAAATTTTCACCCATTTCTGAGATGTATTCATTTATTTCATAAAGTGCTGGCACATCTTTTCTCCATACAACTTTTCCTTTGGAAGGGAAGAACTTTTGAACATAGAAGAATAAACAGACTAGTAGGGATCCAAACTTACATGGATTATTTTTGGAAGTTTGAATGCTTTCCATGTTCTTGTTAAACTATTTTAACAATAAATCTGCAAGGTCAAATGATAAGTTGTTCTTGACCACTTTGTATGCTAGGTCAATAGCTTCACAAGAGACACTATTCTGTCGACTTGAACTGTATATCTTATGGGCAATAATGTGTGTACCAAACTTTAGTTCAGCATCGGTAATGCTGCTAACTTTCATGCCTCTACCGTCCCACTCGGCTAGGGTTTTGGTAGTTTTTGCTTTGTTCAACATGGGAAGACCGGTGATTTGATGAATCATCTTCTTGGTGATCTCTATGGGTTGCTCAAGCCAAATCTTGCCATCATGTATACGGCTGAGAATGTATCTAACCCATTTATCCTAAAAGTTTCGAGGCAAATGTGCAATGTGAACTAATCCCTTATCTTCCAGATGTTTGTGCTCGGGTTTAAGAATACCATCCACACACAGTTCTTCACACACAGTATCTAGTTCTAGGTTTCCCATTTCATGAATTGCACAGTTGAAATGATTGCGAATATTGTTAATAAGTAGTACCTTAGGAGGAATCTGAGATTGAGCTCCGTTCGGGTCTAGGGCTGCTGCAATTACGGGCATGATCTTGAAATCTGGTGCTTTCCATTCCCCTTGGACTAACATATCTGATCCTTTCTTCGCTGAAGTGCTAGATGATGCCATGGTAGCTCACAGAAAATTCTTTTCATAAAAGGTATTTGAGTCACTGGATTGCTCTTGAAGTTTTCTGCTCTCAAAGTGCTAAAATTCACGGTGAGAAATGAGTTCGATTTCTTGCCTTTTGTTTACAACTCTGTCATTAATGCTCAGTACAAATTAGGGTATGAATTCTGATAGACTGTCACCCACTAAGAATTAATTGCTCGGTGAAGACTTCGCAACTCGGTAAACTTGAGAACTCATATTGCTCCGACCTCGCTCGGTAAAGACTAATACCGACCTTGTTCGGTTAAGACTGGTACCGACCTCCCTGTGATCTTACTGCATCTTGTATGCTGATTTAGATCTTTCTTTCAATTTGTTTCTGGAACTGCTTGGAGTTTGTCTAGGAGAATATAGTTCCAGTGCTTTCTTGGAAATTTAGTTTGAGTCGGTAGAGCCACCCATTCCATTACTTGGACTGGTTTGCTTGGTAGATTTAGGAATCCACTTTTGTCTCACCTGTTTCCTAACCTTAGTTTCTTCATTCTTCTTTCCATCTTCAACTTCACTAGTATTCATGCAGTTTCTGGCTATGTGACCGAGTTTAGTGCATTTGAAGCATCTTACGGTAGTATCTCTTTTCCTTAGATGATGTTTTATGCAGTTCATGCCAATGTGTCCATATTCTCCACAGTAATGACATCTACACCAGGTATTGTAGTCCCATCCAAACATTGCTTTCATAATTTGTTCTGCTGGATTGAATGTCTTGGATCTGCACTCGGATGCTTTGTGACCTTGTTTGTTGCACTTGTGACAATTACCTCTGAATCTTGGTTTTTCCCTGCATTC